>CM077647.1:68570109-69170109 GCA_039707465.1 Rhabdophis nuchalis
ACGTATTCCCCTAAGTACACCCCCCACCCCTAGGTGCGGACCCTGCTCCAGTGCCCCCCAACACCAATGAAAGTGTGTCGACTGACCAAGTAGCAACCGTTTTGGAATAGATACCGGGGGAAGAAAAGATCCTTAAAGAATATTGGGATTTGAAAGACGTTTTTAGCGAGAAGTCTTCTGATAAGCTACAACCCCACCGCTCCACAGACTGCACCATTGATTTCCTCCCAGGGGTGCAACTACCTAAACCACGCATTTATTCCATGACACCAGGGGAAATGGTGGAATTGCGCAAGTTCATTGACAAAAATTTGGCAAGGGTCTTTATTGAGCCTACTAGGCCTCAAGTAGCGGCTCCTGTTATGTTCAGAGAAAAGAAAGATGGCCAACTACGCCTAGTGGTGGATTACAGGAACCTCAACACGATCTGCGCTGAAAATGTCTACTCCCTCCCTTCATGAAAGACATGCTCGCCCACCTGGCGAGGGGTAAGATTTTTACAAAACTGGACCTCAGAGAATCTTATTATAGAATTAGAATTAAAGAAGGGGATGAATGGAAGACTGCTTTTAATTGTCCGTTAGGCTGCTTCCAATTTAAAGTGTTGCCATTCGGCCTACAAGGGGCACCAGCGGTTTTCTTGCAACTGATAAATAAAGTCTTACATCAGCACCTGTACAAAGGCATTATCATCTATCTTGACGATATCCTTATTTACACAGGAACACGTGAAGAACATGTGAAGCTTGTCCGTTCTGTTTTGCGCAAACTGAGGGCTGCAGAACTATATGCCAAACTTTCCAAGTGTGACTTTCATCAAAGCAAGATCGACTATCTCGGATAGTCATCAGGGGGTAGTGAGATGGATCCTGCTAAAGTAAAGGCAGTGACTCAATGGGCCCCGCCTCGCACCCATAAACAATTGCAAAGTTTCTTGGGTTTTGCAAACTTTTACCGCCAATTTATCCCCTCTTTTGCAAGTATTGCTCTACCCATTACGAACTTGCTAAAAACAAAGGGTGAAGAAAAACCACGACCTAGTAAACCCCTGAACTGGTCTATGGAATGCCAAGCGGCCTTCGAAAAACTTAAACGCTTGTATGCAGCAGAACCTATTTTAAAACACCCTGACATGGATGTGCCTTTTGTCGTACAGGCAGATGCCAGCGATTTGGCAGTTGGAGCTGTTCTGCTACAATACAACTCCAACGGGGAGTTACAACCTTGCGCTTATACCTCTCGTGAATTCTCCAATACTGAAAGAAGATGGGCTATTTGGGAAAAGGAAGATTTTGCAGTACATTGGGCCCTTATGACTTGGCGACATTTCTTGGAGGGGCTTCTCACCCGTTCGAAGTATGGACTGATCATAAAAACTTGGAATCTCTGCGGACACCTCACAAACTTTCTCCTAAACAAGTCCGTTGGTCTCAATATTTCAGTCGTTTTAATTTTTCCATGAAATATATTCCTGGGGGAAGAAACCTTTGTGGCGGACGCCTTATCATGCCTTCCTCAATACAATAGTTCTAAACTTACTGTTGTCCAGCCTGTTATTCCAGTGTGTAACTTAGCTGCTCCGGTGACTACTCGCAGCCATTCAACTCTGCAAGCAGAAACCCCACCCAAATTAATCTCTAAAATTAAGGAGGAACTTCAGGCTGATGATTGGTTTGCTGCACATTGTGGAGACTGTACATTGTGGGATGATTTACCTTGGGTGGATTCTAAACTTTACGTCCCAGCTAAGCTCCGTACTTTTGTGCTCCAAAGGGCACACGATTCTCGTTTGGCTGGTCATTTTGGGTTCGTGAAGACCCTACACTTACTTAAGCATCAATTCTGGTGGCCTTGTATGAAGAAAGATGTTGAGTCTTACATTTCTAGTTGCCCAGTTTGCGCTGCATCTAAACACCCCCCTGGCAAACCTCAAGGTCTCCTCCAATCTGTAGCACGGCCGGAGGCTCCTTGGAAAGAGATATCTATGGACTTCATTGTGGATCTTCCAAATAGCCGTGGTTTCACTGTCATATGGGTGGTTACTGATCTGTTTTCGAAACAAGTTCATTTTGTACCATGCTCAGGTATCCCATCGGCTAAAGCTTTAGCAAAATTGTTGCTGACTCACATTTATCGACTACACAGAGTTCCTCAACGTATTATTTCTGATAGAGGAGTTCAGTTCACTTCTCAGTTTTGGAAGGAATTTTTGAAGATGATTGGCTCCTCCCAAGGTTTAAGCTCCTCCCACCACCCTCAGACTAATGGAGCTTGTGAGAGGGCTAATTCCGTTTTGGAGCAATATCTGTGGTGTTTCATTAATTACCAACAAGATGATTGGGCCGACCTGTTAATCCATGCTGAGGTGGCATATAACAATTCCGTTCATAACAGCACTGGTATGACTCCTTTCAAAGTAATTTATGGCCAAGATTTTGTGCCAATTCCCGAGTTGGCTCACGAGACTCCTGCCGTTCTCTCCCTCTTGGATTGGAGTAGTAAGATGGCGTCATTTTGGCCTGTTGCATGGAAAACGTTAGATGATGCTCACCAATTTCATAAATTGTATGCTGATAAAAAACGGGTTGCCCCTCCGGATTATAAAGTTGGTGACCGTGTGTACGTTTCTACTAGATTTTTGGAGAGCGTTCAAAAATGTAAGAAACTGGGCCCGAAATTTGTTGGGCCTTTCCCCATTGTTAAGATCATCAGTTCCGTGTCAGTCAAACTGGATTTGCCAAAAACTTATCATCGGCTTTACCCGATTTTCCATGTCCATCTATTGAAACCTGAACACACATATTATCTTCGTCAACCGCAACCTGATCCCCCATCACCATTATTAGTAGCTGGTGAGACCCGTTACGAAGTATGGGACATTTTAGACTCTAGAGTCTGGAAAAATAAAGTGCAATATCTAGTGTCTTGGAAAGATTTCCCTCCGTCCCATACCGAGTGGGTGGATAAACGCCACGTTAGGGACCCTAAGATACTGAAGACGTTTTATGCTAAATATCCTGACAAGCCTTAACCACTGTTGTTCCTTTGTGTCTGTGTTTTGTGTTCGTCTCTATCCCTCTCAGTGTTTCTGTGTTGTTTTTGTTTTCTTGCAGGACTGACGTCGCTTTTCTGGAGGGGGGCTGGATGTCAGCCTCCACTTTTTGCTTGCTGCAGGGTTGTCATTTTGAAACAGGGAGGGAGGGGCTGTCTGAATTATTATTATTATTATTACTATTATTTATTATTTATTTGATTTATAGACCGCACCCTCTCCCCGGAGGGACTTGGGGCGGTGCACAGGACATTAAAAGCATATTATAAATACAACAGGACAATATTTAAAATTGAATTAAATAATTTACCCTGCACTAAAATTTTAAAATCTTAAAACCCTTAAAACCCTTAACACTGTTTCCCTACAATCCCTATTAAAACTATTTAAATTTATACTACAGCCTAGGATAGGATAGATTAGGCCAGGCCGGCCTGATGAAAGAAGTAAGTTTTTAACTTTTGGCGGAAGGAGCAGAGGTCTGTAGTTGTTCTAAGTTCGGGGGTAGGTCGTTCTAGAGGGTCGGGCTCACCACAGAGAAGGCCCTTCACCTGGGCGTCACCCACTGGCATTGCCTAGTGGATGGCATCCAGAGAAGTCCCTCTCTGTGGGAGCGAATCGGCCGCAGGGATATATGAGGCAGAATGCGATCCCGCAAGTAACTAGGTCCCGTGCCATGGAGCACTTTAAAGATGGTAATCAACACCTTGAAGCGCACCCAAAAGGCCACAGGTAGCCAGTGCAGCTCGCGCAGGAGTGGTGTTACGTGGGAGAACCTAGAGGCTCCCAGAACTGCCCGCGCGGCCGCGTTCTGGACTAGCTGTAGTCTTCGGGTGCACCTCAAGGGAAGCCCCATGTAGAGAGTGTTACAATAGTCTAGACGGGATGTCACAAGTGCATGAGTGACTGTGCAAAGGGCGTCCTGATCCAATAAGGGATGCAACTGGCATACCAGGCGAACCTGGTAGAACGCCCCCCTGGCCAGGGCCGTCACTTGATCTTCCATGGACAGCCAGGTATCCAGGAGGACGCCCAAGTTGCGTGCCCTATCCATGGGGGCTAGATGTTCACTCCCTATAGCCAGTGGTGGAATAAACTGGTTGTACCGGGACGCCGGAAACCACAGCCACTCGCTCTTGGATGGGTTGAGTCTGAGTCTGTTCCTTCCCATCCAAATCTGCACGAATACTAAGTGAGCTTGAGAGAGATGTGACTAGAGTCTGTTATCACCAAAGCTAATGGTCTTGCATTCCACTGTGATGATGCTCCTGGGCAGGAAGTGCACCTGACATCGTGAACGACTGCATTGGACAATATACTGGGGTCAAGAGAGCTAAGGGCTGGGTTATGCTTTGATACGTATGTTACGCGCCTAAATGTTTCATTCCTTGCTTTACTTTCGCTGCAGTCTTATCATATTCAGTAAAAGTAACCTTAAACTTTCCAAATGAGCTTAAGCGTGGTCTTTCCTGATTTATGATGGAAGCAGATCTGACAATCATATAATTTACATTAATCAAATGTTGAAATTTAATTTAATTCATATCCTGTATTAACTATTTTGCCAATGGGTTTGTTTTAAATAAAGATGGGCTAAATATAAATCTGGATTATGAGAATTATTGCCCGGACAGCATGGAAGTAAACCCTAATAAACACACTTTAGCTACTTCTGAATACACAAGCATAACATTGTGCCTCTAGAGAAATTCTAGAACATTTTATTTTTTCAAATCAAATCATCAGCAGGGTTTTAAATGCTACACAAATTAAACTGCATTTTTAAAAATTCTTCTACAACCTATGTAGCCACTTTAGGCACAGACTTCAATATTCTGTTAAAGGCATTTGGTTAGCTAATGCAGCCCATCAAAGAATAGCTTTAAGGTTTTATCTTTGGTTAAAAGAAGAAAAATTAAAATATTTTTGAAAGTACTGTATTACCATATTGCTATACATTCTTTAAAATATTTTACCAACTGATTGTGCTTATCTTCTGACAGAGATTGATGGACATATAAGTTTCTACTTAAACTTCAGTAGTTCAGCCCAGTGACATTTTTCTGAAATAACATTTTTTTAAAGCATTGTTTTTCAAAACAGTTCCATATACTGGTAAATCTATACACAAAACAATAGTCCAACACTACCAGCACTATATAGGCTATTGCGCTTTAGTCAGATTTTTTTTGTCTCTTAATATTGGGACGTATTGTATACTTTGTGTTACTTACATTTCAGTACCAGTACATTCCTATCCAAGTAGGAAGACTATTGATTTGTCCTCTGATTCAAACAGAAAATGGTTTACTAGTTTATCCAGTCTGTATCTAATAACATTGGCAATATATTTTGCCATGGAGAGAACATCTAAAAAAAGAGGAAGCATTTTTGCACAATCATTACCAAAACGTCTAATTTTTAAGTACCGTATTTATTCGAGTATAACGCGCACACCTGTATAACGCGCGCACCCTAATTTTCGATTTAAAATCGGTATAAAATTTTGTTTCACTTTTTCTCGGCTCAGACCAAGCATTGTAAGTGACAAACGTTGTTGAACACGTGCGGCCATGATAAAAATCGTTTATAACGCGCACCCTCGTTTATAACACGCACCCTCGTTTATAACGCGCACCCAAACTTTGAGTTCTTTTTTTGGTAGAAAATTTTGCGCATTATACTCGAATAAATACGGTAGTGAACTAGATTTGAAGCTAGATTTTAAACATTTAACTAAAGAAAGTTAAGTTAATCTGTCATGAATACTAAATGAAGATTAATTAGATAAATTTTAGAGGCACTATATAATTTATAGATAATTCATACATGTTTGTTTGAGAAAGGGTGCATAATTCATTTTCACTGACAATATTTCTAAAATCTTTGTTTCCAAAATAAAATTGGCATATGGTAAGAAAAAATATTTTTTCATTACATTTTTGTTTATTATATAATTATAAATGTTGAGCAAAATTTTCCTTTCTTATGTGCTTACCTTATTTCATTGTGTTAAAAATAAACTCTTGTCAGTATTTATAGCAGCATATAAAAGCTGGAATACTCCTTTTATTCAATAAGAACTGTAGGAAAGGAGACAGCATTTACCTCATTTAAAAAGCACTGTAGTAGTCAAAAGAAGTTCAGATCCAAACAAAGCAGGTGATAATTTCCCAAGTACAAATTTGGGCATATTGCATGTTATTTTTTTCTGTAACAAAATGCTTTAAGTTATTAAAAATGTCTAAAATTCAATATTCATACAATGCTTTTTACATATCAACTTAATTTTTGTGAATGAGAGTGACATGATGATGATGAATGATTTTATAATTTATGCTAAATATTTTAATTACAATAATAAAATCTAATAAAAACTAAAAAAGAAAGAATAAAAAGAAAAATGAATGAAAAGTGCAAAGATGAAAAAAGCAAAAAGAAAGAATATAGTGAAGAAAGAGAAAAGAAACATATGAAAGAGTGACTTCCAAATTTAATCACAAATATAAACATAGCACTTTACTTCCTTTTAATTTACAGTCAATTATCTCAGATCTCTTCTGACTATCCCCTTTTTGTATGAAGATTAATATATAAAGCATAAAGTCTTTAGTCCTGTGTCAGCAGAAATTTCATTAAGCATTATCAGTAATTACAATATATCTAATTTTAACCTTGGCCTGTTCTAATAATATTATTGAATTTGATTTTTTTCATTTGTTCTTTATCCCTTCTCAAGAATTCTTCAAAGCTTTAGTAAGCTTCTTTTGTAAATCCAATATAGGAAAATTATCTAGGTCACTCTTGGTTTGTTTTTGTACTTCCTTTTTAATTATTAAGGCATCAGCTGATTTGTTATGCATATTCAATGCATATTCATCCTTGTAGTCTGTCATTTCTAAATCCACTTTAAACTCAGTCTTGATCTTCTCAGGCAAAACTGTTCAATTACATTTTTTAGATACAATTTTGCCAATGATGCAAACCTCTCTCTCTCAACACTATTAATATTAATTTCTGAAGCCAGTTTTCAGTATATCCCATTCGTATATTGTAATTCATTCTTTAACTATGTCAGTTTTATGTGGTCTTCCTTAATTGTAATCTTTTGTAGCCTTTAATATCAAATTTTCACATTCTTAATTATATTTTTTGTTCAAAAATATCAAAACAACACACAGGAAGGAGGCTTTATAATTAATTCCAAACTATTATTATCTGGATCCTTATGAAATCAAGTCACTTTTTTGCTGTTTAATGAAAAAAAATGTTTTTTTTCTTGAACTTGTACCTAAAATTTATTTCATTAAGGATTAAAGAAAATTTATCCAGTGTTGCAAAATCTGTGAGTAGAGTGGTTTCTAATAGCTAACAAGCAATTTCTGAAAGTGATTAGAAAAGGAAGTATGTGAACTTTCAAAGGCACTGATTTCTGTTAGAGTAAGATGACTATTCTCTCATCTCCCAAAGCTCTAAAACTACTGAAGACTTATATCTTGCATTCTTTTTGTGATGAACAGCTGGTCTACTCACCAGTTCTGTATTTTATCAGGATCATTGGCTCCAGTGCTTCAGACTGCTCATTTCTTTCTCTGTAAATCTTCCTATTCTTAAAGAACTCTGACTTGGTTGTACCATGTCTGTTCCAGACCCAGCCTAGCTATAGATTTGAGTGGGTTCCTAGAAAATGACATCCAATTCCCCCCCCCACATTATTGTAGGCTTTTACTGCTAATTGGAAATGGAATGACAGTGCTACATATCTATATTGAGCAGCAACAAGCTTCCTGTAACATTTAGAAAATTAACATTTCTCAAAATGATTCAACAAAGCATTACTTAAGAAAAAAATTGAAATTGTTACACTCCATTGTTGCTAGATCAAAACAAAGGAAGAGATATGTAGAAAATGAGCTTCAGTTTCAGTTCAGCCATCTGCAGCTATGAGTTCTCAGCAGCAACACAAGTATGCTGGAGGTCTAGTACTAAAGCTATATTTTTGCTTCAAACAATATTATAATTTTCTCATTTTCCCTTTATGCCTTAAATAAGGATGTGTCCAATGATCATGGTTCATGAAAATGAAATACTTGACTAAACTGAGCAGCCCACTGTTGCTCTGGGTTGTATATTGTATGTGGAAGTTTTTATTAAATGCAATTAAATGAAACCGCTGGGTGAGATCATCCGTGGTTTTGGGATAGAGTACCATCTGTACGCTGATGATACTCAGTTGTACATATCTACCCCAGACCACCCCAACGATGCCGCCTTCTCTGTGGCGGGCCCAACCCTCTGGAATGACCTACCCCCCGAACTTAGATCTTTCACGGACCTCCGCTCCTTCCGTCAACAATTAAAGACCCATCTTTTCCAGCAGGCCGGCCTGGCCTAACCTACCATACCAGCCTAGTTTTAGTAAATATTACCAATCAGGTTTTTACGATATAAATTTAAACAAGGTACTTTTTAACACAGGGTAAAACATTTAATTTAGTTTTAATTATTTATAATTTATTATATGTATATGTTCTTAAATTCCTGTACACCGCCCCGAGTCTTTTCGGAGAGAGGGGGCGGTCAATAAATCCAAATAAATAAATAAATAAACAAACAAATAAACAAACAAATAAATAAACAAACAAACAAACAAACAAACAAACAAATAAATAAATAATATGCACAATAATAAAGAATGAATGCAAGAGCTATAAGATATATTCTCCATAAACTGTTTTCAGAAAAGCAAATAATTTCAAGCTTGTTGCATAGCAACTCTCAGAAACAAACATTTTCAGGCATGTTGTCTGATCACAATCACTAAAAATCTACAAAGATAAATTCTATTCATTTGCCAATATATTATATTTAAAATATTAATATAAATACATTATATTGTATTTAAAAGACAAGATTTATTTAGTGCTAATAATTTACCTTCAAAATGGGAAGGACCTTTTAGATTTGCCCAGGCACATGTTCCTCCAGTGGCCCGTCAACATTTTCTATCTAGTCTTCCTTTGTGAAGGGATTCATGTTAAGATCAAGGATATATTTCTACCAGGTAAATATGATACATTTTGCATGTGTATTTTGAATTCCTTTGTCAGTTTTTGAAAATTGAATGTAGTAGACATTTGGGTCTGAATTAAGCATTTATAGTCATATAAACTGAAGTAGCTGATTTCTGTTTACAGCTTCTCATGCTAAATGCTATTCAAAAGTAAAATCCTTGACATGACTATTTATTTAACAACTGTTCAAAGTTATGATGCTACTGAAAAAAGTAACTTATGACTGGCCTTTCAACAGTCAGAGCACCTCATAGTTATAAAATCACCAACTGGAATTTTTCCATTCAGGATTCCAACAAGGAAAGTCAATGGGGAAGGCAGTATGGAAGGTTGCAACTCACAATTACATGATTTTTCACTTAACAATGAATTGGCTGTCCCTGTTTTGGTTGTAAGTTGCATTAAAATTTATTGTCACTCACAAATTAAGTCTGTTTTTATTGCAGAGATCCCAGAGGATCCTCTTACTGCAGAAGAATATTACAATGATGCATTTGATTCCTGTTCAGAAACAAGTGAAGATTTGGATAGGGAACAGGAAGAAAAGAATGCATCACAAACAGTATGTAGAATATATCCATAAGTATATTCATTCTAAATAACTGCTGAATTAAAAAAATCACATATAGTGAATTTACACAAAATGTAAAATTATTAGAACTCGAACCATGTAGTATTACATAGGTGACAACCAGCACCTTGAATCACACCTAAATATAAACCAATATTAAGTACAAAGCAACAGCATCACCCAGATATACTATAGATCCTTGATGGTGAACCTAAGGCACGCATATCACAGGTGGCACAAGGAGCCATATTTGCTGGCACACCCTCCCCAGACTCCGGGAAAGCCTCTAGAGCTTGGGGAGGGTGAAAAACTCCCCCTGCATGTGTGTGTGTGTGTGTTGTGTACGCAAGTGTAGGTTTGTGGGGTTCATTGAATTGTGGGTGTGGCCACGTGCGCACAATTTTGCAACATCTTTACAAAAAGGTTCGCCATCACTGCTGTAGATGTTGCTTCAAGGGTAGCCCCATGTAGAACATATTATAGTAAGTCAGATGAATGATGACTATGACAGGGATTGGCAACCTTAAACACTCAAAGAGCCATTTGGACCTATTTCCACAGAAAACCTTCCCCGTGCCTGACTATTTCCTGAGAGGCCACAGAACTAGGATATGTAGTTAAATTAGTCTGTGTGTAGTCTGTTTTCTTCTGAAACTTTTCTTTTCTTGGATTTATCCATGATTGGCCTACTGGGGCTAGAAAAACTCAATAAATTGTGTGCAGGCAGGTATCACACATTGGCAGTTGTGATGCGTATTTTGAGTGACAGGGAGTTGCAGCAGAGGGATGAAAGAGCCACATGTGGCTCCAGAGCCACAGGTTGCTGACCCCTGGATTAGGGCATCAAAAACAGAGAGAATAGTCATCCAAGGTTACTGTCAATGAATAAGTCAAAAGTCTGGTGCAAAAATCCTCCTAGCCACAGTTATTACCCGTTCATTGAGCAGAAATATTTAGATAGGCTCTTAGATTCAGATCACATGTAAAGATTAGAATTCAACTCTATTAGAGTAAAAACGGTACTTTTCAGGAGTTGTTAGACCACAAACCCAAAGCCAACTTCTCTTCAGCCTACTATCCTCCATCCAAATTCTGAATTTCTACTGCATTAGCTGTTTAGATTATATGTAAATACGAAATATATAATCAGGTTGTATTAGCATATTGATAGTACCCAATTTTGGGAAAATACATTACTTTCCATCAGTGCTGGAAGTCGAGAGAAGAGAGATTCCTGAAGCAAATGAGGGGGCATGCAATCTAAATCTAATGAATGCTATATCTTCCTGATATTTTGAATTACAGTTTTTATCATTTCTTGACATTGCTCTGCTGATTTGGTCCAAACTTCCGCCAAGTACTGGAAAAACTTCTGGCAGCCAACCTGTATGTCAAGCTATCAAAATGTGAATTCCACCATGAGCGACTAGACTACCTAGTCAAATGAGGGAATAGAGATGGACCCAGCCAAAGTGCAAGCCGTCCTAAGCTGGCAACCCCCTCGCACCCGCAGAGGACAGTAATGCAGGCAAAGTTCAGAAGCAGATAAAGAAAGCAAAAAAGATGGCTGCATATAAGAAATGCCTAATGAGAAATGCCTAATGAAGTTGTTAATAAATCACTGCTTTTTTATCATATTATCGGGTTGCTTATTATGAAGCAGGCATCGTTAGGGAACTTGACAAAAAGCATGCCAAAATGTTGACTCTAATAAATGACTGGATTTCTTTTGAACTTTTTCTTGATGCTCATAAATTGATTAGGTCATCTTTTGGAAACGTCCCTCTGAGAATGCAAAGCCTGGAGGTGGGGGGGGGGGTGGCACGGAGGAGGCTGCTACAGTGTGTTGTGGGCTTTCCAAAATTCCAGACAGGCTCGATCTTCCAAAAGGGTTAGGCTTTTATTGGTTTCAAATCCACTTTTCTCTACCCCTCCCATGACAGGACTCTCTCCATGCTTAATTCCCCCCCGCTTCCCTCTGACTAGTGGTGATGCGGAGCCACTTCACCCAAGGAGTGGTAGTCAGCACACTTCTCTTCAGTGAGGAGGGAAAGACGCATGTGAACTGCTGAATGGCCACTGCTGTGCTCAACTGGGAATGGCCCATTGGTTGAGTAGGGGAGAGATCCCTTCCATTTAGATTAAAAGTTCTTCATGCCAGAGCCTGAGCGGTGAGAAGGAAGCCTAAAGACAACGTCACAGTAAGACTGCCTCCTTGAACAACTGGTCTTGTTCACAGCCCTCTTCACAACCCCGCTTCCTTAGTCTTGGGGCAAAAGCAGGTTCCAGGCTCCAGGGAGACTCCCGACCTCTTACTGAAGAGAAGAAGTGAGCTGACTGCCACTCTTGGGTGAAACAGATCCGCATCATCGCCAGTCAGAGGAAAGGGGAAAAAAATAAAGCACACAGAGAGATATTTAGTCCTGCTGTGCAGTGGGAGGGATGGAGAAAAGCGGATTTGAGATCAATTAAAGCCTTACCCTTGAGGAAGATCAAGCCCATCCGGAATTTTAGAAAGCCCACAAAACAGTGTAGCAGCCTCCTCTGCGCCCACCTGTGCCCCTAGCTTTGAAATCAGAGAACAATCTCCCCTCCCTCCCACTCTCTGTAAGTGGAAATCATCCTGCATCAGCAATTTAGAGAACCAGCCTTTAACAACCTGCCTTTTCTTGAGGCTGAGCCTTCCCGGTCTAGATAGTCGAGCACATTTGCCATGTGAGAAGCAGGAGTTCTCTAGGTCAGGAGGGAATTCCTTTTAGCTGCAGAAGGAACTGCGTGTGGATCATCCCTCAAGAGAAATGGGATGCACGGGGTGAGGTTTCTGAAGGCCAAAAATGACTGTACTTGGTGTATAGGATGCACCAACATTTCCACCCTCTTTTAGTGGGGAAAAAGGTGCATCTTATACTCCCAAAAATATGGTATTTTCTCCACTCACATTTCCCCCAAAATCTATATCTGCTTCTATATTTCTGAATAAGGAATGACCAGAATTTCAGTTCAGAATAAAATAGTCTAAAGTCTATGTTATGTTATTCATTGTTCCCAATTTTCATATTTTTGTTGAAACAAGTAATTGACTATCTTCTTTGGTTGACAGGACAGTGATATCAACGCAATGGTCAGATACATGGAGAATATTGTAGATATCAGTTCTGAAGGTGAGATAGCACGTTCTTCAGTTTGATTACAATATTAACCATTGGGTATTCTTGGCTTGTTGTATAAAATGCTGAGCCAATGCTTTGTGCATGTAAAAGAAACTTGAAGTTCTTTATCCTAATCCAGAAGTAAGTGCAAAAGTCAGCCTAACAGAAAGATTAACAGAAAGTTCAATACATAGTAGATTTTCTCTCCCTTGTTGGTTGACTTTGGATAGAGTTCAAGAAAAGGAATTGACTTCTGGTTTAACCTTGTTCAACTTAACACAGCTGGGGATGAGTGAATAGAGAATGGGGAGAATCTATAAAGAAAAATTATAGTTGATGGCTGAGGTCTTATTTAACATCTTGACTTTTGGTCTATCTCTCTTAATAGTGCAGCAGGAACACATCTATTGTTTTGAAAGGAGGCATTTGAAGTTTTTTTTTTTTTTAATAAGATTGACTATTGATCGATCACTGGGTCCAGAGATTTACTCTTCCAAGCTTTCGGACTCATACAGGAGCCCAACATCAGGGAGCTTCTCCCTACTGGAATATGAGCTTTGGGCTATTCTGTAAGTCATATTTATGTGATGCCTTCTTATTGGTTGATTGTTTGTTGATGGCAGCCATCAACACACTAGAAAAACTATAGTTCCAAATCATTCCTTTTCATTTCTATGTGACCAAAACGGCAGTTTTTAAAAGAGAAAAAAATCATATCCTATATTATCCCACAGCAGAACACAGGATTCTACAAAAAGAACTTAACTATAATACAGGCGATGCCAATCACCTAGATTTTTTTTTAAGCCTTAGAAGGGGTATTTAAAACCACCAAACTTGCCAGAGAGTACCAATAAAACACTAGACAAAGCATCATTCCAGAGATTAGAAGAAGACAGGAACAGAATCAACTTACAACAGAAGACAAAATAGCTGTCAGAAACCTAAAACAGGACCAGACCAGTGGTGGGGTTTCTACTGGTTCGCACTGTCTTGCAAGAACTGGTTGGTGAAATTTAGCAAGCCGGTGAGAGGAGGTTTGACCGGTCTGCTCCACCTCTTTCCTTCCAACAGGAAGGAAAGGGAAGGAAGCCACCCCGTCCTTCCAAAGTCCAGACTCCAGAGCCAGGTCATCACTTGAGCCAAGCTGACTGAGCTGCCCCCTTTGGGATGCCCCTCCCCTATCACCCCAAACTGCGCCTTTCCAACCTTTGCAAGCTACTGTTTCTACAGAGCAAGAGAGACTTCGCTTTGAAGCAGTAAGTGAAAAGAGGGAAGTGAAGGCTCAGCCATGTGCACTGAACTCTTCGCCAGACCTTCTCGCACCTGCTGCATTCTAACACAGGGGATAGGGGCGAGAGGCTGGTCCGTCACCTCTGCGCCCACTGCTCATTTTGTCTGGGTTGGGTTTTCCTCGGGGTGAGGAGTGGCAGCACTTTAACTCGGGCAACTCTGGGAACTTTGGGGGTGGAAAGGGGGGGTGAACTTGGAGAGCCTGGGAACTACTGGGAAAAAGGAGGGGAAAAGGAAGGGGAAAAGGAGGAGGGAGCAGGGAGGGAGTAAGGACAGCTGGGTCTAGATAGTCGAGCACATTTGCCATGTAAGAAGCAGGAGTTCTCTAGGTCAGGAGGGAGTTCCTTTTTAGCTGCAGCTTGGGATGCCAGCAGGAACTGCATGTGGATCATCGCTCAAGAGAAATGGGATGCACGGGATGGGGTTTCTGAACGCCAAAAATGACTGTACTTGGTGTATAGGATGCACCAACATTTCCAATCTCTTTTAGTGGGGAAAAAGGTGCATCTTATACTCCAAAAAATATGGTATTTTCTCCTCTCACATTTTCCCAAAATCTATATCTGCGTCTGTATTTCTGAATAAGGAATGACCAGAATTTCAGTTCAGAATAAAATAGTCTAAAGTCTATTTTAATTATATTGTTATTTGACAGTCTATATATTCTCCATTTTCTGTGATAGCTCACAAGAGCTAAATGATTATTGAATGAACGTGTAGAAAGAGGAAAGCCCAGTAAATTATCAGTTCATTCAAAAATCCAGTCTACCAGCAATCACCATTGTAGAAGAGTTTAATTTTCAGTACAATGTCTATGTATTCTTTCAATATATAATTTCTATATAGTTATAAAACAAACTGAACTGCGATAAAATAGTTGCTAAATTAGTAAATAGATACTAAATATTAATTACTTTTTCTCTGCAACTATCCTTTGACTACATTCTCTAACAATTAGTTTAACTGAGTTTAACACTTTAAAGCTCAAAATAAAGTTTTATATTTTGAATCAGTGGTGGAATTCTAAAGAATTTACTACCAGTTCTGTGTGCATGGCTTGGTGGGCGTGGTGTGGCTTGGTGGGTGTAACTTGGTGGGTGTGGCAGGGAAAGGATACTGCAAAATCCCCATTCCCTCCCCACTCGTGTCCAGCGTCCTGGACACGTCCGCCGCTTGGCTTCTCCAGTCAGCGCCTTCGGGGGCTGGGGGGCTCTTGTAGCGAGCCCCCTGTAAAGGCCGCCGTCGGAGCAACCCCCACCTCGACGGTGGTCGGGGGCGTTCCCGCTTCGCCCCAGGAGCAGGAGAACAGATCGTGGGGGGGGGAAACGCCCTCTCGCCGAAGGAATGTCGGAACCACAGACTTTTAACAAACGGGCTGAAGTGCTGGAGCTGGAGGATCATACTGAGGCTCAGTGTGGATTGTAAGTGTTTTTATATGCATTCAACTTCTGAAAAGGGAAAATAGAGGGGGGAGTTTGCAGAAAATCCCCTCTCGAAAAAAAAAGCAGCGTTTTAAAATGCTTCCCGGACGCAGGGAGAGAGAGAGAAAGTAACATCCGACTTTCTATTAGCTAAAAGCGAAAGTATTACCATATATGGAATTACACTTGGAAACTTTGTATCCGGGACTCATTAAGGGTTAAATGGAGTTTTTATTATTTCTTCACTAAAGCTAAAGCAGCGGAAAAATGGCGCTTCTTTGCTCCCAATGGAAAATTTTCTTTGAAATTTGAACATTCCTTCAACACTACAAGATCAAAAAATTTACATCTACAGTCAACTCAAGTGACTCTCAGTAATAATAATAATAATAATTTAATTTATAACCCGCTCTCTCTCCCAGAAGGGACTCGAGGCGGGGCACAGGGAATTTAAAATACATATAGAATACAAACAGTATACAATAATAAAAAGAAATTAAACTAACCCTGCGCTAAAATCCCATATTAAAACTAACCCCAATCTAAAAAGAGACTACCCTAGGCCGGCCAAGCGAAACAGATGTGTCTTTAATTTTAGGCGGAAGGAGCGGAGGTCCGTGGTTGTCCTGATATCGGGGGGAAGGTCGTTCTAGAGGGCTGGGCCCGCCACAGAGAAGGCCCTTCCCCTGGGCGTCGCCCGCTGACAAAGTCTAGTGGACAGCACCCGGAGAAGTCCCTCTCTGTGGGAGCGAATCGGCCGTGAGGATGTATGGGGCAGGATCCGATCCCGCAGATAGCTAGGTCTCTCCCATTGTACCCTTCTTTCTTGGATTGGATTTTACAATTGCCTCTCTGGAGTTTATATAACATCTGTTTGGAACTTAAAAGAATTTGCCCTTCCTTGGAGCTCGCAAGACTATTCACCCACCAGTCGCCATCTTTAACAATAAAAATCATGCCAACAAGAAAGCCTCCGACTGGAAAAAACTTTTCCGCTACTGCTTCTACAAGAGTACATGGAATGTTTCAAAGCATATTGCAGGAAATAAAGCAGACATGACAAGCTCAAGACTGGAACTGTTGGAGATACAAAGAATAATAACAGATGACAAACAAAAAATTGATGGGTTGGAGGGTGGGACGGTCGAGATGAACGAAGAGAGAAGGGAACAGCAAAAAAAAATCTACAGACAGGGCTGGTCATATGTCTAGAATTGATTTTGAAAATAGAATTTGCTTTTTGAGGTTTCATAATGCTTCTGAGTCAGATAATTTAAAAGATTTAATAAACATAACTTTAGCAGAATGTACCAAAAAAAGTAAAGAATATACAACTTCAACATATGCCAGAACAAATGATACATCCAGAGAGATAGATAAAAAATTGATAAGAAGGTTAACAAGGGATGGGATCCTGGGAGCACAGAGAGAGAGGCTTTTGTTGTATCAACCAAAAGAAGTTGCCAGTTCGAAGCAGACCCCCGGAAAAATCCGAGAAGTATTTCTCCTCTTCAAAAAATTGTACAAAAAAGGGGGGGTGCTCCAAATGGTTAATGCCTGAAGGAATGTTGCTGTTCCAGGAAGGGGATAGAATAAAATTTAAAATAAATGGTAGAGGCGGAAGCTTCTCTTAAAAAATAACCCTTAATCCTGGTGGATTAAGATGAGGGAGCGGGAGGGGCTGTGGCTCTGCCCACTGGCGGGAGGGAAGAAAAGAATCAAAGTAAGAGACTCTGATCATTAAAGTGATTTTTTTTTCTTTATGTAACTAATTCCTTATTAGATGTTAACAAAACAAATGATTGAATGCATGGATTTAAGATACAATATGTATGTATTTCTTTTTACTTTTTATTGAAATTGTTTTTATATGAAGCATCGGAAATGACCACCATCTCTGACATGAAAGCTCTAAAAAATTTCTATTTTAACCCTATATACCCATATCCTTGTAAAATTGTAAAACCAATAAAATTACTTTACAAAAAAAAAAAAAAAAAGACCACCTGCTCATCTCTCCCGATCTTGCGGCTTTTTTCTGGGGTTTCTTTTTAAAAACGCCTCTCCAGATGAACTTGAATGATGCTGCCCATCTCTCCCCCTCCCAAAGCAACCTCGCAAGTTCTCAAAATCGTCTGGAGAGGCGTTTTTTAAAAGAAACCCCAGAAAAAGCTGCAAGAACCGGAGTGGCAGGTGGTTGGTCTTTTCGGGGATTTCCCGAACCAGTTTGGCCAACACCCCACAAGAGGCCCACATGGGGCTCCGGTGCCTTCAAAGTGAGGCACGAGGGGCAGCAGCATGCCACCCTTGTCAACCAGTTTATAATTGGTGGGAGGCAGCCATTGCTAGGGTTTCTCCCTTCCTCCGACCAGCTCTCCACCTCCTCCTTTGCTTAGGCTCCCTTCCTGCTTGGCACAGAAAAGGGGCTCACCTTTTATCACTTGCCCACCCACCTATTCCCCCCCTCCACGTGTCCAGGCACTACGTTGGGGGAACTTGGGCATGACTGGTCTTGAATGCACGTTTCCCCCTGCCGCCCACCTCCATGCTTTTGCAGATTGGCTGGCTTTGGAGCATGGGTTCTTTTTGAAGCCGGGCTGAGTCCTTCCTTGGGATGGATGCTCATACCCGAGGGGCACAGGCTAGGACCAGGTGCCCTCATCTGTTTCTCCCAAAGGTGCTTTTTCTTTGCTCCAAGAGGCAAATGGACTTTCTGGTTTTTCTTTGAAGGTGTTTTGCTTCTCCTCCAGGAAGCTTCTTCAGCTCCGACGAAGCTTCTGGAGGAGCTGAAGAAGCTTTTTGGAGGAGAAGTGAAAATCTTCAAAGAAAAGCAGAAAGTCCAGCTGCCTCTTGGAAAAAAAAGCATCTTTGGGACATCCTGGATGAGCAAGAATCAAAAGCAAAACCAAAGCATATCTGAGACTCTCCCCACCCACCCAGATAGACAAGTCACCAGAATATAAACTAGCAGCAAACAGCACTCCTTATTAGCACTGATGAGGTTACTTAGTTAGGGTAGTGAAAGCTCTGCAAGGAAAGAAGCAAGCTCAGACAGCACTTAGAACCCATCATTTCAATCCTGAGCTTCAAATATTCTCCTTTATTGGTACTATATTATCTCTTATATAGATCAAAAATTTGTATGTAAAATTATGTATATACTCATTATATTATTCTTTCAAAGCTTAAAGGAATTAGTATTATGCAAAGTGCACACAAAAAAGAAGCAGTAAGCCAAGAAATTAAAGATGAAATAAAATAAAATAAAATCTACCATATTTTTTGGAGTATAAGACACACTTTTCCCCCCTCCTAAAAGAGGCTAAAAATTTGGGTGTCTCTTATACTCTGAATGTAGCCCTGCCCACCCGCTGCCCCTACCCTTCACTTTCCACATGTCCTCTTCCTGGCTGCAGAGATTGCCACCAACAATGGCTTGTGCTTTTGGGCTCCGCACATTGTGTTTTCAGCCTCCAAATGCTTGGCGCGCAGTGCCCAAAATGGCTACCCGGAACAGCTTCTGCCTTCTCTTACCCCTTCTCCACTTTGCCTGCTTTAGTCACTGGAGCTCCCTCTGAGGATCAGCTGTCCTTTTGAAGCTATTTTTCAGTCCAAACACAAGCTAAGTGATCTTCCATTATTTGCCTGCTTTTCTAAATGCTGCTCCCTCTGACAATCAGCTGTGCTTTAGAAGCACAGCCCCACCATCCCCAACCTCAAAACCAGCAAGTGAACTAATGCCCTGAAGCTGACCAGGTTAAGGACTAACCAGATAATTATCTGGTAGGCTGAATTTTTTCCTCCGTTTTCCTCCCCAAAAACTAATGTGCGTCATATACTCCAAAAAATACAGTAGTTTACTAGATTCACATCCTTGCCTCCACCTTTCCACATGCTGATTCAAAGATCTTGGTTTGCTAAATTCTGAACTCTGTCTTCACTAAGACTCAGACTAAGTCACCAATATCTTACCTTTATAATAGTATGTTAGTATTAAACACTTATTTCTGTTTATGCAGGGTTAAAATTATGGTTTCTTTTCATGTAAACCTTTTTCTTGTAATAAATAATTTCAAGAAATTATTCAATCAAAGGATATATTTTATTTAAATAAAATTCACATTAATCAATGTGAATGTTCATGAAATATTAGATGCTTGAAGTCGCAATGTAACATATACTTACATTGACATATAGTTCTGTGAAACTGGTTATCCATTGCATGAATTCTATTGGTATTATTCATTAATAATTGACAAAAACATCTTGTTTGGAACTTCCATGGAAATATTATCACAATTCTTAGACTCTTGGTTGGAATGATCAGAATATATTCAGGATAAAGACTGTTGGAAGAATAAATAGTAGCAAGCGAATAATGAAGACAAAACAACTTGACTCCATAAATGTCTGTTGAAGGAAATGTGGTACATATACATTTATAAGAAATGCATATACCAGTATGCCTCTTTTATGAAACATTATTGCTTGGGGATGTACTGTCCCATTAAAAATAATTGTGTTTCATGGACATGTTAAACCAAATTATATTAATATGCATTTAATAACCTAATTATCTTTAATTAATGCAGCATTTCCAGATGAAAAAGTGAATTGCTGCTTACTTTTTGTTTGCCCTTGGATAATGCTTTGGATCTGCAGAATGCAGACAACAACAAGCTGATTAGATTGTGCATTGATTTGTAGGAACTAGAAGATTCACTGAAGTGACTCCTGTGAGACTGAGAGCTCTCAATAATACTATGGCAACAACCAAGATGAGACATATGAAGGAGTAAGTCATCTTATTAAATGCTAACAGTAGTCAAAGATGTTGAAGTATTTACTTTACTTTTGGTTTGGTTTGCATTAAAATGGAACAAAACCCAAACTTTGTTACCTACAAAGACATGGACAGGTTGCCGAGGCGGCTGAATGCCACCACATATTTATTGGACCCGTGTCCCTCCTGGCTGGTACTGGCCTCCTGGGAGGTTACACGAGGCTGGCTCCAGGAAATAGTGAACGCTTCCTTGAGTGAGGGGATCTTGCCGGCCTCCTTGAAAGAGGCGGTGGTGAGACCCCTCCTCAAGAAGCCTTCCCTGGACCCAGCATTGTTAACTACTTATTGTCCGGTCTCCAACCTTCACTTCCTTGCGAAGGTTGTTGAGAGTGTGGTGGCACAGCAGTTCCCTTGACACCTGGAGGAAACTGCTTATCTAGACCCGCGCCAGTCCGGCTTCCGACCCGGGCATAGTACCGAGACGGCATTGTTTGCGTTGGTGGATGATCTCTGGAGGGCCAGAGATAGAGATTACTCCCCTATCCTGGTCCTGTTAGACCTCTCAGCAGCTTTTGATACCATCGACCATGGTATCCTATTGCATCAACTGGGGAGGTGGGGATTGGGGGGCACTGTATTACAGTGGTTCTCTTCCTACTTCTCCGGTCGGTCACAATTCGTGTTGACAGGAGGGCAGAGGTTGACGTCGAGGCCCCTAACCTGTGGGGTGCCTCAGGGGTTGGTCCTCTCGCCCCTCCTGTTCAACACCTATATGAAGCCGCTGGGTGAGATCATCCGTGGTTGTGGGGTAGAGTACCATCAGTACGCTGATGATACTCAGCTGTACATATCTAACCACAACCACCCCAATGATGCCGTCGAAGTAATGTCCCGGTGTCTGGAAGCCATGCGGGTCTGTATGGGAGGTAACAAACTTCGCCTCAACCCATCCAAGACCGAGTGGCTGTGGTTCCCGGCGTCCCGGCACAACCAGCTGATTCCATCGCTGGTCATTGGGAGCGAGTCACTGGCCCCCATGGAAAGGGCTCACAACTTAGGTGTCCTCCCGGATTCACGGCTATCCTTGGATGACCATGTGACGGCTGTGACCAGGGGGGCTTTTTACCAGGTACACCTGGTATGCCAGTTGCGTCCCTTTCTTGACCGGGACGCCCTCTGCACTGTCACTTAACTGCTCCTCACGTCCTGCCTAGACTATTGTAATGCTCTCTACATGGGGCTCCCCTTGAGGTGCATCCGGAGGCTCCAGTTAGTGCAGAATGCAGCCGCGTGGGGAATTCTGGGAGCATCACGATGCTCCCATGTGACACCTCTCCTGCGTGAGCTGCACTGGCTACTGGTAGCCTTCCGGGTGCGTTTCAAGGTGCTTGTTACCATCTTTAAATTGCTCCATGGCACGGGCCTAGTTATTTGCGGGACCATCTCCTGCCGCACACCTCCCACCGACCGATCTGCTCCCATAGGGAGGGCCTCCTCAAGGTGCCAACCACTGGACAATGCCGGCTGGCGGTGCCCAGGGGAAGGGCTTCTCTGTGGCAGGGCCATCCCTCTGGAATGACCTACCGCCCCGAACTTCGTACTATCATGAATCTTCCCCTCTTTCACCGCTCACTCAAGATGTACTTTTTCCACCAAGCTGGTCTAGCTTAGAGCTTAGAGCTCAGACGCGACATAATCTTAGCTAACTAGTAAATGGATTTTAGAATCTTAATGGGAATATTTTTAGCACAGGTTCTTAATTTAATTCATTTTAAATATTATTATTGTATTTATTGTTATTTATTGGTGATTTTTAATCCCCTGTGCACCGCCCTGAGTCCATCTCGATGGAGAAAGGAGCGATATATAAATCGAATATAAATAAATAAATAAATAAATAAATAAATAAAATAATACTCAGCGAACGTCCCATATTTCAGTAAATTCATTAAATTGTTACTTTATCATATTCTATAATGGATCAAATATTTTGAAGTTGAACATTTTTCATTCTGAAAACGTAATATTAGCTCTTGTTATTGGGTGCAAATTCAATAATCATTTGGGGTCCTTGGTATTCAAGCTCAGAGAGTACCAGACATCCCAATTCAACCTGGAGATAGAAATATTCTCTGCCACTAATAATCCTTTTCTAATTATTTATTTCTAATCTTTGCTTATTTATCTGCTATTCATGAAAATAGCTTTCTCTAGCTTCTGTGTAATCCTGAAAAAATGGTACCTTTACTTTAAAAGTCACATTAACTTGAATGAGTTGATTCCTTAAATCAGTGGCATTATTTGATCACACACACACACACACACACACAAAGCTGGATTGCTTTCATAAGGAGCAAAGAGGTGCTGTGAATGTTCTGGGTCCAAAAAAAGTTTTTCCTGAAGTTTGCAGAGTCCTACTTACAGTGTTTCTAGACCTGGCCTACAAAAGCCAGATATGGTTATCCTCAGATACTGATATATTTTAGATATATGAGGGGAGCAAATTATGCCATTATCAGTCTTTAAAGAAAAAGATTTGCACAAGGCAGTAATG
The DNA here is from genome assembly GCA_039707465.1 of Rhabdophis nuchalis. Taxonomy (NCBI): domain Eukaryota; kingdom Metazoa; phylum Chordata; class Lepidosauria; order Squamata; family Natricidae; genus Rhabdophis; species Rhabdophis nuchalis. The sequence goes on from CM077647.1 coordinate 68,593,007, forward strand.
GCTGAAAAAAGTAAAAAATGACATGCTGAGCTGTTTACCTTTGTTAAGGTGTAGCCAAAAATACTTTTAAATAGGTAAAAATACAAAAATGAATATACTTCTAAAAAACCAGAGAGGGACATAGGTGAAATCCATTTGCCATAGTTGATTAGAGGCCATTTATGAGCGGTTGCGCACCCAGGTCCCCACGGCTTTCCTTGCAATCCAGGATGTTATGTAACGCCGGGTCCGTGGTTAACAAAGCCCCCCTCATTTATGACTTGGCGTCAGAGGGGGAGCCAGACCTGGTGGGTATCACGGAGACCTGGTTGGGCACGGAGGGGGGAGTGCCCCTCGTGGAAATGTGCCCACCGGGTTACCGGGCATTCCATCAGCCACGGGCCCAGGGTAGGGGTGGGGGCAGTTGTCATAAAGGAAAGTCTGAAGCCGAGAGAGACCACTGTGCTGCAGATGGCCGGTTGTGAGTCCCTATGGGTGAGGTGGGGTCGTGGGAGGCAGTTGGGCTTGTTGATTGTGTACCTGGCTCCCCACTACATATCAGCAGCCCTGCCCAAGCTTCTCGATGTGATAGCTGAGGTGGCAGTTGATATCCCCAGACTGCTAGTCATGGGGGATTTCAACCTGCCATTGGTAGGCGAAGCATCTGAGACGGCCCGGGAGTTCATGGCTTCCATGACAGCGATGGACCTGACCCAACTAGTTCATGACCGAACACATACCGGGGGACACACACTGGACTTAGTTTTCATCTCCGGCCAGTGGATGAGTGATCTTGGATTAGGGGATTTAGTCATCGAGCTCCTGTCATGGTCAGATCACTCTCTCCTCCGGCTCAACTTTCCAAACACTACTCCCCACCGTGGGGAGGCAGAACCAGAAATGTTAAGGAGGTTCTGCCCCAGGCGCCTGATGGACCCAGAGAGGTTCCAGACGGAGCTTGGGCCAATACCTGAGACCCTGACCCGCGACTTGACTGAGGACCTAGTGGCCGCCTGGAATAGTGCGGCCATGGGGGCCCTGGATCGGGTCGTGCCTTTGCGGCCTTTCACTCGGCGTCGATTTATCCTGGCTCCCTGGTTTTCCGAGGAGCTGAGTGTGATGAAGCGCCGAAAGAGATGCCTAGAGGAGCATTTGAAGGTCTACTCGCACTGAATCTGACCAGACACGGGTAAGGTTGCATTTGCGGACCTACCTTGTGGCGATAAGAGTGGCAAAGCGGGACTACCTCTCCGCCCTTATCGCATCTGCAGATAACCACCCTGCCGCCCTGTTTAGTGGCTGATCTCTGGAGGGCTTGGGATAGAGGTCATTCCTCTATCCTGGTCCTATTCGATCTCTCGGCAGCTTTTGATGCCATCGATCATGGTATCCTATTGCACCGGCTGGAGGGGCTGGTGTTGGGAAGCACCGTTTTGCGGTGGTTCTCCTCCTACCTCTCCGACAGGTCGCAAGTGTGGGGTGCCTCAGGGGTCGGTCCTCTCACCCCTCCTGTTCAACATCTATATGAAGCCGCTGGGTGAGATCATCCGTGGTTTTGGGGTAGAGTTCCATCAGTACGCTGATGACACCCAGCTGTACATCTCTACCCCTGACCAACCCAACGATGCCGTTGAAGTGATGTCCCAGTGCTTGGAGGTCGTGTGAGCCTGGATGGGGAGAAACAGGCTTCGTCTCAACCCGTCCAAGACCGAGTGACTGTAGTTTCCGGCATCACGATATAGCCAGTTGGTACCATCTCTGGCTATCGGGGGCGAGTCATTAGCTCCCGCGGAAAAGGCCCGCAACTTGGGCGTCCTCCTGGACTCCCGGCTGTCGTTGGATGACCATCTGACAGCTGTGGCCAGGGGGGGCTTTTATCAGGTTGACCTGATACGCCAGTTGCGCCCCTTTCTAGATCGTGATGCCCTATGTCCGTTCACTCATGCCCTCGTCACCTCCTGCCTAGACTACTGTAACGCTCTCTACATGTTGCTCCCCTTGAGGTACACCCGGAGGCTCCAACTAGTCCAGAACGCAGCCACACGGGGGATTTTGGGAGTGTTGAGATACTCCCATGTAACACCTCTCCTGCACGAGCTCACTGGCTGCCTGTGGCTTTCCGGGTGCGCTTCAAGGTGTTAGTAACCACCTTCAAAGCGCTCCATGGCATGGGACCTGGTTATTTGCGGGACCGCCTCCTACCACATACCTCCCTTCGACCAGTCCGCTCTCACAAGGTGGGCCTCCTCAGGGTGCTGTCTGCCAGACAATGCCAGCTGGTGGCCCCCCAGGGTGAGAGCCTTCTCTGTGGCAGCCCCTGCCCTCTGGAATGGCCTACCACCCTACCTTCGTACAATTACGGACCTGCGCCTCTTCTCCCGGGCTTTAAAAACATACCTATTTCACGAGGCCGGCCTGGCATAGTTTTAAATTTTTAATCTTATTTTAGAAATGGGATTCAACTGATAATTTTAGCACAACTTAATTTAATTTGTTTTAATATTCTGTATTTATTGTTTTTACATTTTATTCCTTTCCTGTGCACCGCCCTGAGTCCCATTGGGAGATAGGTGCGGTATATAAATTTGATAAATAAATAAATAAATAAAAATAGAAGGATAACAACATTCCTTATCAACCAGTATCCTCCAATAGCGAATTGGACTTATCTCTTTTGCCATTTGTGGTCCCCATCAGAGTAAAAAAACATTAAAAACACAACTCAATTGTTGGAATTAATTATTCAATTAGTTGATAATAATAATAATAATAATAATTTTAATACTTATAAACCGCACCCTCTCCCCACAGGGACTCGGGGCGGTGCACAGGGAAGATAAAAACAATAACTATATACAACAATTCACATTAAAAATAAATTAAACAATACCTGCGCTAAAATACCCATTAAAACTAGCTACACTAAAAATCCCCAATAAACCCAAAAACAGAGGAGTAACTATCCCAGGCCGGCAAGGCAGAAGAAGTGTGTTTTTAGTTTAAGACGGAAGGAGCGGAGGTCCGTGGTGGTCCTAATGTCGGGGGGGAGGTCGTTCCAGAGGGCTGGGCCTGCCACAGAGAGAGCCCTTCCCCTGGGTGTCGCCCGCTGACAGAGTCTAGTGGATGGCACCCGGAGAAGTCCCTCTCTGTGGGAGCGAATCGGCCGTGAGGATGTATGAGGCAGGATCCGATCCCGCAGATAGCTAGGTCCCGAGCCATGGAGCGCTTTAAAGATGATAATTAATACCTTGAAGCGCACCCGGAAGACAACAGGCAGCCAGTGCAGCTCGCGCAGGAGCGGTGTTACATGGGTATACCTTGTGGTACCCATAATTGCTCGCGCGGCTGCGTTCTGGACTAGCTGAAGTCTCCGGGTGCACCTCAAGGGAAGCCCCATGTAGAGAGAGTTACAATAGTCCAGTCGGGATGTCACGAGCGCGTGAGTGACTGTGCGAAGGGCGTCCCGATCCAATAGGGGGCGCAATTGGCGAACCAGGCGGACCTGGTAAAACGCCCTCCTGGCCACGGCTGTCACTTGATCTTCCATGGACAGCCGGGTATCCAGGAGGACACCCAAATTGCGCGCCCCATCCACAGGGGCAAGATGTTCGCCCCCTATGGCCAGCGTTGGAGTGAGCTGGTTGAAACGGGCAGCCGGAAACCACAGCCACTCGGTCTTGGTCGGGTTGAGCCTGAGTCCGTTACTTCCCATCCAGATCCGCACGGCTTCCAGGCACTGGCACATCACCGCTACGGCATCATTGGGGTGGTTTGGGGTAGATATATACAGCTGGGTGTCGTCAGCGTAAAGGTGGTACTCTACCCCAAAACCACGGATGATCTCACCCAGCGGCTTCATGTATGCATTAAACAGGAGAGGCGAGAGGACCGACCCCTGAGGCACCCCGCATGTGAGGGGTCTCGGGGTCGACCTCTGCTCTCCTGCCAACACAAATTGCGATCGGCCAGAGAGGTAGGAGGAGAACCACCGCAAAACGGTGCCTCCCACCCCCAACCCCCCCAGCCGATGCAATAGGATACCATGGTCGATGGTATCGAAAGCCGCCGAGAGGTCTAATAGGACCAGGATGGAGGAACACCCCCCATCTCTGGCCCTCCAGAGATCATCCACCAATGCGACCAATGCCGTCTCGGTGCTATGCCCGGGCCGAAAGCCGGACTGGCGCGGGTCTAGATAATCAACAGTCTTACAAATAGTCCTCTAATTTATAAAAATGTATTTTAGTGAAGTTTATGTGACAAATTGTATTAATAAAAAAACTTTCACATTTTCATTCTTTTCACAAGTTATTTTTTTAACATAAATTGAATGAATCCAATGCCAAAATACATGACTCATTTAGGATATAAATGGACCTATGCATTAAATTAGAATTAGTGAACTTTTTTCCTCGATAACGCTAAAGAATAATATTTACGGAAATTCTCAATCATCCAGGCCATGATTATCCCAAAGGTGCTTTTTTCTTCAGAGTTGAATAAGTTTCTTAATGAGAAGTGAAAGGTCTTCAAAGAAAAACCAGAAAGTCCAATTACCTTTTGAAAAAACATCTTTGGAATTATAGAAAACTGGCATTCCAGGTCTGAGCAAAGTCAATGAACAAAGTTAATGGGGAAGAGCAGGTGGTCAGAAGTTATGTCATATTTGAGTTCTGGGGAGATAATGGCAGACTGAAGAAATCTTGGTTAAAAACAGTGGACAACCTTAATAGAATAAAGAGATAGATAGTGGTCTGGCTCTTCAATAATTCCTCTTTGGAAAAGGGGAGGATTTGAGATCATCCACAATTGTTCCACACCAGGAACAGTTAAACCTAACCTTAAGCGGCCTCTCACCTGGCGCCGAACCACCTTGGCTCCCTGGTTTTCCGAGGCGCTGAGGGTGATGAAACGCCGGAAGAGACGCCTAGAGAGCGGTTGGAGGGCCACCCGCTCCGAGTCTGACCGGACACTGGTAAGGTCGCATTTGAAGACCTACCTAGTGGCGATAAATGCGGCGAAGCATAATTACTTCTCCGCTCTTATCGCGTCTGCAGATAACCACCCTGCTGCCCTGTTTAGGGTGACCCGCTCCCTTCTTCATCAGAGGGCGCGGGATGCCCCCTTGCAGGCTCGTGCAGAGGAATCTGGATGTTATCTGCATGATAAAATCGATCAGATCAGGGACGGGTTGGCCTCCGACTGGTCTAGTTCAGACGGATTGACGGAGGCAGGTCTTGAGTCTGTCATCTGAGAAGAGTTCGATCCTGTGACTCCTGAGGACATGGACAGGATCCTGGGGCGGCTGAATGCCACCACATGTTTATTGGACCCGTGTCCCTCCTGGTTGGTACTGGCCTCCCGGGAGGTTACACGAGGCTGGCTCCAGGGAATTGTCAACGCTTCTTTGAGTGAGGGGTTTCTGCTGGCTACCTTGAAAGAGGTGGTGGTGAAGCCCCTCCTCAAGAAGCCCTGGTCCTGTTAGATCTCTCAGCGGCTTTTGACACCATCGACCATGTTATCATGTTGCACCAGCTGGAGGGGTTGCGGGTGGGGGGCACCGTTTTACGGTGGTTCTCCTACCTCTCCGATCAATTTGTGTTGGCAGGGGTCAGACCTCTCGCCTCTCCTGTTCAACATCTATATGAAGCCGTTGGGTGAGATCATCCATGGTTTTGGGGTAGAGTTCCATCAGTATGCTGATGATACTCAGCTGTACATCTCTACCCCAGGCCACCCCAACGATGCCGTGGAAGTCATGTCCCGGTGTCTGGAGGCCGTGTGAGTCTGGATGGGGAGAAACAGGCTCCGACTCAACCCATCCAAGACCAAGTGGTTGTGGCTTCCGGCGTCACGATATAGCCAGCTGGTGCCATCGCTGGCTATTGGGGGCGAGTCATTGGCCCCTACAGAGAGGGCTCACAACTTGGGTGTCCTCCTGGACTCTCCTCCTGGACTCCCTAGAATACCATATGACAGCCGTGGCCAGGGGGGATTTTTATCAGGTTCGCCTGATACACCAGTTGCGCCCCTTTCTGGATCATGATGCTTTACGCACAGTCACTCAAGCCCTCGTCATTTCCCGTCTGGACTACTGCAACACTCTCTACATGGGGCTTCCCTTGAGGTGCACCCGGAGACTCCAGTTAGTCCAGAATGCGGCCGTGTGGGGGATTCTGGGAGCGTCTAGATGCTCCCGTGTGACACCTCTCCTGCGCGAGCTGCACTGGCTGCCTGTGGCTTTCCGGGTGCGCTTCAAGGTATTAGTAACTATCTTCAAAGCGCTCCATGGCAAGGGACCTGGATATCTGCAAGACCGCCCCCTGCTATCAAATACCTCCCACCGACCAGTCCGCTCCCACAGGGAGGGCCTCCTCAGGGTGCCGTCGGCCAGGCAATGCCGGCTGGCGACCCCCAGGGGGAGAGCCTTCTCTGTGGCAGCTCCTGCCCTCTGGAATGACCTACCCTCTGACCTACGGACAACCATGGACCTGCGCCAGTTCCGTCGGCCCTTAATGACCTATCTGTTTTGTGCGGCTGGCCTGGCGTAGTTTTTTTAAATTGCTTTAGTTTTTAAATTGGTTTTAGTAAGGGTTTTTTAACTGGATTTAGATCAGACCAATCCATTTAATATATATTTTAATTGGATTTTAATTGGATTTTATGCTGTATCTTATTGTTCTTATTATTGCTTGTACACCGCCCTGAGTTCCGCAAGGGAGAAGGGTGGTCTAAAAATTTAATAAATCTAAATCTAAGCTGTCCACCGTGGACCTCACACGTTTCCTAAAAGATCCCTAAGGGGTCGTGCATAAGCACACCAGCATGCCTACCAGCCCTGGCCTACTGTCCCCTTTGATATATACTCATTTTATGTGTTCATGGCCATGTTATACTTACTTATATCCATCTATTTGTACCAATCTTATGAGATAATGTCCATGTCTATACTAATACCTGTTACCTTGTAAATGTTGACAAATAAATAAAATAAATAAATAAAATAAAATAGAGGAGAGTTTACGATACCAGTCTTCGTGAGCTTAGAGCTCTGGGGGATGAGAGAATAATGCTCATAATATGCCTCTATCTTTTAAAAGGACATTGGGTTTGCATGCTTCCTTTTTTAATCAAATTCAAAATTTGCTTTTTGGCTATTAGAAACCTAAGACAGATTTTTATAGCACTAGGTGAATTTCCTTCAATCCTTAGTAAAATAAATTGTAAATACAAATTTAAGGACTTAACATTTTTTTAAATAAATATTTAAAAAGTGATTAAATGTTTGATTTTTCAAAAATTACAAGTGTGCTAAAAATTCAGATCAATTTAAAATAAATTTTTGAATTCATTACAAAAAATCTTTCATATGAAGTTTTTTTCTTGAATTTTATTTTTTTAAAAGGTAATAGTGAACAAAAGGGGAAACTAGAGGGAAGTAAAATTATAATTAATGGAGAAAGACACTCAAACACAATTTCAGAATGAGGCAAAATAATTTAACATTGATAGTATTGAAGTATATTTCTGAACAGTGGACCCGAAGTTAATTTTAAGAGTGTCTGTCTCTACAGATCAATTGTGTTTAAACATAGATTGTGTTATGGAAGAGGAACAAATTTTACTTGACACATTAAGACAAATGTGAAAGTAGATTTACAAATGATAAGCTACAAAAATGCATAAAAATGATATTTACTGGACATACAAAAGGAAGAGGTTTTTGTCTTAATAATAAGGGCTATAGAAATAATAAATCAAGAGAGTGATATGGATAATTTTCCTTTATTGGATTTAAAAAGGGACTTGTAAAGAATTTTATGTGAAGGACAAATAAAAAATTAAAAGAAACTAAGTCCTAAGACATTATTTCATTTGTTCAGTATTGTTTTTTAAATAAAAGGAAATAATATAAATTTGGGTTATTTGATCAAGGTTAAACATATATGCGGTTTGTAATCTTTAATGGACATTTGCTGACAAAGTCTATTGTTGTAAATTGTTGTAAAATGATCAAGTTCTCTGTTTTTCTCGATATCTAATAAATTTCTAGTTTTCCATTAAATTATTCCCTCTTTAATCATTTGATCGCATATGATCAATATCATTTGTCTGCTGTATGGTTGATCTATTATTTTACATATTTTTCAGATTGAATATATCTCTTTAAGGACTCATCTTTATATTACATAGCAGCTAGTTATCTAGTTAACATTGCACGGCAACTAGAATTGATGGGGCTTTAAGGATTTGTTTATAGATATTGGAAGAAAAGACAAATTCTTGTATTTTAAGAAAATAAAATTTTAATAAGAAAATTAAAATTATTAAAGTTGTTTATACTTGTGATGAAGGGGAAGTCATGTTGATATTTTTATTTTGTATTTTGTTTTTTCTCTTTTTCTTTTTTCAAGATTGAATTAGTTTTTATTGTTGTAATTGGAGTTTATAATAAAATTATTATTTTAAAAAAATGAAATCAGATGAGCTCCTCACTTAACAAACTATGTGATATTAATAGAACAATGGCAATCAGGACTGCAGGAACTGTCATCACTAAGTTCTATGATCATGTAATTTTTCAGCTTATAACCATGTCACACTTAATGCTGGATTTTCTGGCACCAATTATTGTTGTTAAATGATAACTACCTGTATGTTTGTATACAGTATTTAGAAATATTGTTAATATACTTCCTATGTGATGATAATATATATGTCTTATTGTTATTTTCCTATTTCTAATCAATAGATTCTGCCTCTAGAAGCAATAGATTTGTAGTTTTTATTTTATTTTATTATACTTTATTCTTGGTTCCATGGTAACTAAGAATTTGGACATCCTTGAAAGCTTGAGTATAGATATCAAAAGGCTCAGAATTTATATCCCCTCCTCAAGAAGCCGTCCCTGGACCCAGCATTATTAGAGAACTATCGTCCGGTCTCCAACCTTCACTTTTTGGTGAAGGTTGTTGAGAGTGTGGTAGCCCAACAGTTCCCGCGACACCTGGAGGAAGTTGATTATCTAGACCTGCGCCAGTCCGGCTTCCAACCAGGTCACAGCACCGAGACGGCATTGGTCGCGTTGGTTGATGATCTCTGGAGGGTGTGGGATAGAGGTTATTCCTCTATCCTAGTCCTATTAGACCTCTCGGCGGCTTTTGATACCATCGACCATGGTATCCTATTGCACCGACTGGGGGGTTGGGGCTGGGAGGCACCGTTCTGCGGTGGTTCTCGTCCTACCTCTCTGGTCGGTCGCAATATGTGTTGACGGGAGGGCAGAGGTCGACCTCGAGGCCCCTCTTATGCGGGGTTCCTCAGGGGTCGGTCCTCTCGCCCCTCCTTTTCAACACATATATGAAGCCGCTGGGTGAGATCATCCGTGGTTTTGGGGTGGAGTACCATCTGTACGCTGATGACACTCAGCTGTACATATCCACCCCAGACCACCCCAACGATGCCGCCGAAGTGCTGTCCCGGTGTTTGGCGGCCGTACGGATCTGGATGGGTGGTAACAAACTCAAGCTCAACCCTGCCAAGACTGAGTGGCTGTGGTTTCCGGCACCCCGGTTCAGCCAGATTACTCCAACTCTGGCCATTGGGGGCGAAACACTGGCCCCCGTGGAGAGGGCGCGCAATTTGGGTGTTCTCCTGGATTCCCGGCTGTCCATGGAAGACCATGTGGCAGCCGTGGCCAGGGGGGCGTTTCATCAGGTACACCTGATGTGCCAATTGCGCCCCTTACTGGACTGGGCTGCCCTTCGCACAGTCACTCAAGTTCTCGTGACGTCCCGACTCGACTACTGTAATGCTCTCTACATGGGGCTTCCCTTGAGGTGCACTCGAAAGCTACAGTTAGTCCAAAACGCAGCCGCGCGGGTGATTATGGGAGCCACTAGATGCTCCCACATAACACCGATCCTGCGCGAGCTGCATTGGCTTCCTGTGGTCTTTCGGGTGCGCTTCAAGGTTTTGACGACCATCTTTAAAGCACTCCATGGCTTGGGGCCTAGTTATATGCGAGACCGCCTCCTGCCCCATACATCCCTTAGACCGATATGCTCCCACAGAGAGGGCCTTCTCAGGGTGCCGTCGGCCGGACAATGCCGACTGGCGACACCCAGGGGAAGAGCCTTATCTATGGCGGGCCCAGCCCTTTGGAACGACCTACCCCCCGAATTATGCACCATCACCGACCTCCGCCTCTTCCGCCAATGTCTAAAGACATACCTGTTCAAACAAGCCGGCCTAGCCTAACCTCCCATGGGGACTTTTTAGACAGTTTTAAATTGGGAATTTTAAAAATTTGGTTTTTAGCATAGGATAAGACAGTTTAATCTATATTTTAAATTATGTATTTATTTTTGTATTCTGTATGTTTTAAATTTCCTGTGCGCCGCCCTGGGTCCTCTGCGGAGAAGGGCGGGATATAAATATAAATAAAAAAAATAAAAAAAATAAAATATCTTCACTTTCACTGATGGAGCAAAAAGAAATATAGGCACAAAAGGATAAAATGATTCTCTACATAGCATTTGTGCCATTTTAAAACATAGAATACACATAATAAGGTAGAGGCTAATGATGGTGATCTTTATAGTGCAATTTAAACGTTCAAATAAAAATGTAGTTGGGAAAAATGGGAAAGCTTTCATGGAACATTTAAAAAAATTAAAATCTTGCAGCACAGCAGTGTATTCCTCTTATTCAGCTTCCAGTGTATTCTACTCAGCAGCTTGCCAGGATCCCACAGAAGGTTACTGCTGAGTGTAAATAAAATTATCTTTTAGAATAGTAGTAGAAAGGCATCTAGTGATGCTTTGTTCTGCCACTATAACACCATTGCTTAAGATTCATAAGATAGATACAGATACTTCATACATGCAGTGAGTGCATCTAATATACCATTTGTAAAAAATTTAGAAAAAAAGAATATCTGAACATAATTGACTGAAATCTTTAAAATTTCACTGATGGGGGAGTGGGAAACACTATTTTTTTGTTGTGTTCATAGATGATATGAAAGTTCAAGGCTGCAATCGTAGAAACCCAAGCCTGAAAATAAAGTCCGTAATTGAAACAGATACATATATCTAAGATACATATAACTTATCTGAAACAGATATGTAAAGTTAGTTCACCTCTTGTAGCACACCAAGGATAGATGTGCAAGCGCCAAGCAAAGTGAACTAACAATCTAGGTCTGGGGTATCAAACTCATATCACAGCACCATCACATTATGTATCGGGGCTTTTTTTCCCCTTCACTAAACTGGGCCAAAGGGCTTTCTTGGGGGATTGTGGACACGGTGAGTCTCAGCCATCTTTCGAGCCCTGCTCTGGGCTGGGCAGTGGTTTAGCTTTCCAGCTGGTTGTGACCCAAAATCCCCACCTGCTCATCCCTTTCTCCTGCAGCTTGTGGCAGAGAGGAGAGCCTCTGCCGTTCACCCCCTCCCCAGCCCACATCTTGTCCCCTCTCCGGACTCGCTGCAGCTGCTGGTCCTTGACTGCCAAGTCTGCCAGCGGCCAGGGAGCACGAGGCTGTGCCACCTGCATTGCCGCTCTGCTAGCTGGTTTCTCCTGCCAGCCCATGACCTTTGGCCACCCTCACCTTTGTGGGCAGCTGCAGTGAGTAGAGCAGTGCAAGAACCACAGACTGGAATTGGAAGGTAAGGCCAATGGTGGGGGAGAGAAAATCACTCTGTATCAGTCACGCTCAGCCAAAGGGCCACCTTGGGGGATGGATGGTGAGGCTCAGCCACCTTTTGGGCCTGTCTCTCGGCTTCCATTTGTCCATAGGGCCATTTTTCGCCCTCCGGAGCCTTCAGGGAAGTCTCCGGAGGGCGAAAAACAACCTCAAAAGAAGGGCAAAGTCAGCTGGCCAGCACATGCATGCACTCTGGCCAGCTGATAGGGCAATGCCTCGCGTGCCCTGACAAATGGCTCTGCGTGCCACCTGTGGCACACGTACCATAGGTTTGCCATCATGGTTCTATATTATACATGATTCATGTTTTTTCTTTTTCAACTACGGTGTTTTGGTTAAGCTAAAATGTTTTAGAGGGCTTTATTTAGTTTGTATATTATGGTAATATCTACAGTTGTAATACTTTATTGGTTCTTTCTGAGGTATTTTTTTGTATATAGTAGTGCAATGGTTCCCATAGGGAGGAAATTTTATTTTTAATGGGAGCAATTTTAAAATGAGTTATTTATTGAATTTTTGAAAGCCCGCTAATTGTTCTTACATATTTGTGATGAATCAGCTGTGTTTCATTTACGTATTGTTGTCTTTCCTAGGACATTCCTGTTGTACATTTCCTAGGGCCTGGTCTGAAAAGGATATCCCAGTTGGGGGTTGGGGAGCAACTGCAAACCAATCAGATGTATTCCCACTAAAGATCATGGGATTGGCAGAGTGTCTGCCTGTCTCTCTCTCTCTGGATTTGCTGCTGAGTGGTTGCAGGGAGAGCTGCTCTGTGGGGAGACAGAGTGGATGGCTGCTGGGGGAAGCTGAGCAGTGAGAATACAGAATCAGGAACTAAGTTTAAGTAAGAAATTTAGATTTACCGTTATTTTTAGTCTGTGTTTTCCCAGGCCATATTTTACAAGACTTTTCCTCTCAGAGCAATCTGGGCTGGGCCACTCATGGGTAGGCCTTACCAGGCCTGTGTGATTCACCTCCACCTACTGAACTACCAAAACATTTCCCCACTAAGCTACAGGTTCAAACTGAATGGGCAAGTAGGGGGGCCCTAAGTTACATTCATTTCATTCCCTTTCATTCATGATAATCTTATTATTCATAAATTAAGCTAAGAATGTTTTTTAAATTTCCCTCTTTCTGCACCATCTTCTTTTAATAGTTATTTCTTTTAATAATTTGCATCATTTCATAAGTTTTTCTCACACTTAGGTGTTGGTTATCATCTTTAAAGCACTCCATGGCACGGGACCTAGCTATCTGCGAGATCGCATCCTGCCCCATACATCCATTCGGCCAATTCGCTCCCACAGAGAGGGACTTCTCCGGGTGCCGTCCACTAGGCTATGCCAGCAGGCGACGCCCAGGGGAAGGGCCTTCTCTGTGGCGGGCCCGACCCTCTGGAACGACCTTCCCCCCGAAATCAGAACAACCATGGACCTTCGCTCCTTCCGACAGAAACTAAAAACACACTTCTTCTGCTTGGCCGGCCTAGGGTAACTTAAATTGTTTAAATTGTTTTAGGGGTTTTTAGGGATAGTTTTAGTTTTATAGCGCAGGGCCAGTTTAATTTGTTTTTAATTTTGTACTCTGTTTGTTTTAATTGTATTTTTAATTCCCTGTGCCCCGCCTCGAGTCCCTTTGGGGAGAGAGAGCGGGTTATAAATTAAAATTATTTATTTATTTATTTATTTTATTTATTTAATCACAAACCCTATGCATAAAATGAGTAGTGCAAGCAAGAAAAAAGTTTGTCAATATTCACAAGAATAGTTAAAACTTGGCTTCATACTAACTATCTATGATGAATGGTCACATTTCTGCCTCTTATACCAACAATGCTTGACCAACAAATCAATGAAAGAAGGTCATCTTGAGGTGCATTTGAAGGCAAAACAGTGTGTACGTATATTCAGATTTAAATTACTTTAAGACTTTAAAGGAGAAGTTTAAAAAGAAGCTCAACAATAAAGTCTCTGTTCACTGCACAAATTGTTACTGTCAGTTGTATTCTTGAGACTAGTTATGAAATTTCTTTACTCATTCCTAAAGCTGGAAAAAATCATACTATAGGAGAAGATTTAATTAAACCATCAATATCAGCATTTCTTAAAACAGTTGTCATCTTTAAAAAGATGACAAAGTGAAAGCCATGTCGCTCAGTAACAATACTGTTAGCAGAAGAATAGATTAAATGAGTGAAGATATTGAAACACAACTTGTTGAAAAGCTGAAATCAAGAAAATGATTTCAAGTACAATGATCAAGTGCAAATGAATGAAACAACTCTGAGAGACAATGAGGTCATATTGCTAACCTATGCAAGATATATTGATAAAGATGAATTTGCTGAAGAAATTCTGAAAATCGTTAGAGACCACCCCAACCACTACTGATATATATATAATAAGCTAAAAATTTACTTAGATGTCAATAATATATCAATGGAAAATATAACATCTTGTTCTGCAGATGGTTGCTCCTGTTATGGGCAAGAAAAATGGCTGATTAAAATGGATGAAAGATGAGAATCCAGAAATGCTTCTTGTGCACTGTGTTATTCATAGAGGAAACCTAGTGTCCAATTTCCCCCCCCCCCCTGTTCTTAGAGAAGTCAGTTATAAAATGTATCAAAGCTAATGTCAAATGTGAGTGTCTCTTCAAGCAATTTTGTGAAGATAAAAATGCAGACAATGTGAGACTTGTATTTCACACTGAGGTAAGGTGGCTCTCAAAAGAGAAATTGTTTGAAAAGATTCATGGAAATATCATAGTGACCTTTTAAGTGACAAGCCTGAAATGAAGAAACTGCTGACTGTTGATGGTAAATTAGCAGATATCTTTAAAAACTGAATATGTTGAATAAACAACTTCAAGAAACAAATAAAACTCTTGTTGATGCAAAGGCGAAGATATTTGGCTTTATTATATTTGTAGAGTTATGACAAAAACATATTTCTGACAAATTGACATGTTTCATTGGCTAAAAAATGTGAGGTGACTGATGCTGCTGTACTTGTCATTGTGGATCATCTGAAAATATTGGCCTCTGATTTGAAAGAAAGGTTTTCTGATTTAAAACAAATAGATTTTCCAACATGGGTAGTGCAGCCAATGCTGGTGGATCTATCTGATGTTTCAATGCAGTACCAAGAAGAACTCTCGGAAAGGCAAAATGATGAGTCACTTAAAACTTTATTCAATATAAAAGGAGTCATGGCATGCCTTTGCGATGAGATAGAAATGCCCAAATTCAACCTACTTTGCAAGAAAACTGCTGTCACCATTCCCATCTTCATATTTAGCTGAATGTGGCTTTAGTGCTGTAAATGATTTGCTACTGAAGAAAAGAAATTGACTGGCTATCACTGAGCGAGGAGACCCAAGAATGAAGCTGACTAAATTGGAACCTAATAGAAAATCTCTCTGCTGCAGGCATCAAGCACAAGGCTCTCACTAACCTAACTAGACTAAAGTTGCAACCCTACAACGTTTTCCTGGGAGTAAGCCCCATTGAACACAATGGTACTTACTTTTGAGTAGGCATGCATAGGATTGCATTGTAAATATGATCTTGAACTGAGCTCAAATTGTATTTTGAATTTGTTAGGTACCTTTATTTTAATATGTATAGTAATTAATATCATCAAAGTATTAAGCTTTCATTAAAATTATTTTATATTTATGCATTTCAGTTTTGTATTATGTTTTGAAACTTTATTTGCTGTTTTTTCATATCCCATCATACCATTATTTTTTTAAGTTCCTTAGTACTTCTGTCTTTCATCCTTTTATTTTTCTCTTTCATGGATGCCATGTTCTTTGGAACCTTGTTTAAACCAAGTTAATGGCCTTCTAAGATTCCTCTGTGTGAGTAGGAGTTCACTTTTTGAATAGTAAGAATTATATATCACAGAAGGGGCATCAGGATTTTAGAGATGCTTAGGTGCTTAAGTGCGAAGCAGTTGCAGCTCACCTCTGGATAACACTACCACAGTAGTAGTGTTATCCAGAGGTGAGCTGCAACTGCTTCGCACTGGTTCAGGCGAACCGGTTGTTAAGTTTTTTTACCAGTTCAGAGAACTGGCAAATTGCACTTCTGTCTGCCCCCCCCCCCCCCACTCCTAGGAGTCTCCCCACATGCCTCGTTTTGGATTCCAGGTTAGTGCAGAAGGCATTCCAGACCCAAAACGGGGCACATGGGGGTGTCACATGCCCCCCTAATCCTGTTTTGGCTTCCAGGTTAGTGCAGGAGGCCTTCTAGGCCCAAAACAGAGCATAGGGGGACATTATGCATCCCCCTGTGCCTTGTTTTGGCTTTTGGTGCAGGAAAATAGTTAGGATTTTGCATGATCATTACTGTGGGATAAGTTTGAAATGAGGATTTTGTATTATGATTACATCATAATAAGTAAGTAGGAACCAGTAAAAGAGGAATGGGAAAATTCCTATGTATAGATCAGCATTTTTCAGTCTTGGCAAGTTTAAGATGGGTGAACATCATAGGGAATTCTGAGAATTGTAGTCCATGCATCTTAAAATTGTCACAATTGAGAAGCATGGGTCTACACTAGAGTTTAGGTTTTTCCATTCTTGTTTTATTTAGAGTTTGGTGCAATTAAATAAATCAGTTGTGGGTTTTGTTAACAAACAGTGATTAAAGCAGTAAGAATCATTACTGGACTTTTTGTGAGAAACTGAAATTAAAATTGATCTAGGATTTGATAATTAAATAAGGGATTATGGAAATAATTAATCTTAGACTAAGAGTTTGATATATATTTTTTATTTATATCTGTACCAAAGAAAGTGGAAGTCATTCTTTTTCAGTTCTCCTTCTTTTCCTTTCTTTCTTTCACTCTTTTTCTTTCCTAAGCGCCTTTTCTTTTTTTTCAAATCTGTTTATTTGTTTATCCCTTAGCTTTGTATTTTTTGATGTATGAAGGATCAAATACTCATTATAATTCTACATTCCTTATTTACAGAAATCATATCAAATTTATAGAATGAAATCCACTGGGAGCCATCTCATATAAGGCAAGCTTTGAGTCCCTCTAACTCAGTGGTGGGCAAACTCATTAGTCAAGGGAGCCAAATATCAACAGTACAACGATTGAAATTTCTTTTGAGAGCCAAAAGAAGGTGTGGCCTGTTTTGTGGGAGTGGCTCAGTGGTCATGTGACCAGGTGGGTGTGGCCAATTTGGAAAATGTGGTGAAACTCACTTAACGACGGTCTTGCTTAGCAACCAAAATTTTGGTCTCAATTGTGGTCATAAGTTCTTTCTTTATCTCTCTCCCTCCCACTTCCTTTTTCTTTCTTTTTTCTTTCTTTTTTCTTTCTTTCTCCTCCTCTCTTTTTCTTTCTGTCTCTCTCTCTCTCTCTCTCTCTCTCTCTCTCTCTCTCTCTCTGTATCTGTCTCTCTCTCCTCCCTCCACCCATCTGTCACTCTGTGTGTGTGTCTGTCTGTCTGTCTCTCAGTCACTTAATCAGTCTCTATCTATCTGTCTCTCCCTCCCTCTCTCTGTCTCTCCCTGTCTCTGTGTGTGTCACTCTTTCTGATTCTCTCCCTCCCTCCCTCCCTCTCTCTGTCTCTGTATGTCTGTCTCTCCCTCTTTCCCCCTGTCTGTCTCCGATTCAATCCCTCCCTGTGTCATTCTCTATCTGTGTCTCTCTCCATCTCTCTCCCCCCCTCCCTCTCTTTCTCTCTGTCTCTCTGTTAGTCACTCCCTCTCTCCCCTCTCCTCCCCCTCCACCCCGGGAAGCAGCGGAAGGGCCGGCATGCCGGAGGTTACGGACGCGTCTTCTCGCAGCAGGCAAGCAAGCAGGCGGGGCGAGCACCCAAGACTACCATCATCTTAAGCACCACTGAGGCTGCCGCCCGGCAGGTCACCTGGCAGGGAAGCCGGTCGCGTCTCCATCGGCTCCCTCCAACAGGCACCATGGCGCACGTTCTGGGGCCGCGCGTCCACCTCCCTCCCAGCCACGCAGCCCCCAGAACGTGTGCCGTGGTGGCTGTCGGAGGGAGCTGGTGGAGATGTGCCCGGCTTCCCTGCCCGACGCCCCTGCCGGGCGACCTGCCGGGCGACCTTGGGCGGCGGGAGCTACGCGTCGCAAGGCTCGGGGGTAGCAACAGCAGCAGCAGTGAAGCAGCTCGCCGCTTTTCCACACCATGGAAAAGATCGGCGCATGCACGTCCCGTGGAATTACAGCGCAACTTCCCACCGCTACGAAATCTCCGAGACTGTAATTCTGCGGGACATGCACGCGCCTATTTTTTCTGTGGAAAAGATAGGCGCACGCATGCTCCGCCCAATTACAGTCTCGGAGACTTCGCAGCTGTGGGAAGTTGCACTGTAATTCCGCGGGACGTGCACGCGCCTATCTTTTCCACGGTGTGGAAAAGCGGCGAGTTTCTGCACGCCCGCTGATCACTCCAGACGCCATCGGGGAACACGCGGAACACGAGGCGGACCTCGTGGATGGCCTCGCCAGCAGCGCAGAGACTCGCCACTGCTTCACGCGGTATTCTGTGGACAGACAGTGACAGACAGAAAGAGAGAGGCACAGAGCGAGAGAGAGACAGAGAGAGACCGAGGGAGGAAGGGAGGGAATCAGAGAGAGACTGAAGAGCCACATGCAAGGGGCCAAAGAGTCGCATGCGGCTCACGAGCCGCGGTTTGCCGACCACTGCTCTAACTGAAAAGTGTTTATCGATAAAAGAGAATATTTATAGCTCAGGATTGAACTGTGGGCTCCTTGGTGCCTTCTGAGTTTGATGATTTTTTTGCAAATGTTTCATTATCAAACTAAGTAACATCATCAGTAATAGAAGGGAGTGGAGTTTGCTCTTATTTTCATATACTAGTGGCTTACCCTGTCAGTGTTGATCACTTGCTTCACAAAAAGTGTTTTGATTGGTGCCGGGTCTCTACAGCGTCAGACAAAGAGACCATGGCTATTCGCCACCCCTCCCTCAAATGTTCTTTAAAATACAGAATTTCAGTTCCTTCCAGTTGGCCAGAGGCAACGGTCGAGTCTTGGTGCTTGTCCGCCGCTTGGTTGCCTCTGCGGCCCCCACAGGGGCAGGGAGTTCTTTTAAAGGAATCCTGCTGTACGGGTGGCTTGCAGGGAATCCCCCCACCCCGACGGCGGTCGGGGGGGTGGCCCCCGCTTTGACCTAGGCGCAGAGGAACGAATCGCGGGGGGGCGTCGTCCCCTTTGCCGATGGAGAACCGGAATAACTAGCTGGTTTAAAGAAGAACTGAAACGCCGGGGTTGGAGGCAATACCGAGGCTCCTGGCTACAAAGTGAATCGTGAGTGATTTTATTCTAATGCTCGCAACTTTCAGCTTGAAAGAGGATGGAGGGGGGGTTTGTAACATCCCTCCTCGGAACGGAAAAAAGCGGCATTTAGAAATGCTCCCCAGGCTTGGGGAAGCGGAGAAATCAACATCCGATTTTCTTAAACTATAAGTGAAAGTCTTTCCTGCACGATCTTTGGATACTTTGTATTGAAGTCTGGCAACAATGAGATAATTTTTACTTGTTAACTCCCGGTGGCTTCCAGACGGGCGGGGGAAGATGGCGTTTGTTCTCAGGAGACATACTTTTCTTGGAAAATTGCTGACATTCCCTTGTGCTCAGGACTGCCTTTTTCTTTTCACTAACGGTTGATGTAATCGATTAATTGGACCTTTCCCTGAAGTACCTTCTTTTTTTAAAAAAATCTGATTGTTTCTAAGACCTTGGTTTCTCTCTGGATTATAACTAAATGAAACTGTGAATTTGGTCACCGGAATCTGCTCCCACCTTGACTCACAGACTCCTCTCCAGCAGATGCCATTTTACTGACAAAGACTTAAATCTTTCATTATGGCTTCAAAAAAGCAGCTACATCAACCCAAGATCACTTCAATGTTACCTAAAGAAGCAGATGTGGACGCTAAATTATCAGCAATAGATGAAACTCTTCAGAACATCATGAAAGAAATTAAAGAAATTCGGAAGGACAATGTCAGTTAACTAGAACTTTTGGAGACACGGAAAACATTAATGGAAAATAAACAAAAAATTGATGGTCTGGAGGAGGGGTTGGCTGGGACAAGGGAAGAGCTTAAAAGTTTTCATAATGAAATAGGGGATTTAGCTGGTCATATGTCTAGGATGGATTTTGAAAGGATGTCTTATTTTTTAAGATTTCAGAACGTTCCTGAGTCAAGCGGTGAGGATCTGACAGATTTAATGTGTACGATTTTAGCAGATTATATAAAAAAGAGTAAAGAAGATATTAGGGGGGACATTGATCTGATATATAGAATTAATTCAGCATATGCCAGAATAAATGAAGTACCCAGAGAGATACATATTAAATTTGTAAGAAGGTCAACAAGGGAAAGGATCCTGAGAGCACAGAGAGACAGTCCTTTAATTTACCAAGAGAATGAGATTGCCATCTTGAAACAGGTCCCGAAAAAGATTAGAGAGATAAGAAGGAAGTATTCCTTCTTGTCCAAAAGATTATTCAAAAAGGGTGTGTGGTTCAAGTGGGTGATGCCTGGGGGAATGTTGGTGTTCTGGGAAGGAGGAAGGGTAAGAATTAAAACAATTGCAGAGGCGGAAGCCTTTCTTAAAAGACACTCCTCAATCCTGGAGGACGAAAATGGGAGAGCAGAGGGTGCCGCGGCCCCGCCCACTGGAGGTCAGGGAGAGGAAGAGACAATTGCCAAGAGACTTAGATCTCACAAGTGACTTTATTTTTGCATTGTACAACTTTTATTTGGATGTTTATACATGATTGTTAGCATAGATTTTAAAATGATACATTTGTATTTCTTTCCACTTTGTAGTACAAGTGAAAATTTATTGTATTATCTATATTCTTTTTTATGAAGCCTCGGAGGGGGCCAACGATTCCGACATAGAGGTTCTCAAAATGTCTTTATAATACCTTATTTTCCCTTATCCTATTTTTATAAAACTTGTAAAACTCAATAAAACTTTTTCAAAATTGAAATCGAAAATACAGAATTTCTCAGCCTTCCTTTAGGAACCTCCAACATGCAAACTGTGGTTACTCATTTTAAAACGACTCCTCTTTACCCGGAACTTCAAAATTTGCTGTTTGCTGGGAAGATGTATAGCTAGAAGTCAGTCTACCTTTAGTGTACATCTGATTTTGGGGATATTTCTTCATAACCAAATAAAAGTGTGTTTTCTGTGCAATTCACACTCCTTGCTCTCTAGATCTGGATGTCACAAAGCAAAGCCCACATTTTATAATTAACCCCTATGTCCTGTTTTGGCTAGCAGAGTGCTGGAAGAGGCTGAATGCTGTCACGTCCCTTGGCCACATCCACCCAGCCATGTCCACCCATCTGGTCATTAGGGCACAGAACCAGTTGTTAAATTATTTGAATCCCACCACTATGTTATCCTTTTCATAGGTTGACAGAATAACAGAATTGGAAGGAACCATGGAGGTCTTCTAGTCCAATCCCCTGCTCAAGCAAGAAACCCTATACCATTTCAGACAAATGGTTGTCTAACTCCACTACCTGGAGTACCTGCAACTTCTGGAGGCAATATATTTGCCTGAGATTTTACCAATACCAATTGTATCATTAACATTACTTCAGTTACGGAGCACTTGATTAACGTAGATTGTTTTTCTAAGTTTTTAACTTGCCACCAGTAATGATGTGGCAAATGACACCAGAAAAGTAATGTAGTATTTGGCCAGATAGAATAGAAATTTGTACAGAATTATTATAGAGATAGTATACATGCACAGTAAAAAAGGAAAAAATAAAATATCCCATCAGAGTTAGACATAATTAGAAAAGTTTTGGCCTGTGCGGAAGCAGATAGGCCTAGAATTAAAAATAAAAGCGAGTCGGAATATTATGAACTTTGAAACAGATTTTATTATTGGTATAAGACAAGTGACAAGACCGGAACAAATTGTAAAGAATGTTATTGGATAGAAGGATAGATAATGTACTAAGTATACTGACAGCTATTGGATGAGATTATGTGTATATACTGTGATTGTATGGCCATAACAGTTTCACTGCACTGCAAAATGCAAAAATGCAAAAACAATAAAAATGTTTTTTTAAAGATCCATTTTCTTCCACTACTACAAAACTTTGCTGTATATATTCAATTACAATTAAAAATGGGTTCTATATACTATTTATATTTTCATTAACTTTCCTACAACTGTCTCCTTCTGGCAGGACAGCCATTCAAAAATTGGGAGCAGACATTTTTGAAAAAGTATATGAATTCCTCCAACAAGCAAGACAGAGGAAGGCAAGTGAAGATGAAGTCAAAGAATACCTTGGGAAATTGGTATCTCGGGCAAGTGACTGCTTTGAGGTAGATCAGCTTCTTTATTTTGAAGACCAGCTACAGTCTCAGAAGATATTTTAGTAAGATAGTGTATCTGAGAATGAATTTTCTTGTACTATCTGAAACCACTGGGTTCAATATTGTTGAATTAGAAGTAAATGCATTTATGATTAATGAATAACATGAAAATACTGTTTGGAAAAAAATGATACTAAAGAATTAACTTTTAAATATATAATCCAAAACATTCTTTAGGTCTGAATGAAGTTGATGAGAATTTACTGACAAATTTCTACACAATCAGTGCTGACGTTTAGTTTTCATTAATTTTTTCCTTGACAATTTCTACATTATTTTTTATTTTATTTTCCATGGTCGATTCCTTCAGATCTAATGAATCAGAATTCAGTAATATGAGTTTCATCTG
Source organism: Rhabdophis nuchalis (assembly GCA_039707465.1). Taxonomy (NCBI): domain Eukaryota; kingdom Metazoa; phylum Chordata; class Lepidosauria; order Squamata; family Natricidae; genus Rhabdophis; species Rhabdophis nuchalis. Next base: position 68,615,475 of record CM077647.1, read on the forward strand.
TGTTTCAATAGGATGGAGGGGAAATTTAAAAAAATGTAGTTCTTTTCATCATGCAAAGTGAGTGAGCAATTAATTGCATTAGTTGGATTTCAATTGTTATATACCTAGTAAATATTTCACTGTGCAAAAGGGGCTTTGAGTGTGAGGATTTTTTTTCTCCACTGCCACAGCTCTGTCAGCCTATTTGTCTTTCTGCTGTTTACAATGCAAATAATAATAATAATAATAATAATAATAATAATAATAATAATAATAATAATAATAATAATAATAATAATAATAATAATAATAATAATTTAATTTGTAAACCGCTCTCTCTCCCCGAAGGGACTCGAGGCGGTGCACAGGGTATTAAAAATACATATATAAAACCAACAGACATTGTAATACAAATTTAAAATGAATTTACCCTAGACCCTGCGCTAAAATCCCCGACTATCTAAAAACTAATATCCCTAAAAATCCCTAATAAAACAATTTGAATATTCAGCTTGAGGTAAATGGGTTGATTAAGCCAAGCCGGCCAGGCAGAAGAAGTGAGTTTTTAGTTTTTGACGGAAGGAGCGGAGGTCCGTAGTTGTTCTAATTTCGGGAGGAAGGTCGTTCCAGAGGGTTGGGCCCGCCACAGAGAAGGCCCTTCCCCTGGGCGCCGCCAGCTGGCATAGCCTAGTGGACGGCACCTGGAGAAGTCCCTCTCTGTGGGAGCGAATCGGCCGAAGGGATGTATGGGGCAGGATGCGATCCAGCAGATAGCTAGGTCCTGAGCCATGGAGCGCTTTAAAGATGATAATCAACACCTTGAAGCGCACCCGAAAGACAACAGGCAGCCAGTGCAGCTCGCGCAGGAGCGGTGTTACATGGGAGAACCTAGAGGTTCCCATAACTGCCCACGCGGCCGCATTCTGGACAAGCTGCAGTCTTCGGGTGCACCTCAAAGGGAGCCCCATGTAGAGAGCATTGCAGTAGTCCAGTCGGGATGTCACGAGTGCATGAGTGACTGTGCAAAGGGCATCCCGGTCCAATAGGGGACACAACTGGCGAACCAGGCGAACCTGGTAAAACGCCCTCCTGGCCACGGCCGTCACTTGATCTTCCATGGACAGCCGTGGATCAAGGAGGACACCCAAGTTGCGTGCCCCATCCACGGGGGGTAGATGTTCGCCCCCTATGGCCAGTGATGGAGTCAACTGGTTGTACCGGGATGCCGGAAACCACAGCCACTCAGTCTTGGACGGGTTGAGTCTGAGTCTGTTCCTTCCCATCCAGGCCCGCACAAATAAATAAATAAATAATTTTCTTCCTTTTATTTCAAACAAACAAATCATATGTAAGTATGTGAAAAAATTACATAAAGTGTCTTCCAAGTCAAGGTCAACTCCAGGTAATTTCATGAATATATCCATGTATATCCTTCTAGGCAACATTGTGGAAATGGTTAGCTCTTGCTTTCTTCTTGGTCTAGCCCAGTGATGGCGAACCTATGGCACGCGTGCCACAGGTGGCACACGGAGCCATTTGTCAGGGCATGCGAGGCGATACCCTGTCAGCTGGCCAGCATGCATGCCTGCGCTGGCCAGCTGAATATGCCCTTTTTTGCATGCTTTTTTCACCCTCCCCAGGCTCAAAAGGCTTTATAGGAGCCTAGGGAGGGCGAAAAGAGCTTCCGCCGTCCCCCGCAGAGGCCCTCCAGAGGCTTCATGAACTTCCCTGAAGCCTCCAGAGCACTCAAAATGATGCACTGCCGAAACTGGAAGTGACGTCCAATTTGCTTGGAGCGTCATTTTGAGTGGTCCGGAGGCTTCAGCGACCTTCAGGAGGCTTCCCTGAAGCCTCTGGAGCACTCAAAATAACACACTGCCGAAACCAGAAGTGACCTCTGATTTGCTTGGAGCGTTATTTTGAGTGCTCCGGAGGCTTCAGAGAAGCCCTCCAGGGGGGCGGGGGGGCTGTTTTCGCCCTCCCAGGCTTCTATAAAGCCTCTGGAGTCTGGGGAGAGCAAACAGAGCATGCAAAAAATGGGAGGGTCGCATCTGTAGTGCACTGGGGGGCTGTCGTGCATTGCATTATGGGTGCGGCACGCCCGCACATCCCCCCCTGCACTCCCCCCACTTATGGCACGCGAGCCAAAAAAGGTTCGCCATCGCTGGTCTAGCCTACAACTTTATATTCCCTAATGTTCTGCCTAGGTCCAACCTTGCTTAACTTTCAAGCCCAGATAAGGTTAGCCAGAATTTGCAACATGCTTAGGCATGTAGGAAAAAGAAAACTAATTTAGAATAAGGAAAGCACATCTTGAATAGATATTTCCTTCATTCTAAAGTAGTTTTCTTCACTACATAACCAAACTGCTTCTATGTTAAAGTTGCACTATTATTAAGCAGATAAACTATTATTCAAAGAAATATGCTAATACACCTAGGCCTCAATTTATGACAACAATTGAGTATTAGTAGGAAGAGAGAAGATTGTCCAAATATGTCAAGAGTGAAATTGTGATTATCTATTGACAGTTCTGCAAATAAACACAAAGGGTTTTACCTTAATTTTTGTAAAATGAATAGTTTTTCAAGAAGTACAGAACGAACATTTCTTTTTTCACAATTCAGCCTAGAGATCTCTGTATTAGCAATTTACTTTATTTTGTAAATTACATTTTTGCATTAGAATTAAAATTGATATAAAAATTTAAATGTGCATTTCCAAAGAGTTTTATTGGTTTTCAAAATATACATGGGAAAGGGAATAGGGTGTATATAAAATTTTGGTAGCTCCCATGCCAGTGGTGGCAGTCCTCTCAAACCTCATAAGTTTACAATTTTGAAAAATAATGGATAAGCATATACAGAGTTTACATTTTATGAACCAAGTGTTCAATCATTTCTTTCTTTGCCATTTTCTATTTTATCGACAATTACAATAAAATTTCAAATAAAATCATTTTTGTGATCTGAGCCTTTTTGATATTGCATCTTCTTCCTTGTCCCCAGGTGGGGCCATCGCCCCCTTCGTTCCCCCATCTCTGTCCTCTAGGAGAGATGAGTACTTTTGAAAAAAGGCTTCCGCCTCATTTAATGTTTTAATTCTTATTCTGTCCCCCTCCCAGAAGATCAGCATTCCCTCTAGCAATAACCATTTGAACCAAATTCCTTTGTTGTATAATTTCTTAGACAAGAAGGAGTATTTCCTTTGTTTCCCTAATTTTTTTCGGAATTTGTTTCAAAATGGTTATTTCTTTGTCTTGATATATTAAAGCCCCCCCCCCTTTGGACCCCCAATAACTCCTCCCTCGTGGACCTCCTAAGAAATTTAACATGGACCTCTCTTGGGACTTTGTGAGTTCTGGCATATGCTGAATTAATTTTATAGACCAGGTCCATATCCCACCAGAGTTGTTCTTTATCTCTTTTAAGGTATTCTGCTAATATTGTGCTCATAACATCTTTAAGATCTTCATTTTCTATCTCTGGTATATTCCGGAACCTGAGAAAAAAATACATCCTTTCAAATTCTATTTTAGACATATAATCACTTAATTCTAAATTTTCCTTTCGAATCTCTTTAACCTCTTTCTCCATCTCGGCTGCCCCCCCTTCCAACGTTATAATTCTTTGTTTATTGTCCGCTGTGCTTTGTTGTGTTTCTGTGAGTTCTATTTTAAAGTCTGCCATCTCTTTCCGTAATTCATTCATGTTTCTCATAAGTTCCTGAAACATTTGGGTAACCAACAGTTCCTGCGAACTCTCTCCAGCAGATTCCTTCTGTAATAATGAAGTAATCTTTGACTGTTGCATGCTTGGGCTGGAAACTGCTGAGGATGGGGCAGATGTTGATTTCCCGGTGGGCGGATTTTTAGGATCCATTGTCTCAGTTCAAAGTTGGTCAGGAAAATGGCGTCAAAGGAGCAGCCACCGAGGCAGGTCGAGGTATCAGAGCAGTCCCCCCCAAAAAAGAATCCAATTCTCCTTCACTGTCTCAAATCTTGGAGGTGCATTAAAAAAAAGAAAAAAAACCATATAATCCACATCTAGGAGTCCACGTAGTAGAAGAGACAAAGAGAGCCTTTGGGGGAGATGTTAAAAAAAATTTGTTTAATCCTTCACTGGCAGTTATGGAGGGAAAAACTTCATAGGTGTAAAGAAGTTATAAGTGGAGAACAAAGAGAAGCCATCTTGCCTCCCCTTTCACAGGAAGAAAAGTGAAAGTTGCCTTTTACTTTTTAGAGAAGACTCCGCGCTAAATTGTTGCAACTGTGATACGATACAATTCTTTCCCATAGTTAGTTAGTTCAAATAGCAAGTTAAACCCTTTACTCTCTCCATTCCAGTATGGAGAGAGATCGTTTAAGTGCCACTTCATCTGAGGGGGGTTTAAAAAGAAAAACTCCCCCCTCTAATCTCCATTTAAAATTGATTGAACTGAAACTCATGATGTCCTGTCGCTTATCCTTCATTAGCAGTCCAAGAGATTAGGGAGAGCCCTCCATCTTTGGCATTTCAGCCACACTTCTCATTCAATTTGTTGTTCCCGGGATCCATCCGGCGAAGAGGCAAGATTTGCCCTCCCTTCTGCTCACCCACTCCTGGGGCAAGACTAGGAGCACCCCACTGGCCACCGCCACTTTGGCGGCTCCAGCGAGCCGCCCTTATGGCAGGAGGTTTCTCCAGAACCTCCTGTGCTCCCGAGGGAGCCCACCGGTGCAGCAAGTGGCGGACGAAGCACAAAGCATGAAGCACAAAGCATGTCCGTCACCTTCGGAAACCGGAAGCAAAGTCAAAAATTTAAATGTTAAATTATGCGAATTGTGCTAAATTCCTTACATTTCAATAGTTACCCTTAACCGTATTGGTCCTGAAAGTTTTAGTCACTATGATAAAAAAAAAGTGGGTTTGGCATTGCATAAGACATACCAATCTTCAGCCTGGACGATCAAGGCAGCTTCTGCAGCTTCATTTTTAATCGGACCTTTCTGCTCTGGCTTCGCCAGTGCAACAGAGAAATCCACCATGTGAGGCCAGGCTCCAACAGGACCTCAATAAATTAATCGCAGATACTCAATTCTCAGTGAATGCCACTCTGAATGCAGAAAACTATGCCTCCAGAGCATTTTCCCAGCACCAGGGGTTCCTCCCTCAGAAGTTTGAATGCCAGCCAGATAGAGCGGGATTTTATAATCAACCCAGACAACAACTCCAGGCAGATGGCCCTTTCATGAAGCAGGAAGCTGCTCTTTCGTAGACCAAGATGACTCCCAAACCAATCCTCCCATCGGTGGCCAATTAGCTGCATTTGCGGCCCAATGGGAGATGATAACAACAGACAATTGGGAACTCAACACAGTGAGGCTAGGCTTCAGTCTAGAATTCCTTTTCACACCTCCAAATTTCCTTATTCGTTGCCCTGCCTCAAAGAACAATGAAAAGCAGGGTCTCATGGAGACTACCATCCAACACCTGTCATGTGTTGGGTCATCAGGGCAATTCCAGAGAACCAAAGAGGACAGGGGTTGTACTGCAATCTCTTCACTGTCCCAAAGAATTCAGGGGATAGGAGATGGGGTGGGGAACTATTTTAGATCTAAAAAGACTAAATGCACATCTGGTCTACAGGAGGTTCAAAATGAATTCCCCCCAATTCATCCTGGAGGGGATTCGAGAGGGTGACTTCCTTGCTTCCATCAATTTGACAGAGGCCTACTTCCATGTGCTAATTCTTCTGGCCCATTGCCAGTTCTTACACTTTTGCTACAGAGGATCTCACTTCCAATACCAGGCATTACCGTCTGGCCTGGCTTCGGCACACAGAGCCTTCACCAAGGCCCTGACCACACTGGCAGCCTACCTCAGGTCAATGACTGTACATCTCCAATGCTATTTGGATGACATACATATCCAGGCATCCTTGTTCAGGAGAGCAACAAAGGACTTACCAATCACCATCACGGTCTTGCAAGATCACGGCTTCTCCATCAATTTCCAAAAAAAGTCATCTGTTTCCCACCACACGACTCTTGCATCTGGGAGCAGTGATTGACACGAGTCAATGGGCAAGGTGTTTCTATCACATGACCACAAGGACAGCTTAGTATCCCTTGTTCAAAGGATACAGGAGAAGCGCATGGTCCCCATAGCCCTCCTATCTCGGCTATTGGGGAAAATGGTATTGTGCATCTCTATACTTCCCTGGGCACACTACACGCCAGGACCCTTCACTGGTTTCTGCTCCCATACCAGTGGACCTGCAGCAGCAACTCCCAGATCAGGATTTGGGTCCTCCCAGGGGTATTGCAGTCCCTCCTATGGTGGACATCCCCAGCCCTACACAAGGGATGCATCTTCAAAGAACCCAGCCACATCATGATAACATCAGATTCCAGTCTATTCGCCTGGGACACCCATTTCCAGTCTCACATGATTCAGGGTCATTGGTCTCAGGAAGAACTGAACAAGAACATCAATTGCCTGGAGCTTCAGGTGGCACATTTGGCCCTTTGACAATTCAGGGACATAATCCAGGGATAACATGTTCTCCTTCTTACCAACAATGTGACTACCAAAGCTCATATCAACTGTCAGGGAGACTCCCACTCCAGGGTTCTCATGACAGAAGCAGAACAGTTGGGGATATGGGAGAGGAACACCTCCTCTCTTTCAAAGCAGAGAACATCATGGGAGTAGTGAATGTGCAGGCGGACTGCCTCAGCAGGCCCACAATAGACCGCTCATAAGAGAGGTTATATACAGACCTCTTCAGAGAGCTGTCCAAGAGGTTTGGTCAGCAGGTTGTGGACCTGTTCACCTCCCCAATGAATGCTCAACTACCATGAATTTATTTCGTAAATTGTCTTTTTTAGGGGGTACCAGGGAGGGGGGTGGGTATAGACAGATAGAGACGGAAGAACTGACCAAAAGGAAGGGCCAGGCCAGCAGTCGACGGAGGGAAGCGGTAGGTGCCGATAGGAGGGGGGACACACGAGTCGTTCCGTTTGAGGGCATACCAATCCAGAGGGTCGTGGGGAGAGGCAGGGCCGAGGGGAGACAAGTCTCATTCTCCCGGTTGGTGGCACGTGGCCATTGGTTGCAAACGGTCGGGTGCCACAACCCCCGCAGGCTAGGTGGTCAGGGAGTACAGAGCCAGGGCTTACGGCTGATGTTTTGCAATGCCAGGTCCGTTGTCAACAAAGCCCCCCTCATTAGTGACCTTGTGTCAGAGGGGGAGCCGGACCTGGCCGGAATTGCGGAGACCTGGTTGGGCCACGAGGGAGGACTCCCCCTCGTTGAAATGTGCCCACCAGGCTACCACGCTTTTCATCAGCCACGGGCCCTAGGCAGGGGTGGTGGGGTAGCGGTCATTGTCAAGGAAAGTCTTGAGCCAAGAGAGACCATTGTGCCACAGACTATCGGCTGTGAGTCCCTCTGCGTGAAGTGGGGCCTAGGGAGGAAGTTGGGCTTGCTGGTTGTATACCTGGCTCCCCGCTATGTAGCAGCAGCCCTGCCCGAGCTCCTGGAGGTGATCGCTACGGTGGCAGTGGAGAACCCCAGACTTTTAGTCATGGGGGACTTTAATCTGCCATCGTTGGGCGAATCATCCGAGGTAGCTCGGGAGTTCATGGCTTCCATGACGGCCATGGACCTGACCCAACTAATTCAGGGCCCCACTCACGAGGGCGGACATACGCCGGATCTCATCTTCGTCTCGGGCCAATGGAAGAGTGATCTGGGTATAGGGGATATAGTCATCACGCCCTTGTCATGGTCAGACCATTCACTTCTCCAGCTCGACTTTCCGACCGCTGCTCCCCTCTGCGGGGAGGTGGAGCCAGAGCCACCAATCTGGTTCCGCCCCAGGCGCCTGATGGACCCGGACGGGTTCCAGACGGCGCTTGGGCCACTTCCTGTACCCCTGACCCGTGCCCCGATCGAGGACCTCACGGCCGCATGGAATAGTGCGGCCGTGGGAGCCTTAGATCGGGTCGCGCCCTTGCGGCCTCTCTTGCGGCGGCGAGCCACCCTGGCCCCTTGGTTTACCGAGGAGCTGCGGGTGATGAAACACCGCAAGAGATGCCTAAAGAGAAGATGGAGGTCCACCCGATCTGGATCTGACTGGACACAGGTAAGAGCCCATTTACGGACTTACATTGTGGCGCTGTGAGTGGCCAAACGCCATCATTGTGCTACTCTCATAGCATCCGCAGAAAACCGCCCTGCCGCCCTGTTTAGGGTGACCCGCTCCCTACTTCAACAGAGGGTGCGGGAAGCCCCGCTACAGGGTAGAGCAGAGGAATTTGTGACTTTTCTGCAGGAGAAAACCGCTCAGATACAGAACGGGCTACCCTCCATTGATGGCCCAGTGGGATGCCACAAGACAGATCTTGTTTGGGAGGAGTTTGACTCCGTTACTTCCGAGGATATGGACAGGTTACGTGGGCGACTGCGAGCCACCACATGTTTATTGGACCCGTGTCCCTCCTGGCTTGTACTGGCATCCTGGTGACACGAGGCTGGCTCCAAGAGGTTGTCAACGCCTCCTTGAGTGAGGGTTCCTTGCCTGCTTCCCTAAAAGAAGCTATGATGAGGCCCCTCCTTAAGAAGCCCTCTTTGGACCCAGCTCTTTTAAACAACTATCGTCCAGTCTCCAACCTTCCCTTTTTGGCGAAGGTTGTCGAGAGTGTGGTGGCACAACAGTTTCCCCGTCACCTGGAGGAAGTTGATTATCTAGATCCGCGCCAGTCCGGCTTTCGGCCCGGGCACAGCACTGAGACGGCATTGGTCGCGTTGGTCGATGATCTCTGGAGGGCCAGAGATGGGGGTTGTTCCTCCATCCTGGTCCTATTAGACCTCTCGGCGGCTTTCGATACCATCGACCATGGTATCCTATTGCATCGGCTGGGGGGGTTGGGAGTGGGAGGCACCGTTTTACGGTGGTTCTCCTCCTACCTCTCTGGCCGATCGCAATTTGTGTTGGCAGGAGAGCAGAGGTCGACCTCGAGACCCCTCACATGTGGGGTGCCTCAGGGGTTGGTCCTCTCGCCTCTCCTGTTTAACACATACATGAAGCCGCTGGGTGAGATCATCCATGGCTTTGGGGTAGAGTATCATCTATATGCTGACGATACTCAGCTGTATATTTCTACCCCAAACCACCCCAACGATGCCGTAGCGGTGATGTGCCAGTGCCTGGAAGCCGTGCGGGTCTGAATGGGAAGTAACGGACTCAGGCTCAACCCGACCAAGACCGAGTGGCTGTGGTTTCCGGCTGCCCGATTCAACCAGCTCACTCCATCGCTGGCCATAGGGGACGAACATCTTGCCCCTGTGGATGGGGCGCGCAACTTGGGTGTCCTCCTGGATGCCCGGCTGTCCATGGAAGACCAAGTGACAGCCGTGGCCAGAAGGGCGTTTTACCAGGTTCGCCTGGTTCGCCAATTGCGCCCCCTATTGGATCGGGACGCCCTTCGCACAGTCACTCATGCGCTCGTGACATCCCGACTGGACTATTGTAACTCTCTCTACATGGGGCTCCCCTTGAGGTGCACCTGGAGACTTCAGCTAGTCCAGAATGCAGCCGCGCGAGCAATTATGGGAACCGCTAGGTCTACCCATGTAACACCGCTCTTGCGCGAGCTGCACTGGCTACCTGTTGTCTTCCGGGTGCGCTTCAAGGTGTTGATTATCATCTTTAAAGCGCTCCATGGCTCGGGACCTAGCTATCTGCGGGATCGGATCCTGCCTCATACATTCTCACGGCCGATTCGCTCCCACAGAGAGGGACTTCTCCGGGTGCCGTCCACTAGACTTTGTCAGCGGGCGACGCCCAGGGGAAGGGCTCTCTCTGTGGCGGGCCCGGCCCTCTGGAACGACCTTCCCCCCGACATCTGGATGACCACGGACCTCCGCTCCTTCCGTCTCAAATTAAAAACTCATTTCTTCTGTCTGGCCGGCCTAGGATAGTCTCTCTGTCTTTGGGGTTTTATTGGGAAGTTTTATAATATAGCTTAGTTTTAATGGGGAATTTTAGCGCAGGTTTAGATTTAATTTATTTTTAATGAAATGTTTGTATGTATTTATTGTTTTTACTTTGCCTGTGCACTGCCCCGAGTCCCTGTGGGGAGAGGATGCGGTTTAGAAATATTAAAATTATTAAAAAATATTATTATTATTATTATGACATTTCACCAGGTTTGCACAGGGATGGAAGAGACTGACACTCTCTGCAGCCTGTAGCCCAAGGGACTGCTCTATGCCTTCCCCACTTTTCCTTCATTCCAGGGTCATTTGGAAGGTACTGAATGAGAGGAGATCCTGCTCCTTACTCCCCACTGGCCCAGACACCCATGGTACGCAGACCTGGTAGGCCTTTCCATATCTCGACCCAGGAGCAAATGTCCCTCAGCCAAGGGGTCTTGGTCCATCCAGAACCTCAGTGGCTCCAACTGACCATCTGGCATTTGAGAGGAGTCTCCTGAGGAGGACAACTTCTCCTACAGGGTGATACAGACTATTCAGGCCTCAAGAAGGCCATCCACAAACAGAATCTACAATTCTACTGTGTTTGAATCTACAATTCTACAGTGTTTATTAGCTGGTGCCTTAAGGTGGACATTACTCCCACTTCAGCATCTATGCCACAAGTCCTGGAATTTCTCCAGGAAGGACTGGACAAAGGGCTGTCACACAACCCCATCCGCAGGCAAGGGGAGGCCCTTGCAACAGTATTGGCATGTGGGAAGAGGGAATCTCTGATTCACCATCCGGTCATTCGGAGATTTATCAGGGTGATGGAAAACCTGAACCTGTGATTCACAGGTAACCCACTTGGGACATCCAAGATCCTCACCCTTTGAACCACTAAGGACTGTCAGCTTGCACTTCCTGACCTTCAAGGTATGTGTTCCTTGTGGCCATCACTTCAGCCAGGCAAATTTGGAGCTGGCAGCTCTTTCTGTCAGGAAAGACTGATGTATATTTCATCAGAACAGGATGGTCCTTGGGAATGGATCCCTCCTTCATCCCCAAAGTGAACTCCTGGTTCCACAGGAGATCATTCTTCCAGACTTCTACCCAGGGCCATCCCATGTGCTGGAGAAGAAATGGCACACCTTGGATGTGAGGAGGGCCATCTGAATTTACATTAGGACATCCCTTACTAGAAAGACTGAGGCATTGTTTGTGTCTTTTCACCCTTCATCGATGGGCTCCAAGGTAACTCGATCGACTATAGGCTGTTGGCTGAGAGCTTGCATCACTAAGGCCTAGGAAGTACAGGTCTTACCAGCTCCCAGGGGGGTGACTGCGCATTCTACCAGAGGTGCAACAACAACAACAGCATGGGCTACACAAGCATCCATCAAAGACATTTTCAGAGCAGCAACATGGACTTCTCCTTTGCCCTTTATTCGCCATTACATATTGGACATATTTGCTTTGGCGGAAGCATCCTTTGGATGGAGGGTCCTGCAAAGAGTGCACGCAGAGACAAGGACTTCCAACCAAATGGCATCCCACCCTTAGATCAACCGGCTTTGGTAAGTGCCACTCTTGCACTCTCCCAGAAGCACTCAGGAGAAAGAGCGTTGGTCCTACCTGATACGCCCTTTCTCTGATTAATTCCAGGAGAGTGCAACCTCACCCTGGTGACTGCTTGGCCTGAAGCCAGGAGCTACCACTTAACCTTGTTGAGATTTGATTCACATCTGTGTTCTCGCTGAAACTGGGCCAGAGAGGGTGACGATGGGGCCATGGCCACAAAGTTGACAGTTCAGTCTCTAGGCAGAAGACAACCCACTCTTACAATCTCCTGGAGCTACTCAGAGAAAGGGCATATCAGGTAGGACCAACACCCTTTTTCTGGAACTCCCTAGCTTTCTCAATGATCTGGCGTTGTCTCTAGTAACAATAGATTAAGAAGTTTATTTAGTAGGTAAAATGAGTGGTGGCTGCTGTGAGGATATGCTCTTATTTGAGTAATAGTAACATTAATTTGGATAATAGTAACATTCTCAGAGGGATAGAAGCAAGATCACATGAAGTAGTACTGCTTTATAATACCTTGGTAAAACTACGCTTGAAATACTGCATCCACTTTTAGTCACTATGATATAAAAAAGATGTTGAGAGAAAGGTTTTGAAGATGTGGCCTTTAAAAGTTGTGAGTGCTCCATCACTGGATGTTTTTAAGAAGAAACTGAACAACCATTTGTCTGATACAGGGTCTTTTGCTTGAGCAGGAGGTTGGACTAGAAGACCATGGATGGGTGTGGGAGGTGGGTGCGGGATATAAGTATGAATAAAACTAAAACTAAACTAAACTAAACTCTGTTATTTTGTTATGAATATATTTGCTGCAATTGTTAAGTGAAAACTGCAATTGTAAAGTAAATGTCATGGTCATTAAGTAAATACCATACTGTTGTCCCCAATTCGGGTCTGAGCCTGGTGCCGAAGCCAATGATGGATGCCAGACACGAGGTGCAGGTTTTCTGATTGCTATTTATTGGAGTACTCCAATAAAAGGGTTCCTGGTCAAAAGACCAAGAACCAAGAGCAAAGGATTAAGAAAGCTTTATACATTTCCACTAAAGAAGAAGGCGGGACAAGGTGAAATAATAAGAAATATCCTCTAATAAACATTTTAGCATTAATTCTACAATTTGTTCTATTGGTCTATGGCTGCCCCATTCCTAAGCCTTGGCTAATGAATTCCCCCAGGAGTTATCTAATAGACATTTCATTTGTTGCTGGCCATCTCTATTCCTAACTTTTAGCTGAGGTCTGCAAGTTGTCTAATTCTTGTTGCTTTTATCAACTTCCCAACTACCCATAATTGCTACAAGATTTACACATGCATATTTCCTGTTGATAAGCATTCTTTGTTCTTGTGAGACAGACAGACCCCCCCTATTACAGCCTTCCTGATTTACTTTCAAGTGTGTGCCATGACCTTGCTTTAGCAGCCAATCCATCAATACAGTGCATTCAGCAAGTATTCAGACTCCTTTCAGTTATTTCTTTTTAATAAATTCACAGACATGTCTAAAATTCTATTTTCACTTTGTCATTATTGGGTACTGAGTGTGGATTATTGAGTAAAAATGAATTTCAAAAACTGTAGAATCAAGCTGCAGCATAACAAAATTGAGAAAAATGAAGGGGGTCTGAATATTTTCTGAAAGTGCTGTATTTGTTAAGTGAATCAGTTGTTTGCTATGAGGAGAGGTTTTTTGCTGGAAACAGGAAGTAAACCTCAATTTCTGGTAAAAACATCATAAATCATGGTCATATGACTGCAGGACACAGAAAAACAGCTGTAAATGTGGGCCAATTGCAGAGTGCCTAAAATGCAGTAACTTTACCTTTGGGTGTGTGTGTGCAATTGCCAGAACTTAAAATCTGGGTCACAAATCCTTTTTGCATGGTCTGTCATAACTTTGAATAATCTCCAAGTATCCGGTCATAAATTGAGGAGTGTGTGTGTGTGTGTGTGTGTGTGTGTGTGTGTGTGTGTGTTTGGGTGGGGTTAGCATTAGAGATGATCTCTAGGTATGACAGTGCAGCCTTTTGCTGGAAGGGGAAAAAAATAAGCCCTCATGAGTTTCCACTCATGCAAACTATTGGTAGATTGGATGTTCTTCTATCCTGCTATTTTGTAGTCTTGCTTTGATGGTTTATTACTTCCTGATTTCAATTGTTTTGGCATTTCTGGAGGATAAGCTTTAATATAAAGTAATTCCTTGGAATTGCGATAAAGAATGCAATATAAATTGATCCACAGGATTCTTAATAAATAAATTAGTAAGCCAGCAGTAGCATTTTGCATGAGTTAAACCTGTTAGCAAGGATAGTCCCATGTAAAACATCCTGATGTACTGTAGTTCCTGTCATGGTATACTGGTAGTTGTTAATTTGTACATTAACTGGTTCAGGAGTGGCTACAGCTGGCATAGTAAAGGAAGCATTTTTCTAGTCACTGTTGGCACCAGAGAACACACAAACATCAGATGATTAAAAAAGTATTTAGAATGTGGACTTGTTTCAGTATGATACAAGTCCATCCACAATAGAGCTGAACATAATTCTTATTTTCAAGAGTGAATTTATGAATTTAATGTTCAGCCAACTAAATTGGAATTGGATGTATAAAAAATCAATCTAGTTGGGTATCATAAACATGTGTACCTCATTCATTGCCCAGTACTTTTTATATGGATATCTATTAGTGGGATAGAAAAGGCTAAAGTCACAATATCAAATATAATCCTGAATTGCTCTGTCCCCAGTCCAGCAGAATTGGGTCACATATTCTATTGCAGTGGCCCCAATCTTTTGGGCACCAGGGACTGGTTCCATGGGGAGAGGTTTTTCCACTGATTAGTGAGGGAGTAGTTTCATGTTCTGCCTGCATCCTGCAGATGGGGCTTTGCTTGTTTGCACAGCACTGTTTCTGGCATGCTGCAGACTGGTGCTGATCCATGGATTAGGGGTTAGGGACAAATCAGGGATTCAGAAGCAAAGTTCACAGAGTATGACTACTTAAGCCTTTACTCCAAGCCAGAATAAGAAATTTGCACAATAAATAATGTGAAAGAGCAGAACATAGTCATGAATACTGAAGATCCCATAACATCCCTTTTGCCAGTCAGGGAATCCCAGAGAATTGAAGATACTTCATGAACTGTTAAATGAAACCATTGAAAATTTTGATTTTGATTTTATTGAATTTATACCCCGCCCTTCTCCAAACGGACCCAGGGCAGCGCACAGGCATATTAAAAAACATACAAACATATAAAACTTTTTTTAAAAAAACTTATTCAACTAAAAAACCTGTGCTAAAACCGAATTAAAATCCCCATTTTAAAACTATCTATGAGTCAGAATTGGAGGCTACGCTAGGGCGGCTAGTTGGAATAGGTGTGTCTTCAGACACTTGCGGAAGAGGCGGAGGTCGGAGATGGTACGGAGTTCAGGGGGTAAGTCGTTCCAAAGGGCTGGTCCCGCCACAGAGAAGGCTCTTCCCCTGGGTGTCGCCAGTCGGCATTGACCGGCCAACGGCACCCTGAGGAGGCCCTCTCTGTGGGAGCGTATCAGTCTAAGGGATGTATGGGGCAGGAGGAGGTCTCGCATATAACTAGGCCCCGAGCCATGGAGCGCTTTAAAGATGGTCGTCAGAACCTTGAAGCGCACCCGAAAGACCACAGGAAGCCAGTGCAGCTCGCGCAGGATCGGTGTTATGTGGGAGTGTCTAGGCGCTCCCGTAATCACCCGCGTGGCTGCATTCTGGACTAGCTGTAGCTTTCGGGTGCACCTCAAGGGAAGCCCCATGTAGAGAGCATTACAGTAGTCGAGTCGAGACGTGACGAGTGCTTGAGTGACTGTGCGTAAGGCACCCCGGTCCAGTAAGGGGCGCAATTGGCACATCAGGCGTACCTGATGAAACGCCCCCCTGGCCACGGCTGCCACATGGTCATCCATAGACAGCCGGGAGTCCAGGAGGACACCCAAATTGCGCGCCCTCTCCACGGGGGCCAGTGTTTCGCCCCCAATGGCCAGAGTTGGAATAATCTGGCTGAATCGGGGCACCGGAAAAGGAGGGTAATGCTTCCAAAGCCATCAAAACTGTAGTACCATTACAATTAGGTTTGCATTCTATGGGAGTTTCTGACTATCTTATAGAAGGTGCTGATCTACCATTACCCTCCTTTTTAATGGTTTCATTTTCCTGAACTTTACCAAGAACAACTTATTCTTACATTATGCTTGGAACATTTCGTCTATTACTATCAAAAATGAAACTATCAAAGTAAAGAAGTAGTTGTTTATAGCAGGTGGTAAAGACACCTTTCCAAACTAAGGAATATGTATTTCTCAAGGCTTTGAAATGAGAAAGCTGAGAAAGGTCATCCTACTCTATACTGGTATCACAAGAATAGGGCAACAAACTCCACCCCCCACCCCATTAACCCAAGCATAATCCTTCAGTAACTAAAATAATTGCTTGCTTAATTTTGCATTTCCATTCTTTTCGGAGTATAAAACATACTTTCTCCCCCACTAAAATTGGGTAAAAATTGTGATGCATCTTATACACTGAATGTTGCCAAGTCCCACCCACCCACCGTGCCCCACCCTTTAGCTGTTTTGGGCCTCTGCGCATTGCCCGCCCCATTTTTTGTCTCTGAGTGTCACATTTTAGGTCGGTTCCAGGCAGTGGGGATTGACACTGGCAAATGGGCCGCACCGAATGGGCCACAGCAGCAGCGAATGGGCTGTGCCAAATGGGCCACATCAAATAGGTTGTGGTAGCAGTGAACAGGATGTGGCAAATGGAGGGTGTGAATGGATAGCCAAACAGGTCATGACATCAGCAAACAGACGGTGGTGAATTGGCTATGCTGAACAGGCCGCAGCAGCAGCAAACAAGCCACAGTTTTCAGTTTCAGTTTTTTCAGTTTTCAGTTTTATTCGTATTTATATACTGCCCTATCTCCCTTGCAGGACTCAGGGCGGTGAACAGGCACTAATAAAACAACAGCAAACAACAAAACCATAAAACATCTTAAAAATAAATTAAACTAAACGCCTGTACTAAAATCACAATAAAAACCCCTATTTAAAAGCCAAATTTAAAAACTACGCCAGGCCGACCGCACGAAATAGATGTGTTTTTAATGCCCGGCAGAAGAGGCACAGGTCTGTGGTTGTACGTAGGTCGTTCCAGAGGGCGGGGGCTGCCACAGAGAAGGCTCTCCCCCTGGGAGTCACCAGCCGGCATTGCCCAGCCGACGGTACCCTGAGGAGGCCCTCTCTGTGGGAGCGAACAGGTCGAAGGGAGGTCTGTGGTAGGAGGCGGTCCTGCAAATAACCAGGTCCCATTCCATGGAGCGCTTTAAAGGTGGTTACTAACACCTTGAAGTGCACCCAGAAAGCCATAGGCAGCCAGTGTAGCTCGCACAGGAGAGGTGTTACATGGGAGCATCTTGAGGCCCCCAAGATCCCCTGTGCAGCTGCATTCTGAACTAGCTGGAGCCTTCGGGTGCACCTCAAGGGCAGCCCCATGTAGAGAGCGTTACAATAGTCCAGGCGGGAGATGACGAGGGCTTGAGTGACTGTGCATAGAGCGTCACGATCTAGAAAGGGGCGCAACTGGCGTATCAGGTAAACCTGATAAAAAGCCCCCCTGGCCACGGCTGTCATATGGTCATCCAAAGACAGCCGAGAGTCCAGGAGGACGGCCAGATTGTGGGCCTTCTCCGCGGGAGCCAGTGACTCACCCCCGATAGCCAGAGATGGAACCAACTGGCTATATCATGACGCCAGAAACCACAGCCTCTCGGTCTTGGACGGGTTGAGTTGAAGCCTGTTTCTCCCCATCCAGACGCGCACGGCCTCCAGACATTGGGACATCACTTCGACGGCATCATTGGGGTGGTCTGGGGTAGAGATGTACAGCTGAGTGTCATCAGCGTACTGATGGAACTCTACCCCGAAACCACGGATGATCTCACCCAGCGGCTTCATATAGGTGTTGAACAGGAGGGGCGACAGGACCGACCCCTGAGGCACCCCACACGTTAGGGGCCTCAACGTCGACCTCTGCCCTCCTGCCAACACAAATTGCAACCGGTCAGAGAGGTAGGACGAGAACCACCATATAACGGTGGCCCCCAACCCCAGCCCATCCAACCGGCGCAACATGATACCATGGTCGATTGTATCGAAAGCTGCTGAGAGATCTAATAGAACCAGGATAGAGGAATAACCTCTATCCCGAGCCCTCCAGAGATCATCCACCAACATGATCAATGCCGTCTCTGTGCTGTGCCCAGGCCGGAAACTGGACTGGCGCGAGTCCAAATAGACACTTTCCTCCAGGTGCTGAGGGAGCTGTCGTGCCACCACACTCTCAACAACCTTCGCAAGAAAGCGAAGGTTGGAGACAGGACAATAGTTGGCCAACACAGCTGGGTCCAGGGAGGGCTTCTTGAGGAGGGGTCTCACCACCGCCTCTTTCAGGGCAGCCGGTAAAAACCCCTCACTCAAAGAAGCATTGACAATTCCCTGGAGCCAGCCTCGTGTAACCTCCCGGGAGGCCAGTACTAGCCAGGAGGGACATGAGTCCAATAAAAATGTGGTGGCGTTCAGTCGCCCCAGTATCCTGTCCATGTCCTCAGGAATCACAGGATCAAACTCTTCCCAAACAACAGTCTCAAGACTTGCCTCCATCAGCCCGCTTGGACTAAACCAGTCAGAGGTTAACTCGTCCCGGATCTGAATGATTTTGTCATGCAGATAACATCCAAATTCCTCTGCACAACCCTGCAAGGGGCTTCCTGCACCCTCTGGTGAAGGAGGGAGCGGGTTACCCTGTACAGGGTAGCACGGCGGTTGTCTGCAGATGCGATAAGAGCGGAGAAATAATTCCGTTTCGCCGCTTTTATTGCCACAAGGTAGGTCCGCAAATGCGACCGTACCCGTGTCCAGTCAGATTTGGAGTGAGTGGATCTCCAAATGCTCTCTAGACATCTCCTCCGGCGTTTCATCACTCTCAGATCCTCAGAGAACCAAGGAGCCAAAGTGGATCGACGCCGAGTGATAGGTTGCAAGGGCACGACCCGATCCAGGGCCCCCATGGCCGTACTATTCCAGGCGGCCACTAAGTCCTCAGTCGAGTCGTGGGTCAGGGTCTCGGGTATTGGCCCAAGCTCCATCTGGAACCTCTCCGGGTCCATCAGGCGCCTGGGGCGGAACCATCTCATTACTTCTGGTTCCGCCTCCCCGCGGGGGGGTGCAGCAGTTGGAAAGTCGAGCCGAAGGAGAGAGTGATCTGTCCATGACAGGGGTTCGATGACTAATTCCCCTAACCCAAGATCGCTCGTTTACTGGCCGGAGACAAAAACTAGGTCTAGCATGTGTCCCCCAGTGTGAGTGGGGTCATGAATTAGCTGGGTCAGGTCCATGTAGTGCTGCTGACACGTAGCGGTGAGCCAGGTACACAGCCAGCAAGCCCAACTGCCTCCCATGACCCCACTTCACACATAGGGACTCACAGCCGGCCATCTGTGGCACAGTGGTCTCCCTCAGATCTAGACCTTCCTTTATGACAACCGCCACACCTCCACCTCGTGGCTGATGAAATGCCCGGTAACTGGGTGGGCACATTTCAACAAGGAGCACTCCCCCCTCTTGGCCCAACCAGGTCTCCGTGATACCCACCAGGTCCAGCTCCCCCTCCAAGACCAAATCATATATGAGGGGGGCTTTGTTAACAATGGACCTGGCATTACATAACATCAGTCTGGGGCCCAGGCCCTGAGACCCCAAACCTCCTGGATTGCAGGAGGAGCTGTGAGGTCTCACGAATTTTGGGCCCAGTTTCTTGCTAGGCAGTTTTAATCTCAAGTATTTTGTGGAGAGGTAAACCTTCTTTCCCACCTGGAATGGCCATTGCAGAGCCCGGTGTTTATCTGCCTGTTTCTTATATAGGGAGCCGCTTTATAGGGAGCCGCTTTAGCCAGCACTTTCTTGACATTTTCCCAAGTTGCTTTCAGCATCGACATCCAATCAGTCAAGCTGACTGAAGAGGGAGCGTCCCTTGGGTACTCAGGCATTGGGACAAAGTCCATGCCGCTCACTACTTTGAACGGTGTGAGTCATGTGCTACTGTGAACAGCATTATTGTACACGACCTTAGCAAAGGATAAAAGGTCTTCCCAATTGGACTGCTGATAGTTCACGTAGCACCTCAGGTACTGCTCTATCATGGTGTTCAGTCTCTCTGCCGCCCCATTAGTGCTCGGATGAAAAGCTGAACTAAGACCCTGAGATGACCCAATGGACCGACCGCAGGAACTCCCTCCAGAACTTACCTGTGAACTGGACCCCTCTGTCTGAGATGATTCTTTGAGGTATTCCATGCAGTCAGCAGATATGCTTCACGAACAGTTTAGCAAGCTTGTGAGCTGAGGGTAGTCCGCTACAGGGAATGAGGTGTGTCTGTTTGGAGAACAGATCTATTACAGTCCAAATCACTGTGTTTCCCCTACTTTTTGGCAACTCGACTATAAAGTCCATTGCGATCTCCTCCCATGACCTTGTTGGCTCGGCTACTGTTTGCAGCAGTCCAGGGTTTTTTCCCAGTCGTCTCTTCATTGTGGCGCAGATGGTGCAATGTTTCACGTAACTATCCACATCTTTCTTTATGCTAGGCCACTAGAATTGCCTCCCGGCTAAGTGCAAAGTCTTTAGGAACCCAAAGTGGCCTGCCGGTTTGGTGTCATGGCTCCTCTGGAGAACTAGGGTACATAGTGATTCTGGAACATAGAGTTTCATCCCCTTCCATGCAAGGTCATCTCTTTTCATCAAGATGTGTTGGTTGTTTTGGAACCAAGGGTCTGTTAGCAATTCAGTTTTTAGCCTCGTGGTTAGGTCGCTTGCAGGTTGGTTTTGCTGGTCACGGCGTCGCGGTCTGGTGGTCACTTGGGCAGCTATTTGGGTAGAGGGAATGATGGCATCCACCACCTGCTCCCGTTCACATTTGTACTGGGGCATGTGAGAGAGGGTGTCAGCTAGAAAGTTCCTCTGCCCTGGAATGTGCTTTAGTACAAAGTCGAAGCAGTTGAAATATTGAGCCCATCAGCGTTGTTTGGGTGATAGTTTCCGTGGGGTCCTGAGAGCTTCCAGATGTTTGTGGTTGGTTCAGACTTCAAACGGTTTCTGCCCCCCTTCCAACAGGTGTCTCCAGGTTAGCAGTGCCCATCTCACTGCAAAAGTCTCCTTTTCCCACGTGGCCCATCATCTCTCCATGTCTGTGAGCTTGCGCCTGGTGTAGGCAGAGGGTTGTAAGTTTCCTTGGTTGTTTCTTTGGAGTAGCCCCGTTCCCACTGCCACATCGCTGGCATCTGCCTGGATCACAAAAGGTTGCTCGGGATCAGGATGCTTCAGTATCAGCTCCTTTGCAAACATTTCTTTTAGTATTTCAAATGCCTCTTGGCAGGTTAGGTCCCACTGTAGGGATTGTCCCGGGCGAGGTTTAGTTCCTGGGCTCCCTGTTTTCAGGAGGTCTCGCAAAGGAGGGGATGAATTGCCTGTAGACATTTGTGAACGGTAGGAAGCTTTGTAGCTGTCTGCAGGTGCGAGGGGGTTGCCAGCTTAGGACGGCTTGCACTATGGCTCGGTCCATCTCTATTCTCTCATTTGACACTCGGTAGTCTAGGTAGTCTGGTCGCTCATGATAGAATTCACATTTTGCTAGCTTGACATACAGGTTGGCTGCCAGACATTTTTCCAGTACTTGGCGGACCAGAGGTATGTGGTCATCCACGGTCTGAGTGTAGATAAGGATATCACCTAGGTAGACAAGGACCTCCTTGTAGAGGTGCTCATGCAGCACCTCATGTATGAGCTGCATGAATACTGCTGGGTCCCCCTGCAATCCAAAAGGCATCACTTTGAATTGGAAGCTCCCTAGGGAGCAGCAATTGAACACTGTTTTCCACTCATCTCCCTCTCTGAACGTACGTGGTAGTATGCTTCTCTGAGGTCTAGCTTGGTGAAGACTTTTCCCTTGGCCAGATGAAATAGCATGGCCTTCATGAGGGGGAGGGGGTATAGGTTGGGTACGCATACACAGTTTATCCCTCAAAATTCCACACACAATCTCATGGTTCTGTCTTTTTTTTCTTCGAAGAGGACTGGTGCAGCGACCCATGGCTTGGCTGGCTCAATGAAACGTCTTGCTAGGTTTTTGTCTATCTATTTGCGCATCTCTTGCATTTCTCGGGACGTCATGGCATACAGCTTGGCTTTTGGTACTTCCCCCCCAGGGATGATTTTGATGGCACAGTTCGTCTCATGGTGAGGAGACAGAACATCACACTCGGTCTCGCTAAACATCAGGGGAACATCAGGACCTCTCTGTGAGGTCCTGATGTTCCCCTGGGATCTGTTCGGTCTCTGGGGTTTTGTCGGATGTGGTTCCCAGATGTTCTGGTGTGCTCCTTTGGGGGGTTCCCTATTTGGGTGTAGCTTCTGCTTGTTGGCGGAAAAGGGGTTGGGGCCCCATTTCTATCCTAAGTGTGCAGGTACCCCCTTGCCACCAGATCGTCGATCTCTACTTGTCCAGCTAGGAGAGCCCCAGTATGACTGCATCTGTCATTTTGGGGGCTATTATGAATCGGATTACTTCCCAGTGATCCACTAGCTCTAGTCTCACTGGTTCGGTCAGGTGGGTAGCATAGACTCCCCCCATTAGGGACCCGTCGACCTGTTCAAACCAGATTGGGTGGGCCAATATTTTTGCTCTGATGCCCAGTTTGAGGACTGTGGTCAGGTTGATCAAGCACCTAGTGAGGCCTGAATCTATTAGGGCTTGAAAATCCCCCTGGTTTCCTGTCTTTGGGGCTGTGAGGCATATTGGGAAAAGGAAAGGGTGAATTGGTCCTCTCAACATTGGGTCGTTTTCGCCCTCGTCATCAGTCTCATAGGGTTCTGGTGACTGGTCATTGTTGCCTTGGGTTCCCCCCCTTCATCTGGTTGGGGAAGGACCTCTGCAGCCTGGAAGGCCTTCTGGGATGCATGGGTAGCCCGTTTGTGGCAGTGTTCCAGTCGTGTCCTGGGTAGTAATTCTGGCCTCGGCATCGGAGTTGGGGTCATGCACATGGATGCCATATGGTCCATTCCCTTGCATCTGTAGCATTTCAGCAGACTTCGAGGGAGGGCTGGTCTCAGGGCCCACTGTGGTGCTGTGGTTCCCCGTTGGCTGGGTGGTTTCACATCAGGTTGACCTCTCTCTTTTGTGTCAGGTTGCTTCCTCATGTCATTGGCATGCAGCCACTGTCAACTTTTATTGCTACTTGGAACCACTCAGAGAGCCGGTTTGGGATGTTACGGTAGGCAGTTATTTCGGCAATCTGCTGGTCCAGACTTGTTTTGAAAAAATACACTAAAAGATGCTCTGGTAAAGGGGGTAGTCTTCCAATGACTCTCCTAAATTTGTGGATGTGCTCTTTAATGGGGCGACCCCTTTGCTGTACCTTCCTCATCCTGCAATGTACTTATCCATTTCTTCTCTTTTTCCTTCCTCAGTTTATAGACTAACCATCTTCCAGGTTTGTAAGCATTTTCAAAAATGTTTTGTTTTGCTCTTTTTATTTGTTGTGCCAGTTCATCTTTTTGCATTATGTTTAACTTAATCATCTCCATTTGATTTTTTTTAAAGCATGTCTTGTGTGGTTCTTTTTGTAATTCTATTTCTAATCCTTTATATTCTTCTTCCAAAATCTTTTGATATTGTTTCTTTTTTATTTTTCTTTGCTATGTAAGTTTCAGATAATCCTCTGATATATGCTTTGGCTGTGCCCCACACATTCTGTAGTGAGGTTTCCTCTTTTCTGTTCTCTTTAAAGAAAAACTCATCTGTATAAATTATTTGTCTTTTGTTATAATTGATTTAAAATCCACCTTACTTTTTTTTTGTCCCTTCCAACAGATTTTAACTGGATTGTGATTATTTCTTGCACGTTTATATTCAGTTCCGAAGTCATCCAAATCAAGTCTATTCTCGGAATGATGCACATTAGAATAGAATGTATACTGGTTTCATTTCTCTCCATATATCTTGTATCAATAGTTCCTCCAGCATTTTAACAAAGGTTCTGAGTAAGGTCCTTCTTGTTTTTTATCTACTTTGCTACTTTGTAATCAAGTTTTGTGTCAACTATTGCATTAAAGTCTCCTATAAGAGAAATATTTTTGTATTCTGTTTACAATATCTTCTTGTGGAGTTTTTTGTAAAAAATTTCTTGTCCATTCTTTGGAGCATGTATGGAAACCAAGAGTTTTTGATTTAAAGTTATCTCCAACATCAAAATTCTCCCTTCTTCATTCATTTGTTTGGCATGTATTGTTTCTTTAACATCTCTTTGTTTTTGTTGAGCTAACGAGTAAACTAATTTTCCCAGTTTAGAATATTCCAGTAATTTATAATGATGTTTCTTGATATGTACTTCTTGAAGTGATATTATATCCAATTTTAGCCTTTGTAGTTTGGAAAATATATATTTTTCTTTTCAAAGGGAATTTAGTCCATTTATATTGACTGATAACATCGTTATTTCTTCTTGCATTGTTTTACTTAGATATAGACCTTGTACTCCTGGTTGCTCTTATTTCTCTGGGTTCTTTTGCTATTTCTCCTTCTCATTCTGTACGTTCTTTTTTCTTTTTTCCACCCTCCTAGCTGCAATTATTTTCCTTCTGTCATTGGTACTTGTTCCATACTTGGCCTTTATGCATCATTTCTCATTTCCTGTTCCTCTTCCATGTTAAAATAGTTGTCATAAAATTCCATTGCTTTATCAAATAAGTCTAATTTATGTCTTTTTTCCTGCCAAGTAATTAATATTCCTTCTGGTATCAACCATCTGAAATTTACATTGTATTTGGCCAACACTGTAGTCAAGAAATGGTATCATTTTCAAAGTTCCCTTACTCTCCTAGGAATCTGTTTCAAGATTACCAATTGTTTCTCCTTGTATTCCAATGGTTCATCCCTTGCCTTGTTGAGTATCTCAGCTCTTATTGATTTCTTCATGAACCTTATGTGCACTTCTCTTGGAAGCTTATATCTTCTCGCATAGTTTGTTTGTATTGTAAAAGTTTCATCAATTTCTATTTCCATTTCTTGCTTGTCTATTCCTAGCGTCTTCACCAGCAACTCTTCCATTTTCTCTGGTAAGTCCTCTCCCATGCTTGTCTATTCCTAGCGTCTTCACCAGCAACTCTTCCATTTTCTCTGGTAAGTCCTCTCCCATATCCTCTTCTATATTTTGAAAACTCAGATAATGGGTAGCTTTTTCTGTTTCCAACATTATCACAGTGTTTTCCAGCTCTTTGATTGCTTGTGTCAATTTGTAATTTATATCATCCACGTTTTTCTACATTTTTCTGGTTTTTCTTCCATTTTCTGGATTCTTTGCTCATTTGTTGGAAATTCTCAAGTTTTCCATCCATATTTTGAATTTTTTCTTTCATATCTCCTGTATCGTTTCTCACTTCCCCTATGTTTTTCCTTATTTCATTCTGACTTGATCATAGATTCCTGTAACACCTGGAGCATAGCCAATACCTCTTATTGAGATGTATTTTGTTTTCCTATCTGTAACATACTCTCAATCAACCTCTGATTAGATGGACTTGAAGACACTGATGATGGTGTAGAAGAAGCCTTCTTCCCTATTCTGGTTATATTTGAGGTTGACATCTCACCAACTAATGTTAATTTCTTCTTTCTTTCTTCCCTCTATTTATAGGCTAATAGTGAATATTTCTACCAGTCCTTGGCATAAGTTCACCAAAAGCTAATCCCGGTAGTATCCCAACATGTCAATATCACACATATTCAATAAAGATAACCTTGTGTAATATGGAAGACCATATTACAGCTTCAACTCTCTTTGATTTAGGTCCAGTCAGTCTTCAATGTCTCAGTATCTCAATATTTCAATATTTCGATATTTCTATGCCCAAATCA
The DNA here is from genome assembly GCA_039707465.1 of Rhabdophis nuchalis. Lineage (NCBI taxonomy): Eukaryota > Metazoa > Chordata > Lepidosauria > Squamata > Natricidae > Rhabdophis > Rhabdophis nuchalis. Next base: position 68,640,999 of record CM077647.1, read on the forward strand.
GAGTCAATTGATTTTATAATCTGTAAAACCTACTGTATCCCCAGTCTTGACTTTTCCCTGTACCAATCATTTACAGAATCTATCCACTGGAAACAAAAAAAGTGGAGAAGAAAAAAGGAAAGTTATTTGTTCTTGAAGATGTTTTTTATATTCTATCAATTAATATTTGTAATCCCTGGGATCCGCTGCATCACCAGATTACATTGGTAATCCAATGTAGTCCAAAAAAGGAGAAATAAAAAAGTAAAAAGTGAAAAAAGAAAAAACAAAGATGGTAAAACCAACAACAACAACAACCATATATCAAGCTAAACCCAAAGTTTCCCTCTCAGCTCTGTACAATATTTCCTTCTCAATTTCCTTATTACCTCTGAACCAATTTCATTGTATACGTGATGTGCAATGACAATAAATGTTATACTATACTATACAATATGTACCTGTCTTTTATGTTCTATCCATTAATATTTGTAATACATAGGGCCTGCTGTATCCCCAGTCCTCTGCAAAATAAATCTTTGCCTTTTCACTTTTGCATCCATCAACCAAAACTATGTATAATCCACAACGTGACAGTTTTGAAGCCATTTTTCCCTTTTTTTCAGCTTCCTGACTGCCACACTGACTGCCTGGGAATTTGGGAGGGGGTTTGCTTGGAGCGGTAAAATTTTAGCTATAACAACACTCTTTCTTCTGGGAATCAAGGACAGTTGCCTGCACCTGGATGGGAGTGGTTGAAGATTGTCTTCAGTTGTGTTGGAGTATTAGATTGGACCATGTGATGAACTTGTGGGTGTGGGGCAAGGGTTGTTAATTTTCATCTGAGTGGGGAAAATCTGGAAGCTTTCAGATTTGGGGTTTCCCAGATGTGCCAACATGATATCTCTAATAAATTGGAACTTTGAGTAACTTCAGGCATTGGAGTCTTATTTCATTGTGACTGTTTCTTGGAACTCTGACACAAAGATCCCGAAAGAGTTCTTCTCTAAGGCAATCCCAATTTTACTTTTCCCACAGTAGTTTCCAAAACAAGATACAGTATTTAATCTGTTCCCTAGCACCAGGTATAGCATTTATCAAAACAAAAGTTTATCAGCCTTTTATTAAGTCTGACCAAGGTATTTCTTCTTGTAAAAAGCAACTTTAACCAGAAGATGGCAGTCTTGCTTTCTTTTCTCTTTCCACTTTAAGTTAGGAGTCCAGAAAAAGAAAGTTAAATAGAGAGCTTTCACTAGATGTAGCCAAAAAGAGGTTTAGAAAAAATAAAAATAACTCAAAAGAGATACATCATATCTATATCTTGAAAATTATCTTATTAAAGTAATCAGTCCAGTCTTTCTCTTCCAATTAAGAATATTTATGTCCTTGTTTCACTTTCATTTCTTTTGAGTGCTTCCAGAAGGAGAAGAAGTAACAATTCCCTTCCTCCTTCTCTCTGGAGTCTCCATTCTTCAAAAAATATTTTGGTGAGTTTAATTTAGATTCTGGGTGGAAATTATGCAATCCTTACCCCAATCTGATACACTGTTTCTTTTCCGCTATTTCTTTGTGCTTGCTTGTTCTGGCTGTCAGAGTTCTAGTTTGGCGATCTTCTTCTCTGTCTGTCAGGAAGATTTCCCTGGATCTAACAAAGTGGACCACCGTCTGTGCATTTGTGATCTACATGAGCCTTTCCTTTCTTCGAGGAGCCTCCAGGCAGGCAGAAATTAGCTGGACTTCATTGAACCCCACTAGTCACAGCTGCCCTGCTCCAATGACAAATCAGAAACCCCCAGAATAATAATCTTAAATGGACATTTTAAGATATGACTAAAATAGAGATGGACAAATTTCAGCAACATTATAAACTGAGGGGAAATAAATTAAGTAAAATTATATATTATTCTCTTTCCTCCTTCATAAAGCTTATCTCTGTTCATTTTTCTCCAATCTTCCCAGTACAAAGTTGGAAAATTGAAGAAATGTATATGAGTATCTATTGTGTATACATCCATAGATACTTCTAATTCTGTATCCTGTTTCTATTGTTACCTGTTTTCAGATAACAGATGAAGGCCAACAGATTTACATACCTCAAATTGCCTTTAGTCTCAAAATTAGGGAGAAATACTACTTTAGCATTGTTAGAACTATGGACATCCGGGGCTAATGTGATCCAAATGAAGACCTCATGGAGACATGGCAGGAAAAGTACCCCCACTTGTCTGTAAAGTGGGAAAGGCCCAAGTGGGGGGGGGGGGAAATACTTTTTACTCCTGGTAAAGAAAAGGATGTAAGATGGTTTGTATAAAAACACAATAATGTGATTTAAGCCTCTGATAGAAGGGCCTTTTTTAGAAAAGCACAGAAGCAGCAAGGCAAAAATGGCACTTTATTTTATACAGAAACACAGATGCAAAATATTAATTAACACATCAAGAAGAAAGTAGACAAAGTCCAAACTCAGTGGAGGAAATACTATCAATACAATTAATACTTTGGCAATTTTAGTTATTATATGCACAGCTGGAATATTTGACTGGACTCAAACAGAACTAGAAGGTGATGCAAATTATTATATAGCTAATACAATAAAACAAAACAACTAGCAGACTAAGTGGATAACAACTGGCATTCCCAATAAAATAAAAATCCCAGCTACATCAATATGAATAATGTACCCACTTCACCCTATCTCCCATGTGCATGTTGCATATCTGTCTTGCTTGCTGGTAAAGCCAATTCCTTTGTCCCAAAGGAAGAAGTACATACCATATATTTCTATTTATGCATTTGCATCATATGGCTTGGGGTAAAATGTTATTGTGAAAAAAGAGCAGATGAAATACAGATAAAAAGGCAGAAGCACCATCTACATAATATGCAGAGATCGTGACTCATATTCTTAAAAATGTTCCTGTTTTTAAATCAATGAATTGTAGACATGCAAAATACAATTCACTTATACTATCATCAAAAAATAATGCCCTTTTGGGCAGCACAAACATCACTTCTGCAACTCTATTTGTAAAGCTTACTGTAGTAGATTTTCTTTGAGAAGAAAATAGAGATTATCACAATTTGGCTAGTTCAAAACTTCAAGCAAATAGGCTATATATATACAAAAACATGTTTGATCTCTATATGTAAATAAAAAAATAACTATATATAAAAACACATATGAGCTAAAGTGCACATCTTATAACCTGCGGCCCAGAAATTTCTAAAAATTATTACAAATCATAATTTTAATGTAATAGATTTTATTAACTATGTGACTGGAAAGAAATTACCTTAATTTAATATTTGACAAATGTGCATCAATGTATTTATTTTGATTCCACACATTTTTTCTAGAGTACAGTCTTTGGCAGGCCCTTCAGAAACTAAATGTAGCCCTTGGAATAGAAAATAATCTGCCCCAAGAATATGATAATACTAAGAAGGACAATGACTACTCTTAGAATATTGGTAACATAGCTGTTAAAAACAAGCAAAAGATGGAGATGGCAAAAGACAGTGGTATTTTTATTTTTAAATCCAGAAGTGAGAGAGAAAAAGGGGCTTGGTTTTTTGGTTTAATTTTTATTGAATGTTTTAATCTTTAAAACAGAAAGAAAAACACCACAAGAAAAAACAAGACACAAAACATACATAACAATATAAAGTAATTATACAGCCAGTATAATTCTGTATCAGTTTCTGTATCAACTTTCAAATTTAGCCTTTATAATTCTCCATTCTGCATTGCCTTCCTATTGCTTTCACCTTGTCCTATAATATAACAACAGTAGTGTTAACACTTATAATAATATTTATTATTTATATCACCATATATTTACATTCTCTATTTTCTGTTTTGGCTTCTTTTTTCTAGCCACTTATAAATGTTATTACATATTTTATAGAAATCCAATTCTTCTCTTTCTTTTAGTTCTATTGTCATTTTGTCCATCTCTGCACATTCGAGTACTTTTCTAATTATTGTTTCATCTGTGGGTATATTGATTTCCCCCCCAGTTTTGTGCGAAAGCAATCCTGGCTGCAGTGAGTGTGTGTATGATTATGTATTGAGATCGTTTATCCATTTTTTGGTCTAATAGTCCTAATAAGAATGCTTCAGGTTTCAGTTCTATTTTTTGCTCTGTAATTTCTTCCAACCATTTCAGAATTTTGCACCAGTATTTCTTTGTGATGGGGCACGTCCACCATAATATTGTAAAATGTTTCAGATTTGTGGCTACATCTCTAACATTTGGAGGATAAATTTGGGTATATTTTGGCCAATCTCGCTGGAAGCAATTGCCATCTATAAAACATTTTATAGAGGTTTACTTTGTAAGCTAATGCCATTGTAAATTTATAATTTCTTTCCCATAATTTATCCCATTTTTTCTGACTCTATATCATGGCCAAAATTTCTTCCCAGCTAATCATTGTCTCCTTTACCATCTCTTCCTCCATTTTATATCTTAAAAGAAAATTATATAATTTGGTAATCATATTTCCTCCCATTCCTAATAATATTTTATCTAATTCCATTTATTTCTCATGTATTCTTTATTGTTCCCAATCTTTTTTAAATGTTTTTTTAATTTATAAATAGGGGCACCATTCCATATTTATTCCTTGTGTTTTCAGATCTTGTATTGATTTTAATTGTCCTTTTTCATCTAAGAGTTCTGCATAATTTACCATTTTGCTGAGATTTATAGTATTGGATATGTCATTGCTAAGGTGACCAAATTTTAACATTGGTAAAGAGGAACACCATTGACCTGGGGGGGGGGGAGGTGTGGGCTATTTTGTGGGAGTGGCTCAGCAGTCATGTGACCGGGGCGGGGCCAACTTGGGAAATGTGGTGAAACTCACTTAACAACGGTCTTGCTTAGCAACCAAAATTTTGGGCTCAATTGTAGTCATAAGTTCTTTCTTTCTTTCTTTCTTTCTTTCTTTCTTTCTTTCTTTCTTTCTTTCTTTCTTTCTTTCTTTCTTTCCCTTTCTCTCTTTCTCTTTCTGTCTCTTTCTCTGGCTGTCTCTCTCTCTGTATCTGTCTCTCTCTCCTCCCTCCTCCCATCTGTCACTGTGTGTCTGTCTGTCTATCATTTACTCACTTAATCATTCATTCTGTGTCTCTCCCTGTGTCTGTCACTCTGATTCCCTCCCTCTCTCTGTCTCTGAATCAATCCCTCCCTCTGTCATTCTCTCTGTGTGCCTCTCTCTGTCTCTCTCCCTCCCTCCCTCACCATCTCTCTCTCTCTCTCTCTGTACTCTGTGTGTCTATCAGTCCCTCTCTGATTCTCTCCCCCCCTGTTTCTCTGTCTGTCTGTTTCTCCTCCCCCACCCCGGGAGCCCTTTCAGATCCTGGGAAGCGCTCTGGTATCCTCCCCAGCCAGCATGTGGGTAAGCGAGCAGAGCAGGTGGGTAGCAAATGTTGCTGGGCACCGCCGCCCACCCCGCCCGCTGGATCTGGCAGCCAGTTCCCTTCCTCCCCCCGCGGAGCCCCTTCAGACCCTGGGAAGCAGACGAGTGGCCGGCATGCTGACTGCCTCCTTGGCCATGGGGCAGCCGGACTGCTCCAGATTCAGCGACCTGCCGCCGTGGCCGCATTGCCTGCCTCACCCTCTGCTGCTTAGCTGGGCAGCTACGTCCCAACTTCCTGCTCCTATGTCATAGCAAAGTCGCCCATCTCCTCGCCTGCCGTGCGTTGCGCGGCAGACGGGAAGGTTAACAGGCGCGCGCAACGCACGGCGGACGAGGACTATAGCAAAGTCGCACGTCTCCTCGTCCACCATGCATTGCACGTGCCTGTTAACCTTCCCGTCTGTTCATCGCTCGGCAATCAAGGTTTTTTTCCCCACGGAGCCCTTTGGCCACTCTGTGCCTCCTTTTGGGGAGCCCTCCTAAGCTTCGTCTTTGCTCTGGATGCTTTGGATAAGGTGACCAGATATTAACATGTTTTTCAAATAATTGGGACATTTTAAAGAGCCCGCGGGAGGCGTGACTAATTGTTTGAAAGCATTATTGTCCCGCCAAATGCCGGACGTCTGGTCACCTTAGTCATTGCCTCCATTGTTGATAACCAGATTGGGATTTTCATGTATTTCCCCCCCCCCGACCTTAAATAGGGTATCCCTTACTATGTGTCTCTGGAAGTAGGAATGAGGTTTATTCTTTCCCTCCCAGAGGAAGCCATGCCGGCCTAGTTAGATATCATGCCCTTCTAGCATAAGAATTCTTTTATTTTTTAATTGAATCCAGTCCTTGAGCCATGTCAAAGCTGCCGCCTGATAGTAGAGCTCCCAGTCCAGGAGACCAAAGCCCCCTTTGTTTCTACTATCTTGTAGAAGTTTGTATTTAATATGCGTTTTTTCCCTGACCAGATAAATTTGGATACCATTTTATTTAGTTGTTCAAAAAAAATATTCTCTAATTTAATCAGTATTGTTTGAAAAAGATAACGTAGTTTGGGTAATGCATTCATTTTAATTGTTGAGATTCTGCCAATTAGTGATATCTATAGTTTAGTCCAGTGGTCGGCAAACTGCGGCTTGCGAGCCACGAGCGGCTCTTTGGCCCCTCGGGTGCAGCTCTTCCTCTCTCCCTCCCCCCGCGAGCGAACGAGCAGGGGGGAGCGCCCGGGGCTGCGGCTTTGCCAGAGCCGTCCAGGTGCCGCGCGCCCGCCTCCCTGGGGGGAGACCCAGGGAGTCATCCCAGCGCAGGTGAGCCACGCTTGGCCCTGAAGGGGGGACACGAGGCTTAGGGCCAGAGCACATGAGCACGGCCACCCCACCAAGAGGAGCGGTTGTCTTCTTTGCCTCAGAAGGCAACGGGGAGTGACAGGTGCTGCTGCTGCGGGTGCGAGTGCAAGGCGCTGGACACGTCTCCAAAATGGCCATTATCTTCCTCCCTGGGCTCTGTCTCCCGGGCAGACAGCGAGAGCCCAGGACCAAGCCCATCGGCCACAGCCACCACTTCCAAGAGCAGGCTACTCAACTCACCCCCAGCACTGTCTGGGAGACAGAGAAGAGCCCCGGCCTGACGCCTTCCCTGTGGCTGCTTCCCCCTGTAGTGGGCGGGGGGAGTGTGCGGGGCTGCGCCGGAGCTGTCCGGGTGCCGCGCGTCCAGGGAGGCAGGCGCGCAGCGCCCGGATGGCTCCGGCGCAGCCGCAGCCCCGGGCGCTCCGCCCGCCTGCTACAGGGGGAGGCAGCTGGAGCCCCAGCAGCCGACATGTCGGGCCCTCCGCTGCCTCCGGGCGGGGGAGGGGGGAGGGAGAGAGGAAGAGCCGCACCCGAGGGGCCAAAGAGGGACCTGGTGGAAAGGTGGCTGGCTGTCCTGCCCGATGCGCTCGGACGGCGGGAGCTGCATGTTGCAGGGCTTGGGGGCAGCAGCAGCAGCAACAACTGCCTGCAGAGGCCGCCGAGCCGTGCTTTCTGGGGCTGGCCGCCGCGTGGGGCTGGGATGGAGGTGGGCGTGCGGCGCCCTGACAGCCTCCGCGGTGCTTGGATGGCCGCGGCCTCGGGTGCTCCTCTCGCCCGCTCGCTGAGGGAGAAGGCAGCCGTGGCTTCCCCGGCCGGCGTGCCGGGCTTTCCACTGCTTCCGGGGGGAGGGAAGGGAGGGAGAGAGGGAGGGAGAGACTGACATACAGAGAGAGACAGAGGGGGAGGGAGGAAGAGACAAACAGAGAGACACAGAGAGAGAGGGAGGGAGAGAGGGAATCAGAGAGAGACACACACACACACACACACACAGAGAGAGAATGACAGATGGGTGGAGGGAGGAGAGAGAGACAGATAAAGAGAGAGATAGACAGAGAGAGACAAAAAGAAAAAGATATAAAGAAAAATATAAAGAAAAATAAAGTGGGAGAGAGAAAGAAAGAGAAAGAAAGAAAGAGAAAGAAAGAAAGAAAGAAAGAAAGAAAGAAAGAAAGAAAGAAGAAAGAAAGAAAGAAAGAAAGAAAGAAAGAAAGAAAAAGAATGAATTTTGGTTGCTAAGCAGGACCGTTGTTAATTGAGTTTCACCACATTTTCCAAGTTGGTCACGCCCACCTGGTCACATGACCGCTGAGCCACTCCCACAAAACAGGCCACACATTTTGGCTCTCAAAAGAAATTTAAATCGTGGTACTGTTGATATTTGGCTCTCTTGACTAATAAGTTTGCCCACCACTGGTTTAGTCCAATTATCCAAATCTTTTGTATTTGTCATAGCAATTTATTGTAATTATCTTCTTTTATTGTAAACCATATTTCCAAATATTTAATTTTCTTGACCCTCAAAATTCCCAGTTTTTCCTCCAGTTCTTCATTTTGTCTTTTAGTTAAATTCTTAGTTAATATTTTAGTTTTCTCTTTATTTATTTTAAGCCCTGTCTTGTAATAATATTAGTCCAGTTTCTAGGGGTTCCTCTATTATAAATGCTAGATGGTTCGCAAAGGCCTGCACTTTGTATTCCTGTGTTCTAATTTTCAATCCCTTTATGTCCTTGTTCTGTCTAATTTTGTAACATCAATGTCTCTATTGAGAGGATAAATAACAGGGGGGGGGGGAGGGAATAGAGAGCATCCCTGTCTTACCCCTTTGGTTATGCTGAAACCTTGTGTTGCGTCCCCGTTTAGTATTATTTTTGCCCTCTGACTAGAATATATTGCTCTGATCATCCTGATAAATTTCTCTCCAAAGTTCATTACTGCTAATTGATTGATAAGAACATCCCAATTCAGGTTATCAAATGCTTTTTGTGCTTCTATAAATATCAATGCTGCTTGTTTTCCTGAATGTATGTCGTAGTATTCTAATATGTCCATTATTGTTTGTATATTGTTTTTTATATGTCTGTTGGGTAGAAATCCATTTTGATCTGGGTGTATGATTCTATTTAGTATATTTTTAATTCATTCTGCCATTATTTATTCTTTCTCCCACTGCTAAAGTGCCACTTTTTTTTCTGCCTTGGAGACTCACTCACCCACTCGGCTATAGGTTTTACACTTCCTGAGATTCACAGCAGTACTTCATTCCAACTCCTCAAAATTCACCAAAACTTTCAGCTGTTTCCCTCCTCTTGCTTCCTTCTCCATTCAAAGGGCTATCATGCCTCAGGATCTGGCCTTAAAGGCCAGTCTCTCCCATGCTGGATTTGACAGGTTTCTCTACTATGACAGGGGCTGGCACATCTCCCTTTTAACCTCTGATCTTCCCCTCTCTGTCGCTGGCCCCTCTGAGACTCAGCTCTGCCTTTGTAAGCCTCTTGGCATGGGAAATTGGGCAGAAAGAACAGAGCCCTGTTTTTATGCTCCGCACCAGCATGACTCCATCCCAGGGATGAGTTCCTACTCGTTCGCATAGGCTCACACAAGCCAGATCATAAAATTTAGCGATCTGGGCGATCCGGTTGGACCGGTGGACCCAGAAGTAACTTCTGGAACGCGTGGCTCGCTCCGTCACTTGCATCTCACTCACTCCCCTGCCTGCCTGATTAAACCAGCCCAGCCAGACTCTCACTGATTGGCTGGCATCCAGCCAATCAGTGAGCAGGCTGGAGGTGACCCTTGAAAAGTGTGGCGCCAACGGGCAACATTTCTTTCTCATTCTTCTTCTTGTCCTCGTCCTTGGTCCTCCCTTTGCTTTGATTCGCCCTTCAGCAGCTTGCTGCTTTCCGCAGGTAAACAACTTCGCTTAGGGGGGCGGCGGGAGGCTAGTTTACGCCAGCTCACGGCATTCGAGAGGGAAGGGCTTCCAGGCTTTGCCCTCCCCCCCAAAGCAGCGAGCTGGCATAGCCACATGGCCAAAAAGTGTGCAGGCAGCATGGGTGCTGCTAGCTTCGCACGTGGCAGGGGGCGGGATTGGGGGCTGTCGCTGCTAGCCGTTAAAGTGCTCCCCACCGCTGCCCGGCGCTAAAAGTTTAAAGTGCAGGGGGGAAAGCCCTGCGCCCCGCTGCCTTTGGAGTCAGACCGGCCAGCGCGTTTAGCTGGCTCCAAAGGCAGCGTGGCGCAGGGCTTCCCACCGCTGCCCGGCACTAAAGGTTTAAAGCCCTGCGCCCCACCGCCTTTGGAGCCGGACCGACCATCGCTAAAAGCTAAACTTGCTGCTTCTCGTTGCGCCGGGGACTCCCACCGCCACTCCACGTTGCACCAGCGACCATCCCCACCACCGTTCTATGTTGCGCCAGGGACCGTCCCCACCGCCGTTCCACATTGCACTGGGGACCATCCCCACCGCCGCTTCTGTATAAACCGCAGCTGTATTGAGGACTTACATTCTTATTTGTAAGTAAATCATTGGATGTTGCTTGTTTATTTAAATGATTTATGTGGCCACCTTACTAGGGACTGGGACTCTGAACTTTTACCGATTAAATGAGAAAAATATGTCAGTTTTACCATATAAATTATTTTAGGGCTTTCCTCTTTGGCAAATTGATTGGTTTTTACCCTGCTACCTGCCCCCCCACAATAGGAATAATAAAACATCTGGCATCCTTCACCTGTATACTATGCTTGCTATCCACTTTGCAAGCTTATAAAAGACATGTAAATTTCCAGCACTTCATATCTGGGAATCTGCTTTTAATATCAAAAATATAATTGGAGTATTTTTTTTAACTTTGATACACTATTTGCCTTGTTTTAATTTTATTATACTGTATTGTGCACTATACTATACTATACTATTAATAATATTAATACTATATTATTATTTTTTAAACATTTATGCTGTCCATCTCATTGATGCAGTGACTCTGGGTGGCTTATAGTTTATTATGACTTTATATACATAATCTAACACCTTTCTAATGTTATTTTATATTTCTTTGCCCAATAAAATATTGTTGCTTGGGATAACACAATTAATTATAAAATCATAAAATATTTATTCAGTAGAAACTATGTTGACCTTTTTCAGGGTAAATTTTCAGAGTATTTTTCTACATATATTTTCTTAAAAATAGACCGTTACAGGTATATTTATGCATAAGAAATCACTTTTTATCTGGAAATCAGTGGCCCTTGGCTGATGTGAAAAAAATGTAAGTTGCACTTGGGAGGTCACTACAAAATAACAGGCCTATAAGTGGCTAGGCAATTAAAAAAATAAAATAAAACAGTGACAACCACTTCTGTAATGCTGCCAAGAAAACTATAGGGATGTGCCACACACGTCATAAGCAGTGGAGCTCAACTTGACTTCACTTACAACAGGCATGTCCAAAGTCAGGCCCGGGGGCCATTTGCGGCCCGGGGGTCGGTTTAATACGGCCCTCCAACAGCCCTCCCTGCTCTGTGTAAATGTGGCCCTCCCTTCCTCCCTCTGTCTCTGGGGCTGTGTGGCTGGGAGGGAGGTGGATGGAGGTTACAGACGCCTCCTCCCGCAGCGGGCGAGGGAGCAGGCGGGGTGAGCACCCAAGGCTACCGTCATCTTAAGCACCACCGAGGCTGTCGCCCGGCAGGGGCGTCAGGCAGGGAAGCCGGTCGCGCCTCCATCGCTGCACGTTCTGGGGCTGCGAAGCTGGGAGGGAGGTGAATGCGCGGCCCCAGAACGTCCGCTTGGCGCGTTCACCTCCCTCCCAGCCACGCAGCCCCAGAACGTGCAGCTCCCACCGCACAAGGTCGCCCGGCAGGGGCGTCAGGCAGGGAAGACGGACGCGCGGCCTCAGAACGTAAGCCGTGGTGCCTGCTGGAGGGAGCCGCGATGGAGCTGCGACCGGCTTCCCTGCTTGACGCCCCTGCCGGGCGACAGCCTCGGTGGTGCTTAAGATGACGGTAGCCTTGGGTGCTCACCCCGCCTGCTCCCTTGCCCGCTGCGAGTGGCGAGGGAGTGACTGACAGACACAGAGAGAGACAGAAGGGGAGGGAGGGAAAGACAGAGAGGCAGACAGAGACAGAGAGAAAGAGAGGGAGGGAGAGAGACGGAGAGAGACACAGATAGAGAATGAATCGGAATCGGATTGAATCGGAGACAGACGGGGAAAGAGGGAGAGACAGATATACAGAGAGAGGGAGGGAGGGAGAGAATCAGAGAGAGTGACACACACAGAGACAAGGAGAGACAGAGAGAGGGAGGGAGAGACAGATAGATAGAGACTGATTAAGTGAGTGAGAGACAGACAGACAGACACACAGACAGAGTGACAGAGAGAAAGAGAGAAAGAGAAAGAGAGAAAGAAAGAAAAAGAGAAGGAAAGAGAAAGAAAGAGAGAGAGAAAGAAAGAGAAAGAAAGAGAAAGAGAGAGAAAGAAAGAGAGAAAGAAAGAGAAATGGAGAGAGAGAGAGGAAGAAAGAGAGAGAGAGAGTGAGAGAAAGGGAGACAGAAAGAAAGAGAAAAAGAGAGAGAGAAAGAAAGAGAGAAAGAGCGAGAGAAATGGAGAGAGAGAGAGAGAGAGGAAGAGAGAGAGAGAGAAAGAAAGAGAGACAGAAAGAAAGAGAAAAAGAGAGAGAGAAAGAAAGAGAGAAAGAGCGAGAGAAATGGAGAGAGAGAGAGGAAGAAAGAGAGAAAGAGGTAGATAAGTTTTTTTTAAATTTATTTTCAATACATTGTGAAAACTCAACTGTCAGTTGATCTTAATGTTATGAAATGAAAAGTATGTCATTTGCAATTAACTTGGCATAAAATAATTTATTTGCATTTAATTGTAATGGTTCAAAGAATGTTCGGAAAAATGTTCGGCCCTCCACCATGTTCACTTCATCCAATCTGGCCCTCTTTGAAAAAAGTTTGGACACCACTGACTTACAAGTTTAAGAATGGTAATTGAGGATGTAATTGATACCTAGGATGTTGGCAACAACCTGTATCAACCTTATAGAATATCTTTTTTTAACATTATTTTAGGGATTTTTTTATTTTTTATTGTTTATAAAATATATTTACTATATGAAATGTTATTCCTTTTTGCAACTGTTTTCTTTGAGATGCAATGTGTTGCTTTTAAGTGTTCAGACCAGGTTTATATGTCTCAAAGTGGCTGCTTTTCTATGGGCTGCCAGGTTGGTGCAAGGCAGCTTTGCCAGAAAGAATGTTTCACCTTGATTGTCTAGGTAATTCTTAGGTGGTTGCTGGTTCTGTGAGCTTGTGTGTCCTTTATAATTTCCCACAATGCCTTGATGGTTTTTATTCCAGTGGCTTTCTCTCTCCTGTCCCTAAGGTTAGGGGGAAAAACTGGTTTCATTTTCAGTCTTTTGTAGGAGGGATTCTATTTTTTGGTGTTTTCCTGGCACTGTCATTGTTTGCATGGGTGTGTTATGTCCTGCAGCAGTTGTACACATTAATAATGATACATTTTAGTGACCTTTCCTTACATAATTGGTGTTGTCTTTCATACTTTTGGATTTCTATTTTCTGTTTCTGTTACTTAGCAATTGCTAAAACAAATCCCACGTGAAAAAATATTCAAAGCCTTCTTGATTTTAATTGTCACTTTATTTATTCCTGCACATTGTAGTATTTATTCATTTTCATATCTGTTTTTCCACTGTTGTGCAAACATAATTCCAGCAGCTGCTAACATTCCCACCTGGTCACATGGCCGGCAAGCCACTCCCACCCGGTCACATGGCCAGAAAGCCACTCCAATCCGGTCACATGGCCAAAAAACCACTCCCACCCACTCACATGGCTGGCAAGCCACTCCCACCCGGTCACATGGCCGGCAAGCCACTCCTACCCAGTCACATGGCTGGCAAGCCACTCCCACAAAGCAGGCCACACCCACAGAATAGGTTCCAAAAATTTTGAAACCCACCACTGCTCCATCCCAGAAGTCCGCCCAACAACTGCCCAATCTGGGTCCTCATTTTACCCACCTCAGAAGGATGGAAAGCTAAATCAACCATGAGCAGGTGAGATTTGAACTGCCAAACTGCAGCTAGCTGAAATAACTAATCACTGTGCCACCTTGGTTATTAGAAGATATATAAACTGTCAGGCCTGCAGCCATATTCCTTTTGGATCTTTGGTCTGCCACAATTTCTATTATTCTACTATGCCTTTTCTATTGTGAGAAAATGGGAGGGGGGATTGTATGGAGTTAAATGCTATGTAGCCAAAATAAAATTCCTTTCCTTTCTATTAGAGCCACAGGGGGTGGGGGTGAGGGTAGCCTCAACTCACAACTGGAGGGGACCAAAGCAAATGCCAACTAGCCACTCCGATGATTGGGGATCTCAGCCACCCTCCCAGACCAATCCGGACCACTGAATGTGAGTGGAATGAACCCTTGCCTTAGCTCTGAACCACCCAGAGGACCATGGCCCAGCCTGTGTTCGCCTTGCTGAGTAGAGACTCTGCAATGCACTGGAGGAGAGATTTATGCTCCTTCCATACAGTGTAAAGTGGGTCAGTCCAACACCTTGCCACTGGAGCAAGACCAACAGCAGCGCCCCTCTGCCAGCCGCAGAGGGGCTGGGGAATTTCTCCCCCTAGGCAGCCACCAATATTTGGGCTGCAGCCTGAGAATCAAGCCCCACCGGGGTGGGCTTTCTTTCCAGGCCATGGATGTGTGCAATACCCATGGACGCCTGTCCCTCTTCAGCAGATGGCACCATTTCAGATACCTGGCCTGAGGCAACCACAGGGAATGAACCCCCAACCTATTCCAGCCCCAGCCTCAATGCCACAACAGGGAGAGCCAGAAGACCTGGGAACAGCAGCTGAGCCGCCCTCTTCCTTGCCCCCACCAACACCGGCACAAAACCAGCATCAGGTGTTGTGGCTCTGCCCCCCTTCACAAAGCAGTAGAGGGGGAAAACGGGAAGCTTGGAGGGGGGAGCTCCCCCTTCCAAAGATGATTCCCTGCCAATGGCAACACAGGGAAAAGTGCTGAAGGGACAGCTCCTCCAGGAACTTCAGCCAGCAGAGAGGCAAATGAAGCTGCCTGAGAAAAGAGAAGCTGCTAAATTTGCCAGATAAGCCTCAGAGATGCAAACCCTTTCCCTAGGAATCAGTGGAGGCCCGGCCGAAGGGCCTTTGCCAAGCCTGAATGAAGGAAGCAGTGGGGAAGACGACCCGATGGTAAGCGCACTTGTGATTTGGCTCTTGTACTGGAGGAAGGACAGTGAGCAGCAGCTTTAAGCTTTGCTCTCCTTTTTTCTTATCTTTACTCTCTATTTTTATCCTTTTAAAAAATATTTTCTACTTTTAAATCAATGTTTAACTTTGTTCTCCTTTTTACTCTCTATTTTTATTCTTTAAAAAACATTCTTTCTACTTTTAAATCAATTTTTAACTTTTAAATTTAAAAAGTTTCAATTTTACTACTTGAGAGGTTCATCTTTTACCCCAGTTTTTTTACTCCAGCTAGTAAAACATTTAGTGAATGAGAGGAAAGTTTTCTTTACCTACTAACATTCAGAGGCTTATCTCCTCCGCTATTGCTAAGGGTATCTCAGCGGGCATGAAACAGCAGGCCCGTCTGGCTCCTCCTCCACCACTTGCTCCTCTTCCCCTGACTGCCACCTCCAGCAGACCGGCTGAGTTGGCTCGTATCGCCCAATTGGAGGAGAACGAGTGTCCAGGTTCTCCCTCCCTCGCGAGTGAAGCATCCGCTCTGGGTGAGGAACCAGTTAAGGGCATAGTGATGTCTGATGACGAGGAGGCTCGCAAGGACGAAGAGCCTGCCTTTGCGGGCCTGTTTCAGCCTTCCTTGTTTAAACAGCTGCTAGGGAAGGCTAAATCCACCACAAAACTTGGGGGTCCTGTTGGCCAGACTACTGCCGGCTGGAAGAACCCGAGTCAGGCCATTTTCATCCGCACACCTCTTGGTAAAGAAGAGGTCCCGGCCCCTCCCTTGTTCCTTGAGGTTGTCAATGGTCAGTGGGCGCAGCCGGGATCCTTCCCTGCTCTGGGTGTGAATGATAGGAGGTTGTATAATATGGATAAGGATTTTTCCCAAGTTCTGCAGGTTCCTGAGGTAGATACGCCGGTGGCGGCCCTTTCCTCTTCCGCGACAGTGGTTGCCGGTGATGCTGCGGACAAATTGAAACCGGAAGATTGCAAGGCTGAACACATCTTGCGCAAAGGTTTTATGGCCTCAACCTGGTCCATCAAGGCGGCGGCTGCCGCCTCATTCTTCAACAGGACTGCCGTTCTCTGGCTTCAGCAGCTCCAGGCCCGCACTCTGGCAGATGATACACGTACCTTGAGCGATATTGGTAAGATTCTGGCGGCTTCACAGTTTTCTGCGGACGCCACCTTGGATGCAATGAAGTTTTCTTCCAGTGCGCTTTCAGCTTCGGTGGCTTCCAGACGGTTGCTGTGGCTTAAGAACTGGCAAGTGGATAATAAGTCCAAGTTCTACGTACGCAGGTGGCAAGTTGTTCAGGGACCCACTGGATCATGTGCTGGTTGAGAACAAGGAGAAGAAGAAGGTGATGCCATCACCTTCTTCCAAAAGGCAGGAGAACCATCCGACTCCTTACCGCAGGCGTCAGTTCTCCCGCCCCCTTGACTCGGATTTCCACCAGTCGAGGTATTATGGCTCCAGGGGGGATCGTTTCCAGTTTCGTTCCTCGTTCCAAGACAGGGGCCGAGGCCAACACCATTTCCGTCGGCCCTTTCGAGGGGGAGGCAGTCATCCTTTCCGCAGGGGTAGACAGACCTAAACACACTCTCCCCGTAGGCGGCTGCCTTCAAAATTTCAGCTCGTTCTGGGCTCAAATCACTTCAGACATCTGGGTGGTGGACACTTATCACTACAGGCCTTAAGCTTGAGTTTCTGTCATGTCCCCCAAATTTCTTTCGTTCCTTTCCATCCTCCAAGAATCCGGAGAGGTTGACGCTTGTTCCGCTCAGCCATCCAACATCTTTTGGATATCCACGCTATTGAACCAGTGCCTCCCGAGAAGGAAGGTTTTGGGTTTTACTCCAACTTGTTCATTATCCCAAAGATTTCTGGAGGGTGGCGCTCGATATTGGACCTAAAACGTCTGAACAACTATATTGTGTATCGACGTTTTAAAATGGCATCCCTACGCTCTATTTTGCAAGGGGTTAGGAAAGGTGATTTCATGGTCTCAATTGATCTCACAGAGGCCTACTTGCATATTCCAATCTGTAGCTCCCACCGCAGGTTCCTGTGATTCTCCCACCAAGGGCAGCATTTCCAGTACAGAGCCCTGCCCTTTGGGTTGGCATTTGCGCCTCGGATATTTACCAAGGTGCTGGCTGCGGTCGCGGCCTACCTGCAATCCAGTCCCATCCGGTTACAGCTTTACCTGGATGATATTTTGCTCCAGGCTCATTCCTTTGATCAGGCTGTTTCGGATCTCAAATTGACTATCGAGGTTCTCCAGAGATTGGGATTTTCTGTCAATTTTCCCAAGAGTCATCTCACTCCGTCCACTAGGATACTCGATCATTGACTCGGTGAAAGGTATGGTGTTTTTGTCTATGGACAGAAAAGAGAGGCTTCAGCAGCTGGCCAGCTCTGTCAGGTCCAACCAGGTGTCCCCCATTGTAACCCTGTCCTGCCTTCTGGGGTCTATGATTTCCTGCGTGGGCATAGTTCCCTGGGCTCGTCTCCATTCCAGGGAATTGCAGTGGGCATTGATCCCGTACCAGAGGCAAATGATTAGTAACTCCCATTTGCCAGTCCCTGTATCCCCTCAGGTCCGTCTCTCCCTCCGTTGGTGGCTGTCCCCGGCGATTGGTAAAGGGTCTCCTTTTTGGGTGCCTGTCAGAGTTACCATCACCACAGATGCAAGTTTTTTTGGTTGGAGCGCTGTGATGGGTTCGCAGATGGTGCAGGGCCACTGGACTGCCTCGGACTTGCGGCACAATATAAACTATCTCGAACTGAAGGCTGCTCACCTGGCCTTGCGTCATTTCCAAAGAGACTTGTTACATGCTCATGTGTTGCTTCTCACAGACAATATGGCCACGAAGGGTCATGTCAACAAGCAGGGAGGTACTCATTCCAGAGCTCTTTGGATAGAAGCACACAGACTGATGACCTGGGCGGAGACTCATGTGCGCTCCATCGAGGCGGATCACATCTCCGGCCTATTGAATCACCAGGCCGACTGGCTGAGCCGCAGCATGGTGGATCATGGGGAGTGGCAACTCGATCCCTCGCTGTTTCAGCAGATTTGCCACAGATTTGGGACTCCGGTGATAGACGTCTTTGCGATGCCGAAGAATGAGCAGCTCCAGAGATTCGTCACCCATTACCAGACCTGGGGCGCCGAGAGCACCGATGCACTCCGATGCAAGTGGCTGACCAGTCTCCTTTATGCCTTCCCTCCCCTTCCCCTTCTCCAGGGCACAATCAGGAAGCTGGTAGCAGTAGGAGCCGAGATGATACTCATAGCCCCGGACTGGCCCAGGTGCACTTGGTATGTGGATCTGAGGCAGCTGTCAGTGTCCCCTTTGTGGAGACTTCCGGACAAGGAGGTCAGGCTGTTTCAGGGGGTGCTCCAACATCCAGATCCCAGGTGGTTGAAATTAACTGCCTGGCACTTGAGCGGCACAATTTGACTGAAGGGGGAATTTCTGACAGGGTCATGCGTAACTTGGAAGCGGCTAGATGTCCCTCTACCAATAGGATTTACAACACTACCTGGAATGCTTTCGCCAGATGGTGTGGGGAGTTTTCTATTGTGCCTCAGGCAGCCTCGGTTTCCCAAGTCCTAGATTTTTTACAAGATGGTCTTGACCACCATTTTTTTTATTTTGTATTGTATTAGCTTACAATACCTTACATCGGCAGACGGCCGCTTTGGCCACTATAATTCCGGGTGAAGGTCGCACGCCCCTTACTCATCTCCCTTTGATTAGGAGGTTCCTTAAAGGTGTGGCTAACCTAGCCCCCCCAGTGGTTCATAGGTTTCCTATGTGGGATTTGTCCCTCGTTCTGCAGGCCCTGACGGAGGCTCCCTTCGAGCCCATCAGGTCTGTTTCTTTACAGATGTTGACGTTGAAGGTGGCGTTCTTGGTCACCGTCACTTCGGCCAGGCGCATATCGGAGTTTAACGCCCTTTCCTCGAGAAGTGATCTCTGCCTTTTTCACGCAGATAGAGTCATCCTGCGTTTAGACCCGACCTTCCTGCCTAAGGTCAATATTCCTTTCCATAGATCCCAGGAATTGGTGTTGCCTAATTTTTGCCTGTCCTCCTCTCATGAGAGGGAACATCTTTGGCATAGACTGGACGTCCAGAGAGCCCTTCGGATCTATCTGAAGTGGACTGTGGACATACGTAAATCAGAGGCCTTATTCCTCTCCTTTCAGTTGGCTTCCCAGGGGTCCAGGGTTAACCCTAGTACCATAGGCAGGTGGATTAGACAAACCATTGTGTTGGCTTACAAAGCCAAAGGCAAGATTCCTCCTGAAGGTATCACGGCTCATTTGACATGTAGCACGGCCACAACGGCAGCTTGGGCTACTAGAGCTCCCTTTGAGGACATTTGCAGGGCGGCCTCCTGGTCGAGTCCCTCTTCGTTCATCAGGCATTATAAGCTGGATGCTTATGCATCTGCAGATGCGGCCTTTGGCCATAGGGTTTTACAACAGGTGGCTTCGGCTGCCGGCAATGACGAGTAGTATCTCCCACCCTAGTACGGTAGCTTTGGTGCGTCCCTGTTGTGATGCCTCCCGCTCCCCATCGCCAAGAACGTTCATTAGTACTTACGTGAACGACGATTCTGGCGATGGGAGCGGGAGGCATCATGTCCCTCCCTACTTAGTTAGTGGCTGGGTTGGGGTGGCTACCCCTTTTTGTTGTGATTTTTGTTCGCAGTTTCGGTCATGGCCTTCGAAAGGAATGGGGAAGGAGGAGTAGGCGTGGCCTAATTCATGTTTCTCAGTCTGATGGACCAATAGGCATTGAGGATTTCCCTGTCGTGATGCCTCCCGCTCCCATCACCAGAATCGTCGTTCACGTAAGTACCAACAAACGTTCTATCCTGATTTCATTTTAGATTGTATTTTATTTCATTTTCATTTTAAATTGTGTTTTATTCCAATTTCATTTTGAATTATATTCTATTTGAATTATTCTATTTTAGAATGCTTTTGTTAAATTTTAGTAATGTTTTGTTTCTGGAAGTTTGATATGGCCCAAGGGTCTATCAATAAAGATTGGTTGATAAGTGCACCCATCCACCCCCTTGCCATCAAAGCCAAATTCATAGTGCTTGAGACCGGGGTAGAAGGGGAAGTTGAGGTGATCATGGACACAGGCTGCACCCAATGCTTAATCAGCATGTCTATCGTGGAGCAGTTGGAATACGCACAAGACCCCTAGCCAATCCCCTAGCCAGACCCCTAGCCAATCCCAATGCCGTCTCGGGCACAGCACCGAGACGGCATTGGTCGCGTTGGTAGATGATCTCTGGAGGGCCTCCATCCTGGGCCTCCAGCCTCCATCCTGGTCCTATTAGACCTCTCAGCGGCTTTTGATACCATCGACCATGGTATCCTATTGCATCGGCTGGAGGGGTTGGGGGTGGGAGGCACCGTTTTGCGGTGGTTCTCCTCCTACCTCTCCGGTCGACCGCAATTTGTGTTGACAGGAGGGCAGAGGTCGACCTCTAGGCCCCTCACTTGTGGGGTGCCTCAGGGGTCGGTCCTCTCGCCACTCCTGTTCAACACATATATGAAGCTGCTGGGTGAGATCATCCGTGGTTTTGGGGTAGAGTACCACCTCTACGCTGACGACACGCAGCTGTATATATCTACCCCAAACCACCCCAACGATGCTGTAGCGGTGATGTGTCAGTGCCTGGAAGCCGTGTGGGCCTGGATGGGAAGTAACAGACTCAGACTCAACCCGTCAAAGACCGAGTGGCTGTGGTTTCCGGCATCCCGGTACAACCAGTTGACTCCATCACTGGCCATAGGGGACGATCACCTTACCCCTGTGGATGGGGCACGCAACTTGGGCGTCCTCCTTGATGCCCGGCTGTCCATGGAAGATCAAGTGACAGCCGTGGCCAGGAGGGCGTTTTACCAGGTCCGCCTGGTCCGCCAGTTGCGTATCCTATTGGATCGGGGTGCCCTTTGCACAGTCACTCATGCCCTCGTGACATCCCGGCTGGACTACTGCAACTCTCTCTACATGGGGCTCCCCTTGAGGTGCACCCGAAGGCTTCAGCTAGTCCAGAATGCAGCCGCGTGGGCAGTTATGGGAGCCTCTAGGTTCTCCCATGTAACACCGCTCCTGCGCAAGCTGCACTGGCTGCCTGTCGTCTTTCGGGTGCACTTCAAGGTGTTAGTTACCATCTTTAAAGCGCTCCATGGCACGGGACCTAGCTATCTGCGGGATCGCATTCTGCCTCATACATCCTTGCGACTGATTCGCTCCCACAGAGAGGGACTTCTCCGGGTGCCGTCCACTAGGCTATGCCAGCGGGTGACACCCAGGGGAAGGGCCTTCTCTGTGGCGGGCCCGACCCTCTGGAACGACCTTCCCCCCGAAATTAGAACAACTACAGACCTTTGCTCCTTCCGACAGCTTTTAAAAACTCATTTCTTCCGTTTGGCTGGCCTAGGGTAATTTTAATTAAGTTATAGTGTTAAGGGGTTTTAGGGACAGTTTTTAGTTTTTATAGATGTTTTTAGCGCAGGATATGTTTAATTGTGATTTTAAATTTTGTACTCTGTTTGTGTTTATTGTTTTTAATTTTCCTGTGCCCCGCCTCGAGTCCCTTTGGGGAGAGAGAGCAGGTTATAAATAAAATTTATTATTATTATTATTATTATTATTATTATTATTATTATTATTATTATTATTATTATTATTATTATTATTATTATTATTATTATTATTATTATTTGGTTTGAGCAAGTGGATAGGACGCTAATTGGAGGGGCCCCTGCCAAACTAATTACCAACTTGGGTGAACTCCTATATAAACTCCTCAGATTCATCATAGTTCCAAAAATGCATGAATCAATTATCATGGGGCTTGCATAGCTAGATAAGTGGACACCTACCATAAAATGGGAGGGAAATAGATCAAAAGCTTTGGTCCACTACCACTCATGAAGCCAGAGTGCCACCCTGAGGCTATTGAACCCAATGACACAGACAGCCCAGAACCTGCAGCCTCCACAACAGACACAAAACTCCCAGGCATCCAGCAAATGCCAAAAGAGTATTAGGGCTTGGCAGGGGTTTTCAATGAGGAAGATTGTAACTATCTCCCCCCTCATCAGCCCACTGATTGTGCAATAGAGTTCATGGCTGGGGCTACCCTACCAAAGCCAAAAATGTACTCCATGAGTCTTAAAGAGATGGTAGAATTAAGGAAGTACATTGACATCAATTTGAAGTGGGGCTTTTTTGAACTAGCTAAGTCAGAAGTAGCAACCCCCATACTCTTCAAAGAGAAGAAAGATGGCGGGGTGAGGCTATGTATTGATCTGCGGGGGATAAACAGGGTATTCATAAAGAACACCTATCCCCTCCACCTCATGAAGGATATGTTGAACCACTTGGCTAAAGACAAGGTGTTCACCAAAGTGGACTTGAGAGAGGCATATTACTGTATACATGTCAGGGAGGGAGATAGTAGAGTATAGTCTTTATTGTCATTGTACAAACTAATACAACGAAATTGGTTTTAGCCTCACTGGTACAAAATTATAGCGGAAACGAAAAAAGAAAGAAAAAGAAAAAAACTAGTCATACTGCATGTGCATGGGGTGATTGTGGTTGTATTTAAAAGTCTGATAGCCCAAGGATAGAAACTATTTTTAAACCTATTTGTTTGGCTGGCTATACTTTGATGTCTTCTGCCTGATGGTAGAAGTGCAAAGAGTCATTGACCAGGGTGTGAATCATCTCTGAGTATCTTCCTTACTCTGCTAAAGCAGCGAGATCTGGCGATGTCATCCAGTGATGTTAGAGGGCAATCAATGGTTTCTTGTGCCGAATTGAGCACTCTCTGTAGTGCCTTCCTGTCCACAGTTTTTAAACCAGCATATCATACTATAATGCAATATGGTGGACTGATAGAAAGAGGGCATCAGCTGTTGTTTCACCTGATTTTTTCACAGGACTCTTAGGAAATGAAATCTCTGTTGAGCCTTTCCAATCACGAGGGACGTGTTGTTTTTTCAGTTGAGATCTTGACTAATAAGCACTCCCAAGAATTTAAAAGAGGGAACTCTCTCCACACAGCCCCCCTCAAGATATAGTGGGGTAGGTTCCTCTCTGTGCTTCCAGAAATCTAGCACCATCTCCTTTGTCTTACTAATATTTAGATGTATTATTTTTTGAGGATACCCATGAGATAACCATGAGGATACCTTCTGTACTTCTTCCCTGTATACTGATTTATCCAGTTATGACGCCTAGCACTGTTGTGTCATCTGCAAAATTATTATGATGTTGGATGGATCAGAGGATATGCAGTCATATGCATACAGCGAATACAGGTAGGGGCTGAGCACACAGCCCTGAGGGGAGCTTGTGCTGAGCTTCAGCATGGAAGATGTAAAGGACCCAACCCTTACTGTTTGTGGACAATCCATCAGGAAGTCTTTGATCCATTCACGAGTGAGGAGATGGAAATTCAGGTCAGTCAACTTTTCAATGAGAATGCCTGGTAAGATCGTGCTAAAGGCTGAGCTGTAGTCTATAAAAAGCATTCTGACATAATTCCCAGATTTCTCAAGGTGGCTCGGTGCAATATGTAGAGCAGTGGTGATGGCGTCCCCTGTTGACCTGTTGCTTCTATAAGCAAACTGGTGTTGATCTAAATTTGGTGGACGACAGGACCTGAGGTGTTGTAGGACCAGTCTCTCAAAGCACTTCATCACTATAGACATCAGTGCAATGGGTCATTCAGGTTATTTATGGCTGCTTTCTTCAGAACTGGGGATAATTATGGCTGCTTTCAAGCATGCTGAGACTCTAGCCTGTTACAGGAGGATGTTAAAAATCCTTATCAGGACCCCTGTTAATTGGTCAGCATGGGTTTTTACCACTTTCCCCAACACCCCATCTGGACCTGCAACTTTGTTGGGATTTACAGCCTTCAGCTCAGCTCTCACTTGATGTTCATCCAGAATGAGTGTCTGGAGGTTAGAGGGCCTTTGGCCTAGAGCCACAGAGACTGGTCTTTTGACCTCAAAGTGGGCAAAGAATCTATTTAGCTTCTCTACTAGCAGGGCATTAGCATTGGCTATTTTTTTTCATATTGCCTTATAGTTGATTAGGTATTGTAGCCCTGTCACACCTGTCTTGAGTTATTATCTTCCAGATGCTTCTCTACCTTTTGTTTGTATTTCTGTTTAGCCACATTAATGCCTTTTCTCAATTTTTCTCTGGCTTCATTGTATTTGTCTTCATTTCCTGCCTTGAAGGTGGAATTTCGAGCTCTCAGAAGTGATTGTATTACTGCTGACATCCAGGGTTTACGATTACTGTAAACTCTGATGTGCTTATTCACTGTTACATTGTCTGTGCATGTTTTAATGTATGAGAATACAGCATCAGTGAATTCTTGCAGTTCCAAATGTTCAAATATACTCCACTTGATAGTCTCAAAGCAGTCCTGCAACTGGCAGAGTGCTCTCTCCAGCCAAACTTTGACAGTTTTCAAGACTGGTGCTATTCTTTTCTTAAGGGGGATATACTTTGGGCACAGTAGCAGAGAGATGTGGTCAGACATACCCAGATGGGAGAGGGGGATAGCTTTATATGTCTGTCTTAAATTTGAGTACATATGGTCTAGAGCAGGGGTCCCCAACCCCAGGGCCGTGGACCGGTGCCGGTCCGTGGCTTGGTAGGAACCGGGCCGCAGGGCCAGAGAGGAGGAGGAGGGGGCAGCCCCCTGGGCAGAGTGCGCAGCCGGGCGGCTGGGGCAGGTTAAGGCAAGTGAGCGCAGCGGACGGGGACGGGGACGCCAGGTTCCTTCGTCCGGTGGGTGGGTGAGCGAGCGAGCGAGTGAGCAAGCGCGGGCAGGCAAGGAAAGTTGCTGCAGCAGCGCCCAACAACCTGCCTGGCCGCTGGCTGCGTTTACTCGCTCGCTCACCTACCCACCGGACGAAGGAACCTGGCGTACGGTGGGTGAGCGAGCGAGTGAGTAACTGTGGCCGGCTGGCCGGCGGGCAGGTAAGGAAATTTGCTGCGGCAGCGCCCAACAATCCGCTGGCCCGCCGGCCCGCCGGCCGCGGTTGCTCACTCGCTCGCTTGCTCACCCACCGGACACCAGGTTCCTTCGTCCGGTGGATAGGTGAGAGAGCGAGTGAGTAAGTATAGCCAGCGGGCTGGCGGGACGGCCAGGCTACTTCCAGGAGCTGAGGAGGCTTGGGGGGGGGGAGACAGACAGAGAGAGGCACAGACACAGAGAGAGACAGGGAGGGAGGGGGGAATCAGAGAGTGACAGACACACAGAGAGAGACAGAGAGTGGGAGGGAGGGAGAGAAAGATAGACAGAGACACAGAATGAGTGATTTAAGTGCCTGAATGCGAGACAGACAGACACACACACACACATAGAGTGACAGATGGGCAAACAAAGGAGAGAGAGACAGAGAGAGAGAAAGAAAAAGAGAAAGAAAGAAAAAGAAAGTGGGAGAGAGAGAAAGAAAGAGAGAGAGAGAAAGAAAGAAAGACAGACAGACAGACAGAAAGAGAAAAAAAGAAAGAGAGACAGAAAGGAAAGAAAGAGAAAAGAGAGAGAGAGAAAGAGAGAAAGAAAAGAGACAGAAAGAGAGAAAGAGAAAGAAAGAGGGAAAGAGAGAGAGAAAGAAAGAGACAGAAGGAGAGAGAAAGAGGGAAAGAAAGAAAGAGAAAGAAAGAGAGAGAGAGAGAGAGAAAGAGAAATAGGGAAAGAGAGAGGGGGGAAAGAGGGAAAGAAAGAGAAAAAGAAAGAAAGAGAAAGAAAGAGAGAGAAAGAGAAATAGGGAAAGAGAGAGAGGGGAGGAAAGAGGGAAAGAAAGAGAAAGAAAGAGAAAAAGAAAGAAAGAGAAAGAAAGAGAAAGAGAAAGAAATAAAGAGAGAGAGAAAGAAAGAGAAAGAAAGAAAGCGAGAAAGAGACAGAGAAAGAAAGAAAGAAAGAAAGAGAGAGAGAGAGAGAGAGAAAGAAAGAAAGAAAGAAAGAAAGAAAGAAAGAAAGAAAGAAAGAACTTATGACCACAATTGAGCCCAAAAGTTTGGTTGTTAACCAAGACCATTGTTAAGTGAGTTTCACATTTTCCAAGTTGGCCACGCCCATCCAGTCACATGACTGCTGAGCCACACAGCCGGTCCGCAAAATTTTCTTTAAAATGAAACCGATCCCTGGTGCAAAAAAGGTTGGGGACCCCTGGTCTAGAGTATTCTTACCTCTGGTGGTACACTGCACATACTGCACAAACTTAAGGAGAACAGACTTTAGACCGGCTTGATTAGAATCCCCAGCCATGATAAAAGCACACTCAGGATAAGTTTGCTGCTGCCTCTCGATGGCATCATGTAACTTAGAGAGCGCTATGCTAACATTTGCATCAGATGGGATATAGACAGCAATGATAACTATAACAGAAATCTCTCTCTAGGTAAATAAAATGGCTGACAAATGACGGTTAAGAATTCCACATCTGGGGAAACTTTAAGTGCCCCCTTGGCAGTTTCCAATTCAAAGTTATGCCATTTGGGCTACAAGAGGGCCCTGCAGTCTTCATGCAATACATAAATGAAGTGCTACATGAGGACCTATACTAATGGGTTCTCATTTACCTTGATGACATCCTCATTTTTTCTGAGACCTTAGAAGAGCACATGAAGCTGGTACAACAGGTCCTGGAAAAACTTCTAGCTGCCAAGTTATATGCAAAATTATCAAAGTATGAATTCCACAAACCTCACTAGAGTACCTTGGCTATCACATCATCCAATTTCAATTTTCTAATTTATGAAATATTCTTCTTTTGATTGCTGAGTTAAGTTCATTTATATTGATTGTAATCATTTTTTTCTCTTCCATGTTTATATTTTATATGTAGGATTTATAGCTCTAGTTGCTCTTGGTTCTCATGGTACTCTGACGTCTACACCGCCTACAGTGCCTTCTTCTGTTTCAATCCCACCTACAGCACCTTCTATTTTCTCAGTCTCAGTTGTAAGTGCCTCTAGAAGATCTACCAGTAGTTCTTCTTTTCTGACCTTTTCGGCCTTCTCAGCCTTCCCTCTTAGGTGTTCTATATAGAATGCTTCTGCTTTTTCAGTTGTATCTATTCTTTATCTTTGTCCTTGCGGCAGGAGACAGGATGTCCATCGTGGGTCAGGAGATCGTGGCCATTGGTTATGAGAGGTCACTTGCCCCGACTCCCTGTGCTCTGCTCGCGGGCTAGGCGGTCAAGGATCACAGCACCGGGGCCCCTGGCTGATGTTTTGTAATGCCAGGTCTGTGGTGAACAAAGCCCCCCTTATTCATGACCTTGTGTCAGAGGGGGACCCAGACCTGGTGGGAATCATGGAGACCTGGTTGGGCCCCGAGGGGGGTGCACCCCTCGTGGATATGTGCCCACCGGGCTACCGTGCATTTCATCAGCCCCGGGCCCTGGGTAGGGGTGGGGGGGGGTGGCGGTTATTGTTCAGAGAGGTCTTGAGCCGAGGGAGACCACTGTCCCTCAGACGACTGGTTGTGAGTCCCTCTATGTGAAGTGGGGCCTAAGGAGGCAGTTGGGCTTGCTGCTTGTATACCTGGCTCCCCGCTATGAAACAGCAGCCCTGCCCGAGTTGCTCGAGGTGATCGCCGAGATGGCGGTGGAGACCCCCAGACTGATAGTCATGGGGGACTTTAACTTGCCATCGGCAGGCGAAACATCCGAGGCAGCTCGGGAGTTCATGGCTTCCATGATGGCTATGGACCTGACCCAATTAGTTCAGGGCCCCACTCACGAGGGAGGACACACACTGGATCTCATTTTTGTCTCTGGGCAGTGGAGTAGTGATCTTGGAACAGGGGATTTCGCCATCTCACCCTTGTCATGGACAGATCACTCTCTCCTTCGGATCGACTTTCCAACCATCACACCCCACCGCGGGGAGGCGGAACCGGAAACACACAGGTGGTTCCGCCCCAGGCGCCTGATGGACCTGGAAAGGTTCCAGAGGGAGCTTGGGCCAATACCTGTGTCCTTGCCCCACAACTCGACTGAGGACCTAGTGGCCGCATGGTATAGTGCGGCCGCGGGGGCCTTGGACCGAGTCGCGCCCTTGTGGCCTCTCACGCGGCATCGAATCACCCAGGCTCCCTGGTTTACCGAGGGGCTGCGGGAGATGAAACGCCGCAAGAGAGGCCTAGAGAGTAGGTGGAGATCCTCTCGATCCAAAGCTGACCGAACACTAGTAAGAGACCATATTAAGGCTTACTTAGTGGCGATAAAAGTGGCCAAACAGGAGTATTGTACCACCCTTATCGCGTCCGCAGATAACCGGCCTGCTGCCCTGTTCAGGGTGACCCGCTCCCTCCTTCACCAGAGGCCACGGGAAGCCCCTTTGCAGGGGCGAGCAGAGGAATTTGGAGCTTATCTGCAGGACAAAATCACTCAGATTCGGAACAAGTTGCCCTTCGCTGAAAGTTGCCCAGTCGGCCTGTCAGATGCCGGTCTTGAGACAACATCTTGGGAGGAGTTTGACTTTGTTGCTACCGAGGATATGGACAGGTTGTTGAGGAACCTTAGGGCTACCACATGTTTAGTGGACCCATGTCCCTCCTGGCTTGTACTGGCATCCTGGGAGGTGACACGAGGCTGGCTCCAGGGCATTGTGAACGCATCTTTGAGGGAGGGGTCCTTGCCTGCCATCTTGAAAGAGGCGGTGGTGAGGCCCCTCCTCAAGAAGCCATCCCTGGACCCAGCATTATTAGAAAACTATCGTCCAGTCGCCAACCTTCACTTTTTAGCGAAGGTTGTTGAGAGTGTGGTGGCTCAACAGTTTCCTCGACACCTGGAGGAAGTTGATTATCTAGACCCGCGCCAGTCCGGCTTCCAGCCCGATCACAGCACCGAGACGACATTGGTCGCGTTGGTGGATGATCTCTGGAGGGCTCGGGATAGAGGCTGCTCCTCTATCCTAGTCCTATTAGACTTCTCAGCGGCTTTCGATACCATCGACCATGGTATCTTATTGCACCGACTGGGGGGTTTGGGAATGGGAGGCACCGTTTTACGGTGGTTCTCGTCCTACCTCTCTGGTCGGTCGCAATGGGTGTTGGCAGGAGGGCAGAGGTCAGCCCTGAAGCCCCTCACATGTGGGGTGCTGCAGGGGTCGGTCCTCTCGCCACTTCTGTTTAACACCTATATGAAGCCGCTGGGCGAGATCATCCGTGGTTTTGGGTTGGAATACCATCTGTACGCTGACGATACTCAGCTGTACATATCCACCCCAAACCACCCCAACGATGCCGTCGAGGTGCTGCCCCGGTGTCTGGAGGCCGAAAGGGGCTGGATGGGTAGCAACAAACTCAAGCTCAACCCGTCCAAGACCGAGTGGCTGTGGTTTTTGGCACCCCAGTACAGCCAGGTAAGTCCAACACTGGCCATTGGAGGGGAACAACTAGCCCCCATGGAGAGGGCGCGCAACTTGGGTGTCCTCCTGGATTCCCGGCTGACAGTGGAGGACCATGTGACGGCCGTGGCCAGGGGGGAGTTTTATCAGGTACGCCTGATACGCCAGTTGCGCCCCTTACTGGACCGGGGAGCCCTTCGCACAGTCACTCAGGCATTTGTGACATCCCGGCTGGACTACTGTAACGCTCTCTACATGGGGCTCCCCTTGAGGTGCACTCGAAGGTTGCAGTTAGTCCAGAATGCGGCCGTGCGGGTGATTATGGGTGCCTCAAGGCAATCCCACATAACACCTCTCCTGCGTGAGCTGCACTGGCTACCTATGGCCTTTCAGGTGCGCTTCAAGGTGTTGACGACCATCTTCAAAGCGCTCCATGGCTCGGGGCCTAGCTATATACGCGACCGCCTCCTGCCCCATACATCCCTTCGACCGATCCACTCCCACAGAGAGGGCCTTCTCCGGGTACCGTCGGCCGGGCAATGCCGGTTGGCGACGCCCAGGGGAAGAGCCTTCTCTGTGGCGGGCCCAGCCCTCTGGAACGACCTGCCCCCCGATCTACGCATCATTGGGGACCTCCGCCTTTTCCGCCAACGTCTTAAAACTCATTTATTCCAACAAGCCGGCCTAGCATAACCCCCGTTTCTGACTTTTATAGGGATAATTTTAAATTTTAGAGTTTTATTAGTTTTAGCACATTTCAAGAATTACAATAGTTCAAAATTAATTATTTTCGAGGTCTGAGCCTTTTTGCTATTGCACCTTCCTTCTCCCTCCCCTCAGAGGGTGGGGCTGTGGCTCCTCCTGTTCCTGTTTCTTTTTCGCCCAGAATTGAGGAATGTTTTTTAAGAAAGGCCTCAGCCTCCGCTATTGTTTTAATTCTGATTCTGCCTCCCTCCCAGAATACCAACATTCCTTCAGGCATTAACCATTTAAACCAGATCCCATTTTTATATAATTTTTTCGACAAGAAGGAGAATTTCCTTTTTGCTTCTCTAATCTTTTTTTTAGGATCTGTTTTAATATGGCAATGTCCTTTTGCTCATATTTCAACGGACCCTCCCGTTGTGCCCTTAGTATATCCTCCTGTGTATACCTTTTTAAGGATTTAATGTGAATCTCTCTGGGGACTTCATTTATTCTAGCATATGCTGAATTAATTCTATAAATTAAATCTATTTCCCCCCAAAGGTATTCTTTAGTTTTTTTGATGTAATCTGCTAAGATTCCACTCATTAGATCTCTTAAATCTTCACCTTCCCTTTCAGGAACGTTCTGAAACCTAAGGAAGAAAGACATTCTTTCAAATTCAAATTTAGATATGTGCATAGAAAATTCTGACGTTTCTTTCTGCAATTCTTTTAACTCGTCCCTCATTTCGGCTGCCCCTTTCTTCAACTCTCCAATTTCCTGTTGATTAATTTCTATTCTTTTGTGACTCCCGCAGTTCATCGGTTAAATATGAGAAGTCTTTCGTCAAGCCTCTCCCCAATTCTTGTATTTCTCTCATTATATCATCAAGCGTTGGTCCTTTTTCTTTCTCTTTTTCTCCTCCTGCTGCCCCCTTCTGTAACATGGTGGAAATTTTGCTTTGCTGCGAAGTCGGGGTGGCTCTAGATGAAGTTTGAGCTGGAAGTGATTTCCCCGTCGGAGACTTCTTTTTATGAGGCATTTGTAATTTTAAGTTTGTAGAATAAAAATGGCGTTGAGAAATGAGCAATCAATGAGGTTCAAGAAATCAGGAACACATTAAGTCAGAGTCCAATTTTAAACTTTTTTCTTTTTAAATTTTATCAAATCCAGAGGGATAATTTCTCTATAAATCCACAATAGGAAGGTCCACGTATTGGGAAGTACACCAAGGGCTTCTTGAGAGGACCGTAGAAATATATTTTCCTTTAAAATCCAAATAACTGAAGGGATGTTACATAACTCAGTAAAAGTTTGTCATCCGGAACAAAGAAATCGCCATTTTGCCGCCTCTTCTCCAACAGGGAGAAGAAAGTGAAAGTTCAATAAAAGTTCCACTGTTTAAACAAGCCACAGACGCAATGTTATCAAGAGTAATTCCAGCATTGAAAACTGAGTTTCTTTAGTTGTTATAAGAACGGATGGTGTAGTCCTCCTCTCTCCTCACTTCGGAGAGCATTTTTAAACAGCCGCTTTTACGAGAGGGGGTTTCCGCAAATGAGGCTCCCCCCCTCTATTTTCCTTTTTAGCCACGATTTAATGGGTCGTAAAACAATCACTCACAGTCACTTTTTCTTTAACAGAAGGTCCCGCTGCAACACCAGGTCTGGCATTTCAGCCCGTCTTCTTTTTTTCTGCTATTTCCAGTAAACGTTGGCAAGGGGATCCATACCCCCCCCCCGCTTTCCGCCCCTCAGCTCCTAGAGCAAAGCGGAGGAGGACATCCCGCCGACCGCCGTCGGTACGGAGCCCCCCCGCAGCCGCTTGTTCAGCAGGGAGTTAACCCAAACTCCTTGGGCCCCTTGGGGGGTCAGCTGAGAAAGCAAGCGGCAGGAGCACCCTAAAGTGCTTCTGTTGCTGCCGAGAACCGGAAGTCAAGTCATAAGCCATCTATAATTAACGCCTTTTTAAAGTAGTATCTTGGTCTGGAATTGATATTCTCTTCTTGTCTCTCTTACTCTTCTTGGAATTTGTTTCAGAACTACAATATCCTTACCTTTGTATTACAGTTTTCTATCTCTTGGTTTCTGCAGTATTTGTGACTTAATTGTTTTTTTGGTAAATCTTATATGAACTTCCCTTGGGAGAGCATTTCTTGCTGCATATCTTGTATAAACTCGAAACACCTTGTCTATACCATCCATCATCTTCTCTTGGGATATTTCTAATACCTTTGTCAGAATTTCGGATATTATTTGTGCCAGGTTCTCTTCTTTTTCTTCTTCTACATTTTGAAATCTTAGAAAATTCTGACTGATCCATCTCCCAATATTCCACTGTTATCTTTTTCCACAATGCTCAATCAGTCAATGGCCTCAATTTTCTTCTCTCTCTGTTCATCCCTTTCTTCAACTTTTTGCAGCTTATCCTCCTATTTCATCATCCATTATTGAATATTTTCAATTCTTTTCTCAGTTTTACCTAACTTTTGTTCTGTTTTTTGTTCGTGTTTCTATCAT
This sequence comes from Rhabdophis nuchalis, assembly GCA_039707465.1. NCBI lineage: Eukaryota > Metazoa > Chordata > Lepidosauria > Squamata > Natricidae > Rhabdophis > Rhabdophis nuchalis. The sequence continues at coordinate 68,673,625 of CM077647.1, forward strand.
CTTGATTCTCTTTTCCATTATCTCTGTGCTCTTTTCAATGGTGCCTGACTTCTTTTCAATGCTATCTACTGTTGCTAGTAGTTTTCGTATCTTTGCATAATCGCCTCTACAGTTACTCGCTTATCTTTTTCCTGTTGAATCATCATCTGTATTGATCTTTGTCCTCCTGCAGGTGAAGAGGAGGGAGTTGTTGTCGCGGAACCAACATTTGTTGTTATTTTTACTCATCTTCCAAGTTTCTTCTTTTCTGTGTTTTAATCTGCCTAATACAAGTAATATTTTAATTCCAACTGACCATAGGGGAGGGGTCAAAGAGAAAATAAAAATAAAAAATAGAGCAATGAGCAGAGATGTAAAATTTTTAATCTCTTGTATGCCCTATAACCAGTTAATTCCAAATGAAAAATGAAAAAGAAAAATGAAATAAAAAAGCAAATAGGGGAACAAAAAGAGGAAAGTTCCCAAACAAAAATATGAAAATATAACAATGCAAAAATTATGAAAAGAAAAAAAGAAAAGAAAAGAAAATATATGTATTATATGTTTGAATATTTCTTTAATCCAGTCCACTTAAAAAAACTAACAAAATGCTTCAAAAGGCAAAAATTCAAAGGTAAAATAGAAAACAGAAAGGAGTCACACCTTCCATAGCTGAGTAAGGTAAACACTGCCACCAAAAAGGAAAAGACAGGGCGGGGGGAATTTCAAAACTTTTTGTAGGATGAAAGCCTTTCCAAGGTCACTCTAGGCTTTCCCCTAAAAGTTTTATTTATTCTTTCAAGGCAAGTTTCCAGATGCTGACAATTTCACAAAAAACACCTGTATAAACAACCGTGTTCCTTTCCCCATCATGCCTTAATTAAGCAACCTTGAAAAGAACAGCTTTGATCTAAACATTCATGCAACAGAGTAAAAATAAAAACATTGTTTCAAATCCACTAGGTGATACTTATTACCCACTCTCAATCTTTATAGGCTCTGCCTTTTCCTTTAGAAAAAAAAGAAAAATACTGTAATTCATTAAGCCCCCCAAAAAAGCAAAGTAAAAAGAGTATTTTTAGACTGTTAAAACTTATTCAATGTTTCCAAAGAGTCCAATGAAAAGAATAAGAAAAAAGCACAAAGAGCCAATCCACTTTAAAAAGTAAATTGCAGTGAAAGTCCAATCCGGCTTCCCATAGTAAAAAAAAATGGAAACTTTCAATTAATCATGCCTCAAGTCTGTCGCTTGCTCTCTTCTCAATCCTTATTTTAAATTAAATCTCCAAAATTAGGGTGTTTTCTCTCCAATTTTTTTTAAAAAAATATCTCACTAAATGACATGCTTCTCTCTGCTCGCATTCAGAGATGTCAGCAGTTCTAGCAGCCTAATGGCTGACTCGTAGTCGCCCGCAAAAGAGGCTCTCTTAATACATTGGAACTTTGACCAATACTTTGCCTTGAACTCTGATTTAATTTTGGATGCTATTTGGAATCCTGACATAAATATTAAAATAAAAGGAAATATAACAATAGAATTACAATACTGTTTGACAAAGGAAGAACATTGTGGCACCATTAGTATACAATGTGATTGACAAAGAATAAGAAAATAGGCTCCCAACCTAAGGATATTTATCATAATGACAGAAAGACAAAAACAAAAGCACAGCAGCAAATGTTGAGTTTCATTCATAAGATTAATATATTTTCAAAAGATCATGGGTTGTTCTGAAAGAAAATATCACAGCTAAATGTGAGCAAGCTAGGCCAGAACTGGGTAAAGTTAGTGCAAAATATTAGTGTCTTTAAGTAAAAACTTCATTTTTAAACCTTTACATTTTTATTTAGATTTTTCCTCATCAACCCCTTCTATCTAATGCAATTTTAATATGATTGTGCTATCCCAAAGGTGGATAAGAAAGAGACCAAAAGTTGCATGACAGATTTGAGAGAATGTAGGATATAATTCTTATATTGTGCAGTGGGCAGCCAAGGAGCCAAGGCTTCATGAAGAAGAAATGGATGAGAATCATAGAGGAATTTTGGGAGACAATTTCCAGGTACACAGCCCACCCAAAAAGAAAAATGTTTTTTTCTAAACATTTTAAAACAATTATTTTCTAAATGTCAGATTGATTATCATAAATGTTAAAAAACACTCAGTGTCACATTCAGTTATATTATTCAATACTGACAGTCTTTTGCAACTCTGATAGGTCAGCTAATGGCTCTCTTGAACTCATTGTGTATTTTGGAGTTTTTCAGATCATGGAGGTGTTGAAAGATTTCCAAAGTTCCAATGTATTATGCAAAAAATAATTGGCGGAAGAGTTATTCTATACTCAATTCATAAAAAATGATCACTTTGAACCATTACAACGATGCAGTTACAGTGAAAAGAGAACCCAAGTTGGACATTATTGAGAAAGACTGCAAATAAAATAGACATCATATTGATTTTATGATTGCATTGAATGTCATAGTATTAACTCAGTTACCATTGTGATCAGAATGTAGCAGAGATGGGCTGCTGGCTGTTTGGCTCAGCTCAGCCGAACCAGTAGTAGCGGCAGCGGGAGGCTCCACCCACCTGCCCGGATACTTCTGTGCATGCGCAGAAGTGTTGCACATGCGCCTGAACCGGTAGTAAAAAAATTGGCAACCCATCTCTGGAATGTAATTATAGGTACTAGAAAGTTCAGGAAAAGGAAAAAGCTGTAAGGAAGAAAGTTGTTCCCTCTTTGCTTTAGACAAAGTCTGAATATTTCAGCCATGTATGATTAAGAAGACTCTGAGAAACTGTGATGGTTTATGCAATGGTGGAATTCAAATAATTTAACAACCGGTTCTCTTTCCTAATGACTGGCTGGGTAATCATGACTGGGTGGTCATGTAACTGGGTGGGCGTGGCCAACTTGACATCACTCACATCAAGGGTGCCTTGTTTGGCCTCTCCTCATGCCTGGCCATGCCTCACTCCTTCCCTTCCAGACATTCCTTGCCTTGCCCGAGCGAGTAGCTTTCAAATAAAAAGAATGCTCACTTTGTACAAATAAATAACAAATTTCTTGACTTCAGGTTTGATGCATCTTGCAAAGTGTTATTGCTTATTCTAGTCTCTTTTCCTACTAACAGGACTATCTCAGATTGTAATTTGCTACAATCTCTCTTGTCTTGCATCATTCTATGGGAGATTATTCTGAAATGTTATCTGTGATGTTTGCAGCTTTATAAGTTTGGTTCCTCCAACCTTGTTTTCGCATGCAATTCTTTTGACATTCCTTCCTTGTTTTAAAAACAAAGTAGTGGTTAAAGTGCTGGCCTAGAAACCAAGAGAGACTGAGTTCTAGTCCCATTTTAAGCCTTGAAAAAATAGCTGAGTGACCAGTCACTCTCCCCCAGCCCAAACTGCTTCTTAGGTGGGTGTTGTAGGGAAACTAAGAAGAGGAAGAAATATTAGATAGGTTCTACACCTTGAGTTCCTTATAAAGTAATAAAGACAGGATAAACATCTAACAAAATTAATAAATCATTTGTGAGAATGATGTCCTTCTGAAGGAGAAGGGGTGCTGACTGCCTTGTCACATGCCTTACACTACTGAATTTATTTCATTTTTATCCAATTTATTTTTCTCTATTTCTGGTTAAATTCTTTAATGATGGCATAGCCTGTGAAATTCTTACCTGCCTTACATACCTGTGTTATATGGCAAAAACATCAGGTAAACACATCCATGTGACTGACAGGCAATGGCAGCAGAAATCACAAAGCAGCTACATTAAGACAGAAAGGTAGAGCATCAGGGTGCAAAAAGTAGAAGATCATAGGAAGAAGAGAGTTGAGACAACCACCTTTCATCAAACTGGCATAAACTAGTGTGAGATAAAAACCCAATTATTAATCCTCACAACACAGAGACAAGTCTGGTTCACAATTCAAAAAGGTTTATTTACAGAAAAATAAAAAGTGTTTGCAAAGGTGTCCCCCCAAGTCTCGTGCCAAGTGGATCGAGTACAAAGAGAGCAAAGAATAGCATTCAAACAATATATTTTATAGATTCTACTCCTCAGAAACTCTCCCCCTCCTGGTCATTCATTAAAGTCATTTCTTTGATCATTCCATACTGTAAAGCAGGGGTCCCCAACCTTTTTTGCACCAGGGACCGGTTTCATTTTAAAGAAAATTCTGTGGACCGGCTGGCCTAGAGGAGGGGGAGGGGAGGGGGAACAGGCGGCGCAAGCGCACGCGGCGGGGGGGGGGAGTCGGCTCACTTGGCCCTCTAGGGCAGTGGTGGGCAAACTTAGTCAATAGAGCCAAATATCAACAGTACCACTACTGAAATTTCTTTTGAGAGCCAAAAGGTGTGGCCTGTTTTATGGGAGTGGCTCAGTTGTCATGTGACCCAGTGGGCGTGGGCAACTTGGAAAATGTGGTGAAACTCACTTAATGCTTAGCAACCAAAATTTTGGGCTCAATTGTGGTCATAAGTTCTTTCTTTCTTTCTTTCTTTCTTTCTTTCTTTCTTTCTTTCTTTCTTTCTTTCTTTCTTTCTTTCTTTCTTTCTTTCTTTCTTTCTTTCTTCCTTCCATTTCTGGCTGGCAGCCTCGGGCCCTAGGCAGGGGTGGTGGGGTAGCGGTTATTATTAGGGAAGGTCTAGAGCCGAGAGAGACCATTGTGCCACAGACTACCGGTTGTGAGTCCCTCTGCGTGAAGTGGGGCCTAGGGAGGCAGTTGGGCTTGCTAGTTGTATACCTGGCCCCCCGCTATGTAACAGCAGCCCTGCCCGAGCTCCTCGAGGTGATCGCTACGATGGCAGTTGAGATCCCCAGACTTTTAGTCATGGGGGACTTTAATCTGCCATCGGCGGGCGAATCATCCGGGGTAGCTCGGGAGTTCATGGCTTCCATGACGGCCATGGACCTGACCCAACTAATTCAAGGCCCCACTCACGAGGGTGGACATACACTGGATCTCATCTTTGTCTCAGGCCAATGGAAGAGTGATCTGGGTATAGGGGATATAGTCATCACGCCCTTGTCATGGACAGACCACTCACTTCTCCGGCTCGACTTTCCAACCGCTGCCCCTCACCGCGGGGAGGCGGAACCTGAGTCATCTATTTGGTTCCGCCCCAGGCGCCTGATGGACCCTGATGGGTTCCAGACGGCGCTTGGGCCACTTCCTGTACCCCTGACCCGCGCCCCGATGGAGGACCTCGTGGCCGCATGGAATATTGCGACCACGGGAGCCTTGGATCGGGTCGCGCCCTTGCGGCCTCTCTTGTGGCGCCGAAACACCCTGGCTCCTTGGTTTACCGAGGAGCTGAGGGTGATGAAACGCCACAAGAGATGCCTAGAGAGAAGATGGAGGGCTACCCGTTCTGAATCCGACCGGACACAGGTAAGAGCCCATTTACGGACTTACATTGTGGCGCTGAGAGTGGCCAAACGTCATCATTGTGCCACTCTCATAGCATCCGCAGAAAACCGCCCTGCCGCCCTGTTTAGGGTGACCCGCTCCCTCCTTCAACAGAGGGTGCGGGAAGCCCCGCTACAAGGTAGAGCAGAGGAATTTGTGATTTTTCTGCAGGAGAAAATCGCTCAGATACAGAATGAGTTAGCCTCCATTGATGGCCCAGTGGGATGCCACGAGACAGATCTTGTTTGGGAGGAGTTTGACTCCGTTACTTCCGAGGATATGGACAGGTTACGTGGGCGACTGCGAGCCACCACATGTTTATTGGACCCGTGTCCCTCCTGGCTTGTACTGGCATCCTGGGAGGTGACACGAGGCTGGCTCCAAGAGGTTGTTAACGCATCCTTAAGTGAGGGTGCCTTACCTGCTTCCCTAAAAGAGGCCATGGTGAGGCCCCTCCTTAAGAAGCCCTCTCTGGATCCAGCTTTATTAACCAACTATCGTCCAGTCTCCAACCTTCCCTTTTTGGCGAAGGTTGTTGAGAGTGTGGTGGCACAACAGTTTCCCCGTCACCTGGAGGAAGTTGATTATCTAGACCCGCGCCAGTCCAGCTTTCGGCCCGGGCATAGCACCGAGACGGCATTGGTCGCGTTGGTCGATGATCTCTGGAGGGCCAGAGATGGGGGTTGCTCCTCCATCCTGGTCCTATTAGACCTCTCGGCGGCTTTCGATACCATCGACCATGGTATCCTATTGCATCGGCTGGAGGGGTTGGGGGTGGGAGGCACCGTTTTACGGTGGTTCTCCTCCTACCTCTCTGGCCGATCGCAATTTGTGTTGGCAGGAGAGCAGAGGTCGACCTCGAGACCCCTCACATGTGGGGTTCCTCAGGGGTCGGTCCTCTCGCCTCTCCTGTTCAACACATATATGAAGCCGCTGGGTGAGATCATCCGTGGCTTTGGGGTAGAGTACCATCTCTACGCTGATGATACTCAGCTGTATATATCTACCCCAAGCCACCCCAACAATGCCGTAGCGGTGATGTGCCAGTGCCTGGAAGCCGTACGGATCTGGATGGGAAGTAACGGACTCAGACTCAACCCGACCAAGACCGAGTGGCTGTGGTTTCCGGCTGCCCGATTCAACCAGCTGACTCCATCGCTGGCCATAGGGGGCGAACATCTTGCCCCTGTGGATGGGGTGCGCAACTTGGGTGTCCTCCTGGATGCCCGGCTGTCCATGGAAGATCAAGTGACAGCCGTGGCCAGGAGGGCGTTTATTACCTGGTTCGCCAGTTGCGCCCCCTATTGGATCGGGACGCCCTTCGCACAGTCACTCATGCTCTCGTGACATCCCGACTGGACTATTGTAACTCTCTCTACATGGGGCTCCCCTTGAGGTGCACCCGAAGACTTCAGCTGGTCCAGAATGCAGCCGCGCGAGCAATAATGGGTACCGCAAGGTATACCCATGTAACACCGCTCTTGCGCGAGCTGCACTGGCTACCTGTCGTCTTTCGGGTGCGCTTCAAGGTGTTAGTTCTCATCTTTAAAGCGCTCCATGGCTCGGGACCTAGCTATCTGCGGGATCGGATTCTGCCCCATACATCTTCCCGGCCGATTCGCTCCCACAGAGAGGGACTTCTCCGGGTGCCGTCCACTAGACTTTGTCAGCGGGCGACGCCCAGGGGAAGGGCCTTCTCTGTGGCGGGCCCAGCCCTCTGGAACGACCTTCCCCCCGACATTAGAACAACTACGGACCTCCGCTCCTTCCATCAGAAATTAAAAACTCACTTTTTCTGCTTGGCCGGCCTAGGTTAGTCTCTACCTCAGGGGTTAGGGAATGTTAATTTTAAAATGGGGATTTTAGTACAGGGACAGTTGATTTAATTTGTTTTTATTGTATTTATTTATGTATATATTTTATGCTGTTTTAATTTTCCCTGTGCACCGCTCCGAGTCCCCCTGGGGAGAGGACGCGGTATAGAAAAATAAATCTATCTATCTATCTATCTATTTGGTCTTCTGAAGATGGTAAAAATGGATTTATGGGCACTCGTTTTATATATAAAGGCAGCCCATGACTATTTGGGATGCTGGTTTGAATCGAGGAAATGACTCAGAGGATGTGATTCCTTTGAAATGACCACTGGGAGAAAAATAGATCTTTAACCTGGTTAACCAAAAAGGTAGCTTGAAGTGGAAGGAAATAGGAAAATAGATTTCTTCCTTTCCTTCCCTCCCTCCTACCCTCCATCCCTTTTCTTCCTTCCTTCCTTCCCTCCCTCCTACCCTCCATCCCTTTCCTTCCTTCCTTCCCTCCCTCCTACCCTCCATCCCTTTCCTTCCCTCCCTCCTACCCTCCATCCCTTTCCTTCCTTCCTTCCCTCCCTCCTACCCTCCATCCCTTTCCTTCCTTCCCTCCCTCCTAGCCTCCATCCCTTTCCTTCCTTCCTTCCCTCCCTCCTAGCCTCCATCCCTTTCCTTCCTTCCTTCCCTCCCTCCTAGCCTCCATCCCTTTCCTTCCTTCCTTCCCTCCTTCCTACCCTCCATCCCTTTCCTTCCTTCATTCCCTCCTTCCCTCCCTCCCTTTCCTTCCTTCCTACCCTCCCTCCCTTTCCTTCCTTCATTTCCTCCTTCCCTCCCTCCCTTTCCTTCCTTCCTACCCTCCATCCCTTTCCTTCCTTCCTTCCTTCCTTCCTTCCTTCCTTCCTTCCTTCCTACCCTCCTACCCTCCCTCCCTTTCCTTCCTTCCTTCCCTCCCTCTCCTTCCTTCCCTCCCTCTCCTTCCTTCCTTCTTTCTTCCTTCCTTCATTCCTTCTTTCACCCCTCCCTTCCTCCTCCCTCCCCCTTCTTCACTCCCTCCCTCCCACCATTCATCTTTTTCTATTTTTCTTTCTTTCTCTTTCTCTGTTTCTCTCTCTCTCTCTGTATCTGTCACTCTCCTCCCTCCACCCACCTCTGTCACTCTGTGTGTGTGTGTGTGTGTGTGTGTGTGTGTGATTACCTCTCTCCCTCTCTCTCTCTATTTCTGCCTCTCTAAGTCTGTCGCTCTGTGTGTCTGTCATTCTCTCCCCCCCTCCCCCCCAAGCAGCCCATAGAAAAGCAGCCACTTTGAGACACATAAACCTGGTCTGAACACTTAAAAGCAAAATATTGCATCTCAAAGAAAACATTTGCAAAAAGAAATAACATTTCATGTAGTAAATATATTTTATAAACAATTAAAAAATAAAAATTACCTAAAATAATGTAAAAACGATGAATGCAGCAGGGAACAGGCAGGCAAGAGGCAGCAGGACAGGTAAACTTACCGGACTGGAGGGAGAAGGGACAACCTAGGCATGCCACCTGCCAGGCTTAGCCTGCCAGGCGAGGCTGGAGACAGGGGGCTTGCAAAGTGATACCCCTGGGCATTTACAGAGTACTTACCGGAGACCAGCAATTTTAGCAATTTTAGTGCTGGCCTGAAGTATGAAGGGGCGTGGAGAGCGTGGGGGAACTTCGCTCGTGTCCTGGGCGCCCCTCCGCGTCCCAAATCACCGGATGCCCACGGTTTTTGTGATTTTTGCACTGGTCGTCGGTGCGAAGGGGCACGGAGGAGCGTGGGGGATGTGTGCGAACTTCGCACGTGTCCTAGGCGCCCCTCTGCATCTCAAATCTTTGGAGACCAGCGATTTTAGTGATTTTAGTGCTAGTCTGAAGTACGAAGGGGCGTGGAGGAACGTTGGGGATGCATGCGAACTTCGCACGTGTCCTGGGTGCCCCTCCATGTCCCAAATTACTGGAGACCAGTGATTTTAGTGATTTTAGCACTGGCCTGCGGTGAAAAGGAGCGCAGAGGAGCGTGGGGGATGCGTGCGAATTTCGCATACATCCTGGGCACCCCTCCCATCCCAAATCACCAGATGCTAGCGGTTTTTGCGATTATTGTGCTGGCCGGTGGTGTGAAGGGGTGCGGAGGATTGTGGGGGATGCGTGCAAACTTGGAACGCGTCCTGGGCACCCCTCCGTGTCCATAATCACCGGAGACCAGCAATTTTAGCGATTTTAGTGCTTACCTGAAGTATGAAGGGGCGTGGAGAGCGTGGGGGATGCTTGCGAACTTCACACGCATCCTGGGCGCCCCTCCGCGTCCCAAATCACTGGCCGCCAGCAATTTTAGCAATTTTAGCACTGGCCTGTGGTGCGAAGGGGCGCGGAGGAGTGTGGGGGATGCATGCGAACTTCGCATGCATCCTGGACGGCCCTCCGCATCCCAAATCACCGGAGGCCAGCGATTTTAGCGCTGGCCTGACGTGCGAAGGGGCGCGGAGGAGTGGGGGGGGATGCGTGCAAACTTCACACGCATCCTGGGTGCCCCTCTGCGTCCCAAATCACCGGAGACCAGCGATTTTAGTGCTGCCCTGCAGTGCGAAGGGCCGCGGAAGAGCCTGGGGGATGCATGCTGACTTCGCATGCGTCCTGGGCGCCCCTCCACGTCCCAAATCACCGGAGGCCAGCATTTTTTGTGATTTTAGCGCTGGCCCGCGATGCGAAGGGGCACGGAGGAGCGTGGGGGATGCATGCGAACTTCGCACGTGTCCTGGGCACCCCTCCGCTTCCCAAATCACCAGCCGCCAGTGATTTTAGCAATTTTAGCGCTGGCCTGTGGTGCGAAGGGGCGCGGAGGAGCGTGGGGGATGCGTGCAAACTTTGCACGTGTCCTGGATGCCCCTCCCATCCCAAATCACCGCAGGCCAGCGATTTTAGAGCCTCACGGCTAGCAGCAACAGCCCCCGCCCCCGCACCACATGCAAAGCCACTGCTGCTCAGTGGATTTTAAGTTCTGTGGCTAGCAGTGGCAGCCCTTGTCTATGTCAGCTCGAGGCTTTTCGGAGGCAGGCCTGGAAGGCCTCCCCCGCCCAATGCCACGAACTGGCATAAGCTAGACTTCCGCCGCCCTCCTAAGGGAAGTTGCTTACCTATGGTAAGCAGCAAGCTGCTGGAAGGCGGATCAAAGCATTGCCTGTTGGCGCCACGCTTTTAAAGAGTCGCCTCCTGCCTGCTCATTGATTGGCTGGCCACCAACCAATCAGTGAGCATCAGGTTGGGCTGATTTATTGCAGACAGGCAGAGGAGCAAGCTAGATGCAAGTGAGGAAGCGAGCCAGGCATTCCGGAAGTTACTTCCGGGTCCACCGGTCCAACCGGATTGCCCCGACTGCTAAATTTGATGAACCCGTCTCGCACAAGCCGGTGCGTACCGGTAGGAACCCACCACTGATTCATACCAACTTTTTACTCTCAGCATTTACACTGCAATAAAACTGCTTGTGTAAACCAATTTCACATGTAAAAATCCCATTTCATGCAAACTAATCATTATAGTTGTTTCAGGTCTAGAAATGATTACACACAAACACATACACAAACATATACTCAAAAAAGCCATTTTTAGAGTTGGAGACAAAATCTCTACTTTCTCTTTCCTTATTCAATCTGCAGCTCATTCTTCAAGCAGTGGGAAAATTCAGGAAGTGATTTTAATCAAAAATTTGAGTTTGGGTCCTAACTACTGCTAACAGCATAAGATAACAGCATAAGCTAATCATATCTTCTTTGGTCAGCCCCAGTCTATGGAGGGGCTTCCCAACCTCTAAGTATTTTCTCTAAAGGACTGCTCACTTTCTGTCTATCTATCTATCTTGAATCTCCCAGCAGGCACTGGCTTCTCTGTAATGATCAAGATGTATAGAAACCTTTACAAATCATTTGCACCTGGCAGGACTCTCATATAAGTTTGAACTCCACTTTTCTTTTTAAAGACAAGTTTTCAATGTGTTCCAGTGGGCTAACATAGCCCTATTTTTTTTCTAGATCACCAGTTCCAGACAGTAGTTCCAAACTACTTAACCCTAGGTTTAACATAACAACGAAAACTATTCCCCATTCTCTTGAGAGTTTTCCTGATTATGGTTTCCTGAGGTTCTCAATTTTATGACCACTCCAAATCCAAACACTAGTCCACTTTCCTTGAGGTTGGTCTTTCCCCTTGCAGGAGTAAGGAACCACAACCTTTCAGGTCTTTACTCACTCTGGACTCACTAATCCAGCACACACGCATTGTCATTATCAAAAAATCTCCCACAATTGCTCTCCTGACCACCCAGGTACAATTGCATGTTTCACTCCTTTGGGGCAAAAGTTTCTGTGCACAGACTTACCTGGTCCTGGGGTCTCAGTTGTTGACTTTCTCTGTTTCCTTTTGATATTGCAGACCAGAGCTGTCAATTTAATTCTGGCATGGGGCTCAAAAATGGAAGCCCAGTCCCAGATAACTCTAGGCAGTTGAAATCAACCGGCGTGCTCCAAGAATAACTGAGGGGAACCCCCAAATGATGCCCTTAAGCCCCACATTAGGCACCAAGTTTGTGAGATAAAAAACCAATTATTAAATCCTCACAACAGAGACAAGTCTGGATCACAATTCAAAAAGGTTTATTTACAGAAAAATAAAAAGAGTTTGGAAAAGCGGCCTCCAAGTGTCCTTCCAAGTGGATTGAATACAAGGAGAGCAAATAGATTATACTCCTCAGAAACTCTCTTCCCTCCTGGTCATTCATTTAAGTCATTTCTTTTGTCATTCCACACTCTAAAGCAGTGATGGCGAACCTTTTTGAGGCTGTGCCCAACCGCAACCCAAAACCCACGTATTTATCTCAGTTTGCCAATATGGCAATTTAATCTGAATAATGAGATTTTAGTTTAGAAAAAACAACTCATATGTGATTAACGACTTTTCTCTGAAAAAAACACACAATAACAGCACTTTCAATGAAACAAACAACTTTTTATTGAAATCTAAAACTTTGGGTTTGACATACTTTTTATTAATGTGACTTGCTGTTGAATGCATGCTGATAATTTTTCTAACCTTGGCTCATACTTCATAAGTTTGAGAACAACACATGCAGCACTCAGGTCATCTGAAAGTCTGTTTCTGGTGTCAGATTTGATATAATTCAAAGCTGAAAACAGCTGCTCACAAGCATAAGATGACCCAAACAAAGTAAGGAAAGCAATCCCAAGTGCTTTCATTGACTTAAAATTATTTGGCGGAGAATTCCATGCTTTAAGAATTTCAATTTCAGACGTGCAGGTAATTGTGTAAGAACTAACTCCGCTGTCCCTTTCTATCTTCTCAGGTGTTTCACGCAAGTCACAGAATTTATATTTCCACATGGTTTTCTTGAAATTTCAATAGCTCCATTTCCAGATTTCCTAAATCTAACCAGTCTAAGCAGGAAAGATCAAGTTCTTTAAATTTGACTTTATCTGGAGAAGTAAGAAAACACAGGGTTGTCTCCATCTTATGGAACTGTAAAAATCTGTTACCAAAATTTACCTTTGCAACTGCTACAATGCTAGAAAATTCCTTATAGATTTCCTGATGGCTTGTTGGATTGTCTGCAAATGTAGAATTTTCAAAATGCATATTTAGATTTCGAAAATATTTCAGCTTCCCACTTTCAAGGTCACGTTCAAAAACTTCTAATTTTCTCTCAAATGTTTTGATATCACAAAACATCCTTTCTGCTGTTTTCCAAAAACCTTGTAATTGTTTGTTCAGTACATTGAAGTATTTGTATTTGTATTTATTAAATTTATATACCGCACCTTCTCCCTACTGGGACTCAGGGCAATGTACAGGCAGGTAAATCGACAATATAAAACATAAAATACATTAAAAAATACATTAAAGAGTTGGCCTGTCATAAAACCCCTATTAAAACCCCTGCTAAAACAAATTAAAAACTACGCCAGGCCGGCCGCACGAAATAAATAGGTCTTCAAGGCCCTTCGGAAAAGGCGTAGGTCGGTAATCATCCGTAGGTCAGGGGGTAGGTCATTCCAGAGGGCAGGGGCTGCCACAGAGAAGGCTCTCCCCCTGGGGGTCGCCAGCCAAAATTGTTTAGCCGACGGCACCCTGAGGAGGCCCTCTCTGTGGGAGCGAACTGGTCGGTGGGAGGTATTTGGTAGCAGGAGGCGGTCTTGAAGATAACCAGGTCCCTTGCCATGGAGCGCTTTAAAGGTGGTTACTAGTACCTTGAAGTGCACCTGGAAAGCCACAGGCAGCCAGTGCAGCTCACTCAGGAGAGGTGTCATGTGGGAGCATCTGGAAGCTCCCAGAATCCCCCACGCAGCCGCATTCTGAACTAACTGGAGCCTCCGGGTGCACCTCAAGGGAAGCCCCATGTAGAGAGCGTTGCAATAGTCCAGATGGAAAGTGACGAGGGCTTGAGTGACCGTGCGTAGGGTGTCACGCTCTAGAAAGGGGCGCAACTGGCATATCAGGCGAACCTGATAAAAAGCCCCCCTGGCCACGGCTGTCACATGATCTTCTAAAGAGAGCCGTGAGTCCAGAAGGATGCCCAAGTTGCGAGCCCTCTCTGTAGAAGCCAATCACTCGCCCCCAATAGCCAGAAATGGCACCAACTGGCTATATCGTGATGCAGGCAGCCACAGCCACTCGGTCTTGGAGGGGTTGAGTCGGAGCCTGTTTCTCCCCATCCTGACTCGCACGGCCTCCAGACACCGGGACATCACTTCCACAGCATCATTGGGGTAGAGATGTACAGCTGAATGTCGTCGGCGTACTGATGGAACTCTACCCTGAAACCACGGATGATCTCACCCAGCGGCTTCATATAAATGTTGAACAGGAGAGAAGAGAGGACCGACCCCTGTGGAACCCCACAACTGAGGCACCTCGACGTCGACCTCTGCCCTCCTGCCAACACAAATTGTGACCACCATAATGAACCACCATAACACGGTGCCCCCCACGCCCTCCAGCTGGCGCAGCATGATACCATGGTTGATGGTATCAAAAGCTGCTGAGAGATCTAACAGGACCAGGATAGAGGAGTATCCCCTATCCCAAGCCCTCCAGAGATCATCCACCAACGTGACCAATGCCGTCTCTGTGCTGTACCCAGGCCGGAAGCCGGACTGGCGCGAGTCCAGATAGACAGTTTCCTCCAGGTGCTGAGGGAGCTCCCGTGCCACCACACTCTCAACAACATTCACAAGAAATCGAAGGTTGGAGACAGGACAAAAGTTGGCCAGCACAGCCGGGTCCAGGGAGGGCTTCTTGAGGAGGGGCTTCACCACCGCCTCTTTCAAGGTGGCTGGCAGAAACCCCTCACTCAAAGAAGCGTTGACAATTCCCTGGAGCCAGCCTCGTGTAACCTCCCGGTAGGCCAGTACCAACCAGGAGGGACACGGGTCCAATAAACATGTGGTGGCATTCAGCCGCCCCAGCATCCTGTCCATGTTCTCAGGAGTCACAGGATCGAACTCTTCCCAGATAGCATTCTCAAGGCCTGCCTCTGTCAGCCCACCTGAACTAGTCCAATTGGAGGCCAACCCGTCCTGGATCTGATCGATTTTATCATGCAGATAACACCCAAATTCCTCCGCACGACCCTGTAAGGGGGCTTCCCGCACCCTCTGGTGAAGGAGGGAGCGGGTCACCCTAAACAGGGCGGCAGGGCGATGAGAGCAGAGAAATAATTACGCTTTGCCGCTCTCATCGCCACTAGGTAGGTCTTCAAATGCGACCTTACCAGTGTCCGGTCAGACTCGGAGCAGGTGGCCCTCCAACTGCTCTCTAGGCATCTCTTCTGACATTTCATCACCCTCAGCTCCACGGAAAACCAAGGAGCCAAGGTGGTTCGGCACGGGTGAGAGGCTGCAAAGGCAGGACCTGGTCCAGGGCCCCCGTGGCCGCACTATTCCAAGCGGCCACTAGGTCCTCAGTCGAGTCACGGGTCAGGGTCTCAGGTATTGGCCCAAGCTCCATCTGGAACCTCTCAGGGTCCATCAGGCACCTGGGGCGGAACCATCTCACCGCTTCCGGTTCTGCCTCCCCATGGTGGGATATAGCAGTTGGAAAGCCTAGCCGAAGAAGAGAGTGATCCAACCATGACAGGGGTTCAACGGCTATTTCCCCTAAACCAAGATCACTCATCCACTGGCCGGAGGCAAAAAGTAAGTCCAGTGTGTGTTCTCCAGTGTGGGTGGGGTCATGAACTAACTGGGTCAGGTCCATGGCCGTCATGGAGGCCATGAACTCCCGAGCCTTCTCAGATGTCTCGCCTATCGATGGCAGGTTGAAATCCCCCATGACTAACAGCCTGGGGGTATCAACCGCCATCTCGGCTATCACATTGAGAAGCTCGGGTAGGGCTGCTGATACGCAGTGGGGAGCCAGGTACACAATCAGCACGCCCAGCTGCCTCCCATGACCCCACTTCACACATAGAGACTCACAGCTGTCTGTCTGCGGCACAGTGGTCTCCCTCGGGTCCAGACCCTCCTTTATAACAACCGCCACCCCCCCACCCCGACCCTGGGCTCGTGGCTGATGAAATGCACGGTAACCTGGTGGGCACATTTCAACGTGGGGCACCCCCCCTCTTGGACCAGCCAGGTCTCCGTAATACCTACCAGGTCAGCACCCCCCCTCCAAAACCAGATCGTGAATGAGGGGAGGGTTATTAACCACGGACCTGGCATTACACATCAGCTGAAGGCCCAGGCCCTGAGATCCTGAACCCCCTGGGTCGCAAGAGGAGCCATGGGGGCCGGAGCGCGCCACCGCTCGTAAACAGCGGGTCCGCCCTCCCCTTATATGATGTGGCCCTTGGCTCCCGCCATATCTGCCCCTCCCACACACAGTCTTGATGGAATAGCCCTCTGTTGGACAGACCCTCACCACCTCCCCAATTCTAGACACTACGCCCTCCCCATCGGGACTGCTAGCCGGCTCACCCACCACCCTAATTTTGGTTTGACCCTCCCCCTCCCTGGAGCCCCTTAAAACCTGGATTAAAAATTTAATTTAAAAAACCCTTAATTTTGGGGGGGGGGGCGTGGTTATGGCCGTGGTGGTGTGAGGGCATGCTCTCCACTTCACAGGGCATTTTACGGAAGATAAATGTGGATTAAAGTGTTTGAAATGCACTGATAGAAGCCAAAAATTTTTACAGTTGCATCGGAAGAGCTGTTGACCCAGTAGATTGACTTTTGAATTGGTAGGTCAACCTGAATTGCTTGAAATTTGAAGTTTTGTTTAGCGTGGGAAAGTGGAAGGAGGGCTGACCAGATAGGCAGCCGCGAATGCGCATTTGGGTAAACAGCTGCTCCTTGTTCTCATCAACATCGCGATCTGCATTTTTTTTTTTTTTTGCTGTGAGGCAAAGACCCTAAAAGGTTAAAGCGGAAGGAAATCTCACCTGCGATGGTTGAACAAAAGAAAAGTCGTGATGATATAAGGGGAGATGGAGTGGATAAGGTGGAAGATCTTGAAAAAATGCAGGAAGCTGAGTGTGGGGAAAAGTTACCACTTTCTTTTTTTTGAGAGATGAATTTAAGTAGACAGCCCGAAAGAAGTGACCCGACCATTGGCATGTCCCCTCCCCCACACTCTCTTTGTAGAGGCGGAAACCAATTGAGGATGTGGGGGATGAAGATTGTTTGTTATTTGCTGTTTGTTGTGTCTTTCGTAATTTTTTGCTTTTTTTATCATTATTTGTTTTATGTTGAATGTTATTTGAAATGTGGGAGTTTGGTGTTGGGATTTGGGCACGGAAAGGAAGAGGAGGGGATAGGATTAAAAAAGTTACAGTTCAAATGCGCTTTATAAAAATAATGACATGGAATGTGAGGGGAACAGGGAGTCAGATCAAGAGAAGACGATTGGAACTTAAAATTAAAAGAGACTTACCAGATATATTATTTTTGCAAGAAACCCATCAAAAATCTGAAGATTCAAATAGAATGTATATAAAGGGTATGCAAATTTATGAAAAATATTTTGGAACTTCAAAAGCTAGAGGAGTTGCAACACTGATATCAGATAGGGTATATTTTGAAAAAAAACAAGTAATTGTGGATGATGAAGGAAGATATATAATAATTGTGGGAAATATTAATGAGGAAAAAGTGACTTGTTAACTTATATCTACCGAATGAGAAACAAAAAGAATTCCTTGAAAAAATAACCAAAATCTTGGAAATTGAAAGTGTAGGGAAAGTAATTGTGGCTGGGGATTTTAATTTAATTAGAGATAAAATAGATAGTACTAATCCCACTCGTTGTGGAGGAGCAAATAAATGGGGGACTTTAAATAAATGGATGCTTCGAAATGGCATGGTGGATGTTTGGAGAGAAGTGAAAGGTACTGAAAGAGTGTACACTTTCTACTCCAAGATACATAATACATATTCAAGAATTGATTATATTTTGGTTTCTAAAGATTTGTTGAATAATGTGGATAAAATAGATGTGGGAATTTTTAAGGATTCTGATCATGCAGAAGTTACGATGGAAATAGATTTTAATTTTGAGAAAAAAGGAAGATGTTGGAGATATGATGAAAAACTGTACAAAAATGAGGAGGATAAAAAATGGATATTTAAAAAATGGGAAGAAAGTTGGAGATTGAATGATAATGGAGAGGTCAAATTTGAAATTGTTTGGGATGCGATGAAAGCAGTATTTAGAGGAGAAAGTATTAAGTTATCAAGCAGGAAATATAGAAATTATAAAAATAAAATTGAACAAGATATAAGTCAGATTAAGGAATTGGAGAATCAATTTTTACTTACTAAGGAAAAAATTTTTTTGGAGGAGCTAAATTTGCTAAAAAATAAATTGATAGAAGAGGATATAGAATTGGTTAAAAAAATATAAGATATTTGAATAGGAATTTTTTTTGAATTTAGTAATAAAAACTCTAAGTTATTGGCAAGGATGGTGAAAAATAAAAGGGAGAAGAGAGAAATTGGACCCTTGATAGATGATAAAGGCATAAGATGTTATAAAAAATTAGAGAAATGTGAAGTGGTTAGGAACTTTTTTCAAAAATTATATTCAAAAAAATCAATCGATTCGGAAAAATTGAAAAGTCATTTAGAAAAATATGTTGTGAAAATTGACCAAATATATAAAGACTTGATGGAAGGAGATATAACACAAGATGAGATTAATGGAATAATACAAAAGATAAAATTAGGGAAAGCTCCAGGTGAAGATGGATTACCTGCTGAGTTTTATAAAGAATTTAAGGAAATAATAATACCAAAATTGCAAAAATTATTTAATGGAATTTTACATGGTGGAGAAGTTCCGATGTCATGGAATAGAACGGTAATATCCATAATCCCTAAACCAGATAAAGATTTAGAAAGGATTGAGTCCTATCGACCCATTTCTTTAATTAATCAAGATGCAAAGATATTTACCGCCATTATAAGCAATAGATTAAGTAGATTTATAGATAGACATATAAGTTATAACCAAGTAGGTTTTGTAAAGGGTAGATATATGAGTGATATTGTTAGAAGAGTATTAAATATTATAGATGTAGCTGAACATAATGGTGATAAAATAGGTATAGTATCACTAGATATTTTTAAAGCTTTTGATTCCGTACAATGGGAAACTATTAAAGTAATTATTGAGGTATTAGGTTTTGGTAATAAATTTATACATGTTATTTCGAAATTGTATCAAAAAAGTAGTGCAAGAGTGAAGGTGAACGGAATAATGACAGAAGAGATCAAATTGGAAGCGGGTACGAGACAAGGATGTCCCTTGTCTCCAACATTATTTTTATTAGTTATGCAAATTTTGACTAAAATGATAGAAAAAGATGAAGAATTGGAAGGGTATAAGGGATATAAGATAAACTTGTACGTGGACGATACTTTGATTATTTTGAAAGATATAGAGAAAGATTTGAAGAAGATACATAAGCATTTGAAAGAATTTGAAGAAATGACAGGTTTGAAAGTAAATTGGTTAAAATCTGAATTATTAACGGATAATAATGGTAATGAGTGGGAGAATATGCAAGAACAATTTGGGATAAGGATCAAAAATACATTGAAATATTTGGGTATAACACTTTCACTCAAAGTTAGAGAAATGAAAAAACTTAATTATGATGTGGTGATGAATGAAGTTGAGAAAAAGATAGATAAATATAAAAAGATAAAGCTGTCTTGGTTTGGTAGAATTGCAATGTGTAAGATGATGCTGTTACCAAAGTTTAATTTTTTATTTGAGATGCTACCATTAAATTTGACAGAGAATATATTGAAAGATATCAGAAGAAATTGGATAAATTTTGTAAAGGTGGGAAAAGACCCAGATTACTGAAGAAAATGTGGTATCAAAATCAAAATGAAGGTGGATTGGGAATCCCCAAACTACTCAATTATTATTGGGCCTACGGTATTCGAACTGTGGTAAAAATACTTAAAGGTGAAGATAGTCATTGGAGAGATTTAGAGTTAAAAGATATTAAGAGATTTGGCTCAACATGGTTTTTAGATAAAGCAAAATCAAAAAGGGTAATTAATAGCTATTGGTTAAAGGGATTGAGTAAAATTTGGAATAAATTTGTTAAAATTTTAATTCCGGATATAATTTTTTGGGGGAAGACAATTGGAAATTGGCCGATTAAAACCAATATAAGTCATGATAAGGTAATTGAAGATGAAAATATAGAAATTATAATAGATTGGCTAAAAACTTTAGAAAATGAAAGAAGGAAAAAAAATTATTGAAAAATTGGGTTTAGGCTGGTTTGAAAAAATACAAATAGAAAAATGGACTAAGAAAGTAAGGGAAAATTGCAAGATAAGTAGAAATAAAACTGAATTTGAACATTTAGTATCTCAAATTATGAAAGATGAAATTGGGTTAAAGGGACTCGTTAGTAAGATTTATAAGATTATAAATTTTGATGGAAAACCACAAATGGTGATGAAGATGAATTGGGAAAAAGAACTTAATATTAAAATATCAGACTTAGATTGGAATGTGAATTGGAAGAGTAGAATTATGAAGATTTTATCTGTAAGGCTTCCGGGTTGAGCTTCAGCTGTCGCGGACAGGCTCTTATGAGCTTGCCGATCCAGCAGCTTGTAGAGGCGTTTTTATAACATCGTAAATATCTCGGATACTCATAAATCCTTAGGAATTTATGGGAGAACTCACGCTGTCGGGTTGAGCCTCTTGTCTAGCTCTCCAGAAGGTATTATAGCCTCTGGGGAGCAGGCAAGGAGAGCCCCCCTTCTCAGCGGCTTTAGTTCCAGGCTGCCGGACCCCTTCGCTAAGGGTTTAGCGAAGCAAGACAACCGTAAACAACTCTTTAAAATATGCTCCAGGCAATCCATCAAGAAGGACTATATTTCAAGCGTTCGTACTTCAAAGGAAACTAAACGCAAGTAATTAAAGTTCGTGAACTGTTTTAAGATACAGCTCTTAGAACAAAGGATTCAAGATGGCGTTAACTACCAGATGAAATGAAACGAAAGTTAGTTGCTTTGTCTAATTACTGATTTGTGGATTTTGGTCTCTGCTTAACCCCTGGCTGATAGCGGACAGCTGCAGGCGGAAAGGGGGAGCAAGTTATAAAGCCAAATGCACTATTTGATTTATTGACTTATTTGGATATTTCGAAGAGCATTTTTCTTGGGAAGTTTAAAAGATGGCAACGGAACGGGCTGGTGCAGCAACTATCCAGGATTTTAAAGAATTGATGAATTTGATAGCTAATGAAAGTACAGAACTTAAGAGAGTGGTTCAGGATAAACATGATCAACTTAAGAGTGCAGTTCAGGATAAACATGATCAACTGGATAAAAATATGCAAGCTATGGCTAAGAGCCTGTCTGAAGTTATAATTAAGGTTGATTCTAAAATTGAGCGATTGGCCTCAGAGGTGGAAGTTAAAGCAAAGAAAACGGATTTGAAATTTGTGGAAATGGAGGGAAACATGCGCAAGATAGATCATGAGGTTATTATGTTACAACTTAGGTCAATGGAGCATGCTATTAGGCTGAGAGGTCTTAGAGAGAATTCTAGAGAAGATTTAAGAAAAGCTTGTGCTGATGCTCTGGCTATATTATTAAAAGTGGATCCTGGTGAAATTTATGCTAAAATTGATAAAACGTACAGAGTAAATTCACGTATAGCAAAGGCAATTACCGAGAGATGTTGTGATATATTTCACCGAGAGAAACTTTAGAAACGATATTGTGCAGAAGTCTTATTACTCCTCTATTCATGTAGAATAGTGTTTTTAAGGAGCTGCCTCCGGCGGTATTAAAGCTTAGAAGGGATTTTGGATTTTTGGTAGCTGAGTTGAAGAAAAGAGAGATATCGTTTAGGTGAGATGCCCCAATGGGTGTTATATTCAGATATGAGGGGGTGAGGTATCGTCTGAACACTATAGATAAGGCAAAAGATTTTTATGATGGAATACTGAAGGCAAGTGCAACGCCCCCACGTACATCTACACCAACACCAGCAGACCTGGACGCCTTAGAGCAGAGGCTGTTTGAGAAAGAGACAGAAGAACAGATAAGGCAGACACAAAAAGAGAGGGAAGCCCAGGGTGCTGCAAGCGGATCTCAAGTGACTGCTATAGGGGGATCCATTGGAATGCCAATATGTAAATCAGATGAGCAATGTGAAGCCAGGTCTAGCACCAGACGAATTCAGAAACCGCAGAAGCAGAGGAGGTCTCAATCTCGGCGAGTTAAGAAAGACAAAAGGATAAAAGGAAGAAGCAATTAGCCAACAGTTGGATGCCAGTTATTTGACTATCTAGATAAAAATATGCAGATCTCTGCAATGCTGGTTCTCTTGGATGTGGAAAAGGCTTATGACTGAAAACTGGAACCGGAGCATTTGCAGTGGATCTGGTTGTTACCCTATCACGTTTTTGGAATTTAATAATCCTGATGAAAAGTCACTCGGGGGTTGCTTATATATTTAATAATCCTGATGAAAAGTCACTCGGGGGTTGCTTATATAAAGGGTTTTCTTTGTTATTCATGGGGGCAGCTGCTTAAACTGGTATTACAAACAGCTACGGAAGGGATGGAAACAGACCTGAAGAGTTGGACTTATGAATATTGACGCGGAAAGGATTAATATCATGTTAGTGTTCTGGGGAAAAACTTGGGTCGAACTTTGAAAGTTAAATGCTAAATTTGTATAGATATAGAACTCAAGGGAGAATCTTTATAATATATTTTACAGATGGTATCTAGATTCGAAGAAATTATCATTATGTAGGTAACCTAATGGTTAATTAAAATGCTGGAAGGGAGAACTTAGCAGATATGGGTGTTTACTCCAACAGATTGATGCCAGTTATTTAAGAGGGGATATGTGAGGGAGAATGCAAGGCAACTCATAATTTTTAATTGTCTATCTAGATAAAAATATGTAGATCTCTGCAATGCTGGCTTTTTTGGATGTGAAAAAGGCCTACGAGTGAATGAACCGAAACTCTCTAATCAAGACTTGGGGGGGGGGGGGAGAAATGAATATGGGATTTGGACAAGGTTTATTATTTCTAATGTTATTTATTGTAACTTTAGAAGTCTTGTTGAATATAATTTGGGATTTGAATCTCTTAAATGGCATAGCTATAAGGTAAAAGGGATATACTAGAGCATTTGCAGTCGATCTGGTTGTTACGATATTGCGTTTTTGGTTTGGAATATCTGTTGGAAGAAGTTTATATTACATTTTATAGATGGTATCTACATTCTAAGAAATTATTATCATGTATGTATTGAAGTAGAAATTTGCCTGCAATTTACTGTATCCTTCCTGTGATAGGATCTGAAATCTTTCTATACCACTTCTGTTTCCTCTGTGAAAAGAGAAGTAACTGTGTTCTTTTCAAATACTAGAGTAATCTTTACATTTTTTGTGTTGCTAAGTGGGCAATCAAGCAAATGGAGAGGGGAAAATAGCAAACCTTTTGAACCAGGAAGGATGCAAATTATTATGTATGTATTTTAATGTTTAGCTAAAAGGTTAAAGGTGTGGGTGTTTATGATGGGTCTGTTATAAGGTTTCTAAGGGATTGATTATATATAGAATAAATATCAGAATAGGAAGTACTATGTAGCTTTTAGGTAAGAATGTTTAGATTGATAGGTGAACAGAGTAAATAATATTTAGGATGTTTGGAATTATTAGAGTGGTGTATAGCGGAAGTCAGGGGGGTGGGTTTGAATGGGAGGTGGGGAGGGTTAGGGTGGAGGGTGGGGAAATATATATGTATGATTAATCTAGAGATGGGAATAATGGGATATGGTTTTTTTTAAGAGAAATTTATATTATGTTTTATATAGGTTTAATTAAGCTAGAAGATGGCGTTAATGGGATATTGATATATTAAGAGAAATTTATATTGTGTTTGCTGGGAGGCGAGGGGGTATAATATCTGAATGTGAAATTTATTCTAAGACGGGGTGAGGGGAGGGGGTATAGTATTTGTATGTGATTTTTATTATATGTTGGGGGGGTAAAAAGGGGGAAAATTTGTTTGAATAAAACTTTTTCAATAAAAAAGAAAAAAGAAAGTAAGGGAAAATTGCAAGATAAGTAGAAATAAAACTGAATTTGAACATTTAGTATCTCAAATTATGAAAGATGAAATTGGGTTAAAGGGACTCGTTAGTAAGATTTATAAGATTATAAATTTTGATGGAAAACCACAAATGGTGATGAAGATGAATTGGGAAAAAGAACTTAATATTAAAATATCAGACTTAGATTGGAATGTGAATTGGAAGAGTAGAATTATGAAGATTTTATCTGTAAGGATTAAAGAGCATAATTATAAGGTTGTTTGGAAATGGTATTTGACTCCATTAAGATTATCATTGATGGATAAAAAAATTAGTAAAAAATGTTGGAGATGTGATATGGAATTAGGGACTTATGAACATATGTGGTACAAATGTGATAAAGTTAAAAAGATTTGGCAACAATTGGAGAAAATGATATTTGAAATGATGGAGAAAATAATAATATTGAGATCAGAAACTATATTATTGTTGATAATTAAGGAAACAGAACTAACAAAATATGAGAAAGAACTGATTAGAATTATGATTATAATGAGTAGAATTATAATAGCTAGATATTGGAAATTAGATGTGAATTTTAGAATAGAAGAGTGGTATTGTGAAATGTGGAAATTAGCTCTAAATGATAAAATGACATGTGATATTAAATTTAGAAATGGTATTTATAATGAAGATATTTTTTGGAAAACTTGGAAACCATTTGTGGACTATGCGCTTGGAAATTTGGACGCTTCGGTACTTGTACCCAGAGAACGTGGATTTTGGAGATCATGAGGATATATCCGAAGAACCAAATCTTCCTTTCTTATGTATAGCACAGGGTGAAGTATTGTATGTGTTGTTATAATGTTTAAAATTTAATAAAAACTTTAAAAAAAATGTACCATTTTTGTGACATCTTTGAGCACATCTTCAAATTTTTTGCTGCTTTCCCTGGCACAAAGAACTTCTTGATGTATAATACAATGGAACTGAATGACTTTATGCTTTATTTCCTTAACAAACAACTGTATGAAACCAGATGTTGCCCCCACCATAGAAGGTGCTCCATCACTAGTAATTGAAACCACTTTTTCTGGTCTTATGTCTTGCGATGAAAAGCCTCCATCACAGCATTGTATCTATCCCCTGTGTTCTTTCAGGCAAAGCCACCAGTTTCACCAGCTCTTCTCTCATTATGTCACCAACAGCATAACACAAAATTACTGCTAGCCTTGCATGATTATTTACATCAGTGCTTTCATCCAAGCACATGGAGTAACAGGCTGCCTTTTGTAAGTCAGTGATGAGCTGCTGACTAACATCAGTTGCAATGCACTGGATTTGATCTTTAACAGTATTTCTGCTAAGTGGCACCTCAGAGATGCACTGCTTAATTTTATCCTTGTCTGGGAAATCCTTAAAAAAAAATCACTTCCAGACAACATGGTCATTTTGAAAATATCCCCATCAGAGAGGGGCTTGCCATGTTTTGCTAGGCAAAGTGCTAGGCAAAGATTTGTTCTGGACAGGTAGTTGGAAAAACTAAGGGTCTGGGAATGATAGTTCCTCACTTTTCCTTCAATAAATTCTTTTCTCTCAGTTACACCAAGTTCAGCAACATTTTTGTGGTTGGTGTCAAAGTGCTGCCTGACACTTGATGTGCGAAACACCACACTTTCATTGCACAAAGTACATAATACTTTCCCACTGCGTTCAATCACTCCAAATGACTGTCCGGGCCTCTTGGAATGATCTTATGCTATCTGGTTTTGCTTTTTTTGCTGCACTCATTTTCAGATATTCAAGAGTCTACAAAAACACGTTTGTTTTAAAAATGAGGCATCCAACACAAATCTATCCCTGTACAAAAAATAGCTAACACTATTAGTTAACACTAAAGAAATTCCCTGAATTAACCAATCTACAGCAGTGATTCTCAGCTGGGGGTTCTTTTGAATTTGCTGATCACCAGCGAGTGGGGGCAAGCAATTTCACAGAAGAGAGGATGGAGAGGGCTGTGAGATGATTTGTCTGGGAAAATTCACACCCACTCCCAGACCCCCTTGGGATCAACAAGGACACCTGCAGCCCTCCCCTGCCTCCTCAGATATTGGAGCGTGGGAGGGAGGCATACTTTTCAAAGAGCCACAAGGGGGCTGAGAGCTGGTTTCTTTTTCCACAAATAAGATTTGGTCCAACTTTTATTTGCTCCTTGTACTCCTTTGCATTTTTACCAGACTTTTAATTCCAGAAGTCAGGCTCTGGATTAAATGATACTCCAGACAAAAGATGGAGAAGATTATCTTGCTTTTAAACATGATAATAGCTGTCTCCTGTGCCTGTCTGCAGCTCCTCTGGGGGAAGGGAAAGCGGAGGGAGAAGTGAAGACAGGAAGGAGATGACTAGGAAAAGGAGAGAGCAGAAGACAGAAAGGCTGGGAGGATGGAGGAAGGGTCACAGGGTTCCAGTGGGACTTATTTGTGAATATTAACGTGAGTGCTCCAAGCAGAGACAGACAGCCCAGAGGTGCTGAAACGACCACTCCTCTTCCCCCCTTTTGAGTTCCCTTGCTATATTTTTTGAGAACGCCCTCCCTGCTCAGTCCTCTACAGCAGGGGTCCCCAACCTTTTTTGCACCAGGGACCGGTTTCATTTTAAAGAAAGTTTTGCGGACCGGCTGAATGGCTCAGCAGTCATGTGACTGGGTGGGCGTGGCCAACTTGGAAAATGTGAAACTCACTTAACAATGGTCTTGGTTAACAACCAAACTTTTGGGCTCAATTGTGGTCATACGTTCTTTCTTTCTTTCTTTCTTTCTTTCTTTCTTTCTTTCTTTCTTTCTTTCTTTCTTTCTTTCTCTTTCTGTCTCTTTATTTCCCTCTTTCTCTCTCTCTCTCTCTCTCTCTTTCTTTCTCTCTCTCTCTCTCTTTCTTTCTCTTTCTTTCCCTCTTTCTCTCTCTCTTTTTCTCTTTCTCTCTTTCTTTCTTTCCCTCTTTCCCTTTCTTTCTTTCTTTCTCTCTTTCTTTCTCTTTCTCTTTTTCTTTCTATTTCTCTATTTCTCTTTTTTTCTTTCTCTCTCTCTTTTTTCTCTTTCCTTTCTGTCTCTTTCTTGCTTTCTGTCTCATTTTCATTTCATTTTATTACATTTATATCCCGCCCTTCTCCGCAGAGGACTGTCTTTCTCTTTCTTTCTCTCTTTCTTTCTCTCTCTCTCCCACTTTTTTTCTTTCTTTCTCTTTTTCTTTCTCTCTCTCTCTCTCTGTCTCTCTCCCCTTCCTCCACCCATCTGTCACTATATGTGTGTGTGTGTGTCTGTCTGTCTCGCATTCACACACTTAATCACTTTCTGCGTCTCTCTCCCTCCCTCCCTCTCTCTCTCTCTGTGTCTGTCACTCTCTGATTTCCCCCTCCCTCCCTGTCTCTCTCTCTGTATGTGCCTCTCTCTGTCTGTCTGTCGTCATCCCCGCCCCGCCCGCCGCCCGCGGAGCCTCCTCAGCCCGGCCCGGCGCGTTCACTCGCCTTAGCCTGCCCCCCCCGCCCGGCCACCCGCCGTGCTTGGTTGCTTGTTCGCTCGCTCAGGCTCCTTCCAGGAGCTGAGAAGCCTCCATGTGTGTGTGTGAGGGACGGCAGCCCCTGGAAGATGACGAGTGGCCGGCATGCTGGCTGTGGAGGGAGGAAGGGGGAGGGAGGAAGGGAATCGGCGGCCAGGAGTCCCACCGTCAACGAGGGTGGAGGAAGAGTCGCACTCCAATGGCGCGAACAGCCACACCTGTGCTCTCCTGCGCGCTCTGCCCAGGGGGCTGCCCCCTCTTCCCTCCTCCTCCTCTCCAGTCCTGCGGCCCGGTTCCTACAAAGCCACGGACCGGCACCGGTCCGCTGCCCGGGGGTTGGGGACCCCTGCTCTACAGAGCAGGAATCTCCCATCCGCACTACTGAAGCTTGAGGGGGAGGGCTTCCCTCACTTCTGCTGGGCAAGGCTCGAGTCTGCCCACAGTGACTCTCTCTATTTCCAAAGCTACAGGAAAGAAAATCGTTCGCCAGCCGATGCCTCTCTAGAGGAGCAAAAGAGAAACTTCTGGGGAGGCTTCAGCCTACCAGCGGACAGGGAAAAGGGGAAGCGCCAAGCCTTCTCACCTTCAGACAGAGCTGATTCCATACCTGCTACATTTTCCCTGCCAGCGTAATGCATCGGCCCATCTTATCTTACACAAGTTTGCAATCTGAAGCCACTTCTTCTCTGAACAGCCGGGGTCTGCAAGAGGCATGAGGGGAATCAACTCTGCCTGAAGATGAAAAGGCTTTGAGCTCCCAAGCATCCCCCCTCCCTCTGCCAGCCGATGCTTCTGTAGAGGAGCAAAAGAGAAGCCTCCAGGGTGGTTTCAGCCTGCTGGCAGATGGGGAAATGGGGGAGCTCCAAGCCTTCTTACCTTCAAACAGAGCTGATTCTGTGTCTGCTACCTTCTCCTGGCCAAAGTAACGTGCCCATCTAATCTGGGCAACTTACAATCAATAGAGAGGAGCCGGAGCAGCAAGCGAGAGAAGAGGATCCAGAGAGTTCAACTTCACACACAATGTAAAAGGAGCTCAATTAACTTTTGATTTCTGTGCGCCAATCAGCTGACTGCTTTTTGGAAGCTCCAGAAACCAGGAAGACAATTGGGTGAGGCTTGGTGTGCCAGCCGACATGGTTCCGCATGCCACGTGTGGCATGCGTGCCATATGTTCACCATCATGGCTCTAAATAGTTAACTTGACAATTCCTAATTGGCCCCTAATTCTTATTTGTCTTTTTCTAGTGCCTTTTGTCTGAGCAGATGGTTTTCCTATCTAACTTGTATGTAGGTGCCTGTAAATGACTTGGAATAACAAAGGTTATCTTGTCCTGTTTACTGAATACATTTTGTGGTTAATAAAAACACAGTAACATTACACATTTTTAGGCAAGAATATAATGGCTTATACATTTAACACTGTAAAAGAATACAAAAGCAACCTTTTTACGTTTTATAAAAGAGTAACAATATTATTTCCTTCACTAGCCAACTACAGAAAGATAGGAAAGTCATCCATGCCTCTTTTATGTGCTCTTTCCATTGGAAATTTTGAAATTGTTTCAAATTAACAGTGCAAAAATTGCTCCAGCTCTACAATACTGATGGTCAGCTTCAGCAGCCTGATTTAGCAGGAGTAGTTGATTGGTGGGTGGAATACCCCCAATCAGCTGTTCCAGGCTGCAGGGATTGCCACAGACCATCGTTGCTTGTGTGCCTTGCATTTTTGGGCAGTTAAAGGTGGTGGTGATCCTCACTTCCACTCAAGTAGCACAGGTCTTTCTATCCATTTAAAACAAACCCTATCACCCTACGGGCATTTAACTAGAGTGCATGGGGGAATGACTTTTATGAGGCAGAAGAGGGACTTGTTTGCTTGAAGAGGCTGGCCTAGCTTGGAATTGTGGAAGCCTTCTTGGAAGGACACCTGCTGTGGGGCACAGACCCTTCACAGAGTTCTAGCATGGCATTTGCTCTCCCCACTAGACCACCATGAAGGGCGGATTCAAAGACAGCATGGCCAGGCTTCATAGTGACATTGCCTCCTGCATGCTCTCTCTCAGCCTCCCTTTGCAAAATCGGTTCCACCCTTCCATACAAGGGCATTTAACAATGTGTTGGTTGGCTTCCGGTTCCGGCTCCAGCGGCGACGGGCGAGCCTGGGGCTCGCTCGCCGCTTTGTTGCCTTTTCTGCCCCCCCACGGGGGCGAGACATCCGGTTACCGGAGGTCTCCCGTAGGGTCGGCTCGGAGGAGACGTTTCTCCTCACGGCGGTGGGGAGAGCGCTCCCCTCCGCGACCTAGGTGAGGAGGAACATGCTGCGGGGGGTTCTCCCTTCGCCAACGGCTGTCGGCGCCATTCACTTTAATGTAGAGGGCTAAGCGGAAGAGATCGGAAGGCTCGCCGAGGCTTCAGCTGCGAGGGAGAGTGAGTTTTAAAAAGACTTTTTTTCCTTGCTGCCAGCCAGGCTGAACGGACTGGGAGGGGGGTGTTTGTTCTCAAAACCCCCCCCTCGGACTTAAGCGGCACTTAAAAATGGCTTCTCTGGAAGAGAAAGCGGAAATCTTAAATCCGGACTGTCTCTAACAAGGGAAAGTGGTATGTGGCTACTTGCAACATTGTTTCTAGGTCTGGCTGGTTAAAAAATTTTTATTTTTCTACTCTCTCCTCTGGGCTCTGAGATGGGCAGTGGAAAGTGGCTTTTCTTTGTCCCTGCCTGACTATTTTAATTATGGAAAATTCCCAGCGTCTCTTTACAAGTGGGACTCTCTCTGGATATTAATGAAGAATTTTTTTCTTGTTGGATTTGTGATTCCTTTCTGGATTACCTTCGTTATTATAACTATTGAGCTGGAAAATTGTCTCTCTCTTGGTTCCTGAATTTTACAACGTTTCAACCTTGATCTGAACTTTTGGCTCCCGGTTAGTCTCACCAGCCCCACCCTGAAAACGCCATTTTGGCTGGCACTGACTTTAACAGTTAATCATGGCTCAAGAAACAGCACTGGCAAGTTTAGAACAACGGATGGCTTCTCTTGAAACTGTTATACAAACTTTGGTAAACGAAATTCAGGCCCAGAGGGCTGAAAACATCAATTTCAAGAAGGAGCTAT
This sequence comes from Rhabdophis nuchalis, assembly GCA_039707465.1. Lineage (NCBI taxonomy): Eukaryota > Metazoa > Chordata > Lepidosauria > Squamata > Natricidae > Rhabdophis > Rhabdophis nuchalis. The sequence goes on from CM077647.1 coordinate 68,704,123, forward strand.
TGGACACAAGGAAGCAGGTGCTGGAAAACACACAGAAGACTGAAGAATTGGAAGGGGGGTTGGTGGGGGTTAAGGGAGAGATTAAAAATGTTACTAAAGAGGTTGGGGAAATAGATGGGCATGTGTCTAGGATTGATATGGAAAGAATGACATATTTTTTGAGATTTCAGAACGTTCTTGAGGAATCTGGTGAATGCCTCCCTGATCTTATGAGCACAATTTTAGCAGACTATTTACAAAAACCTAAAGATGAGATCAGGGGGGACATTGACCTAGCCTATAGAATTAACTCAGCATATGCCAGGATAAGTGAAGTGCCTAGAGAGATACATGTGAAATTTGTTAGAAGGTCAACCAGAGAGGAAATCCTGAGGGCGCAGAGAGAGAACCCTTTAATTTACCAACAAAAAACGGTCACTATCTTGAAGCAGATTCCTAGAAAGATTTGGGAAGCAAGGAGGAAATTTTCCTTCTTGTCTAAAACATTGTTTGATCATGGGATTTGGTTCAAGTGGGTGACACCCGAAGGGATGCTGGTGTTCTGGGAAGGAGGAAGAGTGAGGATTAAAACAGTTGCTGAGGCGGAAGCCTTTCTTAAAAAACATTCCTCTGCCCTGGGGGAAGATCCAGGGGGGACAGAGGGGGCCACGGCCCCGCCCGCTGGGGGCCAGGGAGGAGAAAAAGAAGATACAATAGCCATGAGACTTAGATCGAAAAAATAACTTTGCCTTGATTTTTTTTGAACAATCTTGCATAACATTTGTATCTGGATTTTTTGTAAATGTCTGACAGCACGGAACTGAGAATTTAGGTATATGTACTTGCTTTTACCTTGTAGTGTTATGAAAAATGTTTTTTTTTGGTTATCTTTTTATTGTGTATTTTGAGGTCTCGGAAGGGCCGACGACTCTGACGTGAATGCTCTCAAAATTTCTTTGTATCCCTTACCCTACCCTATAGAAAAATGTAAAACCAATAAAACTTTTTCAATATAAACAATGTGTTGGTTAACATCACCTCCCACATCCATTTCCTCCTCCCCTTAAATCATCTCTTCTCTGCATGAGCCAAACTTTTGCAGCATAAAACTGAAACCAGGTGCTCTTGTGAGGTAGCGCAGGAGTTCCTTGGGAGAGGCAAGGACAAGCTTGGTGTTTCCTCTCTACCAATCTCCTTTCTCTCCCCCCCCTGCTTTTCCTGGCCTGCCTGAGATCTTAGCTTGTGGCTCCTTGGCTTTTATTTGCCTTTCTTCCGCCCACCCTGTTCCATGAGCTAGAGCCCCAAGAAGGTATGGCAGAAACATGTGAAAGTGAGAAGTAAAAAAACAAAACAAATACAGGGTTCCAGCCAATAGAGGCTTGGAAGTGGGGCTGCTGACGAACAGAAGGGTGCAAACCAAGGGGAAGTAGGTGGTGATTTTCTTCCCAAAGGAGCTCATTTTTCCCACCCCTTTCCCTGGGTTCATGGGGTAATATCTTATCTCCGATGCTGACAGATGCTCCTTCAAGCCCACCATGAGCTCTCTCACCCCCTTCATTGCTTCCCATGATTTCATGAGGTTTGTGGCATCCTTGGGAAGCTGATCATACTTTGAATCTTAGGAGATGGGAGAAAAAGTGGAACCACCCAAGAAGGGGCAGGTGAAGCGGATACTGCATGAGAGGTGTAAGGCAAGGCAGCTAGCTGCTTGACCTCCCCCTTCTCCAGATGACCCAGGCAGCCAAGATCACCACACTGCCACCCAAAAAGGCTTTATTGTGATCTTTGCAGCACCCACTTCACCTGCCCCTTCATGGGCAGTTCCAGGTGGCTGAGATCTCTATGCTGCAACCCAAAAATGCTGTTACTATGATATTGGTTACCTGGAACTGCCTGAGAAGGGGCAGGTAAAGCGGGCACTGCAGAGATAATGGAGATCACCTTTTCGGGTGGCAGTGTGGTGATCTCGGCCACCTAGAACCTCCCGAGAAAGGGCAGGTGAAGCAGGTGCTGCATGACAGGTATAAGGCAAGGCAGCTCGCTGCTCAGCCTCCTCCTTCTCCAGACAACCCAGGTGGGTGGGCGGTTGGCTTCTGCTCCTGGCCTGGGAGTCAGATCTGGCCAGGAGGAAAGAGAAGATGGAGGAGGAGGAGGGCATGCTCTTTTTTCTTTCTATTCCAAAAATTAGGCATGTGAAATCAGTCTCTGACTGAGGCAGCAAAGGTGCAGGGACTGGCTGGGAACAGGAGATGGATCTGGCCAAGAGGAACGCATGCCCCATTTTTGCAATCAGGGAGGAAAAAGAGTGTTTTAGGCCACAAGGATTGCAGATCCACGTCCCAGGCCAGGAGTAGAAGTTCAACGGCTTCTGCCTCAGTTGCCTGGAAAAGGGGCAGGTAGAGCGGCAAACCGTCTTGCCTTATGCATCTTGTGCAATACCTGCTTCACCTGGCCCTTCTCCAGACGATTCAGGTGCTACATTCAGAGTATAAGATGCACTCAGATTTTCACCCTCTTTTTGGGAGGAAAAGATGCATCTTATACTCTGAAAAATGCAGCAGCTCAATAAAATAGTACTGTTCCAATATATGAAGGGTTCCTACAAAAATGAGGAGGTTAATCTATTTTTCCAAAGCACCAAAAGGCATAAGAAATAATGGATGAAAACTAACTAAAGAGGGAAGCAATCTAGGACTAAGGAGAAATTTTCCAATGGTGAGTGCAATCAACCAATGTAACAGCTTGCCTTCAAAGGTTGTAGGTGCTCCATCACTAGAGACTTTCAAAAAGAAATGGGACAACTATTTGTCTGAAATGATATAGGATCTCCTGCCCAAGCATGGAGTTGGACTAGAAGACCTCTGAGGTCCCTTACAACTGTATTATTCTATGTTCTTTATATTCTAAATTGGGTGCTTCATAGCAGAAGCAATATGAAAGTGAGAGACCTTCCTGGTCTCTCACTTTCCCTTTCAGTTTCCTTCCTTCTGAAGGAAGCTGTGATTGGGAGAAAGGTCCTCTCACTCAAACACAGGTATACATGCACTTCCCTTGATTTCCTCGGCTTTAAAGGTTAAAATTAAGGGGTATTTGCCTCCTTTCAAAGTTAGCTGTTGAACTCAAAAGTCAAAACTCTCTTTACTAACCTTGATACAAACAGGCAAGGTATGGTAAACCCACCCACAGAGAACAAGGGGTCTGCTGCCTTCAAGGCAGACTTACCTGGATCATGTCCATTGGTCAGGTTAGATTGAGTTCCATCTAAGTGTGTCAAATTGTTGGAAGTAAAATCCAGTCTGGTTCCAAGCTGGGGAAAAGACATTGGAAATAAAATGGAGGCAGGCTGCAGGAAACGAAGTCTCTGTTTGTTTGGTATCCATAAACTAGTGACAGCAGAATGTTTTTGTGGTGGCTGACAAAATATAATTGAGAGTAGGTGGGTTTCTACACATTCTTTGGGGCTTTGTGATTGAGATGCCTATTCTTGTGTAAGAATATGTCCTTTATTTTAAAGGCTATTACCAGATTCTTATGGGATCATGAAGGGATCATGGCTGGCTCTATAGGCAAGAAGGGAAATGGACATCCTAGGTGTTTTGTTTAAGTTAATCTTGTCAGTTTGGTTCCCTGCCTATTGTGTTGCTTATTTGGAGTTTCTGGTTGTTCTTTGCATATGAATATGTTGGCTCAGTCTTTCTGAATGGATACAAAATCTCCATTCGTAAAGACTAGCCTCTTCAAGCTTCTCCTTGAGACTGTTTTCCTACCGCAGGAAGACTGGGGCTACTTTCTGCTTTAGTTAAGATCCCCCCCCCTCTTCTCCTATAGGGGAAATATTCTATCTTACCTCTTTTAATATCCTGCAGAATATTTTTACTGTGGGGAAGGTGGTAAGCCTCCCACAATAACAAAAAAACCTCATCATTGTTCTTTCAATTTGTAAAAAACAAGAAAAAGGCAAACAAAAAAACAATTGGCCCATTAATGGGAGAAAATGACAAGAAGACAAGCAGCAGGAAGAAAATGAAACTGCTTAACTCATTTTTTGCATCTGTCTTTACACAAAAGGGGTGGGGGTGGGGGAAACCCAGTTCAACTAGTCCAACCTATCCTATAAAATGCAGATTAGGAATGCAACTTAACTAAGAAAATGGTAAGAGAACACCTATCCACTCTAGATGAATTTAAATCACCAGGACCAGATGGATTATACTCCAAGATTCTGAAGACAGAACCTGGCAGACATGATCTCTGAAACACTGAACCTTGTCTTTCAAAGATCCTGGAGAACCAGGGAATTACCAGATGATTGGGAAAAGGCTGATCAAAAAAGAGGAAAAAATGCATTCAGAAAACAATAGACTTATCAGTCTGACATTAATACCAGGGAAGATTCCGAAAAAAACAATCAAACAATGAATCTATGAATACATAGAGGCAAGCAAAATTATAATTGGAAACCAACCTGGGTTTGTCAAAAACAGATCATGCAAGATAAATCTGGTTGCATTTTTGTCAATGTGACAGAATTAGTAGACCAACAAAATGTTGTGGATATAATTTACCTGGATTTCAGCAAGGCATTTGATATAATAGATCACAACCTACTATTTGATAAAATAGAAATTGTGGATTAGACAGCTTTACCCCAAATGGATTATTAATTTACATACCAACCAGTGAATATTCCTTAATGGAACTGCATTTAAATGGAGGGAAGTATGCAGTGGAGTATCTCAAGGTTCTGTGTCAGCTCAGTACTCTTTAATATCTTCATAAACAATTTTGATGAGAGGATAGAAAGAAAACTCATCACATTTTCATACAACATCAAACTGGCAGGAATAGTCAACAATCCAGAAGACAGACCTGAGATACAGAAGAACTCAAGATACAGGAACACTAGACTCTATCAACAAAATAAAATTCAATGGTGAGAAAAGTAAGGTTCTATATTAAGGCAAGAAAAATGAAATGTATAGAATAGGGGGTACCTGGTTCAATAGTAGTAATTGTGAGAAGGATTTTGGAATCCTAATGGACAATCACTTATATATGAGTGAGCAGTGCAGTGAAGCAGCCAAAAAAACCCAAGCACTCCTAAGATGCATTAACAGAGGAATAGAATCTAGAACAGGTGTTAGTACCAATTTAATGCCTTGGTAAGACCACATTTGGAATATTGCATCCAGTTTTGGTCTCTACAATATGAAAAATATGTTAAACCCTAAAAAGAGTGCAAAGAAAAGCAAGAGAGATGATTAGTAGACTGGAAGCTAAAACCTCTGAAGAACGGTTGCAAGAATTGGATATGTCTAGTTTAATGAAAAGAAGAACAAGGGGTGACATGATAGCAGTGTCCCAATACTAATGGGGCTGCCACAAAGAAGAGGAGGGTCAACCTATTCTCCAAAGTACTAGAAGGCAGGACACAATGTGAAAGATGGAAACTAATCAATGAGAGAACTAAGCTAGAGCTAAGGAGCAATTTTCTGACTGTTAGAACAATTAATGAGTGAACTGGCTTGCGAGTTGTGAGTCCCCATCACTGGAGGTTTTTAAGAAGAGATTGGACAAACATTTCTCTGAAATAGTATAAGGTCTCCTGCTTGAGCAGAAGGTTGGACTAGAAGATCTCAAAGGTCCCTTCCAACTCATTCTGTAAAATTGGAATATAGGAAGTAAGGAAGAAAGCAATTTTAAGGACAGATTCTGTTCATAAGCTTCGACTTGAAAGTGATTTTGCTAGGTAGTCATTTTTATTATTTCTGTAAATTTTCCAAAACCATATAAAGGAATATCCTAAAATCATAATTACTGTAAAAAGTAATTCAGGTCAAGTACAACTGCCAACTCAGTGCTAGAATGTAAATTAAAGTATCACCATTGGATTGCTATGCACTGGCAGCCTCTGCTTGAATGCTGAAAATAACTGCTTCCCTAAGTCAGACTTTCCCCACTTACCTGTTCTTATTTAACTAGAGTCAGTCTGCCATTCTAAGACCATTATTTGTATATCCTATATTTCAGAGCAACAGAAGACAGGCCTGGACCTTCTTCCATATGTCACTTCTTGACTATTTCAAAAGTTCAGTTTAATTCCAGCTGTCTTTCTTCCTCAAAGAGAAACCCATCTATATCTCTTTAAAGAAACCCTTTTCAATCCACTGAATTGCCCATTCCAATTTATCTGAATGTTCATTCAGATATCAGAAGCATACAGAATAAGAACAGCAGTCTAAATGGAATGAAGTAATGTTTTTTTTTAATCGTTACAGGCTAAAAGTCAACACAGTGTGAAGCTGTCAGGATAAAGTGATCCAAAAACTATCCTTCCAGGAAGTGTTGATACAGCCATGTGCATTAGGCTAAGGTTATGTAATGAAAATTAAGATCAACTGCTTTGAGATATTTCTTTCAATAATCTGTATATAGGCATGCACACCTGGCACGTGCTACCAACAAAGCAAAACAACAACTGTTCCTGCCATTATTAGTATGAGAGAGGCAGCACTGAGAATGTAATTTCCAAAGCAATTAAGGGAAGAACTCTTCACTTGTTCAATGCACTTAATGGAAGTGCCCATCAACAGTTTTGCCTAGCTCTATTACTATTCAGTTTCAGATTTTAAAAAAGTCAAGATGCTTTTCATATTTAGTTTTCTCAAATCAGGAATTCCTTCATCCTATAATTTTGCATTTGGATTTTTTTCTTAAGAAAATAACCTTGCACTTATCTGAATTTCAGCCTGAATTCCCTAATCTATAATATCATTTTGAATGTTGCTTCTCTCTTCACAGGTACAAGTAGTCCTCGACTTACAACAGTTTATTTAGTGACTGTTCAAAGTTACCACAGCACTGAAAAAAGTGACTTATAATTTTTCACACTTATGACCATTGTAGCATCCATGTGGTCACATGATCAAAATTCAGATGCTTGGCAAGTGGTTCATTTTTATGACAGTTGCACCGTCCTGGAGTCATGTGATCACCTTTGCACCCATCTGACAAGCAGTCAACGAGGAAGCCAGATTCACTTAACAACCATGTTACTAACTTAAGAAATATGATTCCTTTGGCAATCACGACAAAAATAGTCATAAAATGGGGCAAACTCACTTAACAAATGTTTCACTTAGCGAAATAAATTTTGAGCTCAAATTTTGTGGTCCAAACTCAAGTACTACCTGCATTAACTATTCCATAGAATTTTGTGTTGGCTTCACATTTGATAAACATTCCTTTCCTCTCTTCATCCAACCCCATGAAAATATCAGAGTACTGAGATCAGGACTAAAATTGTTGTCAGTATCTTACTTTCTTCAATGAGAATGTATTATTTGGATAGGGATTTCAAACTGTGGTTCAACCTGATAGATATGCTAAGCAGCTCATACTTAATTAACTTTCTAATCAGAGCTATTGTGTTATATATTTATAATACAGTGAAAATAGGAAGGATAATCCAAGAAAAAATCTGTACTGTGAAAAAATAAGAAGCGGCAGTCGGCTTGCTTCTTCTCTTCAGCGAGGAGGGAAAGGCGTGGGGGCTGCTGAATGACTGCTGTTATGCTTGTCTGGGAATAGTCCATTGGATGAGGAGGGGTGGGGATCCCTTCCATTTGGATTAATGGTTCCTCGTGGCAGCGCCTGAGCAGCAAAAGGGAAGCATAAAGCAAATGAGGCTGCGTTGTCACACAAAATTCTGCCTGGATCTGTCTTGCAGCAAAAAGTTATGGTAGCTGGGCTCAATAGCAGTAGTAGCAATAAGCACACTACATGACAGATCCAGAGAGATTGAGGAGGGGAGCAAGGGAAGAGAACCAATCTCCTCTGCATGAAGACTTTTCTCAGGACCCTAGATCTCCACTTTCTCGCTGGAAAAAGTTATTGACATCGTTGGGATTTTGGCTAGTGAAAAAAGCACAGAATGGAAAGGAATCTTTGGAATGCAGAAGCTGCCAGGCTACAGGAATATGGCACTCCTGTATTCCAAAGTTCCCTTTCCAGTTCCCGGCTTCTTCCTTTAGCCAAAATCCCAATGATGCAAATAGCATTTTGCTCCTCCGGATCTGTCATGCAGTGCTTATTGGTACTGTGTGTGTGTGCGTGTGTGTGTGTGTGATGTGTGCGTCTGTGTGAAGGGAAGCCTCCACACTTCAAGCTTGATTCAAAGGCTTTGGCTCCTGAGAAAAGCTTTCATAGAAATTGTTTCTCTTCCCTTCCTCCACTCCCTCACCCCTTAATCCGCCCGGATCTTTCATGCAGCAAAGGGACAGTAGCTGGGCGCAATAGCAATAAGCAGATCTGGAGAGATTATGGAGTGGGGGGTGGAGGAAGGGAAAGGAAGGAACAATATATGAAGACTTTTCTCAGAACGCTAGATTGGGAAGTTAAAAACTTGGAATGGGATACAAGCAAGCTTGATTCAAAGGTTTTGGCTCCTGAAATCACTGCGCTGCCACCTGAAAATGCTACCACTGCAATCTCTGCCACCTGGAACTGCCCGAGAAAGGGCAAGTAAAATGGGTGCTGCAGAGATCGCAGTACCAGTGCTTTGGGTGGCAACACAGAGATCTCAGGAGCCAAAGCCTTTGAATCAAGCTTGGTTGTACCCCATTTAACTTCCCAATCTAGCATTCTGCTATCTCTGAGGCATCATTTGTTTGCAGGAGGAGGGGGGCTGCTTAAAGCAGCGCCTCCTTAAACCAAAGCCTCTGAGTAATGTGCTTTTCAGGTGGCAGTTTTTGGCATGTTCCAAGTGCGGCTTTCTTTCCCAGTTACTCAGAGGTTTTGGTATACTCTGCCCTCGCTCTCCTCATCCTGCAAGCGAAAGGTGCCTCAGAGTTTCGCTGGGCAGCTCAGGGGAGACAATGGCCACAATGACTTCATTCCCATCAATGTGAGGAGCCACTGCCTCTGCCACCACTGCCTAAGTCCTCCCAGGAGTCAAGCCAAGTGGGAGCTCCAAAAGCAAAATGTCTCTCCTTTCCAATCATCATGATCTCTGCACCGCCCACTTCACCTGCCCTTTTTCCAGATGACCCAGGAGGCTACGTTCGGAATATAAGATGCACCCAGATTTTCACCCTCTTTTTTGGAGTAAAAAGGTGCATCTTATACTCCAAAAAATACAGTATGCAGGCTCCCCCTTCTCATCCAGAATGGTAGTGTTCAGATAGTGTTCACCTGACATGCTTTCGCTTTAGAAGGAGGAGATCTGCATCTGCAAAAGGAAAAGATGAAAATCTAGGAAAATACAATCATTTCAGTTTGTTAGGATATTGGGTCTGGAAACGTTTGAGCAATGTAGGAACTCTGATGTGAGTTTTATCAACCCACTCACTTTGAAAACCCAAGAAATCCTTCCATTCCACCAGGTATTGAACTTTCCCTCTATGGACCCATGAATCCAGAATCTGCTTAATCTCAAAATGCTGTTCGCCTTCAATCATAAAATATTCAGGAACAAGAGGAGGGATTGGCCGTAAAGGCGAGATTGAGTGTCAGGGTTCCAAGTAACAGCCCACGTGAAATCAAAACTCCAAGGCAGTGTTCCACAAACTATAGATTTATTAGGCATGTCATATTGGCACAGCTGGTGAAAATCCGAATCTGGTCCCCTGGGTTTTCTCCACCCAGTTCAAAATCCAAAGTTCTTCCTCACATTACACACAACCATCACATGCCCCAATTAGGTCTCTCTCTCCCATCCAAATGCTTCCCATCCATGCCCCTCTAGGTGCTGGTGAGAGTGTCCTTGGTTCCCAGAAGAAAGAATGTTATTTTGGCTACATATTCCTCTTAGCTATTTCTATTCCCCCACCATTTCACAGCTCCAGCCAGGTTTACTTGGCAATCCTGAAGATATTGAAAGATGGCTCCAGGGTTGACACTCGTGTTTTAATAAGCTGCAATGGAAGATTAGGCAGAAATTCCTAAGCAATTTAGACAATTCCAGTTCCACAGTAACTGGATCGATGTGTTTGATCCGGAAGGGACCTACAAATTTAGAGTCTAAGTTGTAAGGATTGTAAGGATTGGAGGAACCATGTTGACAGATAAACACAATACCCAACTTTAAACTCCTTAGTTTGTCACATTGGATTTTGTAACTGGCCCTACTGTCATCCAGGTTCTTAAGAATAATTGGCCAAGTGTTTTGCATCTGTGAGATGCATTCCTTTAATGAAGAGACTACTGGATCCTTTATTGGCAGTTCAGGCATAGGCTTAAATTGTTGGTCTGTAGCTACTTGAAACAAAGTGAAACCAGTGCTATTGTGCACTGGTTTGTTGTGAGCCACTTCAGCAAATGGCAACAGATTTGTCCAATTATCTTGCTGATAGGTTGATAAAACATTGCAGGTACTGTTTGTGAGATGTAAGACCAAATTAATTTAATCCTTACAATACAGAAACAGGTCTGGTTCACAATTCAAAAGTTTATTGAAGAAAAATGAAAAGCGGTTGTAAGTGCGTCCTTCAGGATCCTTCCCAAATGGATTGAGTACACGGAGAGCAAAAAGCAGTTTTCAAGCTATACATTTTATACCCCTTAAACATTGCACACCATGCCTAAGAAGCCCTTCCATCTCCTAAGTCATTCTTTTAAGTCATTTTACACTACAAAGGGTCAGCATGACCCTTCCTGCAGAACCCCAGTTATGTTATCTTTGTTTTCTTGTAGTTTTCACCCTAGGTGTCAGATGTTCCTATCTCACCAAATGGTGGCCTTGTCTCAGACTTACATTCCTGTTTTTCAGGAGAGTTTTAGCAAGTCATCACGTATTGTCTTTACTGATTACATTTTTTGATTAATTTGCAACAGCAAGAGACAGTAACAAGAGTCTCACACCTTATTGATAGATTTAACACTTTTATAAAAGAGTAACATTATTTGTATCCTTCAAATCTACCCTTTTTCTTTTCTACTTGTATTACTCTTTTATACTTGCAACAATTCATAGTTTCCTAATGTTTCTCTAGACTCATGTGGAAGCAAATTTTTATATTCTGATTCTTCTATTTCCAATTTCTGCCTTCCTATTTTCCTTATTAACATAGTTTCCATTTTCCTGCTTTCTATTGAAGTTGTTCAATTTGAAGTTGTTCAATCCTGCTTTCTAATGAAGTTGTTCAATCCTGCTTTCTATTGAAGTTGTTCAAACAATTAACAGTGAGTGCCATACCATGTGCATGAACCATACAAGTGGCAAAGAAATAGGGGCAAAGAGAACCATAGTCAGGCATAACACAGGTTACATAGACAGTAAACACAGGGTCAATCAAAATGGACTCAAATGTCTATACACCAATGCACAGAGTATGAGGAATAAACAGGGTGAATTAGAAATTCAAGTAAATGAGGGCAGATATGATATTGTTGCCATTACAGAAACTTGGTGGGATGAAACCCACAAATGGAACATACAGCTAGAAGGATTTAAATTATTTAAAAGAAATAGACCAAATAAAAGAGGAGGTGGAGTTGCACTATATATAAGAAATAATTACATCTCTACAGAAATAGAGCACAACAACGATGAGAACTATCTTGAATGTATTTGGGTCAATATTAAAGGTTGGGGGGGGGGAAATGATATTGTCATAGGTCTATACTACAGGCCACCCAACCAAGCAGAGGAAGTGGATGAACTTTTTGCTAACCAGCTAACTAAGGTATGTAGGAAGCACACTACAATAGTAATGGGAGATTTTGACTACCCTGACATCAATTGGGAAACAAACTCTGCACCAAGTGGAAGATCCAACAGATTCCTAACAAACCTAGCAGACAACTTTGTTTCCCAAAAGGTAGAGAAGGGAACAAGGGGATCAGCAATATTGGACTTAATTCTCACTAACAGAGAGGAAATGATAGAAGGTGTAGAAGCTACAGGAACTTTGGGGGCAAGCGATCATGAAATACTGGAATTCAACATTATGCAAACAAAAGTAGTAGAACAAAGTCAAACTAGAGTCTTAGACTTTAAGAGAGCTAATTTCAATAAACTTAGAGAGAGCTTGGGAAGGATTCAATGGATGAGAATCCTCAAGGGGAAAACAACTCAAGAAGCTTGGGAAATTTTGAAAAATGAGATTATAAAAGCCCAGTCCGGCGCAATACCAATGAAGAATAAAAATAACAGTTCCCAAAAGAAACCAGCATGGCTGCATAAAGAACTCTCTGACAAATTGAAAGACAAAAAGGATAAATATAAAAAGTGGAAAGAGGGGGACATAACTAAGGCAAAATATCAGCAAATAGCCCGAGCCTGTAAAGATGAAGTGAGGAAAGCTAAGGCTCGCAATGAAGAAAGGCTTGCCAAAAAAGTAAAAAATAACAAAAAAAGCTTCTTCCAACATGTTAAAAACAAGAAAAGAGTTAAGGAAACAATTGGTCCACTGCTGGGAGAAAATGGCAAGAAGATGATAAGCAACAGGGAGAAAGCAGAACTATTTAACTCTTTTTTTGCATCTGTCTTTACACAAAGGGATAAAACAGTCCAACCAATCAAAAACAGCACCACAAAAATCAGATTAGGAACACAAGTTGAAATAGGGAAGAAAATGGTAAGTGAGCATCTGTCTGCCCTGGACGAGTTCAAATCACCAGGACCGGATGGATTACACCCCAGGGTTCTGAAGGAACTGGCAGACAAGATCTCAGAACCACTGAACTATATCTTTCAGAGATCCTGGAGCACCGGGGAACTGCCAGAAGACTGGAAAAGAGCTGATGTGGTTCCCATCTTCAAAAAAGGAAAAAAATAGATCCAGGAAACTATAGACCCATCAGCCTGACCTCAATACCAGGAAAGATTCTGGAAAAGATAATTAAGCAACAAATAAGTGAACACCTAGAAGCAAACAAAGTAATAGCCAAAAGCCAACATGGGTTTGTCAAAAACAGATCATGCCAGACTAATCTAATTGCATTCTTTGACAAAGTGACAAAATTAGTGGACCAGAGGAATGCTGTCGATATAATTTACTTGGACTTCAGTAAGGCATTTGATAAAGTAGACCATAACCTACTATTAGATAAAGTAGAAAAATGTGGTTTAGACAGCATCACCGCCAAAAGTTTTTCACAACTGGCTGACCAACCGCACTCAACGTGTAGTCCTCAATGGAACTGCATCTACATGGAAGGAAGTATGCAGTGGAGTCCCCCAAGGCTCTGTTTTAGGCCCAGTACTCTTCAACATCTTCATCAATGATTTGGATGAGGGGATAAATGGGGAACTCATCAAATTTGCAGACAACACCAAGCTGGCAGGAATAGCCAACACTCCAGAAGATAGGCTTAAGATACAGAAGGATCTTGACAAACTTGAACATTGGGCACTATCTAATAAAATGAAATTCAATTGTGAAAAAAGTAAGGTTCTACATTTAGGCAAGAAAAACAAAATGCACAGGTACAGTATAGGTGGTACCTTGCTCAATAGTAGCAACTATGAGAGGGATCTTGGAATCCTAGTGGACAACCATTTAAATATGAGCCAGCAGTGTGCAGCAGCTGCCAAAAAAGCCAACACAGTTCTAGGCTGCATAAACAGAGGGATAGAATCTAGATCACGTGAAGTGTTAATGCCACTGTATAGTGCCTTGGTAAGGCCACACTTGGAATACTGCATACAGTTTTGGTCGCCACGATGTAGAAAAGATGTGGATACTCTGGAAAGAGTGCAGAGAAGAGCAACCAAGATGATTAGGGGACTGGAGACTAAAACATATGAAGAACGGTTGCAGGAGCTGGGTATGTCTAGTTTAATGAAAAGAAGGACTAGGGGAGACATGATAGCAGTCTTCCAATATCTCAGGGGTTGCCACAAAGAAGAGGGAGTCAAACTATTCTCCAAGGCACCTGCGGGCAGGACAAGAAGCAATGGGTGGAAACTAATCAAGGAGAGAAGCAACTTAGAACTAAGGAGAAATTTCCTGACAGTTAGAACAATTAACCTCTGGAACAGCTTGCCTCCAGAAGTTGTGAATGCCCCAACCCTGGAAGTCTTTAAAAAGATGTTGGATAGCCATTTGTCTGAAATGGTATAAGGTTCCTGCCCATGCAGGGGGTTGGACTAGAAGACCTACAAGGTCCCTTCTGCTATTGTATTGTTATTAAAGTCATGCTCTTCATAGTCCTTTTTATCAGCATTTATATGAGAAGAATCAAACATGGTGAAAACATGCTAGCCAGGAATCTTAATATTACAAATTTTGCTAGTTCTTTCCAATTTGTGAACCAATCCCCAAACCAATTATTCACTCCATGTAATGTCAGTCCCTTCCGGGTTTGAACTGGGACATGTGCTAATTTTATCATCCAGTCTGTAATTTCCTTTATTACCCTACCACCCTCATCTACTTCGATGCAACAATTACTCAAATTAAATTTTCCACACACACACACCCTTTCTGAGCTAGTAAGTAATCTAAGGCTAGTCTATTTTGCATAATGTAAGTTTGAGACTTTACACTCTCCTTAGCTAAATGCATTAGAGTACTTACAGCGTTATTGGTTATTATTTCGAGCACTGTTTGTAGTAGAATTATCCCATTTAAAATGTAGATGGGCTCCTTGGCACCTAGAGTACCATCTTCTGACCCTGTGGCAGGTCCATAATAATTAATTATTTTCTCTGGAGTGTATTCATCATCCTTCCAGTCTCCAATTTTTATATCATTCAGTTATGCAGTCTTTTTTCTTGGACCTTATTTGATAAATCATCATATACAATTAGTCTCAGCAGTTGTTTTTCTTCAATGGGAAGGGGGGTGAAGCTTGGCTTTATTATTCCTAATATACAAGATCCATACCAACCCTTGGATAAATACCTATAGGCATACTTTCCACATATCCAGTTCATTCCTTTGGGTGCTACCCAGTCCAGGATGTCACTTTTGGGATCCTTTAAATAAGCCATTTCATTTATTTTGCTTAGAGCTTCCTCTTTTAAGGTTCCACTTTCTCTCCACCAACTGCTGTTGTTCCATACAGTCAAGAAAATCATGTCTTCTACTGCTACCTTTCTATTACCCTTTCTTCTTTCATAATACACTTTCCCTGCTAAATTTATTGTCAAAGCCCCTGTCGCTTATCTTTTGTGAATTTTAAAGTATTATTTTTCCACATATCAACCACTGTGTCATTCCTGAGCTTCCCATGGCCACTATTCTCCCATGTTTGTTCCTCCACACACAAAACAGTTCTTTACAATGAGAATAACAACAACATCCACAAGCCACAATTACAAAACCAACACATCTGGGAGGCAGCATCACGTAATTTGTTCAGTCATGGTTTTCTTCAATTGAGGGAAGAGCATAAGCAACCACTTGGCTCTAAATAAGAAAAACACAAAGGTTAACCCAAGTGCAAATATTACCCCTTACAGATAGGAGGGTTGTCCACCAGTCCATTAAGTCCATTAAGTCCTTCAAAATTTCAACTTCAGTGGGTCTTCTTGTTGAAACTCCACCTTCCATTCCTTTGGGGCTGGCACGGACCTTTCATTTGGGAGTAATGAGTCCAACCTTTTTCAGCAGTTGGAATTGCAGTCCTGATGATCAGTAGGACAATGAAAGGTCCTTCACAAGTTGGAGTCAGTTTTTCATCTCTCCAGATTTTTAATCAGCACTCTCTGTCCTGCTTTATATTGGTGCATAGCAAAGTCCAAGGATTGTGTTTGCACAAGAATGGCTTTCTGTCACAAAAGAGAAAAACATCTGGAGAGTACTTGAACATATTTTCTAACCATTCTGTCCTTTAATTCAATTCTTGGTAATCCTTCCCTCCTAATACCCCATATGAGTGTGTTATTCTCCAACAAAAGTATAACAGTAGCATTTGCATTTGCGTTTACGCAAGGGAATGCTTCCACCCATCGAGTCAAATGATTCACAATGACCAACAAATATTTCATCCTTCCTACCCTAGTAATCTCCTCTTATTTTTCTACTTCTTCCCTTAATCAATTGTCCTACGTATTTTGTCTCTTTCTACATATAGTAATTCCTAATGCATCTCTGTAATAATTACAAAAAAGGCTACAACTTGTGTTATTAACAAACAAACAGACAAACAAACAAAATAGGGGCACCTTGACTCATAGGCATTTAAATATGTACTCAGACATAAACATGTAAAAGACGTAAGAAGAACAGCTTCAAAAATAAACGAGGGAGGAGGAAGAGCCAACGTCGCAATGATACAATGTGAAGTCTCAATGATCCGAGACCTCCGTTGATACTTTTGCCCCTGAATGGTCCATTTGGACTTAAACTGTCTCATAGGGACATCAATTGGGAAGACGAAGCCTTGCTGGTCACAGGGACATTGCAAACTCCCTGATTGACCCAGGGGAAGTGCTTCTAATCGGCGGCAAACAGGCAGCCCCAAGCTGATGAAGTCGAGTCAGCTTCAGAAGGAAGTTGAAAGAGAAAGTGAGTCCATCTGAAAAGGTTTTGGGTTTTTTGGGAGATATACTGCCCAAAGAAACTTTAAAAAAAACTAAACTAAATCCTTTAAGCAAAAGAAAAAAGGAATTAACTTACTTCGGACTGATCTGGAAAGTTTTTTTCTTTTTTCCTTTGTAATTTGGATTGAAATGCTTGCAACCAGTTTTTTTTCTCCTCTTAAAGTGAACTGATTATTTTTTCCTCTTCTGTTTTTTGTTATTCTATCTTTTCAGTATTGGACTAAAACCTCATTTTTATTTCTACAATTCTTCTCATGCTTTGCTACTCAATTTCAATAAGAACTTTGTTTTTTTTATAATGCAGAGATATATATTAGAAAGTTAGAAGTAGCAACACTGCCACTCGAAGGTTGGAGACTGCAGTTTTTGAAACAATATAGCTTTTTTCTTTTCCCTTGAGATTGTTGACTTTCTGGATGAAGGGTTTGTAATTTGTTTATAGAAACAGATAAAGAGTCAAGGGCATGAATTGTTTTTACAGGTGCTCTTTGATAATTGTTTAGGCAAAGGAAGGAAAAAGAAAAAAATACAGAACCCTTCTCCTTTGAAGAGCATAAAAGGACTTGTGATCTAAGTCAACTTAAAATGAAAAGATAAAATAGGTCTGAGGTCAGGGTGGCAGTGGTTATTAATTTTCTTTATTTCCCCCCCCCCCTTTTTTGGAAACATGGTTCAATACCCAGATGAGGATACTTTTGAATATCAAAAAATTTTGGCTGGAATTTTAAATATTTTGGAAGGATATAGGAGAATTTATAAGAAATTGGAAAAACTGGTGTCTATCACAGCAAAGTATGAGGAGGTTGGAACCCCAAAAATTAAAGAAGAAAAAGAAGATACAGAAGACAAAGACAAGACAACGGATGATTTTATTAATGGATTAAGTGTGGGAGAAAGCAGAAAGAAGGGAATTTGGAAAAGGAAACTCAAAGAATTGAGCTCCACCTCAGCTTTCAAGAAGAGGGGAAAAAAGAATTGATGATAGATCTAAGACGAGAAATTTTCCCAGAAGCACATTTGATAATCAAAGATAAACAACTTTTAATAACAGAAGGAGGTCAACGAGATTGCTTGAGAGTCATTTTAAACAGTAAAGTGCAGAGAGAAGTCTATGAAAACATTTTACAAAGGAGATAAAAAGAAGACTGAAATCACAATTGGCAAGAGAGATAAGATTGCTTCATGGCTGGAAAGACACTGGTTGATAATGAAAGCTGACAATAAAAGATCAGCCAATTCTTGGTGATTAATAAGTAGAAACTTAGTAACCTTTAGATTGTTTTAGATTGTTATTGAAGGTTTATTTGTTAACAAATAATTATCTATAACAATAATAAAGAAATGATAATGGATATTGCTTAATGATACATACATACATACATACATACATACATACATACATACATACATACATACATACATACATACATACATACATTCATTATAGGATAGATCTATTTCAAGCTATTTAGCTCTCATCATCTAACCATACCCTTATTGGGATTTGAACCTGGGTCATTTTACATGTAAGGCAGTTGTAATTGCCACTAGGCCACAGGCTCTCATGCTGATCAGCTGAGCCAGTGGAACACAGTACATATATATATTTGACACAGTATACACACACACACACTTACATACATACATATTTGTGTCACAACACCCTGATAAGCCCCAATTAAGGGATGAAGCAAGCTGCTTTCCTATTCTGTCTTTCAGCTCATCACAAGAGACCATCCAGGCAGAAAGCTATTTGTTTCATTGCCTTTTGTTTATATTTGTGTTATGTTTATGCTGACAAATAAATAAACAAGGGAGACTAGTATAGATCTATTTCAAGCTAGTTAGCTCTCATCAGCTAGCCATACCCTTCCTGGGATTCGAACCAGGACAGTATTACATGTGAGGCAGTTGTAATTGCCACCAGACCACTGGTTCTCCTTCTGATCAGCTGAGCCAGGGGAATAAGTATATACTTGTGTCACAACACCCTGGTAAGCCCCAATTAAGGGAGGAAGCAAGCTGCTTTCCTTTTCTGTCTTTCGACTCATCACAAGAGACCATGCAGACAGAAAGCTATTTGTTTCGTTGCCTTTTGTTTACATTTGTGTTACATTTATGCTGATAAATAAATAAACAAACAAGGGAGACTAGTATAGATCTATTTCAAGCTATTTAGCGCTCATCAGCTAGCGATCAGCGAGCCGAAAGACAGAAAAGGAAAGCAACTTGCTTCCTCCCTTAATTGGGGCTTACCAGGGTATGGTATATACTTATTCCCCTGGCTCAGCTGATCAGGAGGAGAACCAGTGGTCTGGTGGCAATTACAACTGCCTCACATGTAATACTTCCCTGGTTCGAACCCCAGTAAGAGTATGGCTAGCTGATGAGAGCTAAATAGCTTGAAATAGATCTATACTAGTCTCCCTTGTTTATTTATTTATCAGCATAAATGTAACACACACACACACAAATATTGGTAATTAGTAAAAGAAATTGGAGATAAACTGTAAATTGTGATTTTTGGAAAAAGACCTATAAAATCCTATTAACAATTTTTTTTTTAGAATTCATTATAGGTGCAATGCAATTTAAAGTGGAAAGCGATTGGATATAAATAGTAAAGGATTTTTAGTCAACAATTAAGGAAATGTTAATGGATATTGTTTAATAATATTAAAAAAAGGGGGAGTAGATTTTTATTTAGAACATGTTTTTAAGATGCAATGTTATTGGAAGTCTTTTGAAATAGTTAATGAATGTCTTTATGTGGTTATGTCTATAAGTGAGAACTATTTGAGGAAAAAGCATGTTTAAACAATTGAAGTTAAAGGAGAATTTTGGTATATTGATACTAAGATATACAAAGAATTTTTGATTTAAAGTGTATAATTTAATATGATTTATGAGTAATGATTGTGGAAGAAATGCATGAGAGTTATTTGTAACCAATCGACATGCTTTCTACAGCAGGGGTCCCCAACCTTTTTTGCACCAGGGACCGATTTCATTTTAAAGAAAACTCTGCGGACCGGCTGAGTGGCTCAGCAGTCATGTGACTGGGTGGGCGTGGCCAATTTGGAAAATGTGAAACTCACTTAACAATGGTCTTGGTTAGCAACCAAACTTTTGGGCTCAATTGTGGTCATAGGTTCTCTCTCTCTCTCTCTTTCTTTTTCTTTCTTTCCTTCCCTCTTTCTTTCTCTTTCTCTCTCTTTATTTCTTTCTCTTTCTTTCTTTCTTTCTTTCTTTCTTTCTCTCCCTCTTTCTCTTTCTCTCTCTCTCATTTTTTCTTTCTTTCCCTCTTTCTCTCTCTCTTTCTCTCTTTCTCTTTCCCTCTTTCTCTCTCCCTCTCTTTCTTTCTCTTTCTGACTCTTTTTCTTTCTTTCCCTCTCTTTCTCTCTTTCTTTTTCTCTTTCTTTCCTTTGTCTCTTTCTTTCTCTTTTTCTCTGTCTGTCTTTCTCTCTCTCTCTCTTACTTTCTCTCTCTCTCCCACTTTCTTTTTCTTTCTTTCTCTTTCTCTCTTTTTCTTTCTGTCTCTCTCTCCTTTGTCAGCCCATCTCTGTCACTCTGTGTGTGTGTCTGTCTGTCTGTCTGTCTCGCATTCAGGCACTTAATCACTCATTCTGTACCTCTGTCTATCTTTTTCTCCCTCCCTCCCTCCCTCCCTCTGTGTGTGTGTGTGTGTTTGTGTGTGTGTCACTCTCTCTGATTCCCTCCCTATCTCTC
Source organism: Rhabdophis nuchalis (assembly GCA_039707465.1). NCBI lineage: Eukaryota > Metazoa > Chordata > Lepidosauria > Squamata > Natricidae > Rhabdophis > Rhabdophis nuchalis. The sequence continues at coordinate 68,724,323 of CM077647.1, forward strand.
TCTGTGTCTATGCCTCTCTCTGTCGGTCTGTCGTCGTCCCGTCCCATCCCCCCCCCGCGGAGTCTCCTCAGCCCGGCTCGACTCGCTCACTAGCCTTAGCCTGCCCCGCCTGGGCGGCCGCTGCCGTGCTTGGTCCCTCATGCGCTCGGTCAGGCTCCTTCCAGGAGCTGAGAAGGCTCCGTGGGGTGGGGGTGGGGGGGAGGAACCTCCGCAGCCCCTGGAAGAAGACGAGTGGCCAGTTGGGGAAGCTCTGGGGGGGTAGGGAGGAAGGGAATCTGCGGGCGGTAGGGAAGGCTGTTGCTGGGGCGCAGGAGTCCCACCACCGACAAAGGTGGAGGAAGAGGCGCACCCCAACCGCGCGAAAAGCCCCGCCTCAGCTCTCCCGCGCGCTCTGCCCAGGGGGCTGCCCCCTCCTCCCTCCTCCTCCTCTCCGGCCCTGCGGCCCGGCTCCTACCCAGCCACGGACCGGCACCGGTCCGCGGCCCGGGGGTTGGGGACCCCTGTTCTACAGGATGTAATGAAGGATGATTTTTTTTGTGTTCTTGTTTAACTAAAATAAAAAAACTTTTTTTAAAAAAAATAAAAAAACGAGAGAGGAGCTGATGTTGCAACGATATGACAAGTGATGTCGATGCCCCAAGATCGCTGTCGATACTTTTGCCGCTGGATGGTCCCCTGGATGGCATCCCACAGAGACAGTGACAGGAAAGAATACGTCTTGCTGATCTCAGGGACTCCACAAAGTCCCTGATTGATCCAAGAGAAGTTCTTCTAGCCAGCGACAAAAAGCACAGCCAAAAGTTAATGAAGTTGGGACTGCTCTGGAACGGTAGTAAACGGGAGGAGAAAGTGTATTCATCTGGTGAGGAAATCTTATTGTTATAAAAGAGACTTCCCCCCCCAAAAATTAAAGGTAAATTAAATTTGAAAACAGAAGGAAATAAGCAGTGAAATTAAGCTACATTGGATTACTTTGGACAGTGTGTTATCTTTCTTTTTAATTTTATTTGATGGATGGCATTTTTCTCAATTTTTTTAAAGTGAATGGATTCGTTTTTACTCTTCTATTTTTTTTAACCCATGGACTAAAATCATTTTCTTTATACATATATGGGTTTTTATTTTTCTTTATTTTTTCCATTTAAGAATTTTGCTTCTTTTAAGCCTGGAATATAAAGAAAATATAAAAGGAGTACAAAGAGGGTTGTAATATGAGAGGGAAAGGCAGCAACACTGCCACTTGGAGGATGGAGGCTTGAATCTTGGAAACATTGTTCTTTCCCTTTTCTTTTTGATCTCATTGACTTTGCATTTCAAGGTTTTGCAACTTGTTTACAGTGATAAGAGAGAAGAGCATGGATTGTTTATGCATGTGCTCTTTGGGAGCCTTACTGGCAGTTGGAGAGAAGTGAAAACAAAACTTTGTTTTGGAAGATAATAAATGAACTTGTGCCTAATCTAATAAAAAGCTTTGAAAGCTAGAGTGGCAGTGTTTACTAGATGGAAGAATGGCACAACATCAAAAAGAAACCTTAACATTGCAAAAGATTATGTTTGAAATTTAAATTTTATTAGAAGTAACAGAGAGAATTGAGAAGAGACTGGAAAACATAGAATGTATAACAGCAAAAGATGATGGAAAATGAGGATGTTTACCAATGGAAAAAGAATACATAATATGATAGTATTATGTAAAAAAGGAAGTGATAATGGATATGGCTAAATAAATAATTGATAATGATAATAATGTGTATATATGTATTGGTTTGATAAGAGGAAATTTGATATAAATAGCAAATGGTGACCATGAAAGGAAGCTTAGAATTTTTGTTGTGTATGAAAGCTAATGATAAAAAATTAAGACAAAACTCAGTTAAACTTTGAATATTAGGCGGAAAAACAATGAAGATAATGGACATAGTCAAATAAATGATTGATAATGATAATAATGTATATATATGTACTGGTTTAATAAAAGGAAATTGGATATAAATTATAAATAGCGATTTGGAAAACAGGTCTAGAAACTGTTATTAAATATAATCATTTTTTATCTAGAACATGTCATAAAGATGTAATGTTATTGGATGATATTAGAAATAGCTAATAAAATGTCATTATGTGATTGTGTTTTAAATTTTGAAATATTTTATGTAAAAGGATGTAAAAACAATTATAGTCAAATGAAAATTGAAGTATGATGATAGTAAGATATATAAAGATCTTTGATTTAAAATATATAATTTGATATTAATTGTAGGTGATGACGGTGGAAGAGATGCACGAAGGCGTTTTGTAACCAATTGACACATTTTCTACAATGTGTAACGGAAGATGATTCTGTGGTGGTTTTGTGTGTGTTGTGTTTGTCTGTTTATTCAAAAATATTTTTTTTTTTAAAAATAAACAATTTAAATGAAGTATTTTGAGTCAATGCTCTAAAATATATTTGGGTCAAATTTTAGTATCAATTCTCTGCTTTTAATAAAAAGTAAGATTCAAATTCCATTCAAATGAGAGCAAACTCTCCTTAAGTAGATTAAAAACATTTACAACTCTTAAGCATCAGAAAACACATATTTTTGATGGTCTTAGGAACCGAGACACCGCTCCTCTATCCGTCTCCAGGTGAGTCGGCCCACATGCAGATACACCCAAATGCAAGTACCCCATATGATGACATCATCACACCAACCCCATTACATACACCCCATACAAATAATTACTGGGTAAATGTAAAAACATGTACTGTAAAATCATCAACTACCGGAAAAAAATATATTTGTACCATGGGTACTTAATCTGGATGCTGATCGGTCTTTTTATATTTAGCTGTGGTTGATGTGAATACTGCCCGCTTGTGATAGTAACAGATATATAAAAAACAACAACATAGAGAATGGTAAATCATATAAAACTTTAATGAACTGTATTGACTGAACTGGTTTATGGTTTATGGTTTATTAAATTTATATACTGCACCCTTTCCCAAAAGGGACTCGGGGCAGTGCACAGGCAATTTAAAAACATATATAAACAACAATATACAAAATATAAAACCAAATTAAATTAATATTCCTGTGCTAAAAATTTAAATATATTAAAACAATATCCCTAAAACCAATTTAAAACAATTTAACTGCAGACTGTGGGCTACGTGATATAAGTTAGCCCAGGCCGGCCTGTTGGAAAAAATAAGTTTTAAGGTTCTGGCGGAAGGAGCGGAGATCCGTGATCATTCTCAGTTCGGGGGGTAAGTCGTTCCAGAGAGTTGGGCCCTCCACAGAGATGGCCCTTCCCCTGGGCGTCGCCCGCTGGCATTGCCTAGTGGACGGCACCTGGAGAAGTCCCTCTCTGTGGGAGCGAATCGGCCGAAGGGATGTATGGGGCAGGATGCGATCCTGAAGATAACTAGGTCCCGTGCCATGGAGCCCTTTGAAGATGATAGTCAGCACCTTGAAGCGCATCCGGAAGACCACAGGCAGCCAGTGCAGCTCGCACAAGAGCGGTGTTACATGGGAGCGTCTAGGAGCTCCCATAATTGCCCACACGGCTGCGTTCTGGACTAACTGCAGTCTTCGGGTGCACCTCAAGGGAAGCCCCATGTAGAGAGCATTGCAGTAGTCTATACGGAATGTCACAAGCGCATGAGTGACTGTGCGAAGGGCGCCCCAGTCCAATAAAGGCCGCAACTGATGAACCAGGTGAACCCGGTAGAACGCCCCCCTGGCCACGGCCATCAAGTGGTCTTCTAACGACAGCCTGGTATCCAGGAGGACGCCCAAGTTGCGTGCCCGATCCACGGGGGCTAGATGTTCACCCCCAATGGCCAGTGATGGTGTCAATTGGTTGTACCGGGACGCCGGTAACCACAGCCACTCCGTCTTGGAAGGGTTGAGTCTGAGTCTGTTCCTTCCCATCCAGATCTGCACGGCTTCCAGACACTGGGACGTCACTTCGACGGCATCGTTGGGATGGTTTGGGGTAGATATATACAGTTGTGTATCATCAGCGTAGAGGTGGTACTCTACCCCAAAACCATGGATGATCTCACCCAGCGGCTTCACATATGTGTTGAACAGGAGCGGCAAGAGGACTGACCCCTGAGGCACCCCACAAGTGAGTTGTCTCGAGGTCGACCTCTGCCCTCCTGCCAACACAAATTGCGATCGGCCGGAGAGGTAGGAGGAGAACCACCGTAAAACGGTGCCCTCACCCCCAACCCCTGTAGCCGATGCAATAGGATACCATGATTGATGGTATCAAAAGCCGCCGAGAGGTCTAATAGGACCAGGATGGAGGAACAACCCCCATCTCTGGCCCTCCAGAGATCATCCACCAATGCCGTCTTGGTGCTGTGTCCGTGTCCGGGCCGGAAGCCGGACTGGCGCAGGTCCAGATAATCAATTTCCTCCAGGTGGCGAGGAAACTGTTGCGCCACCACACTTTCTATAACCTTCGCCAAAAAGTGAAGGTTGGAGACCGGACGATAATTTACTAACAATGCTGGGTCTATGGCATGTGTCATCTTTTGTATTATTAAAGATATTTTTATATATTATTTTCATTAGCAAACCGTCCCATGACAATGGATGGTGTAGAGAAGAACATTAAGAAAAGAAAATATACTGAGGATTTTTTACAGTATGGTTTTACATTAATAATTACAGCAGGAATTGAGAAACCGCAATGCATTATTTGCATGGTGTAACACTCTTAATATAACAATAGTAAACTACATTGCTACATTTTGTGATAGTAGGCATAAAAAGCCAATGACAGTGTGAAGGTTGAGATTGCTTCTTTCTCACCAGATCAGAAATTCTCGGGACAGTCTTTGCAAGAGCACAATGAAGATCATCTTCTACAACATGTCTACTTCTGTATTTGGACTTGATAACCAACAAGCTGGAAAACCCTGTTTCACAAAGATATGCCTTTTTTCCTCCCTTTTCTTTCTCTTCCTTCCTTCTTTTCTGCCTTTCTATCCATGCTCTTCCTTCCTTTCTTCCCCTTCCTCTTTTCCCTTCTTTCTGTTATCCTTCCCTCAGTTTATCCCTCCCCCCTTTCCTCCCTCCTTCCCCTTTTCTCCTTAGGCTTTATATGGGGGATGTGGCTGGAGAGTCTAAACCCATCTTCACCTGGATTGCTCTCTGGTCCTCTGGGAGGCTGTGCTACTCTCTGAGGGATGCTTTCCCCATCTTTCTGGACTAGCCACCAGGGATATGTGATCACCACGGTCTGCTGCCCTATTTGGGCTCATCTTCTGATAGGACTGCTCCATTATTGTCCCTTGGGTGCCCCGTTCTGCCATTCCTCCAGGAGGTAACAGGGATAATGTTGCTTGGCTGATGAACTTGCCTGTCCTCGCTGAAGAACTGGGACATTAGATCTCCCACCATGGCCGGTGTGAGAGAGTGGCCTAGGAGGACCTCAGTCTAAGGACTCCCCTCGCTGCAGTGAGAGGGCAAGAGGGAGGGCTTCTGTTTTCATCGCTCTGGCACATTGTCCTCCTGGACTTATTACATCAGCCGGTTGAGCTCCCTCTCAGGTGTTTTAGAGTATGCTATCATATACGGCAGCTGAACTATATGCCTTGAGGGGGTCCCCTCTCTCTCAAGATTGGCCATCTGGACTATCCTTGATGATGGATTTTGGAAACCCGAGAGGTGGCACTGAATGCGGAGGAACATTAGGAGTTTTTAAAAGGGATTTTAAATTGATTTTTAAGGGGTAGTAGGGAGGGGATTATTTATATGAACTGGGTAGGTTTGGGGAGAAATCCACCAGGGTCGATGCTGGGCCCGGCTGGGGGCTGCGGCATTGGAGGTGCAGGGCTAGAGGTCAGGGAGGGGGCTAAGTTCCAGATTAGTAAAGGTTGCTTCATCAGTACGGTGGGTGGGAGGGGCAGGTATGGCGGTAGCAGGCGCCCATGTCATGTTCGGTGAGCACGTGTCCGCTGTCTTTGAGTGGTTGCGCGCTCCGGCACCCAATGCTTCTCTCGTCCCCCAGGTTGTCCAGATCCTCAGGGCCTGGGCCTGCGTCTGATGTTGTGCAATGCCAGGTCCGTGGTAAAGAATGCCCCCCTCATTTGTGATCTTGTGCAGGAGGGGGGAGTGGAGCTGGCAGGTATTACGGAGACCTGTTTGGGCCAGGAGAGGGGGTTCCCCTCATGGAATTGTGCCCACCAGGCTTCCGCGCGTTTCATCAGCCTAGGGCTCAGGGTAGGGGTAGTGGTCGTTATAAAGGAGGGTTTGTGCTCGAGAGAGGCCATGACCCCATTGTGAAGTGGGGTCGTGGGATAAAGATGGGCTTGCTGACCATGTACCTTGCTCCTGGCTGCATGGTAGTGGCCCTGCCCAAGCCACTCAACGTGATTGCCAGGGTGGTGGTTGGTACCCCTAGGCTTATCGTCATCGGGGATTTCAACCTGCCATCTGCCGACGAAGCGTTGGAGGCAGCTCAGGAGTTCATGGCCTCCATGACAGCCATGGACCTGACCCAGTTAGTTCAAGGCCCCATGCACATCGGGGGACACACCCTGGGTTTGATTTTTGTCTCTGGTCAGTGGTTGAAGGATCTGGGAAGAGGGGATATAGCCATTGAACCCTTGTCATGGTTAGATCACTCGCTCCTTCGGGTGGACTTCCAATCTGCTACACCCCCTGCAGGGAGGCGGTACCATGCTGCGGCGGTTGGAGGGGTTAGGGGTGGGGGGCACTGTACTTCGGTGGTTTTTCTCCTTCTTCTCTGACCATTCGCAGTTTGTGTTGACGGGGGGGCAGAGGTCGTCTTCAAGGTGCCTCACTTGTGGAGTGCCCCAGGGGTCAGTCTTCTTGCCCCTTCTGTTCAACATTTATGTGAAGCTGCTGGGCGAGATAATCCGGGGTTTTGGGGTAAAGTTCCATCAGTACGCTGATGATATGCAGCTGTACATTTCGTCCCCAGACCACCCCAATGTTACCCTTGATGTGATGTTCCAGTGCCTGGAGGCCGTGCGGATCTGGATGGGGAGGAACAGGCTCAGGCTTAACCCCTCCAAGACCGAATGGCTGTAGTTACCAGCGTCCCGTTACAGTCAGCTGGTTCCATCGCTGGCTATGAAGGGTGAGACTTTAGCCCCCACAGGAAGGGCTTGCAACTTGGGTATCCTCCTGGATGCACAGCTGTCCTTGGAAGATCATATGATGGCTTTCTCCAGGGGGGCTTTTTATCAGGTTCGCCTGATTTACCAGTTGCATCCCTTCCTAGATCTGATGCCCTACGCACAGTCACTCACGCCCTTGTCTCTTGCCGTCTGGACTACTGCAATGCTCTCTACATGGGGCTCCCCTTGAAGAGCACCTGGAGGCTTCAACTGGTCCAAAATGCGGCTGCACAGGTAATTATGGGAGCGACACGATGCTTCCATGTAACACCCCTCCTGCCCGAGCTGCACTGGCTTCCGGTGGTTTTCCGGGTGCGATTCAAGGTGTTGGTTACTATCTTTAAAGCGCTCCATGGCTTAGGACCGGGGTATCTACGAGATCGCCTTCTGCCACCAAGAGCCTCCCACCAGCCAGTACACTCACATAGATAGGGTCTCCTCATGGTGCTAAACAATGTTGACTGGCGACACCCAGGGGGAGAGCCTTCTCTGTGGGAGCACCTGTCCTCTGGAACGAATTGCCCCCGGAATTAAGAACTATCCCTGACTTACGCACCTTCCGCCGTGGTCTCAAAACCTTTTTCTTCCAACAAGCCGGGCTGGCATAAAACATGATTTTTAAATTCAAATTTTTATTAATTTTAATCAGGGTTAGTTTGGTTTTTTTTCCACGTTTCAGCCAAAGTTTAATGTTTTTTAAAAGCTTTTTTAACTTTTGTATATTTGTTTTTATTCTGGCTGTACACCGCCCTGAGTCCTTCGGGAGTAGGGTGGTATAAAAAACCAAACAGTCAAAGGTGAAGATGTGCTGTCTGAGACAGAAAAAGAGGAGTTAATTGATCTAATGTCCCAGTTCTTCAGCGAGGACAGGCAAGTTCATCAGCCAAGCAACATTATCCCTGTTACCTCCTGGAGGAATGGCAGAACGGGGCACCCAAGGGACAATAATGGAGCAGTCCTATCAGAAGATGAGCCCAAATAGGGCAGCAGACCGTGGTGATCACATATCCCTGGTGGCTAGTCCAGAAAGATGGGGAAAGCATCCCTCAGAGAGTAGCACAGCCTCCCAGAGGACCAGAGAGCAATCCAGGTGAAGATGGGTTTAGACTCTCCAGCCACATCCCCCATATAAAGCCTAAGGAGAAAAGGGGAAGGAGGGAGGAAAGGGGGGAGGGATAAACTGAGGGAAGGATAACAGAAAGAAGGGAAAAGAGGAAGGGGAAGAAAGGAAGGAAGAGCATGGATAGAAAGGCAGAAAAGAAGGAAGGAAGAGAAAGAAAAGGGAGGAAAAAAGGCATATCTTTGTGAAACAGGGTTTTCCAGCTTGTTGGTTATCAAGTCCAAATACAGAAGTAGACATGTTGTAGAAGATGATCTTCATTGTGCTCTTGCAAAGACTGTCCCGAGAATTTCTGATCTGGTGAGAAAGAAGCAATCTCAACCTTCACACTGTCATTGGCTTTTTACGCATACTGTCGCAAAATGTAGCAATGTAGTTTACTGTTATTATATTAAGACTGTTACCCATGCTACATCATGCTTCAAGACAAAATTTCATTTATTTATAATTAGAAATAAATATTTCATAATATTTTAATAATGAAAATACATCCTGCATATCAGATATTTACATTACGATTCATAACAGTAGCAAAATTACAGTTATGAAGTAGCAACAAAAATAATTTTATGGTTGGGGGTCACCACAACACTAGGAACTGTATTGGGAAGGGCCGCGGCATTGGGAAGGTTGAGAGCCATTGTCCTAAGGGATGGGAATGAGGTGTCATGAGCTTCAAGCCAAGCTTAAAAAGAAATCTAGTTATGGCTGGGGAATTGTGGGAGTTGAAGTCCACCCATCTTAAAAGTTAACCAACATTGCTGACTTCCATGTTGGCTTGGGAATTCTGGGAGTTGAAGTCTCCCGATCTTAACGCATGCGTTGAGAAGATGGAGACTAACCTTTGATTCCGGGAGAAAGGCGAGAGAAGGCTTGGAGCCCAGGAGGATGTCAGCCGGCCAACTTTGTCACCTGATGGCCAGCCCTGGCAAGCCGCCCACCCCGTTAACACGCTGGAGCGTCTTCGGTCCTTCGGGGGGCATGGACGAGCAGGGAGCCAGAGTTGAAATCGGAGCTGGAATGGCAGAGCCGCCATTCCGCCATGCCGCCCCCCCCTTGCTACACGTTGGAGCGGTTTTTTTACTTCTGGGGTGGTGCGGGCGCGCAGCAACAGGAGCTGAAACCAGAGTAACTGAGCAGCTGAATGGTCGAGCTGACAATGGGTGGAAAGGTGTAGGACTGCTGAGCGACTGTGGTGCGGAAGACTGGTGCGGCGCGGCGTGGAGGACCATAGAAGAGCATAGAGAACTGCCGAATGACCCGACGCTGCGCGGTGTAGGCGCGTGTGGCCAGCGGGCGGGCAGCATTCAGGACAAAAACTGGGAGCTGAAGCGGATGAATGGAGCACGAGCGAACGGAGTAACGGAGCGAACGGAGCAGGGGCGAATGGTAAGCCACGATTCATCGCCCATAGAACAGTATCTGGCCTGAACATCGGCCTAAATAGCCTAATTAGCATCTGGCCTGAATTTTGATCTCGGCCTAATGGTGGCCCAAACATCGACCTAGTGGCCCCAGCCTGAATTTCGACCTCGGCCGAATGGCGGCGGCTTTTCTCACCCTTTTACAGCGGGGTCAAATTTAAATGTAACCTGACTATGGACTCAATGGCTTCTAGGAGACGGACCTTCCGGCATTACCCCGGCTTTACCCCTTATTGATTGACTGCTAAGCTCCCTGCCACACCCTCCTGCCTGAGAACTTTAAGACTACTCATTCTCCTATTTCTATTTATTGCTCCTATTCCTATTTATTGATCCTCTGAACTCCGGAACTATGAACTATGAACTACTCAAACTATGAATTAATGATATCATTTAAGTCCTTCTGTTGATGTCTCCCCCCTCCCTTATTAGATCTACAATGGAACTTTTCCCTCAGGGCTACCTTGACTCGATCTCCTCCCTGCACTTTATGTATTATGCTTCTCACGTATTCAAGGGCTACCCTCCTCTCTCTGCGGGAGTCCCCTCCCGCACAGGTTTGGCCCTCAGAGTTAACGAGGGCCCATCTCAAGGATGGGCTTATTATCCAAGAGAGGTGGCCAAAACGCAAGCTGCATAGTTTTTTAGGTAGTTTTTTAGCCCGGGTTTTAAGGGGTTCCAGGGTGGGGGGTGGGTCCATTTACATTAGCACTGAGCAGAGTACGAGACCAGCTGATAACGGCGGAAGCAAGGGTAGAGGGTCTGATTTAAAGAGGGGGGCAAGGGTCGATCCCACAGAGGGCCTTTCCATCCACACGGTCCAGGGGAGGGGAGGGTATGACGGGAGCTGGGGGTCGTATCAAGTTTCGGGGGGCGTGCGTACCCGCTATTTAAGAGAGGTCGCCCGCCCCGACCCCCTGGGCTCCTCCCGTAATCTAGGAGGTGATGAGTTACAGAGCCCGGGCCCGAGGCTGATGCTGTGCAATGCCAGGTCTGTGGTGAACAAAGCCCCCCTCATATATGATGTAATTTCGGAGGGGGACCCGGACCTGGTGGGCATTACGGAAACCTGGTTGGGGCACGAGGGAGATGTTCCCCTCGTCGAGATGTGCCCACCAGGTTACCTAGCACTTCATCGGCCAAGGGCCCAGGGCAGGGGTGGGGGAGTGGCGGTTGTTATTAAAGAAAGTCTTCAGCCAAGGGAGGCCACTGTGCCTCAGGTAGTCGGGTGTGAATCTCTGTTTGTGAAATGGGGACTTGGGAGGCAGCTGGGCTTGCTGGTCTTGTACCTGGCTCCCCGCTACGTGTCAGCAGCCCTGCTCGAGCTCCTCAAGGTGATCGCTGAGGTGGCGGTTGAAACCCCCAGACTTTTAGTCATGGGGGATTTCAACCTGCCATCGGTAGGTGATTCGTCCGAGGTGGCTCGGGAGTTCATGGCCTCCATGACGGCCATGGACCTGACCCAAGTAATTCAAGGCCCCACACATACAGGGGGAAACACGCTAGACTTAATCTTTGCCTCTGGCCAGTGGTTGAGTGATCTAGGAGTAGGGGAATTAGTCATCGAACCCCTGTCATGGTCAGATCACTCGCTCCTGCAGCTGGACTTTCTGACCGCTACACCCCACCGCGGGGAGGCGGAACCCGAGACTCCTAGATGGTTCCGCCCCAGGCGCCTGATGGACCCGGAGAGGTTCCTGATGGAGCTTGGGCCTAGGCCTGTAACCCTCACCCACGACTCGACCGAGGACTTAGTGGCCGCATGGAATAGTGTGGCCCCGGGGGCCTTGGACCGGGTCGTGCCCTTGCAGCCTCTCACGTGGCGCCGATCCACCCTGGCTCCTTGGTTTTCTGAGGAGCTAAGGGTGATGAAGTGCCGGAAGAGACGCCTAGAGAGCAGATGGAGGTCCACTCGTTCCGAATCCGACCGAACACTAGTGAGGTCTTGTACAAAGACCTACCTAGTGGCAATAAGAGTGGCAAAATGTAATCATCTTGCCACCCTTATTGCGTCCGCAGATAACCGCCCTGCCGCCCTGTTCAGGGTGACCCACTCCCTTCTCCATCATGGGTCGCGGGAAGTTCCCCTGCAGGGTAGAGCAGAGGAGGTTATCTGCAGGACAAAATCGCTCGGATTCGGGACGACTTGGCCTCCATTTCGATAGATCTGGGCGGACCATCCGAGGCAGGTCTTGAGACCGCTTTATGGGACGAGGTCAACTTTGTTACTTCCGAAGACATGGACAGGTTGCCGAGGCGACTGAATGCCACCACATGTTTATTGGACCCGTGTCCCTCCTGGCTAGTACTGGCCTCCTGGGAGGTGACACGAGGCTGGCTCCAGGGAATTGTGAATGCTTCTCTTAGTGAGGGGCTCTTGCCGACCTCCCTTAAAGAGGCAATGGTGAGACCCCTCCTCAAGAAGCCCTCCCTGGACCCAGCATTGCTAACTAACTATCGTCCAGTCTCCAACCTTCGCTTTTTGGCGAAGGTTGTAGAGAGTGTGGTGGTACAGCAGTTCTCTCGACACCTGGAGGAAACTGTTTATCTAGACCCGCGCCAGTCTGGCTTCCGACCTGGGCACAGCACCGAGACGGCATTGGTCGCGTTGGTGGATGATCTTTGGAGGGCCAGAGATAGGGGTTTTTCTTCTATCCTGGTCCTATTAGATCTCTCAGCGGCTTTCGATACCATCGACCATGGTATCATATTGCACCGACTGGAGAGGTTGGGATTGAGGGGCACTGTTCTACAGTGGTTCTCCTCCTACCTCTCCGGCCGGTCGCAATTTGTATTGGCAGGAGGGCAGAGGTCGACCTCGAGACCACTCACTTATGGGGTGCCTCAGGGGTCGATCCTCTCACCCCTCCTGTTTAACATCTACATGAAGCCGCTGGGTGAGATCATCCGTGGTTGTGGGGTAGAGTACCATCTGTAAGCTGATGACACTCAGCTGTACATATCTACCCCCAACCACCCCAATGATGCCGTCGAAGATGCCATGCGGCTCTGGATGGGAAGTAAGAAACTCTGACTCAACCCGTCCAAGACCGAGTGGCTGTGGTTTCCGGCGTCTCGGCATAGCCAGCTTATTCCATCGCTGGTTATCGGGGGCGAGTCATTGGCCCCCGCGGAAAGGGTTCACAACTTGGGCGTCCTCCTGGATTCCCGGCTGTCTCTAGACGATCATGTGACGGCCATGACCAGGGGGGCATTCTACCAGGTTCGCCTGGTACGCCAGTTGCGTCCCTTTCTGGACCGAGACGCTCTCCGCACTGTCACTCAGGCACTCGTGACGTCTCGTCTAGACTATTGCAATGCTCTCTACATGGGGCTCCCCTTGAGGTGCACCCGGAGGCTCCAGTTGATTCAGAATGCGGCTGCGCGGGGGTTTCTGGGAGCTTCTCGCTACTCCCACGTAACACCTCTCCTGCACGAGCTGCACTGGCTACCGGTGGCCTTCCGGGTGCACTTCAAGGTGCTCGTTACCATCTTCAAATCGCTCCATGGCTCGGGGCCTAGCTACTTATGGGACCGTCTTCTGCCACATACCTCCCTACAGCCGATACGCTCCCACAGAGTGGGCCTACTGAGGGTACCAACCGCCGGTCAATGCCGGCTAGCGGTGCCCAGGGGTAGGGCCTTCTCTGTGGCTGGGCCGGCCCTCTGGAACGACCTACCCCCCGAACTTCGCACTATCACGGACCTTCCCCTCTTCCGCCGCTCACTTAAAACATATTTATTTCAACAAGCTGGTCTTGCGTAAACAGTATTGACTCTCATAACATAACATCTGTCAAATACGTATATGGATTTTAGATTTAGGGAATTTTAGCTTAGGAGGGTTTCTATTTTAATGTCCTTAAATTTTAGTACAGGTTAATTTAATTCGTTTTTAGCTTTGTATATATTGTATGTTTTATATGGTTTTTTAATTTTTTCCTGTACACCGCCCCGAGTCCCTTCGGGGAGAGGGGGCGGTTTATAAGTCTAATAATTAAATTAAATTAAATTAAATGTATTAGGAGCTTCAGTGAAGCCAACTCTGACCTCACTTAATTCATGCCTGAGCTCTGACCCTGTTTCCTTCTCCCCCCAAAGTGTGCTATGTCACATTCCCCACTGAAGCAATTTTGTGGGTTGTAGAAGTCACTCACTCCAGCCACTGTGGGAACCCCTGGAGATGACTTTGATGTTGCTGGCTGGAATGTGTTTCATTTTGACTAAATGCCAGTTCCTCAATGCAGCTGCAAGGCTTGGTTCCCCATCCCCCTGCCTATGGCAACTCAAGAACAGGTCAGGAATACTTCGCAAGTTGACATGGGGATTATTATTATTGTTGTTGTTGTTATTATAATTACTACTACTACTTACTTTATTCATTAAACATGAAACTCAGACAACTGAATATTTAAAAATGCCTTACAAATACAATTGACTGGTGCTAATGGTTGATACAGTTTGCTGCCAGCTTCCTAGGTATCAACCAAGTACCTTCTTAAAATATAAGATGTTCTGAGTAGCACAGTTTTTTGCAGTTCAGCTGGTGTTATTGCAGGAAGCTGCAGTTTGTTGATGTATCTTGTAAAATTCTTGGACATGGTACCAAGTGCCCCGATGACAATGGGTATCATCACTGTTACCTGCTTCATCCATAGCCGTGTAGTTTCGATGGCCAGGTTGTGATATTTCATTATTTTTTCTAGGTCTTTTTCTTCGACTCTGGAATCTCCAGGAACAGCAATATCAATAAAATATACACTTCGGCCGTCTACAACCATGATATCTGGCATGTAATGCTTCAAATGATGATCCATTTGTATTTGAAAGTCCCACAAGATCTTCACCTTCTCACTTTTCCACTTTATGTTCCCATGACTTTCTGAATACAGGTAAATCCTATTTTTTACATAATGACCAGTGGATTAATTTAGCAACTCGGTCGTGTCTAGCTTTGTAATCAGTTTGTGCAATTTTGCTGCATTGATATATTAAATGTGAAACACTTTCGACTTTGTTATTGCAAAGTCAGAAGTTTGGATTGCTAGTGGATTCTTGTATCTTTGCTTTCATGACATTAGTTTGTAATGCTTGTTCTTGAGTAGCCATTATTAAACCTTCCATTTTTTTCTTTATATTGAAAAAGTTTGAAAAGCTTTCGCATCAAAGTCGTCGGCCCTTCCGGAGCTTCATAATAAATCATTAACAAAAAACATTTTTCATAATACTACAAAGTGAAAACAAGTACATGTTTCTAAGTTCTCAGTTCTATGCTGTCAGTCATTTGCAAAAATCCAGATACACATGTTATACTATATTACTGAAAAAATCAAAGCAAAGTTATTTTTTAGATCTAAGTCTCTTGGCTATTGTGTCTTCTATCTCTCCTTCCAGGCCCCCAGCGGGCGGGGCTGTGGCCCCCTCTGCCCCCCCTGGATCTTCCCCCAGGACAGAGGAATGTTTTTTAAAAAAGGCTTCCGCCTCAGCAACTGTTTTAATCCTCACTCTTCCTCCTTCCCAGAACACCAGCATCCCTTCGGGCGTCACCCACTTGAACCAGATCCCGTGGTCAAACAATGTTTTGGACAAGAAGGAAAATTTCCTTCTCGTTTCTCTAATCTTTCTTGGGATCTGCTTCAAGATGGCAACCTCCTTTTGCTGGTAAATTAACGGACCCCCCCCCTACTAGACAAATGTTGCTAGTAAACACACAAATAGTAAACCAGACACTTGTAGTAAAAACAAAGTAGCTTTACTGGTGTTGTAAAACTATAACTACTGCTTCACAAGCAGTGATGGTAAAGTGAGTCAGTAAACCATAATCTTCCTTCTTCCTTCTTCCAACACCGTTAGTCACAATGAGCAGTCAGTTATCAAGCAGAGAGAGCAATTAGCAGAGGTATCAGCAAATCCGGCAGAGAGCATGCATTCTGCTGGCTTCCTCTTATAGATGGAGATAATTACATTCTCTAATTGTATTCTAACATTCCAACATCCTTAAAGCCACAATGACCATTTGTCATCATGGTATTATATATTGCCTACCCAACTCTAGGAGTCTACTCCTAACACCAGTTTTGTGTTTCGTAGGATTATTGTCAGTGGAATTAATGCAATGTTGAACAGTAGTGGTGAAAGTGAATCTTCTTGGAAGATTCCTTGTCTGATGTTGACCACCATTTGTTGTTAGAATTTTTTACTACTTTTGCATATTTGCTTTCAAAAATGTACAGATATTTTTGCTAATTCCAAAGTTTTCCAGACAGGTGTTAATCTAGCTGTGAGGTAATGAGTCAAATGCCTTCTTGTAATCAATTCATGCCATATTTAAATTTTTTCTTTGTTTTGCATTTTTAGCACCATTTTGTCTAGGAGCAGCTAATCTTTTTTTCCCTCTTCATTTTTTATAATTTCCTTTTTATTCTACTGGATACAAACTGTTTTCCATCAGATTATTGAATACTGAATTTGCCAGTATCCTTGTAAAAAGTTTGAACATTGTTGGCAGACAAGTAATTGAGTGATAGTTGCTTGGTTCTGTGCCTTTTTTTGGATCTTTCATTATCAAGTATGTTTGTCCAGCTGTTAGCCATTCTTCTCTTGTTGCATTTTGAAGCATTTGATCAAATTGAGTGGCCATGAGCTGATGGAGGCTGGGCAAATGTTTTAGCCAATATCCGTGCAATTCATCCAGGCCAGATGCACTCCAGTTCTTGACCTTCTTTGCTTTTTTTTGCCACCATATCAGTTTTTATTACAATATTTTCCATCATGTTTTATATTGTTTGTTGCTGAATATCTTTGATCCAGGAGGCATTGTTGTGTTCCACTGGGTTTCCCAAAGTTTAGAGTTTAGAACTTATTGGTTTTTAATACCGCCCTACTCCCGAAGGACTCAGGGTGGTGTACAGCCAAAATAAAAACAAATATATAAAAGTTAAAAGAAAGCTTTTAAAAGACATAATTAAAATATTGGCCGAAACGTGGAAAAAAACCCAAACTAACCCTGATTAAAATAATAAAAATTTAAATTTAAAAATTTAAAAATCATGCTTTATGCCAGCCCGGCTTGTTGAAAGAGAGAGGTTTTGAGACCACTGCGGAAGGTGCGGAAGTCAAGGATAGTTCTTAATTCCGGGGGCAATTCGTTCCAGAGGGCAGGTGCTCCCACGGAGAAGGCTCTCCCCTTGGTTGTCGCCAGTCGACATTGTCTAGCCGACGGCTCTATGGGAGCGTACAGGCCGCTGGGAGGCCCTCAGTGGCAGAAAGCGATCTCGTAGGTACCCAGGTCCTAAGCCATGGAGCGCTTTAAAGATGGTAACCAACACCTTGAATCGCACCCGGAAAACCACCGGAAGCTAGTGCAGCTTGCGCAGGAGGGGTGTTACATGGAAGCGTCACGTCGCCCTCATAATTACCCATGCAGCCGCATTCTGGACCAGTTGAAGCCTCCGGGTGCTCTTCAAGGGGAGCCCCATGTAGAGAGCATTGCAGTAGTCCAGACGGGAAGAGACAAAGGCGTGAGTGACTGTGCGTAGGACATCCAGATCTAGGAAGGGACACAGCTGGTAAATCAGGCGAACCTGATAAAAGCCCCCCTGGTGACAGCAGTCATATGATCTTCTAAGGACAGCCGTGCATCCAGGAGGACACCCAAGCTGCGAATCCTTCCTGTGGGGGCTAAGGTCTCACCCCCCATAGCCAGCGATGGAACCAGCTGACTGTAACGGGATGCCGGGAACCACAGCCATTCGGTCTTGGAGGGGTTAAGCCTGAGCCTGTTCCTCCCCATCCAGATCCGCATGGCCTCCAGGCACTGGGACAACACGTCAAGGGCAACATTGGGGTGGTCTGGGGATGAAATGTACAGCTGCGTATCATCAGCGTACTGATGGAACTTTACCCCAAAACCCCGGATGATCTCACCCAGTGGCTTCACATAAATGTTGAACAGAAGGGGCGAGAAGACCGACCCCTGGGGCACTCCACAAGTGAGGCACCTTGAGGACGACCTCTGCCCCCGTCAACACAAACTGCAAATAGCGGTACTGCAACGATGCCGTAGCGGTGATGTGCCAGTGCCTTGAAGCCGTGCGGGCCTGGATGGGAAGTAACAGACTCAGATTCAACCCGTCCAAGACCGAGTGGCTGTGGTTCCCGGCATCCCGGTACAACCAGTTGACTCCATCACTGTTCATAGGGGACGAACATCTCACCCCTGTGGATGGGGCGCGCAACTTGGGCGTCCTCCTGGATACCCGGTTGTCCATGGAAGATCAAGTGACAGCCGTGGCCAGGAGGGCGTTTTACCAGGTTCGCCTGGTACGCCAGCTGCGCCCCCTATTGGATCGGGATGCCCTTTGCACAGTCACTCATGCCCTCGTGACATCCCGACTGGACTACTGCAATTCTCTCTACATGGGGCTCCCCTTGAGGTGCACCCGAAGACTTCAGCTTGTCCAGAATGCAGCCGTGCGAGCAATAATGGGAACCTCAAGGTTTACCCACATAACACCGCTCTTGCGCGAGCTGCACTGGCTGCCTGTCGTCTTTCGGGTGCACTTCAAGGTGCTAGTTATCATCTTTAAAGCGCTCCATGGCACGGGACCTAGTTATCTGCGGGATCGGATCCTGCCCCATACATCCCTGCGGCCGATTCGCTCCCACAGAGAGGGACTTCTCTGGGTGCCGTCCACCAGGCTATGCCAGCGGGTGACGCCCAGGGGAAGGGCCTTCTCTGTGGCGGGCCCAGCCCTCTGGAACGACCTTCCCCCCGAAATTAGAACAACTATGGACCTCCGCTCCTTCCGTCAAAAACTGAAAACACACTTTTTCTGCTTGGCCGGCCTAGGTTAGTCTTCCATCTTTTAATAGGGTTTAGGGGATTTTAGTTAATTTTAAAATTGGGGATTTAACGCAGGGATAATCTTTGTTTAATTTGTCTTTTATCTATTCTATTTATGTATATTTATTGGTATTTTTAATTTCCCTGTGCACCGCTCCGAGTCCCTTTGGGGAGAGGATGCGGTCTACAAATACAATTATTATTATTATTATTATTATTATTATTATTATTATTATTATTATTATTATTATTATTATTATTATTATTATTATTATTATTATTATTATTATTATTAAATGGTCAGAGGAAGGAGAACCACTGAAGTACAGTGCCCCCCACCCCTAACCCCTCCAACCTCCGCAGCATGATACCATGGTCAATGGTATCAAAAGCCGCTGAGAGGTCTAATAGGACCAGGACAGAGGAACAACTCCTGTCCCAAGCCCTCCAGAGATCATCGACCAATGCAACCAATGCCGTTTCCGGGCTGTACCCAGGCCTAAAACCCAACTGGTACGGATCAAGATAGACAGCTTCATCCAGGTACCTGGGAAGGTGTTGCGCCACCACACTCTCAACAACCTTTGCCACAAAGCTAAGGTTGGAGACTGGATGATAGTTTGCCAAAAGTGCCAGTTCCAGGAAAGGCTTCTTGAGGAGGGGCCTCCAAAATCCGTCAAGGAACTTTGTGGATAGTCCAGATGGCCAATCTTGAGAGAGGGGGGACCCCCTCAAGGCATATAGTTCAGCTGCCATATATAATAGCATAGTCTAAAACACCTGAGAGGGAGCTCAACCAGCTGATGTAATAAGTCTAGGACAATGCGTCGGTGATGAAAACAGAAGCCCCCCCTCCTGCCTTCTCACTGCAGTGAGGGGAGTCCTTAGGCTGAGGTCCTCCTAGACCACTCTCTCACACCACCCATGGTGGGAGATCTAATGTCCCAGTTCTTCAGCCAGGACAGGCAAGTTCATCAGCCCAGCAACATTATCCCTGTTACCTCCTGGAGGAATGGCAGAACGGGGCACCCAAGGGACAATAATGGAGCAGTCCCATCAGAAGATGAGCCCAAATAGGGCAGCAGACCGTGGTGATCACATATCCCTGGTAGCTAGTCCAAAAAGCTGGAGAAAGCATCCCTCAGAGAGCAGCACAGCCTCCCAGAGAACCAGAGAGCAATCCAGGTGAAGATGGGTTTAGACTCTCCAGCCACATCCCCCGTACAAAGCCTAAGGAGAAAAAGGGAAGGAGGGAGGAAAGGGGGGTGAGGGATAAATGGAAGGAAGGATAACAGAAAAAAGGGAAAAGGGGAAGGGGAAGAAAGGAAGAGAGAGCATGGATAGAAAGGCAGAAAAGAAGGAAGAGAAAGAAAAGGGAGGAAAAAAGAAATAGAAAGAAAGAGGGGGAAAAGACCCCACAGTGGAGGGGAAGAAAAAGAAGGAAAAGGTAGAAAAGGGGAGAAAGAAGAGGGAAAAGTAAAGAAGCCAAAAAAGAGGGGGAGGGGAAAAGGAATGGGGAGGTAAAAGAGAAAAAAATGGGCGGGGAAGTAGAAAGGAGGGGGAAAGGAGAAAGGAGAGAGAGAAAAGTAGAAAGGGGAGAGAGGAAAGGAGAAATGAAAGAAAAGAAAAAGAAAACAGGAAAGGGGAGAACAACTTGGGTAGGGGTGGTGGTAAGGGGGGCTTGTCTTCACCCTCCTACCATTCCAGGTCGATGGCAGAGACCATGGAGAGACTCAACCGCCCCACCATCATAGCTAGGAGGCAGGTCTTGTGAATGGTCTCCTGGTCGGCGTCTTCTCAACCACGCCGGCAACACCCAGCCTCCATTGTCACCCGCTCATCGACTAGCCCCCACCGGCCAGCAGCTCTCTCCAATGCTCTCTCCGATGCTGGAACATGACACCAGGCAGCGCCAACAAGTCCTCGGACACTCCAGAAGCCAAATCAGGGCTCCATAAACAATAAATGGACCCCCTTCCCCCTCCAGGGAAGCCAGGAGCCTCCCCTAGGGTAAGATCAACGGCAGTTTGCAGCCATCTTCTCAGGCATGTGTAGAAGAAAGAACATGGGCAACAGGGGTTTCTCCTGGCTCTCCAAAGACTTTGCAAGCGACTCTGGATTCACCAGAATTTCCTCTTCCTCTTACCATCTCTGCAGGATGGTTTGGGTCCAGTTCGGACTGTCCATGCGTTCTGGTTTCAGCGGCTGTTCTGGAGTATCCAGAAAGTTACAGTACCACCGTGATGCGTAGCTCCTCCTCCATTGCCATGGGTTCTTACTCCCAACACTTTGTCTCTCGTCCTCCCTTCCTCAATTAGGGGTACTCCCACATTGTGACATCAATAAATCATAAAAAAGCGTAAGGGTATGAAATAAATAACCTTTATTAATTAATTTGTTAATTGTGTGCTATGGAACGTAAATAGTCAGTAGGTTTCAATTGCCATATTCACTTACAATCCTGGCAATGTGTTAATATGCCATCCGGTACTTCTTGAGTTTCAGTGGAGGGCCATTTCCAGAAATGAGCTGTTCATAAAACACATCTCTGCCTTTTTGGACCTCCCTGAGACCATTGATGAATTTAACAATGGTTGGATGCTACATACCCAATTGGGCACGCAGTTAGCAAATCAAAGAAAACAAACTAGTACATGTCCTATGCACTGACTTTCCTGACACTACATGTGAAAGTAGGGCAAGAGAAATAAGTGGCTGGGATAAGAACCAGGAAAAAAAGGCTTTTATTAAATACATTGTGATAATCTAAAAACTTAGTACCTGGATAAAGCATAACATGGTATGTAACTGTAAAACCAGTTCACTTCATATTCCAAAAATAATACCAGAGATGTAGAGATGGACATTGGGATCCAAAATCAAATTGTTAAGGGTTTTTTGAATTTCCCGAATTTCCAGTTTGCCTGTAGAGCTGTTTTTTTGCACTCTGGTGGCTTCAAGGAAGCCTCCGGAAGGCAAAAAATGGCCTCAAAAGAAGGCTGAAGTCAGCTGGCCAGTATGCACATTGCCGCTGGAGCTGACAGGGCAACGCCTCACATGCCGTAACAAATAGGTCTGCCTGCCACCTGTGGTACATGCCATAGGGTCACCATCATGGGCATAGGGCCTGGTTACGTGATGGACTGCCTATCTGCCACAACTAATGTGATTTTGCAAAGCTAGCACACTCTGGATTCCATTGATTAAACAGGACCACTTATGGGAAATGCAAACACACTTTTCTGTAGCAACATCTGCCAACTGGAATTTCCCCCTCAAAATCTGAATGGCTCTCACCCTACTTGTGTTTTGAAGGTCTTTAAAAAAGGACTATTCAGTAGACTTTTTGCATGAAACAGAAAACATGCATTTATAAGCTGTGAGCTTGATGAGTTGAAAATGGGATAACAGAAAAAGTGCTTTGTTGTAATCATAGAGTAAGAAATAATTTTGTGATGATATTTGTATTTGCTGCAAAGGAAATAAATAAAAGACCCGGCTCTTTACCCAGGTCTTTGGTAAGGACAACTGGCATTCCTTTCCATCTTTTTGCCCCTCTGGCCAGTTTGCTTTTGAGGGGAGTTGGCTAGTAGATCTATTGAGGGGAAAGCAACTTATCATTGAGAAGGCAGCTTCTTTTCTTGCACCGAAAAAAGCAACACAAAACTCCAGTACCATGCTCAGTATTTGGTATCAAATGGTACAAGTTTTTGAAAAAGTATCTTCCTTGGCTTGGTTAGTTATTACCTTGCTCAGGGATGTCAAACTCACGTCGTCATGGCAGCGGCTGGTAACGTCTTGGGACTTTCCCCCACTCCCCCCCTTTGCTAAATCAGGCATGGGGGTGGGATGAGTTTGACAGCCCTGAACTAGCTTAACTTTGGGAAAAAATGAGGAAGAAGAAATAATGATGATATAAATTAAAAGAAAAGCACTGCTTCAAGAAGATCCTTTTATTGGTTTGGATTGCTTGAAGTTCAACAGGTTTCTCAAAAAGCAATGTTTTAAGCAGATTCTTAAAAATCTTTCTTTACTGCTGGTCTTCCAGAGCAACTTCCTTATGATTCAAAGTTTAAAAAAGCCTGCCACAAATGTACCCTAGCTCTTTCATGCAAAGAACCTATGGTGGAACTGTTTAAGGAGTCATACTGATCTTTATCTTTTTTCTATATGGACTGCCCAGATAGTTTTCATAAGCACTTAAAACAATATATGGCAGTTATCTCAGCAAGAAAATACACCCATAATGGTTGGGTGACCCTATGAATGACTAGGGAGAAAACAATTTTAGAATATTAATAATTCCAAAGCAATTTTCATTCATAGAAGATTGTTTTGTGTTGAAATAAGCACGTTCTGCAAAAAGCAAAATATGTCTTCATATGAAAGCAGATGTAAATCTTGAGATGTTTCACACATTACCTTTTTTTTTTTATAACAAAAATGTGGGCGTTAATCAGAAGCAAACCCTATTAAGTTCATTGACACAGATTCTTATTTAATTTGTATATTAATCTCATAATATTTTAGACAATTGTGGATGACTGCCAGTTCTATTTCTTTTCAGCTATTGGATGTTTTCTTTTGAACCAAAAAGGACTTCAGAATATATGTCATGAAAAGACAGATGGCTTTGCACAATAGGAAATGTGGTATGTGTAAACCAGCAGATATTTCTAAAATACAACATTAAAAATACATATTTATTATATGAATCATATTAATTTGTTAACATGTTACAGAATGCTTCTTCTTCAAAGAACTGTTTTTATTTAGTAGTGGATCTAGAAATCAATAAAGATCCAGCATTATGTGGACACTATCTTAAAGAAGTCATAGGGCCCTTCAGTGAGGACTTCATGTTTAGTTCTGAAGTCTGACGGTAGAATAGCTATTAATTCTTCAGGACTCAGAGAGTACAATAGAGGGTTCAGTGAACTGGAAAAGCTCTTCATCATACAGCTCATCAGGCAGCTCTTCAGAATCAGCAAAAAATGTTGGAAATGGTGGATTCTTAAGGTTTTCTTGGTAAGCTGGTAAAACCGTGTCAGTGACCTAGAATATAAGAGCCAGAGGAATTGAAAAAAAAGAATAGCAAAATTTCACACAATTCAAAACATTCTCAATAAAACAGGTACTAGCTGCCCTTTAATAGTTTATTACTGTTTTTTATTTTTGCCTGTCATTAGTAACAAAACCAACAATTAAAAATCAAACATTTATCATAAGTTGGGGACATATGACAAGGCAAAGAAATATTGGGTACAGATCATGGTTTAATTCAGAAAGCTTTAAAAATGAATTTACAATGGAAACCAGAAACTCTATAGAATTATTAAAGAAAGGGGGGAGGGATTGGAACTCTACTGCTATACATGATGACAGCTGCAAGAATAATATATTCCCAGAAATGGAAAGAAGTGTTAACAACCACAATGGAGGAATGGATCAAAAAGATGATTAATGAAACTGACTGCATTATTAGAAACAAGAATGTAAATAATTTTGCAGTTATTTAGAAACCATTTGAGAAAATCAATTTAACTTTGAGTCTGACTTCTGACAATTGAGTTAAATGAATGACTACTGGTTATTATTTGGCAAAACTATAAAGTTGGCATTATAACTTTACTACTTATCTTTTTCCACTGCAAAAAGTCATTTGTCAAATGAGAGAACACTGTCTAATGTTGTCACAAGCAAGAGCAAAAGAAACAATTCTGTAACAGTTTTCCTACATGAGAAACTCCAATGACAAATTTATCTTTCAATGAAAGTTAAGCTATAGAACTGGCACAAGAACACAACATTTTGCTATTTTTTAATACTGATTTTATTCTTTTCTGCTTTATTTATTCTGCTTCATTCAGCTATGGAAATACAACAAGGAATCAAAATATCATTAGTTAGCAATGATTCAACATTATCATTTTCATAAAAAATAAATTCAAAATTTTATAGTTTGCTAATTCAAATTTTACAACTTGACTTTCACTACATAGGACTTGAACTGCTTATTTTCTACATTACTACATTTATGTACCACCTATTTATTTTAAAAGATTATAAGATTTATACAATTATAAAGATTATGGACCAAGAAGCTGATTAATGTATTATAAATTTCAGTTTAATTATATTAAAAATAGAAAACCAAAAAACTCTGCATGGTTTTTCTAATGCATGGTGAGCATGAAACTGCATTATTTAAAGATAGGTAATGTCCAAGTTTTTTTAAATTACATTTTCAGAAAGAACTTATGCAATTTATTTAAGCTACTTTCATCTTACTGAGAAGAATGCCTTCTAAAAATGTGCCTCTGTCAAGATGCACATTGGCTTAATGGTTGCCAAGCAACTAAAGATTGCATCAGTACAGTTTTTATACCTGCTGATAATAAAGGCTCCAGCCAAAAAGTCTTTTATTAGAAATATTAGTTTAAGAACCAGACTCGCTGAATTCATTTGTTATTGAGTTGTTCAGTTGTTATACAGTACAGCACTCCCTTTTCCATTTCCTCCCCCAACTATCATCCTGGAAGTTATGTTGGATCAAGAAAAGTTATTGGATAAAAATCAGTCAGAATTTCTATGGCTTAGATTGAAATATGAACCTGACTTTCCCAACAAAATTAACCATATTCCCCAGACTGGCAACTCATGCATACAAATGAGTCATTAGTTTAGAGTGATTTGGAACTGGAAGTAAATAATTGCTTTATGGGGTTTGTAACTGTCTGTACATATGAAGTGTAATTAAGTCTTTTAAAAATATTTGTTGAACAAACCTTAACAGGACATCCTATTAGGCCATAATAGATGAATTCACACTCATTCTAAGCCAAAAGAAGCAAATTATATTCTTAGTTACAGTCTCTTTTCATATGACTATACAATGAAAATCAGACTTCCTGCTCTGTAGCATCACAATTACATTAAAAAAATCATCCAGTCAATACCTTCCTGAGACAATAGATGCTACTAGTTAGCCAACTTACAATGTTACTGAGTATAAGCACATTTTGCTAATCAAGACTGTAATTTTGCATGTGGATTAAATATTAAGTATCTGCTCATTTTTAAAGCATCAGAAAGTTTTGATGACACTTTTTAGGGCTGGTCATACCAGCACAAACCTAGTACAGGATACTGTTTTTCTAAAACTCATTAAAGAGCTGCTGTTTTTGATTCGCATGGAAATAAAAAAGTGCCTTTTAATCAATAAGAGAGAAATGCTGGGCTCAGGCAAGATTCAAAGTGATTTGAAACTTCTTCCAAATCATTGTGGAGTTGACACACTCTTCAAAATATGCTGAACAGAGCAAAAGTGGAGAGACAATAGTCTGAGATTCGCTGAGATAAATAACATCTGAAGCTCACCCAATAGATTGCATTCTATTTTGTCCAGCTTCTTTGAGTAGAATGGAAAAAAGAGAGGGAATAAGAAAAAAATTTATATATTCAGCTTCTGCTACATCCTAAGATACCTGTTTGCACACCTGAGTCAGAGAAGATCTGGAACTTCCAATTCCTCCTTATTGTGATGTCCCGTTACCATGCAAACCCCCTTAAAGGGCAGTTTAAAAGAAACATAGTTCCAGGACAGAGACGCCAGGTCCGTGGTGAACAAAGCCCCCCTCATAAATGACCTTGTGTCAGAGGGGCACCCGGACTTGGTGGGAATTACGGAGACCTGGTTGGGCCCCGAGGGGGGTCTACCCCTCGTGGAAATGTGCCCACCAGGTTACCGTGCATTTCATCAACCTAGGACCCTAGGCAGGGGTGGGGGGGTGGCGGTTATCGTTAAGGAAAGTCTGGAGCCGAAGGAGACCACTGTGCCTCAGACGACCGGCTGTGAGTCCCTCTTCGTGAAGTGGGGCCTAGGGAGGCAGTTGGGCTTGCTGGTTGTATACCTGGCTCCCCGCTATGTAACAGCAGCCCTGCCCGAGCTACTCGAGGTGATCGCCGCGATGGCGGTGGAGACCCCCAGACTCATGGTCATGGGGGACTTTAACCTGCCATCGGCGGGCGAAACATCCGAGGTACTCGGGAGTTCATGGCTTCCATGACGGCCATGGACCTGACCCAAGTAGTTCAGGGCCCCACTCACGAGGGAGGACACACGCTGGATCTGATTTTTGTCTCTGGACACTGGATTAGTGATCTTGGAACAGGGGATTTAACCATCTTACCCTTGTCATGGACAGATCACTCTCTCCTTCGGAACCGGAGACATCGAGTTGGTTCCGCCCCAGGCGCCTGATGGACCCGGAAAGGTTCCAGAGGGAGCTTGGGCCAGTACCTGTGTCCCTGTCCCACGGCTCGACTGAGGATCTAGTGGCCGCATGGTATAGTGCGGCCACGGGGGCCTTGGACCGAGTCGCGCCCTTGCGGCCTCTCATGCGGCATCGAGTCACCCAGGCTCCTTGGTTTACCGAGGAGCTTCGGGAGATGAAACGCCGCAAGAGACGCCTAGAGAGTAGGTGGAGATCTTCTCGATCCGAATCTGACCGAACACTAGTGAGAGACCATATTAGGACTTACTTAGTGGCGCTAAGAGTGGCCAAACGTGAGTATTGTGCCACCCTTATCGCGTCCGCGGAAAACCGCCCTGCCGCCCTGTTTGGGGTGACCCGCTCCCTCTTGCATTTGAGGCCGCGGGAAGCCCCTCTGCAGGGTCGAGCAGAGGAATTTGGAGTTTTCCTGCAGGACAAAATCACTCAGATTCGGAACGAGCTGCCCTCCACTAGTGGTCCGGTCGAGGTGTCCGGTGCTGGTCTTGCGATAACACCTTGGGAGGAGTTCGACTTTGTTACTACCGAGGATATAGACAGGTTGCGGAGGAACCTTAGAGCCACCACGTTTATTGGACCCGTGCCCCTCCTGGCTTGTACTGGCATCCTGGGAGGTGACACGAGGCTGGCTCCAGGGTATTGTGAATTCATCTCTGAGTGAGGAGTCCTTGCCTACCGTCTTGAAAGAGGCGGTGGTGAGGCCCCTCCTCAAGAAGCCAGCCCTGGACCCAGCTTTATTAGAGAACTATCGTCCCGTCTCCAACCTTCACTTTTTAGTGAAGATTGTCGAGAGTGTGGTGGCTCAACAGTTTCCCCGACATCTGGAGGAAGTTGATTATTTAGACCTGCGCCAGTCCGGCTTCCAGCCCGGTCACAGCACTGAGACGGCATTGGTCGTGTTGGTGGATGATCTCTGGAGGGCACGGGATAGAGGTTGTTCCTCTATCCTTGTCCTATTAGATCTCTCAGCGGCTTTTGATACCATCGACCATGGTATCTTATTGCACCGATTGGGGGGGTTGGGGCTGAGAGGCACCGTTTTACGGTGGTTCTCGTCCTACCTCTCTGGTCGGTCGCAATGGGTGTTGGCAGGAGGGCAGAGGTCGTCCCCGAGGCCCCTCACATGTGGGGTTCCTCAGGGGTCGGTCCTCTCGCCACTCCTGTTCAACACCTACATGAAGCCGCTGGGCGAGATCATCTGTGGTTTTGGGGTGGAATACCATTTGTACGCTGATGACACTCAGTTGTACATATCCACCCCAAACCACCCCAACGATGCCGTCGAGGTGCTGTCCCGGTGTCTGGAGGCCGTACGGATCTGGATGGATAGTAACAAACTCAGGCTCAACCCGTCCAAGACCGAGTGGCTGTGGTTTCCGGCACCCCGGTTCAGCCAGATAAGTCCAACACTGGCCATTGGGGGCGAACAACTGGCCCCCGTGGAGAGGGCGCGCAACTTGGGCGTCCTCCTGGATTCCCAGCTGTCCATGGAGGACCATGTGGCGGCCGTGGCCAGGGGGGCGTTCTATCAGGTACGCCTGATACGCCAGTTGCGCCCCTTACTGGACCGGGGAGCCCTTCGCACAGTCACTCAAGCGCTTGTGACGTCCCGGCTGGATTACTGTAACACTCTCTACATGGGGCTTCCCTTAAGGTGCACTCGAAAGCTACAGTTAGTACAGAATGCGGCCGCGCGGGTGATTATGGGTGCCTCAAGGCAAACCCACATAACACCTCTCCTGGGCGAGCTGCACTGGCTGCCTGTGCCCTTTCAAGTGCGCTTCAAGGTATTGACGACCATCTTTAAATCGCTCCATGGCTCGGGGCCTAGCTATATACGAGACCGCCTCCTGCCCCATACATCCCTTCGTCCGATCCGCTCCCACAGAGAGGGTCTTCTTCGGGTGCCGTCGGCGGGGCAATGCCGGTTGGCGACACCCAGGGGAAGGGCCTTCTCTGTGGCGGGCCCGGCCCTCTGGAACGACCTACCCCCCGACCTTCGTACTATCTCGGACCTCCGCCTCTTCCGCCAACGTCTTAAGACATATTTATTTCAACAAGCCGGCCTAGGATAGCCTCCCGTTTCTGACTTTTTAAAGAAAAATTTATAATTTGGTAAGGGTTTTAATATTGGGTTTTAGCACGGGTTTATTAATTTAATACATTTTAATTGATATTTATTGTATTTTGTGTTTTAAATAATGCCTGTGCGCCGCCCTAGGTCCTAACAAGTAGAAGGGCGGGGTATAAATTTAATAAAATAAAATAAATAAATAACAGAGAGAAACTGCTAACTCCTGGATTAGAGGCATTGACTATGGTATGAGCATCCCATTACATACAGTTGTTAATGTGACAGAATTTAGGGGACCAGGCTATTGTTTGGACAAGTAACAACAAAGTCTTTGGTATTTAAGTCTACCTTTGTTGGCAGTATTCATTGTTACTGTATTTAGAAATTATATTGTTTTTGACTGATTCTCTTTTACTTGCATGGATAATCAGTTTTATTTATATTACTGTGTATAATTCTGGTTTACTAAACTGCATACCTTGGAATTTAGTGGGATATGGGAGAATTTATAGGTAATACTCATTTCTTTTATCTCTTTTGCTTGGTATTAATTTTTGGATAAATATCATTGCTAGATAAATTAGCAGGGCTTGGTGAAGGCGTATGCATGGTTTTGATCAAGAAGTATAAGGAACATAAGAACAGCCTTGCTGGAACAGGCCACAGCCCATCCAGTCCAGCAAGGAAGACAGCTAATAAATTCTAAATGATCATCAATTGTTTAATCAATTTTAAGGTTACTAGTCATGTATCCACCTCACAACTAAGATTTGCAAGTTATGTAGTAGGGTTTTTATTATATATATATATTCCAAGTTTGTGCTCTTTTTCTAGTAATAGGCTTTTGGGATTTCACTGTAAAACATGCTGTGAAGGTGTTAAATGAAAATACTAATTTAATTAATATATTATTGACATTCTATCGCACATTCCCTTAGTCCTTGCCTTTCATCGGCACAACTATTATTACCACCCAGTGACTATTAATATCTTTATTATTAATAAAGATATTAATAGTCACTGGGTGGAAGGACCAGGGGAGACATGATAGCAGTGTTCCGATATCTCAGAGGGTGCCACAAAGAAGAGGGAGTCAAACTTTTCTCCAAGGCACCTGGGGGCAGGACAAGAAGCAATGGGTGGAAACTAACCAAGGAGAGAAGCAACTTAGAATTAAGGAGAAATTTCCTGACAGTAAGAACAATTAACCTCTGGAACAGCTTGCCTCCAGCAGTTGTGAATGCCCCAACCCTGGAAGTCTTTAAAAAGATGTTAGACAGCCATTTGTCTGAAATGGTATAAGGTTCCTGCCTATGCAGGGGGTTGGACTAGAAGACCTACAAGGTCCCTTCCAACTCTGCTATTGTATTATTGTATTATTATCTTTTATCAAGATGCTTATTTCTGAAGACAAATTTTGATCTGCTTGATCCAAGTATCTTCATTTCAGACACTTCTGTAAGTAATCCCACCAAACAAGAAACAGATTTTTCTTGATCCAGGAGGAATTAAAAAACAAGTGAATATGTACTTTTGTGCTGACTGAACCATAATTATAACACAAATTTCTCATTACCTGTGAAAAAAATGTCCTTAATAAAATTCCTTTCAAAACAAAATAGATATGGAAACAAAATGCAACCTAACTGAATATAAATGTACTGGGAGAGGAAAGGAGTAAACTTTATTACAGCTTCTTTTCGTTTTAATTCTCTATAGTGCATTGAGAACGTAATAACCCAGCCTGGCCAAAAACTCTACATTAAATAATAATAGTATTGCATTTAAAGTGTTACAATTGCTACAATGTAAAGGGGAAAGTAATTCTCATCTTTCATTTAGCCCATTTAGTCAGCAATCAAAACAATACAATAGCAGAGTTGGAAGGGACCTTGGAGGTCATCTTGTCCAACTCCCTGTCTAGGCAGGAAGCCCTATACCATTTCAGACAAATGGCTAGCCAACATCTTCTTGAAGACTTGCAGTGTTGGGGAATTCACAACTTCTGGAGGCAAGCTGTTCCACTGATTAATTGTTCTAACTGTCAGGAACTTCTCTTCAGTTCTAAGTTGCTTCTGTCCTTGATTAGTTTCCAATCCGTGGTTCTGAAGCTGCATGTGGCTCTTTCATCCCTCTGTTGCAGCTCCCTGTTGCTGGTTAGCCCCACAATTCATAGGGCTTTTATTAGGACAGGTAGAGGAAAAAGGATGCCACACTAGGAGGAGACTATGATGGGGGAACTGGACTTCCAGACGGCTCCAGAATTGAATGGTGGACTTCCCATTAGGACTCTGTGGCTCTTTGAGTGTTTAAGGTTGCCGACCCCTGATTTAGCCAGAGGAAAACTAGGCACTGAAAATGAGCCTGGTCCAATCATCAGCCAATAAATGAGGCAGGTAATTTCGATTCCCATCTATCCCAGCAAGAACAGTATCCAGTGTAATCATAGAAGCCAAAATGACTGTTATTTGCCAATGAACCATTCCCTAACACAGCAATACACAGGATGAGAATATCAAGAATTCATGTGTTTTCAAACATGTGACCCTTACTGGGATTCGAACTGGGGCTGTATTCCATGCCAGGCGAGAGCCTTAGTCATTAAGCCAGCCAGGTTCTGTTCCTGCTCAGCAAGGAAAGGAAAAAAGGAAACAGTATGTCTCCTCCCTTGTCTCAGCTGAGCAGGAACAGAACCTGGCTGGCTTAATGGCTTTTTAGCTCTCATCAGCTAGCCATACCCTTACTGGGATTCAAACCGGAGCTGTATTACATGCCAGGCGAGAGCCTTGCCATTAAGCCAGCTCGGTTCTCTTCTTGTCAGCTGAGACAGGAGGATAGTTATATATAATTGTTTCCACAACAGCCCCGGTTCGAATCCCAGTAAGGGTATGGCTAGCTGATGAGAGCTAAAAAGCTCGAAATAGATCTATCCTAGTCTCCCTGACTTATTTATTGATCAGCTCAAAAACGTAACACACATATTAAAAAAAATTACATGGCATGGAATACAGCCCCGGTTCGAATCCCAGTAAGGGTATGGCTAGCTGATGAGAGCTAAAAAGCTCGAAATAGATCTATACTAGTCTCTCTGATTTATTTATTGATCAATTCATAAAACTAACACACACACACACACACATATAAAATCATATTTCATATTTCATAAAACTATATCCATCATTATTTCATTACTCTTATTATGGCAAAATATTTGTTAACTAAAAATCCTTCAATAACAATCTAAAAATTACTAAATTTCTACCTATAATCATCAAGGAATGGCTAATCTTTTATTGTCAGCTTTCATTATCAACCAGTATCTTTCCAATAGCGAAGTAGTCTCATCTCTCTTGCCATTTGTGGTTTCAATCTTCTTTTGTTCTCCCTGTAAACTTCTTTCCACACTTCGAGACAACTCTCAAATGGTATTGTTGCCCTCCTTCTGTTATTAAAAGTTGTTTATCTTTGGTTATCAGATGTGCTTCTGGAATAATTTATCCTCTTACATCCATCATCAATCCTTTTTTCCCCTCTTCTTCTTGGAGACCGAATTGGAGCTCAGATTCTTCAGGTTCCCTTTTCAAAGTTCCCTTCTTTCTGCTTTTTCCCATTTGATCCATTAGTAATATCCTCTGTTGCCCTATCTTTATCTTCAACTGAAGGGGGTATCTCTTTATCTTCTACATCTTCCTTCTCTTTAATTTTTGGGGCCCCAATCCCCTCATATTTTGCTGTAATAAACACCAGTTTTTCCAATTTCTTATCGATTCTTCCAAAAGATTTAAAATTCCAGCCAAATTTTTTTGATATTCTAAAGTATCCTTATCTGGATATTGATCCATGTTACAAAAAAAAAAAAGGAATAAGGAAAGTTAATTACTACTGCCACACTGGTCTCAGGCCTATTTTATCTTTTCATTTTAAATTAATTTAAATCACAGGTTTTGTTGTACTCTTCAAAAGAAAAGGATTCTGTATTTTCTTTTCCCTTTTCCCTTCCTTTGCCTAAACAATTATCAAAGAGCACCTGTAGAAAACAATTCATGCCCTTGGGTCTTTATCAGTTTCTATAAACAAGTTGTAAACCCTTCATCTGAATAGTCAACAATCTCCAAAGAAAGAAAAATAAATTGTCTCAAAAGGTCCAGCCTCTGACCTCCCAGTGACAGTGTTGTTGCTTTTCACTTTCTAATATGTCTCTCTTCATTATAAAAAAAATAAAGTTCTTATTGGAATTTTAGTAGCAAATCATAAGAAGAATTATAAAAGTAAAAATAGGGCTTTAGTCCAAGTCTCAAAAATTAGAGTAACAAAAAAAAACAAACAAACCCAGAAGATGAAACAATCCTCTCCCTTTAAGAGGAGAGAGAGAAAAAAACCCATTACAGGCGTTTCAATCCACAATTACAAAGAAAAAAAAAACTTTCCAGATCAGTCCAAAATAGGTTAATTCCACCGCTTATTTTTTTTGCTTAAAGGATTTAGTTTTACTCTAAAAAAAAAAGTTTCTTTGGGCAAAGTATCTCAAAGAAAGAATAAACCTTCCAGATGGACTCACTTTCTCTTTCAGCTTCCTTCTGGAGCCGTCCCTGTCTTTGTCAGCCTGGGGCTGCTTGTTTGCCGCAGAGTAGAAGGGGTCCCTTTGGGTCAAACAGGGACTTTGTGGTATCTCTGTAACCAGCAAGTCTTTATCTTCTCAGTTGCTGTCCCTCCGAGACGGTTTAGGTCCAAACGGACCGATCCACAGCAAAAGTATCAACGGAGATCTCAGACCATTGAGACCTCACGTTGTGCCAACGGGACACTGGCTCCTCCTCTCCAAAAAGGAAATTTGTTTTAAAGTAAGTTGAATTTTAAGGAAATGTTCACTGAAAAAACATGTTTTTTGTGAACTAGAGTAAAACTGTATAGTTAACAGAAATATCAGTAGAATAATGTCTAAATGAAAAACCTTAACATACAGAGCCTGTATTTATTCCTGAATATTAAACATACAACCTGCTTAACTTAAATATTTGCTACAATCCAGAGCACTGTGTAAATAAATCTATTGGGTTTCCTGCATAACTGATTCTAATTAGTTGCCAGGATCTTTTAAAAGACTGTCAAGCAATTTCAGTTAATTTATGAAGATTCATGACTACCATATTTTTCAGATTATAAGATGCACCAAAGTATAAGATGCACCAAGGTTTTGAAGAAGCAAATTTAAAAAAAAGTAGGTAGGTAGATAGAGGGATAGACAGAGAGAGAGAGAGAAATTGGGGCATTGGTCCTACCTGATACGCCCCTTCTCGAGGCTGTAGAGACGGTGGTCACTTGCGGGAAAACTAAGTCAGCATCCAATAGAACTGAGTGTACTAATTTGATGACATCATCACGCAGGAGTACCTTCCCGCTTTGAAGACGAAAGAGATCGTAGACTGCTGTGGATAAAAAAATCGCTCTCTCCAGACCATTAGTAGCAAGGATACAGCTCCCCGAGAACGCATAGGCCAGAAGAAGCCAAAAAACGGGTGGGGGTGACTACCGTCTCTACAGCCTCAAGAAGGGGCATATCAGGTAGGACCAACACCCCATTCTCCAATGCTGGTAGAGGCTGTGGTCACATGCAGGACGTACCAAAGCTGGACATGTCCCTGGGAGGGAAAGAGACTGGCCTAGGAGGTGGAAGAGGAGAGCACTGTTGCAGGACCTGCCGCCCGAACGCCGCATTCGCCGAAGCGTGCCTATCCACCTTATAATGGCGGATGAAGGGAACAGGGGCAGTCCAGGTGGCCGCCTTACAAATTTCCTCCACCAGAGCGTGCGTGGACCATGCCACCGACATGGCAGCGCTGTGCATCAAGTGAGCGGTAATGGCAGGAGGAGGAGGCAGGAGTTGAGCTGAATATGTCATGGAAATGGTGGAGCGGATCCAGCGACCAATCGTGGAAGAGGAAGCTTTGAGCCCCTTGTTTGGAGGGAGAAAAGCCACAAAGAGAAATTCCGTACGTCGGAATGCAGCTGTAGTGTCAATATAAATTCGGAGGGCCCTCCGTACGTCCAAAGTGTGAAACTTTCATTCAAGTCGGTGGACAGGCCTGGGACAAAAGTCTGGGAGGACGAGGTCCTGTGAACGGTGGAATGCCGAGTTAACCTTCAGGAGAAAGGTGGGATCTAGTCGGAGAGTCACTCGGTCAGGGTGAAAGATACAGAGGTCAGATCGAGTAGAGAGGGCTGCCAGCTCCGACACCCTCCTGGCGGAGGTGATAGCAACAAGAAAAATAGTCTTTAGGGTGAGATGGTGTAGGGAAGCCGACCTGAGAGGTTTGAAGGGTGGGTCCGTAAGATAGTCCAGCACCTTGGGAAGATCCCAAATAGGGAAGCGATGCACCGTCAGAGGGCAAAGGTTCGAGGAGCCCCGATGAAGCACCTGATATGGGGGTGCTGTGAGAGAGGATTGTCCCGGTGAGCTGAGAGGACCGAGGAGAGGGCGGAGACCTGCCATTTTAAGGTGTTGGGGGCAAGATGATTATCGAGGCCCTGTTGCAGAAAGTCCAAGACTTGAGCCACAGAGGCCTCCAAAGGCACAAAGTTCCTAGGAAGGCACCAGGTGATAAAGGCTTGCCAAGTGGCCTCATAAATCCGGTTAGTGGATGGACGGCGAGAGGCCTGAATCATCTTAATGACATGTTCAGAGAGGCT
This sequence comes from Rhabdophis nuchalis, assembly GCA_039707465.1. Classification (NCBI taxonomy): domain Eukaryota; kingdom Metazoa; phylum Chordata; class Lepidosauria; order Squamata; family Natricidae; genus Rhabdophis; species Rhabdophis nuchalis. The sequence continues at coordinate 68,759,914 of CM077647.1, forward strand.
GGAAGCTCTCAGGACCGCCCGCTCAGTCTCCAGGCGGTTAGGTTGAGCCAAGGGAGGTCCGGGTGGAGGATGGAGCCCTGAGAGAGGAGGGATTTGATCTTGGGGAGGCACCAGGCCGGGCCCACCGACAGATTGACCAGGTCGGCGAACCAAGGCCTGTGAGGCCAATAAGGAGCGATGATAATTAGTTCCGCTTCCTCCTCCAGCATTTTTCGAATCACCCTCTGGATCAGGGGGAAGGCGTACAGGAGACCGCGAGGCCACCTGCACCTCAGGGCGTCCGTCCCTTCCGCACCCGGTGTCGTGTAACGTGCGAGGTACCTGGGCAGATGAGCGTTGGATGAAGTTGCGAAAAGGTCCATCTTCGGAGCCCCGTACCTGGTCGACAGTTGATGGAATATCCGTCGATTGAGGGACCATTCCGCCAGATCGATCGTGGTATGACTCAGCCAATCCGTGCAGGCATTGTTGACACCTGAGATGTGTTCGGCGCGAAGAGAGAGAAGATGGACCTCCGCCCAGGATCCTATCTGAAAGGCAGACTCCATGAGAGACAACGCCCGAGTGCCCCCCTGGCCATTGATGTGAGCCTTCACAGTTGTGTTGTCCGTCCGGATCAGCACGTGGGAGTGCAGGATGAATTGCTGGAAGTGGAGGAGGGCAAGATGGATGGCCCGCAGCTCCAGCCAGTTCATGCTGTGGGAGAGGTTGGATTCTGACCAAAGACCCTGAGCTACCTGTTCTTGCAGGTGAGCACCCCAGCCTGACAGACTGGCATCCGTCGTGATGACCAGCCCAGGGTGGCTCCCTGAAGAGAGTTCCCTGAGCTATAGCTGGGGAGCACCACCAGTCCAGAGACTGGAACACCTCTGGCGAGAGGGGGACCTACACTAGGGAGCAATTGCTGTTGATCTTTTGATATGGCAGGAGGAACCACTGGAGGCACCGGCTGTGAAGCCGAGCCCACGGGACGATGGAGAAGCAGGAGACCATCTTCCCCAACAGTTGAGAGAGCTGGAGAAGAGGCATCCAATACTTCCTCCGAACCTCCTGGGCCAGATCCCTGAGACTAGACTGACGGTCGTGAGAGAGGTAGACCTTTCCTCGGGATGTGTCTATGAGGGTGCCCAGATGAACCAGGCGGGACCTGGGTGACATATGGCTTTTCTCCTGATTTATGGAGAAACCCAGATCTTGGAGCACCCGAAGGGTGTCCTAGAGATCCCTGATGGCCTGGGTGCGAGACCTGATCAACAGGAGAATGTTGTCCAGATAGCAGAAGATACGAATGGGGTGGGCACGGAGGTGAACCGCCACGACTGCCAACACCTTGGTAAACACCCTCGGGGCCGAGGAGAGCCCGAAGGGGAGTGCCCGGTATTGGAAGTGGCGGCCCCCATAGACAAAGCGAAGGAAACGGTGATTGGACCTGTGGATGGGGACGTGCAGGTAGGCCTCGGTGAGATCCACCGAGGTCAGAAGGTCATTGAGACGCACCCTCTGCAAGTTAGAGAGAAGGGAGTGCATCTTGAACCTTCTGTACCTGACAAACAGGTTCAGGAACTTTAAATCCAGGATAGCGCGCCAGCCCCCCGAAGACTTCGGCATGATAAAGAGCCGAGAATAGAAACCCTGGCCCCTTTGACCCGGGGGCACGGGCTGAATGGCCTGAATGGAGAGCAGTCCCGGGACACAGGGCAAGAGATGAAGTGGTTCGGAGGACTGGAGCGGAGATCCAGGAGAAGACCGAATCGGATCGTGGACCTCACCCAAGCATCGCCGGTTATGTCGTCCCAGAGGTCCGCAAAGGCCGCTAGGCGACCCCCTATCAGGAGATCCTCCAAGCAGTCACTTGTGACGCTTGAAGGATCAAGTGTTGTTGTCTTGAAGGACTTCCTGGGCTGGAAACGCTGGTTGCTTCTGGCAGGCCTGGTGGAGAAAGAGGGACCCTGACTGGGAGGGGCCTGTCTCTGGGAGCGGGACGTGGAGGCACCTCCATCATGGCCACGAAAGGGCTGCCGCCTGTAAAAGGATTGTGGACTGGAATCCTGCTTTTTAGCGGCAGGTTGCAGCACCTTTCGCTTATCCTTGGATTCCACCAAGAGTGGTTCCAAGGGGGCCCCAAAGAGATTAGAAGGGGAATAAGGGGAAGAGGCCAGGCGCCACTTGGCCTTGGCCTCTGCCTGCCACTGCCTAAGCCAAATAAGACGTCTGGTGGAGATGGAAGTGGCAATTGATTTGGAAGCAAATCGGGCAGCATCCAGAGATGAGTCAGCAGCGAACTCCAGGGCAGCCTTGATTTTATTGACGTCACAGCGAGCCCTGGAATTGCGGGGGGGAAGTCTGGCCTGGAGCTGCCTAAGCCAAAGGAGAGCAGCACGGCTAAAAAAGGAGGCCGAGGTGGAAGCCCTGATGGACCAGGCAGATGATTGATGTGCCTTGACCAGTGTCTGTTCGAGACGCCTGTCCTCGGGATGTAAAGAGTCCTTCGGAGGAGCAGAGGCCGCATTGGAAGAAGCCACGGTTACCACAGGCAGATCCACTGGTGGAACTTCCAAGGCCTTGAGCAGGTCAGGGCTGGAATTGTACAAGCGGCGATCCAAGGTGTTAGAGAGAGGACCTGTACCTAGAGACAACCACTGATTCTGGACAACATCAAGGAAGAGGCGGGGCGAAGGAATCACCTCTCTCTCCATGGTCGGTTGAGCAAAGAGTGGATCGGTGGTATACGCCGTCTCAACGGGCATCCTGGGAGACCTTGGGAGGAGGAAATCCTGAGATCTTTTTCTTCTTGAAAAGGAGAGATTTGAAAACAACAGGTTTAAACAACCCCACAATTGCAGGAGGATCAGGAGGTAAACCTTCATCTTCGGAGAGATCCGAGTCACGACGAGGCTGATCATCCTCCCCAAAGACAGAGGCCTGATTGGAAGGGCCGGGCAGGTCATGGCTGGAAGAGGCAGAAAGGTCACCCTCCCTGTGCCTGGAGCTGGAGGCAGAGGGAGATCTACGAGTATAATGAAGGGAGGCCCTGTGCCTGATGCCCGCAGCAATGCCCCTCTCGATGGCATCCGAGATAATAGATGCAAAATCCGGAAAATAAGGGGCCTGGGGCAAGGCCGGAGGAACCGAGTCCTGGAAAGCCTCCTCACCGTGTGGTGTCACACTCCTGCCCCCATCAGAGTCCTCCCTACTGTCCGCCAGATCCCCAGATCCCCTCCTCAGGCTGAATGATGGATGCAGCTGGAGAAAGATCATCCTCTGAATCAGAGAAGAGATCTGGCGGGGGGGCTGGGGGGGAGCGTCGTTGTGCCCTAAAAGGGGTAGCCTCGAGATGCTTTGTCTTGGCAGTGGCCTTCCTGGGAGCTGGGTCAGTGGAAGCAACAGGCCCGGAAGCAGAGGCCTTGGCTGGGGCCTTACGAGCTGGGCCTGGAGTCTTGGGAGGAGGGCCAGCAGGCTGAGAATCGGAAGTAGTCTTTCTCTTCTGAGCCCCTTGGCAGGCAGGGGCTGAGCAGGGGCAATCTCTTGCGAATCCTGGGAATCTCCCATACTCACGGTTAGAAGCAAACCTCAATGCAGATGGTAGGTCAAGATGGCTACCAACCTTTTCCCGCCAAAACAAAATGGCCACCGAGGCTATGAGCCTATGGGCTGGGCGCCACGAGGCAGCAGGAAGGCAAGCTGGCAAGGAAAAGGCTGCAGACTGGAGGAGAAGGTCTCAGGAACTGCAGCAAGGCTGCAGGCGACGAGGAGCCGGATCGGGCGCTCTGCGGGGCGAAGGTCTCAGTGGCGGCTGCTGCAGCGATGGCGGAGGCGGCGGAGATCCTCGGAGCGTTGGCGGCAGCGGCGGCGGCTGAGGGGAAGGCTCAAGCCCAAGAGGCCTACGGAGGGAGGCAAGCCCTCAAAGGCCCGAGCAGCAGACTGCAAGAGTCTGAAGGGCTGCTGGAGGCCAGAAGAGGAGGGCAGAAGAAAAAAATTTAAAACTAAAAGGAAAAAAAGTTTTTTGAAAAATGCCAATAGAAAAGGTGGTCAAATGCAGAGAGAGCAAAACACACAGCCAGTTCCTAGAGAACTGAGTCTGAAAAAGCAGGAAGGTACTCCTGCGTGATGATGTCATCAAATTAGTATACTCAGTTCTATTGGATGCTGACTTGAGTTTTCCCGCATGTGACCACCGTCTCTACCAGCATTGGAGAAACCGTAGGTAGGTAGGTAGGTAGGTAGGTAGGTAGGTAGGTAGAGGGATAGAGAGAGAGGGGGGGGGAGAAATACAGTAGGTAGGTAGGTAGAGAGATAGAGAGAGAGAGGGAGAAATACAGTAGGTAGGTAGGGAGAGGTAGAGGGATAGAGAGAGAAATACAGTAGATAGGTAGGGAGAGAGAGAGAGAGAGTGAGTAGGTAAATAGGTAGATGTTTCCAGGTGTTGCTGGAGAAGGAAATCATTGACAATCTGCAGCACCTAACTTCGTTCCTGCTGGCACAGCATTTGATCCACATACTTCTCATCAATCAGTTAAAGAGCTTTCCAAAAGGGGGGGGGGGGGAAACCCTTTTTGCACTCTGCAAACCTCCCCAAAACGGCCCGTTTTTCATGAAAACAGGCCCGTTTTTTTCAAATAAAAGGCATGAATAACCTTGGGGGGGCTTGCAGAGTGCTCCTAGGGGTGTAGGGGTGGCAAAAAAGAGCATGCATAGCCTTATGGAGGCTTGGAGTGCTGCTGGGGCTGGGGCAAAAAATGGCCCATTTTTTGCTTGTTTCTGCCCTCCCCAGCCCCCAGGAGATCTCTGAAAGCCTCCATAAGGCTAGACGCGGCCATTTTGGTGAAGGGGTGAGGCTTCGGGAGGCAAAAAAAATGCTGTAGTCAATGTATAAGACACACCGAGATTTTCATCCTCTTTTTAGAGGAAAAAAGGTGTGTCTTATACTCCGAAAAATATGGTACATCCCAAAGAAATCTTATGTAATTATTATTTCCCCCCTTTTCAGCTGATTTACATGTGTCTTGCCTGTGATACCATTTATCTTATTGACTTTTGCTATTCTATTCTGGTCACTTTTTCTATTTTACATACCTAAGTAAGTACTGTATGAATCTCTGTTCAGCATTTTGCAGTGTTCCTACCATGTCTTTTTAGAAAAGACACTTTGATTTTAAGAATTTTGAATGTTGTTGCCATTCGCCATTTCTGAGACTTTAAAACCCAACTTCTTCAACTTACAGAGACTCAAGGATTCTTTAGTTGAGGATCGTTTCCCCCCCCCCTTCTAATTTGCAATTGAATCCTAGAAACTATCTCCTTGAAGTAACATCCTTCTGCACTCTGAACTGCAAGCATGCCCAATCACAACTATTTCTCCAAGGGTTACCAAGTTGCAATCCTTTCAGTGTTCTTTATTGTTGTTTCATCACTATTATTACAGTAATAGGTCCTAAAGCTAAATGTTGCTTAATTTTATGCTATTTGCACCATTCCTTGATATCTCTATGTGAATGCAAGAACAAAACACAATCTAAAGTGGGGGAGGGGAAATGACATTCATGTAGTTAGATTTTTCAAGACAACTATGATATTTCTCGGGAGGGGATATAGAAAAATTATGCACAAAGGTTACATATTAAAAAAGGTAATTATATTATTTTCCACAAAGTCATACCACAGGGAAAATACTGAATACTGAATTTTACTTATATGGAAATTATAGATGTAGGAATTATAGAAACATTCCAAAGTGATTTTCCTTTACAGATATGTTTTGCATGTTATGCACAACTGAAAGAAAATAAATTGTTTTAAGGTATAGTACATTATGGCACCAATTAGGACAAGGGAAATAACGCAAAACCATTCTCCTCCTCCCAGGAATTAGAGAAATGATAAATCTTGCCAGCTCTGTAGAACATTTATGAAGAACAAGGACTTTTGATAACATCAGAAGAATATATGTGGAGATTAGCATAGGCTCTCAGAATGCGTCAGTTTAAATGACTGTATAACAGTTTAGAAAGAAACATGAGTATAGAACCCTTTGTTTAAAATTAAAGGAACAATATCATAAAGATAATGGCCTTTACATTTTATATATGCTCACTCCTTATTTAGCAACTAAGTTCTATACTAATGATCAGGTTGTTAAGTAAAATGGAAAATGGGTGACCACATCACACATACAGAGAGGGAGAGGTGGGGGGGGGGGGATGTTGTGAAGATCATTAGATATTGTCATCTTATTTTGTCAATCTCCCAAATGGAGCACATGAGAAACATGACAAGATGAGATAATCAGTGATGTAATTCAAGTGATGTAATTCTCCTTAATAATTGGTTAGATGTGGCTGGGGGGTTGTCATGTGATTAAATGGGTATGGCCAACTCGAGTTAACTCACGCAAGGTGGGGGCAGCACAGGTGATGGCCAGAGCCTTAGTGCGGGAGTGAAGTGCCCCTGCTCTTGCTTTTGTGCAGCAACAGCATTCTGTCTTCGTTGCGGTAATTTGTGCTCAAAGCAGCCCTTGACTCCCACCACTTTGGGCTTGGAGTTGTAAGCCATGTCCGAGAAGCACTGCAGCGGAGAGAAGAGTCTGAGTCTGATTCTCCAGCACCTCATCACTTCCTGGGTCTTGATGCCCAACTGTCAGGTTTTTAAAAAAGATTTTTGCAGCAGGAAATGGCAGGTGGCTACGTTGGGCCTTTCTTGATGCAGCTGGGCATGCCTCAGTCACTCGAGGAGACGCGCAACCTGCTCTCTGCCATGAGACACTGGCCTGCCACGTTCAGCATGGCCACCTCATGGCTTGCCCGCTGATCTGACTGGCTGATGCTGCTATTGTTGCCAGGGGCAAGTGGGGCAGGATCCCATTGTGGCTCCATGTTGTAATGAGCTCCAGGAGGAGGGGACCTCTGCCCCCCCATTGTGAAGCGCATTAAATTTCACTGTGCTGGGCAAGATACTGTGAGAGCAGCGGGAGACCACTTCAACCATGAGGCAGCAACACCAGCGTTGTCAGCACAGGTTGGATCAGTGGGTAGGACATAAGATGGTGGCAGCCAGGTTTGCAGGCAATGAGGCAGCCGCAGCAGCAGCATTACTTGGCTCAGCGGGTAGGCCATGGTGGCAAATGTAGCAGCCATGTCTTGGGTCAGAGAGCAGGTCATGCGTCTCCCCAAGCGACTGAGTCATTTCCAGCTGTACCAGCAAAGTAGCTACTGGCCATTTCCTGCTGCAAAAAGCTTTTAAAAACCCTGACAGTTGGACAAAGAGATGTAGCAAGAGAGAAGGCGCAGGAGAATGAGAGCTGGCTGCTTTTCTCCACTGCAATGCTTCCTGGATGTGGCTTACAGCTTTGAACCAGAAGCGGCAGGAGGTGGGGGCTACCTTGAGTGCAAATGTACCACAACGAAGGATGATTGCTGTTGCTGCACAAAGGCAAGTACAAGAGTACTTTGCTCCCGCACTAAGGCTTCGGCCATTGCCACCGCTGCTTCGACCACTTGCATCATCCCACTTTCTAAAACAGTTACCTTGCTCTGGCTAGAGGGCTGCACCACTCCTTGTACCACGGTCTACGGCAGCAATTTCCAGCTCCATCTGCAGCAAGTCTCCCAAACCCACCATTAACCTTATCAATTCAGACCAGGCGAGAGGTGACTGGGAGCGAAGGGGTGAGACGAGTCAGTGGTGGGATCAGCCAGGTCTGCGCAAAAAGTTAACAACCAGTTCAGCCAAACCAGTGCAAATTGGCTGAATCCCACCACTAGAGATAATCCCACTTTATTGTAAGGCTACATTAATAGAATCTTCCAAGTCTCAAAGGACAGATCTCCTACTTTTTATTACCTGATGAATTGGGGTGGATCTTTCCTAAGTGACGTCCGATCTGCTTGGAGCATCATTTTGAGTGGTCCGGAGGTTTAAGGGAAGTCTCCTGAAGGTCGCTGAAGCCTTTGGACCACTCAAAATGACACTCCAAGCAAATCAGACATCACTTTGGCGGTTTCGGCGACGCGTCATTTTGTGTGCTCGGAGGCTTCAGGGAAGCTCATGAAGGCTACGGAGGGCCTCCAGAGGTGGGGGAGAGGCTCTTTTCGCCCTCCCCAGGCTCCTATAAAGCCTCTGGAGCCTGGGGAGGATGAAAAGAACATGCAAAAAAGGGCGAATTCAGCTAGCCAGCGTGCGCATGCCATAGGTTCGCCATCATGGCCCTAGACAGAATTACACCCCTCTTATCTTCCAAGATTCTCATATTACATTACATAGTCAGACAAAAGTTCTCTCAAGAGTTGTAACAGTATTATTTTCACTATAGAATGGGTCATTGTAATTTTGTAATTGTAATTGTATTCAAATTTGTATACCGCCCTTTCTCCCTTACGGGACTCAGGGCGGTAAACAGGCAATGATAAATAATAATAATAAAAACATCAATATAAATACCTATGCTAAAAATAAATTAAATACTAAGCCTGCTCTAAAATGCACAATAAAACCCCCAATAAAACCAGGTCATAAATGGGTTATGAAAATACATTGATCAGAAAATACATTTTTAGTACCACTGTATTTGCAAATAGTTGATAATTTAGGTAGTCACCAAATGAAGAGTACTAGATTGGTTTCCTTTAAATGTAGAATGAATATTTTCTGCTTGTTTTTGTTATATATCACATACATTAGATTCATTACCATACTTTTCGGAGTATAAGACGCACCAAGGTTTTAAAGAGACAAATAAAAAAAAAGTTTTTGCATTCTGCAAGCCTCCCAAAAACAGCCTGTTTTTCTTTTTTCAAAAAAGGACATGGATAGCCTTTAGGAAGCTTATAGAGTACTCCTGGGGGCTGAGGGGGCAAAATTAAACAAAAAACGGGTCTTTTGTTCATTTGTCCTCCCCAGCCCCCAGGAGCTCTCTGAAAGCCTCCTACAAACTATGCATGGCCATTTTGGTGAAGGCGGCAGGGTTTCGGGAGGCAAAAATGCTGTAATCAGTATAAAAGAGGCACCCAGATTTTCAGTCCCTTTTTTGAGGAAAAAAGGTTCATCTTATTCTACGAAAAATACAGTATTTAAATTGGGCAACCCTAGAAATCCATTAAATAAATAATCCCAGAAATAGGTCATGTATAACTTGCAAAGATGAAGCAAGGAAAGCAAAAGCACAGAATGAACAAAGAATTTTCAGATGACACAACAGTGGTGGGTCTCATAACTGGAGGGGACGAATCAGCATACAGGGAAGAAGTCCAGAAGGTATCCGCATGGTGCTCAAGAAACAACTTACATCTAAATACTAGCAAGACAAAGAAGATGGTGCTAGATTTCCAGAGGCACAGAGAGGAACCTGCCCCACTGTACATTGAGGGGGGCTGTGTGGAGAGGGTTTCCTCTTTTAAATTCTTAGGAGTGCTTATTAGCCAAGATCTCACCTGGAAAAACAACATGTCTCTGGTGATTGGAAAAGCCCAACAGAGACTTCATTTCCTTAGAGTCCTGCGGAAAAATCAGGTGGAACAATGGCTGATGACCTCTTTCTATCGGTCCACCATAGAAAGTGTCCTCACATATTGTATCACAGTGTGGTATGCTGGTTTAACAGTTGCGGAGAGGAAGACACTACAGAGAGTGATCAATTCGGCACAAGAAGCCATTGGTTGCCCTCTGACACCACTGGATGATATGGCCAGATTTCGCTGCTTTAGCAGAGTAAGGAAGATACTCAAAAATGATTCACACCTTGGTCAATGTCTATTTGCACTTCTACCATCAGGCAGAAAACATCAAAGTATAGCCAGCCGAACAAACAGGTTTAGAGATAGTTTCTATCCTTGGGCTATGAGACTTTTAAATACAACCACAATCACTCCATGCACATGCTAGATTTTTTTCTTTTTTCCTTTTTCTCTCTTTTTTCATTTCTGTTTTAAGTTTGCACCAGTGAGGTTAAAACCAATTTCGTTGTAAACAAGTGCAATGACAATAAAGATGATGATGATGATGATTATTCTGTGGTTAATCTTTGGTGAGATTCACAGCCTTTGGAGCTGGTTGGTAGCTCAACAGTTCGAGTCCTAACCAAGGACTTAGGAGCTGTTAAGGTAACGTCGGAGGATATAAACTGTTCCAAGTAGGGTGATTTTTTGTAGAGTCAGAATATTCAAGTCCGGTAAATTTAGAATGTCTAAATAGCGAGGTAGCCCTTTAGGTATTGCCCCAAAGGCTCCAATTACAATCGGGACAACAAACGATTTCTTTTTCCATAGTTGCTCAACTTCAATTTGCAAGTCCCAGTACTTTGTGATTTTTTTCTTTTTCAATTCGTTCATCATCGTCGTCATCATCATCATCTACATTATTCATTAAACATGAAACTCAGCCAACTGAACATTTAAAAATGCATTACAAATACCATTGATTGGTGCTAATGGTTGATATGGTTTGCTGCCAGCATCCTAGGTATCAACCAAGTACCTTCTCAGAATGTAAGATGTTCCAAGTAGTGCAGTTTTTTGCAGTTCCGCTGGTGTTACTGCAGGAAGCTGCAATTTGTTGATGTATTTAATAAAATTCTTGGACATGGTGCCAAGTGCCCCAATGACAATGGGTATCATGCTTCATCCATAGCCCTGTAGTTTCGATGGCCAGGTCGCGATATTTCATTATTTTTTCTAGTTCTTTTTCTTCGACTCTGGCATCTCCAGGAATAGCGATATCTATAAACCGTACACTTCGGCCCTCTACAACCGTGATATCTGGTGTGTTGTGCTCCAAATGACGATCTGTTTGTATTCGAAAGTCCCACAAGATCTTCACCCTTTCATTCTCGATAACTTTTTCCACTTTATGTTCCCATGACTTTCTGGATACAGGTAAATCCTATTTTTTACATAATGACCAGTGAATTAATTTAGCAACTTGGTTGTGTCTACCTTTGTAATCAGTTTGTGCGATTTTGCTACATTCACATATTAAATGTGAAACAGTTTCGACTTTGTTATTGCAAAGTCGGCAGTTTGGGTTGTCAATGGATTTTTGAATCTTCTCTTTCATGGCATTAGTTTGTAGTGCTTGTTCTTGAGCGGCCAGTATTAAACCTTCCGTTTCTTTCTTGATAGTTCCCATCTTAAGCCATGTCCATGTCAAGTTGTCATCACATTTTCCTTCAATGTTTTTCAAGTGATGTCCATGCAAGGTCTTGGTCTTCCATCTATTTAATCAGTCATCCAGCTGTTTTTCCTTATATTCTGCCTTTGTTTCTATTGTTTTTATGCTGTTCTCCATTTTTACAGCCTGCAGCAATTTTTCTGTACTTTGGTTCACATAATCATTCAAACTTCGTTTTTCTTCTTCTACAATTTGATGGATTTGCAATAGCCCCTGCCCCCTATTTTTCTTGGCATGTACAACCTGTCAATGTCACTTCGTGGATGTAAAGCATGGTATATATTCAAAAGTTTGCATGTTTTCCGGCCCAGATTTTCCAGTTCAGCCAGAGTCCAGTTGGTGATTCCAGCTGAATAGCATATCACTGGAACTGCCCATGTATTAATGGCTTTAATTATGTTTCTGGCATTCAGCTTTGATTTTAATATTTTGCGGACCCTCCTGATGTATTCCTTTTGTGTTGACTCTTTGACTTTTTAATTCAAGATATTATCTGCTTCCAATATGCCTAGGTACTTGTAACCATCATCCTTTTCTAATGCTTTCACTATATTTCCAGTTCTATTCCTTCTGTTTTTTCCATTTTTCCTCGCTGCATGGATAGTATAGCACATTTTTCAAGTCCAAAGTTCATTTTGATGTCACTGCTGAACAGTTGAACTGTGTTGAGTATTGATTTAAGTTCAGTGGGGCTTTTTGCATATATTTTTAAGTCATCCATGTATAGTAGATGGTTTATCTTGCCATGTTGTCTTGAGATTTGGTATCCCAGTTTTGTGTTCCATAGGATTATTGTCAGGGGAACTAATGCGATGTTGAACAGTAGTGGTGAAAGTGAATCTCCTTGGAAGATTCCTCGTCTGATGTTGACTTCACCAATGTTCTCCCCATTTGTTGTTAGAACTGTTTTCCATTTTTGCATATTTGCTTTAAAAAATGTACAGATATTTTTGCTAATTCCAAAGTTTTCCAGACAGGTGTTAATCCAGCTGTGGGGTAATGAGTCAAATGCCTACTTGTAATCAATCCAAGCCATATTTAAATTTGTTTTCCTTTGTTTTGCATTTTTTAGTACCATTTTGTCTAAGAGCAGCTTTTGTTCCTCTTGATTTTTTATAATTTCCTTTTTGTTCTACTGGATACAAACGGTTTTCTATCAGGTGATTGAATATTGTATTTGCCAGTATCCTTGTAAAAAGTTTGAACGTTGTTGGCAGACAAGTAATTGGGCGATAGTTGTTTGGTTCTGTGCCTTTTTCTGGATTTTTCATTATCAAGTAACGTCGTCCAGCTGTTAGCCATTCTTGTTGCATTTTGAAGCATTTGATCAAATTGAGTGGCCATGTGATGATGTAGGCTAGTCAGATGTTTTAGCCAGTATCCATGCAGTTCATCCAGGCCAGGTGCACTCCAGTTCTTGACCTTCTTTGCTTGTTTTGTCACCATGTCAGTTTTTATTACAATATTTTCCATCTTGTTTTGTATTGTTGAATATCTTTGATCCAGGAGGCAGTGTTGTTGTGTTCTACTGGGTTTTCCCACAGTTCTTTCCAAAAGTTCAAAGTTTTTTTTTTAATACATGGGTGAATATAAGTTTGGATTTGATTTTCATCAAGGGACTGGTAGAAGAGGTGTTGGTTTCTTCTGAACTGGACATTTTCACGATACTGTTTTATTCATCCTTCGTATCTTTCAATTTTCCTTGCTGTTGATATCGCACGTTGTTTTAGTTCTTCCATAATTTCTGTTATTGTTTTTTCCTCCAGGTTGTATTTTTTTTGTAAACTATTTTTCAGCTTTTTGTTCTTTAGTTTTCCTTCTTTCAAGTGCTTCAGATTGATGATATCCCCCCCTAGTTTTTTAATTTTATTTTCAAGTCGAATTTTCCACTTTGGTGTTCCAGTGGGCTTCTTTTTTGGCATTTTATAACCTACTTCTGCAGTTATAACAGCGGCTGTGCTATACATTAATTGGTTGATTTCATATAGTGTGCTGGATGGGATGGAAATTAAAATGTTGTTCACGGCAGTTAACAGATCTTTCACTTGTTTGCTGTGCACTTTGCGAATGATAGGCAGTCTTTTTCTTTCTACATTTTCTTTGATGTGGTTTTCAATTTTTTCTTTCAGCATTTTTGCTAGATCACTTAGTTCTACACTTGCAAGTTGTTGCATAGGAGGGTCTTCATCCTGTATGTTTATTTCTCCACTGGCTTTTCAATTTGTTTAGGTGTTAGAGCAATTTCTTCAGCTTGTTCATCATCACTTGTTGTTTTCTTTTTAGCCAATATTTCTAGATGTTGCATTTCCACTTCTGTGAAAACTTTATTACGGATGATGAAGCGCCTTTGATCCATTAGTCTTTGTTCAGTTACACCACTTTTTGGATGTTGTTCCTTCCACAGCTGCATCATTCTCTTTTGAAATCCCCTGGCTATTAGCTCTGCCTGGTAGTAATATTTGAGGATTTGTTTATTTTCTTCAGTTGTCCAAGTTTTGCGCTTTGGTTCCAGTCGGTTTGCAGTTGCACGCCCTAGTTCCCTAGCAGTAACAACTGAGCCCTGTAGCCCATTTTTTTGACAGATGTCCAGGAGCCATAGCATCTGAAGTGGTCCTTGTTGACCCGGGCGACGAAAGATCCAAAGTGGATTTTTGTTCGTTTCTCCTCATCATTAGTGATGGTAGGTGCCTGAGCCACTATTGATTCAAGGATGATAACTGTAGGAACCACACCAGGTGGCTGTTCAGGCACAGCCACAGCAGGAAAGAGGCCTACCTTCCTGTTTGATGGTAGGAAGGAAGGTTCAGGAATGGGGGGGGGGGGGAGAAATGAGGCCTAACTGCCTGTTTGATGGTAGGAAGGTTCAGGAATGGGGGGTAGAGGAGAAATGAGGCCTAACTGCCTGTTTGATGGTAGGAAGGAAGGTTCAGGAATGGGGGGGGGGGGGAGAAATGAGGCCTACCTTCCTGTTTAATGGTAGGAAGGAAGGTTCAGGAATTGGGGGGGGGAGAAATGAGGTCTAACTGCCTGTTTGATGGTAGGAAGGAAGGTTCAGGAATGGGGGGGGGAGGAGAAATGAGGCCTAACTGCCTGTTTGATGGTAGGAAGGTTCAGGAATGGGGGGGGGGGAGGAGAAATGAGGCCTAACTGCCTGTTTGATGGTAGGAAGGAAGGTTCATGAATGGGGGGGGGGAGAAATGAGGCCTACCTTCCTGTTTAATGGTAGGAAGGTAGGTTCAGGAATGGGGGGGGGGAGAGGAGAAATGAGGCCTAACTGCCTGTTTGATGGTAGGAAGGAAGGTTCATGAATGGGGGGGGGGGAGGAGAAATGAGGCCTAACTGCATGTTTGATGGTAGGAAGGAAGGTTCAGGAATGGGGGGGGAGAGAAATGAGGCCTAACTGCCTGTTTGATGGTAGGAAGGAAGGTTCAAGAAGGATGGGGAGGAGAAGTGAGGCCTACCTTCATGTTTGATGGTAGGAAGGAAGGTTCAGGAATGGGGGGGGGGCGGAGAAATGAAGCGTAACTGCCTGTTTGATTGTAAGATGATGATGATGATGATTTTAATCTTTGATGATATTCACAGCCTTTTGGGCTGCTTGGTAGCTCAACAGCTCAAGTCCTAACCAAGGACCTAGGAACTGTTAAGGTAACGTCAGAGGATATAAGCTGTTCCAAGCAGGGTAGGCCTTTATAGAGTCAGAATGCTCAAGTCCAGCAAACTTGGACCTCCACATAGCAAGGCAGTCCCCTAGGTATTGCTCCAAGGGCTCCAATCACAATCGGGACAACACACGACTTTCTCTTCTTGGTAGATATATCTTGGTAGATATAATTGGTCAACATCACTTTTAGTGTGCAAAGCATGATTCATGTTGACCGATTATGTCTACCAAGAGTAGAAGGTGGTCGAGGACTCCTACAAGTAAAGCAGACTCTGGAAGAGAGACACAACTTGAATGATTACATTATTATTATTATTATTATTATTATTATTATTATTATTATTATTATTATTATTATTATTATTATTATTATTATTATTATTATTATTATTATTATTATTATTATTATTATTATGTTAATCTTTGGTGATATTCGCAGCCTTTCGGGCTGGTTGGTAGCTTAACAGCTCGAGTCCTAACCAAGGACCTAGGAACTGTCAAGGTAACGTTGGAGGATATAAGTTGTTCCAAGCAGGGTGGCCCTTTGTAGAGTCAGAATGCTCAAGTCCGGCAAACCTAGAACCTCCACTTAGCGAGGCAGCCCCCTAGGTATTGCTCCAAGGGCTCCAATCACAATCGGGACAACACACGACTTCCTCCTCCACAGTCGCTCAACTTCAATTTGCAAGTCCTGGTATTTTGTGATTTTTTTCTTGCTGCTTATTTTCAATTCATGCATCACCAGGTATTGCAATGTCAACGAACCATACTCAACGATTGTTATATCATGTGTGTTGTAGGACAAGTGCCTGTCAGTCTGAATTCTGAAGTCCCACAAGATCTTGACTTTCTCATTCTCTAAAACTTTCTAAACCTGATGTTCCCAGTGGTTTTTGCTGTACTCAAATTCAAACTTCTGGCACAATTTCCAGTGAAATTGTTGTTTATTTATTTATTTATTTCAAATTTATAAACCGCTCCCTCTCCCCGAAGGGACTCGGGGCGATGTACAGGAAAATTAAAAACATCAAAAAACACAATATATATAAAGTTAAAAACGAATTAAATTACCCTGTACTAAAAACATTAAAATGAAACCCAGCCTATACTAAAAATTCCCCCTAAAAATCTAAAATCCATTTGCGTATTTGGCAGATACTATATAAAAAGGTCTAACTGTTATGCAAGACCAGCTTGTTGGAAAAAATATGTTTTAAGTGAACGGCGAAAGAGGGGAAGGTCCGTGATGGTGCAAAGTTCGGGGGGTAGGTCATTCCAGATGGCCGGCCCTGTCACAGAGAAGGCCCTGCCCCTGGGCACCCCTAGCCAGCATTGACCGGCGGTTGGTACCCTCAGCAGGCCCTCTCTGTGGGAGCGTATCGGACGCAGGGAGGTATGTGGCAGGAGACGGTCCCGTAAGTAGCTAGGCCCCGAGCCATGGAGCGATTTGAAGATGGTAACAAGCACCTTGAAGCGCACCCGGAAGGCCACCGGTAGCCAGTGCAGCTCGCGCAGGAGAAGTGTTACGTGGGAGTAACCAACTGGAGCCTCCGGGTGCACCTCAAGGGGAGCCCCATTTAGAGAGCGTTGCAATAGTCTAAGCTAGAGCGTTGCAATAGTCTAAGCCCAGAAGGGCAGCTGCAGCAGCAGGGGGAAAGGCAAGAGTGACTGGCTGGCTCGGGTGCTCAAGGGAGCAAGGCATTTGCTGCCTGGGCGGCCGGTTGCCCCTCCCGCTGCTCCTTCCCCTAGCCATGTTGGACTTTGAAGAGTTCGAGTGGCAGCTAAATGAAAGTAAACAGTGTAACAAAGTGTGGTTGGGGGCAAGCAAATTCAACATGGCTAGGGGAAAGAGCAGTGGGAGGGGAGCAGTAAAGGAGACATGGCTGTTCTTCCCCCTCCCCTCATTCCAGAAAACAGCCCCTCCCCCTTCTTGCTTTTCTCTGGACCTCATCACCAGACGGCCGGCTGAACTTCAGGCAGCTTCCCATTCCATGGCAGGAGAGGAGGCCAGATAGGTGGGCTCTCTCAGCTGCTGCCGGGTGATGATAATTCTCTAAAAAGCCGGCTTGATTCCCGAGTGGGAATCGCCAAGAAAGGGGTCAGGAAGGTGGCAGCGCTTGGCTGCAGGCACATTTGCAAGCTGCCTGAGTTGAGCCGGCCGTTTGGCAATGCAGTCCAGAGAAGAGCAAGCAGGAGGGGGGGGGGGCTGTTCTCTGGAAAGTTGGGCCCCCTGTGCGCTATTACTGCCGAGTTCAAGTAACTGCATTCATGCGTGAACCCACACATGCGTACACATCCACGTTGCCCTTTAAGGCAGAGGAAATGGGCAAGAAAAGCTGATTGTGGCCCGTCTTAATGGCCAAAATCACTTGAAAGAAATGGTGGAGATCTCACCTGCTTCCATTTTTCAAGCCAAAGACACTTAGGAAGGACATGGACACCCAGAAAGGGAAAAGGTTGGATAGAGAAAGGTGTGAAGGAGCAATGGCTGTTATCTCCCACCCCTCTTTCCATAGAAAGCCCCCCCTCTCCTCCTTGCTCTTCTCTGGACCTGCATTGCCAGATGACCGGCTCAACTTCAGGCAGCTTGCAAACATGCCTGCAACCAAGCATCACCACCTTCCTGGCCCCTTTCTCGGCGATTCTCACTCGGGGGTGGGAAGAAGAGGCAAGCCAGCTTTTTAGAGTTATCCTCACCCGGCAGCGGCTGAGAGAGCCCGCCCGTCTGGCCACTTCTCCTGCAATGGAATGAGAGGAAGAACTCCCAATCTCTTTCCCAAGTAGCCGATGGGAGCATCATGGCACTTGGAATATTTTAGCTTGGGGATGGCTTTGGTGCTCTCTTTTTGGCCTTCCACCACCCCTTTGAGTGGGGCAAATTCATTTGGGGAATGAAAATCCGGAGTGGTTCCTCACGTCATGTCAATGTTGAGGTCTGATCTTCCCCCGTTAGGAGAGAACCAAAGCCATCCCTGTCTTTGGTGCCAGGAGGCTTCACAGGGAGGTCTGCTAGTACCAAAACAAGGGGCACACGCGCATGCACGTGGTAGGTTGGGGTGGGGAAGCACCAAAAACAGGGTATGGGGGAGCTGTGCCACACACCTCACCCCCGCTGAATGTGCGCTATCCCCCTCCCCCACACATGCACATGCAATCTCCCCCTACTCACCACGCATTCACATGTGTCTCCTGCTGACACCAGAGACCCAAAATCAGCTGGCTGGCGGGAGCCACATGGTCATGCGCAGTGGATCTGAGCTGAGCAACTGCCAGCAAAAAGGGCTCCGCATGCTACCTGTGGCACACGTGCCATAGGTTCCCCATACGGCCATATGGAAACAAAGAACGTCAACATTGTTCTCTAAAGATGAGTTAGAAACCAAGACTCTTAAATTGTTAAAAGGGAAATGATACCTTATTTATATGGTTCTCATATATTTCAAACTGTGCTTTATATATATTGGGCTCTGTAGCGTTTAAGTAAAGATATGATAATGGTTTCTGTATGTGCATATAATTATAACACATGGAACAAACAAAGATATCTTCAAAAGTTTTATTTGACTGGTAAGAGTAGTAATATTTCAGCTTTTTCTAATGTAGCATTAGATCTCTGTGACAGAGGATCTTATGTAACACTGATAAGAAAATTTATATTTTGTAAGCCATTCTCTGTTCATGTCTAAGTACCAAACTTACCTTTACTAAGCAATTCCTATGACCGGGAACACTTCCATGTACATATAAAATATTGTGCTTCACATTGACCTGCCATATCTGTAAGATTAAAATTATCCAGTAAGAATAAATACTTGTTTTTTATTGACATAGCTAACTTTATTTTTTAAATGAAAAATACATCTTTTATGAGGAATTCTCTTAGAAGAACAGAAACTTAAGAAAAAGACAGCTAGGTAATCTCTTTCAATAGAAGTAAAATAGTTATATAGTTGTCGTTTATGAGTTTGAATCCATCTGTAAATATGGCAGGGATAGAAGTTTGTATTCCCTTAAATAAGTCTGTCATCTGCACCTCTATAACTGTCTGGTTTGGCACTGCAACCAAGCAAGACAAACACAGACTTCAATGGATAATTAGAACTGCAGAAAAAACAATTGTTACCAATCTGCCTTCCATTAAGGACCTGTATACTGCACGAGCCAGGGAGAGGGCTGTGAAAATATCTACAGAACCTCTCACATCCTGGACATAAACTGTTTCAATTTCTACACTCAAAATGATGCTATAGGGCACTGCATGTTAGAACAACTAGACACAAGACAGCCCCGCCCCCCATGCCATCACTCTGATAGACAACTAATTATCACAACACTGTCAAACTATCTAGAAAGGTAATATTACCATCATTATTCTCATCTTCCTGATTACCTATCTCCTTATCTTCTTATGGCTATAACTTTGTTGCTTGTATCTTACGATTTATATTGTTTACTCAGTATCCTAGTATGATTTATGTTGATTGCTTATTTAGTATCCATGACTATCACTGTTGAATCAAAAATTTTATAATGAACATATTTTTACAATGACTATGATAATGATCTATCACTATTGTACGTACACTGAGAGCCTACGCACCGGAGACTAATTCCTTGTCTAATTACACTTGGTCAATAAAGAATTCTATTTCTAATTCTAATAAGTAGTTTGCAACACAAAATAACAGTTTCTTTATGCATTCTTCAGCAACTAAGAGACTTTCTGCATTCAAATTTATAGATTTCATGATTAACTTTGTGCCATAGAAAGCTTGTGTCAGCTTCTGACACAATATGTCAGAAATATGATCAGGGATTATTGAATTTATACATACAGCTATATACCACTCAATTTGTTCAACAGCCCAGTGGTGGATAATCTTTAATAGTATAAACTATGCTTGGACAAGGTAGCATATGAGAAATTATTTTGTTTTTATTTCTGGACTCCATTTACAGCCACAATGGCAAAAAGAGGATTAAGAAGGTCCTTCTCTAGCTTTGAAGACAGTGTAATGATGAAAGTGTAATGTTTTCATCATATGAGAAGGCAAGGATTTATTTGTCAAGTCAGGTGGAAATGACAGTGGCTTCTTAAATTACTTATTTTGAATTTCTTGAGAGGAATATGTAACCTTTACTATTACACAGAAATCATTGTGCACTAATAAGTTAATTTATCATATCAGATGAGATATTCTTCAGCAGCCTTACCTTTAGCCCCCTAGCTGTCCGAAAGAAGTTTCCTAATTGTCCGGGCATTTTCTTTCCCTTGAAGACCTTTGAAACACCCTGTCTCAAAAATCAAAATGAAGTTAGACCAAACTTGGTTTTATTATCTGGCATAGGAGTACCATGGAAGAATGGAGCCCATTAAATGACTAATATTATTGCATTCTTCCCTGTTAATATCCTTGACCTATGAGCTTTTGCCTCACAACAGTTCAAATTAACCACAGCTTCCAAAAACAAGTTATGACCCAAAGAGCTTGGCAACATGTTTGTGTTTATGATTGACTGCCAAGGGCCCTGTGATCATATGATTGCTATCTGCAACATTCTTTACTGGTTTCTGGGGAAATTGGCAGTGAACATTTCAAACACAAGAGATGAGGATTTGTGTCAGCCTCTACTTTGTTTGCTATCGACTGCCATAGAAACGGGGATGGTGGGGGCTTGTGGTATTTGGGGGGGGGGAAATTACTGGTGCTGGAGGAGTTATCAAGAAGGGACTTCTGTTCTCACTATCTTCTGTGCAAGCTGATGTCTCATGTTTGGGCTTGGTCAAGGTCAACCATGTCTGCATAACAACTGAATGAGGCCTTTTGCAGATGCACCCCACATGACACCTTAGGGCAGCAGTTCTCAACCTGTGGGTCGTGACCCTTTGGGGGTTGAACGACCCTTTCACAGGGGTCGCCTAAGACCATCTAAAAACGCATTATTTTGAGAATATATTTTTATTATTTTTACATTTAAAACAATGCAGTACTGCATTCACATTATACACAATTAGTCTCAACCATTAAGTATTAGCCTACTCAGTACATTGTCTATAATTCTGTCCAATCACAATATATACAGATTGTTCCAGTCTTGTCACCTTGTCTTATACCAATCATAAAATCTGTTCCAGACTTCAAAATATTCTGATTTCCCTTTATTTTTAAGTTCAAGAGTGAGCCTATCTGCTTCCACACAAGCCAACACTTTTCTGATTATATCTAGCTCTGTGTGTTTTCTTTTTTCCAATACTGCACAAAAGTTATGTGTACTGCAGTTAGTACATATATAATTAGATATACATTTTTCTTAAAACCCTCTGGTATTATGCCTAGGAGAAAAACTTCTGGTTTAAACAAAATTTGGTTTCCCACCATTTGTTCCAACCATAATTGAATCATTTTCCAATATCTTTTGGCCTCATTGCCTGGTGGTTTTTTTACACTTCCAACAATTTGGGGCCAGACTTTTAAACATTTTGGAGAGCCGTGCTGAGGGGGAGATGCCATCTGTAGAACATCTTATAAAGATTTACTTTATACGCCATAGCCATTGTTAGTTTCCAATTAAGTATCCAAAGTTTTTCCCATTTAGCCAATTCCACATTAAAACCAACATTTTTCGCCCAGGCGACCATAGATTCTTTGACACGTTCTTCCTCAAGTTTATATTACAACAAGAATCTATACAGCACTTTGATCAACTTGTTGTCTGTCTCTATAAAAAGTTTATCTAATATTGTATAATCTTTGGCAATACCTTCCTTCTTTCTATCCTGTGCAAACCTTGATTGTATCTGTAAATAAGACCACCATTCTATTTGTACCCCTTGTGATGCCAATTCTAATCTAATTTTAATTTCCCCATCTATTCAATAACTCTTTATATATAACAATATTTTCCGTATTAATTAATTTGGGTGTATACATTCTTCCATCGTAGATAGCCAAATGGATGTTTCGGTATAGTGGTTGTATTTAATTTTGTTCCATATTCGTAACAGCGACTGTCTGATATAGTGTCTATTGAAATATTTATGTGCAGATCCTTTTTCATACCTTAGGAAGGCATGTCATCCTGCTTGGAGGTTATGACCTTCCAATTTGAGTAATCTTTTATTTCTCAACTTTATCCATTCTTTTAACCATGTTAGGGTGGCTGCAGTATAATTAAGTTCCCTACCTGGTATGCCAAATCCTCCTTTTTCTTTAGTATCTTGCATAGCTTAGAATTTTATTCTTGGTTTGTGTCCTGCCAAATAAATTTTGAAACCAAGATTTGATTCAAATCTTTTAAAAAAATGTTTTCTAATTTAATTGGAATATTCTGAAATAGGAAAAGAAACTTTGGTAGTACATTCATTTTTATGTCTGGGATCCTACCCATCAGGGACAATAGTAGGTTTTTCTACTTTTCTAGTTCTTTCTTAGTTTTGTTGATCAGATAGTTGTCTTCTTTGATAGACGCATACCTCGCAGGTAAGTGTATACCTAGATATTTCACTTTTTTAACAATTTGGGTACCCAATTTCTTCATTAACTCCTCTTTCAATTTGGATGTCATATTTTTAACCAGCATTTTAGTCTTTGTCATATTTATCTTTAAATCCGCTACTTTCCCATACTCTGTCAATTCCTCGATAAGTTTCATATCAGACTTTATAGGATCATCTAACACAAAAACTAGATCATCCGCAAAAGCCTGTAACTTAAATTGTTCCTTTTTAATTTCTAGTCCCTTTATCTGTTTTTCTTAGCTATTCCTAGCTAAAACTTCTAAGGTTAATATAAACAGCAGTGGGGATAGAGAACAACCTTGTCTTGTTCCTTTGCTATACTTTGCATTAATTCACTGTTCATTATTACTTTGGCTTTTTGATTTGTATACATTGCTCTAGTTGTGTTTATAAATTTATCCCCAAATTCCATGTGCTCTAATTGTTGATGCAAAAATTCCCAGTTCACATTATCGAATGCCTTTTGGGCATTGAGAAAAAATAATGCAACCTGTTTTTCATTGTGCACTTCATAATATTCGAGAATGTCCAGCATAATTCTCATATTGCTTTTTATTTGTCTTTTGGGGAGGAATCCATTTTGATCTGTGTGGATAAACGATGTGAGGAAATTTTTCAACCGTTCTGCTAATATCAGAGCAAAAAACTTGTAATCTGCATTTAGCAGTGAGATTGGTCTGTAATCGTGTATAAACATCTGATCTGCATCCCCCTTCATCCATGATAGCGGTGTCTTTGCCTCTTTCAACACAGCATTATAAACTTCCAACAGCATTGGAACAAGCATATCCTGGAATTCTTTATATATTTTTGCTGGTAGTCCATCCGGCCCTGCAGCTTTATTAGTCTTTTGTCTTTGTAGGGCCTCAATGATCTCTGATATTTTAATTTCTTCATTGAGCATATCTTTTATTTCCTCTGGTATCTTTGGCAGATCTGACTTTTCCAAATATTGTAGTTTTCCTTCCTTTGTATAATCTTGGTTTTCTCTATATAATTGTTCATAGAACTTTTGGGTAATCCTTTTCTTTTCCTCTATTTGAAAATAGATCTCACCTTTTTCATCTTGTAGTTTATTGATCCAATTTTCTTGCTTCTGCTTCCTCAGCCTATAGGATAGCCACCACCACCCCTCCGGTTTATTTGCGTTCTCAAATAATTTTTTTTTTTAATAGACTGTGCCAATTTTGCTTTTTCAAATATAGCCAATTCATGTTTGATCAGTTCCATACTTCCTTTTATACTTCTATTTTGTGGTTTCTTTTGAAGTTCACTCTAAATTTCTATACCTTTCTTTCAACTCTCTTATTTTTTGGTCCTCAATTTTTTTCTTCCTACCTTTAGATAATGTGACCCCTCTTATAAATGCCTTAGTTCTATCTTATAGATTTTGTATGGATGCGTCTCCTGGCCAGTTTTCTAATCTCAGTTCCTGATTAACTCTTTTAATATATTCCTGATCCTTTAGGATTGTTCTATTAAATAACCAATGATAACTGCCCTTTTGTTTGTTCCATGTAATCCTCATGGGATTATGGTGAGCCTATAAATTGGGTTCTATGTCTATCTCCTTCACTCCTTCAACTCCACCAACATCCAGACCACATCTATCCTTGACCAGGATTCATGTCTATTGGAGTAAAAGGTATATTGCTCTCCCTCTGGACATCTTTCTCGCCATACATCATAGATATTTAATTCTTCAGCCATTTGAAAGAATGACCTGGGCAAAATTCTCCTAGCTCCTTTTCTCTTCTTTCCACTTTTACAGTCCCACTATAGCATTGAAATCACCCATTAAACAGCCATTTTTGGTTCCCATCTCTTGAATAATGCCATGTATATCATAAAATTTTCCCTCATCTTCATTAGGTGCATATATTACAACCAATAATACCTTTTTTTGATTTAACATTATTTCTACAATTAATATTCTCCCCTCCTCATCATGATAAATTAATTTGGTCTGGATCGTGTCTTTAACACATAGTGCTATTCCTCTTTTCTTTTGATCAGTTAATACCTTGTAAAGTTTATCCAATCTATGATATTCCAAGGTCTGGATCTGTCATTTAGATATATTCTGCCTGGCAGGAAGAAAAAAAAGAGGATCGCATGATGACCCACGCTTTGCACCTCCTTCAAGAAGATTGGGAAAAGTGCCGCTTCCACGAAAGCCTCACTGAAAGGGGATTGGATTAGCCAAGCAGGTGGAGGGACGAGCAGATGACCTGTCTAACCCTGAGACAGCCTGGAGGCCCCAGCCCCAGCAGCCATTCGAGCCCCTTCAAGGAGGGGTGGGACAAAGGCATCGAATTCCAAAGATTCCTCTTCTTGGAGTGAAGTAGGAGAGATCCCAAAGAACTGGTTTTTTTTTTTAGTTCAGGTTTGGAATTACATGCAGCAATATGGGGAAGATTTCCCATCGGAGGATGCCAAAGTGAGAGCTGTTACTATGGCATTGGAGAGCAAAACTGCTAGCTGGATGGTAGCTTTGCACAATGCTGATTCCTCCCTGCTGAGAGATTACAATGTGTTTATGAAGGTCCTGAGGAAGCGCTTTGATGACCCCTTGCAAATCGGAAAGCAAGAACCAGAATGAAAACTTTAACCCAGGGGAGGCGATCTGTGGTTGAGTACACTCAGGAGTTTTGCGAGTTGTCCATGCAAATGCGGGGATGGTCCGAGGAGGCATTGATGGAAAGCTACATGGATGGCCTAAACAATGATGTATATCAGAGCTGTGTGAATAGCCCCCCCACCCCTGTGACCTGCAATGCTGGTATGAGCTGGCAGCTGATGTGGAAATTGATCTAGCCAGAAATCAATACAGTGGAGGCAGCAACAAAATCAAAAATCCCACCACTACTCCGAAAGAGGTTCCAAAAGCAGGAAAGGGGGGGTCTGCAACCAAGCCCCCATCAACTGCCTGTTTCCAATGTGGGAAGGAGGGGCATTGGGCTGCCGACTGTTATTCTAAGCTTGGTCCAAAACCAACCGCAACTGGAGAGAAGAAACCCAACTGGCAGCCAGGGAGACACCATGAAACCGCCTTGAAAGGCGTGGAAGTTGCTGATGTCATCTTCCAAGCCTGAAGGAAAAGGAAACCCCCTCCTTTCGGGAGAAAATGAAATTGAGTCTGATGATGGCCACCTGTTACGTCCCCGATTGGTAGAGATGTGGATGGGAGATCATCAAGAAACATTGAGTTTCGTTGTCATGCCGGGGATGGATCTGCCCCTCATACTGGGATTACCTTAAGAACATAAGAATAGCCTTGCTGGAACAGGCCACAGCCCATCCAGTCCAGCATTCTGTCTCACACAGTGGCTCCCCATTTGCTTCAGGGTCTTCCCAAGCAGATGACTTCACCTGCTTATGATTCCCTGCAAATGGCATTGAGAGATATCCTGCCTATCTCTCCAACCCAGAGGGTGTCCTTAGGCATCCATAATGATAGCCATGGATACCCTTGTTCTCCATGAACTCATCTAATCCTTTCTTAAAGGTGTTGAGGCTGACAGCTGTCACCACTTCTTGTGGCAGGGAGTTCCATAGACCAGTGATCCTCTGGGTGAAAAAGTACTTCCTCTTATTTGTTTGAGGTCTAGCTTCCAAAAGTTTCATGGAGTGCCCCCTAGTTCTAGTGTTGTGCGATAGGGAAAACAGTTTTTCCTTTTCTACTTTGTCCACACCGTGCATGATTTTATAGACTTCAATCAGGTCACCTTTCAGGCACCGTCGTTCTATTTATTTATTTTATTTATTTTATTATATTTATATCCTGCCCTTCTCCACAGAGGATCCAGGGCGGCGCACAGGAATTTAAAAACATACAAAAAATAAATACATAATTTAAAATATATTAAACTATTCTAATCCTATGCTAAAAACCAAATTTTAAAATACCCAATTTAAAACTCTTTAAAATAGTCCCCATGGGAGGTTAGGCTAGGCCGGCTTGTTGGAAAAGATATGTCTTTTGACATTGGCGGAAGAGGCGGAGATCAGTGATGGTGCGTAATTCAGGGGGTAGGTCGTTCCAAAGGGCAGGGCCCGCCACAGAGAAGGCTCTTCCCCTGGGTGTCGCCAGTCGGCATTGTCCGGCCGACGGCACCCTGAGAAGACCCTCTCTGTGGGAGCGTATCGGCCCGAAGGGATGTATGGGGCAGAAGGCGGTCTCGCATATAACTAGGCCCCGAGCCATGGAGCGCTTTAAAGATGGTCGTCAGAACCTTGAAGCGCACTCGAAAGGCCACAGGAAGCCAGTGCAGCTCGCGCAGGATCGGAGTTATGTGGGAGCATCTGGTGGCTCCCGTAATCACCCGCGCAGCTGCGTTCTGAACTAACTGTAGCTTTCGAGTGCACCTCAAGGGAAGCCCCATGTAGAGAGCATTACAGTAGTCGAGTCGGGACGTTACGAGAGTTTGAGTGACTATGCGTAGGGCAGCCCGGTCCAGTAAGGGGCGCAATTGGCGCATCAGGCGTACCTGATGAAACGCCCCCCTGGCCACGGCTGCCACATGGTCCTCCATGAACAGCCGGGAATCCAGGAGGACACCCAAATTGCGCACCCTCTCCACGGGGGCCAGTGTTTCGCCCCCAATGGCCAGAGTTGGAGTAATCTGGCTGAACCGGGGTGCTGGAAACCACAGCCACTCAGTCTTGGCAGGATTGAGCTTGAGTTTGTTACCACCCATCCAGATCCATACGGCCTCCAAACACCGGGACAGCACTTCGGCGGCATCGTTGGGGTGGTCTGGTGTGGATATGTACAGCTGAGTGTCGTCAGCGTACAGATGGTACTCCACCCCAAAACCACAGATGATCTCGCCCAGCGGCTTCATATATGTGTTAAACAGGAGGGGCGAGAGGACCGATCCCTGAAGAACCCCACATAAGAGGTGTCTCGAGGTCGACCTCTGCCCTCCTGTCAACACATATTGCGACCGACCAGAGAGGTAGGACGAGAACCACCGCAAAACGGTGCCTCCCAGCCCCAACCCCCCCAGTCGGTGCAATAGGATACCATGGTCGATGGTATCAAAAGCCGCTGAGAGGTCTAACAGGACTAGGATAGAGGAATAACCTCTATCCTGCGCCCTCCAGAGATCATCAACCAACACGACCAATGCAGTCTCGGTGCTGTGACCGGGTCGGAAGCCGGACTGGCGCGGGTCTAGATAATCAACTTCCTCCAGGTGTCACGGAAACTGTTGGGCCACCACACTCTCAACAACCTTCACTAAGAAGTGAAGGTTGGAGACCGGACGATAGTTCTCCAACAATGTTGGGTCCAGGGACGGCTTCTTGAGGAGGGGCCTTACTACCGTCTCTTTCAAGATGGCAGGCAAGGACCCCTCACTCAAAGATGCGTTGACAATGCCCTGGAGCCAGCCTCGTGTGGTCTCCCAGGATGCCAGTACAAGCCAGGAGGGACACGGGTCCAATAAACATGTGGTCGCCCTAAGTATCCTTGACAACCTGTCCATATCCTCGGTGGTGACAAAGTCAAACTCCTCCCAAGAAGGAACCTTAAGACTAGTCTCGGGCAGTCCCACAGGACCACAGTCGATGGAGGGTAGCTCATTCCGAATCAGAGTGATTTTCTCCTGCAGATAAACCCCAAATTCCTCTGCTCGCCCTTGCAAAGGAGCTTCCCGTGGCCTATGGTGAAGGAGGGAGCGGGTCACCCCAAACAGGGCGGTTATCTGCGGATGCAATAAGGGTGGCACAATACTCACGTTTGGCCACCCTTATCGCCACTAAGTAAGCCCTAATATGGGTTCTCACTAGTGTTCGGTCGGCTTTGGAGCGAGAGGATCTCCATCTACTCTCTAGGCGTCTCTTGTGGCGCTTCATCTCCCAAAGCTCCTCAGTAAACCAAGGAGCTTGGGTGGTTCGTCGCCGCAAGAGAGATCGCAAGGGCGCGACTCGGTCCAAGGCCCCCGTGGCCGCACTTAACCATGCGGCCACTAGGTCCTCAGTCGAGTCGCGAGGCAGTGTCACAGGAATTGGCCCAAGCTCCCTCTGGAACCTTTCCGGGTCCATTAGAAGCCTGGGGCGGAACCATCTAGGAGTATCCGGTTCCGCCTCCCCGCGGTGAGGTGAAGCGATTGGAAACTCCAGCCGAAGGAGAGCGTGATCTGTCCATGACAAGGGAGTGATGACTAGATCCCCTATTCCCAGATCACTACTCCACTGTTCCGAGACGAAGATTAAATCCAGTGTGTTTCCCCCCTCGTGAGTAGGGCCTAAAACTACTTGGGTCAGGTCCATGGCCGTCATGGAGGCCATGAACTCCCGAGCTGCTCCAGAGGCTTCACCCGCCGACGGCAAGTTAAAGTCCCCCATGACTACCAGTCTGGGGGTGTCAACTGCCGCCTCGGCTATCACCTCTAGGAGCTCGGGCAGGGCTGTTGTTGCATAGCGAGGAGCCAGGTACACAACTAACACGCCCAACTGCCTTCCTAGGCCCCATCTCACACAGAGAGATTCACACCCGGTCGTCTGAGGGATTGTGGTCTCCTTCGGCTCCAGACCTTCCTTAACCATAATCGCCACTCCCCTACCCCTCCCTAGGGCCCTAGGCTGATGGAAGGCGCGGTAACCTGGTGGGCACATTTCCACGAGGGGTAAACCCCCTTCGTGGTCCAACTAGGTTTCTCTTATACCCACCAGGTCTGGGTCCCCTTCTGACACAAGGTCATGGATGAGGGGGGCTTTCTGAACCACGGACCTGGCATTGCATAACATCAGCCTAGGGCCCCGGGTCTGTGATTCCTGCCCACCTAGTCTGCGATGGGAGGGCGGAGAGTTGGAGCACGTGACCGCCTGAATCCAGCGGCCACGGTCTTCCAACCGATGGTATCCATTCCGCCTCCCCCCGCCTCTGCCTCTCCCTAAGACCGAATCGATGGGTAAAGCCACCATGGAAACGACCCCCCCTCCCCTTCCTCCGTTACCCTACTTCCGCCGGCCGGCCCACTCATTTGCTGTCCCCCCCCTGGACTATTCTTCCCCCCCTCCCTGGAACCCCCTTCTAGAGTGAAGAGGCCCAGCCTATGCAGCCTCAGATGGTAAGGAAGGTGTTCCAGCCCCCTAATCATTCTGGTTGCCCTCCTCTGCACCTTTTCCATTTCCATAATATCCTTCTGAAGGTATGGTGACCAGAACTGTACATAATACTCCAGATGGGACCTCACCATAGATTTATAAAGAGGCAAAATGACACTTGCTGACTTATTTTCTATACCCTTCCTAATGATCCCTAGCAATGAGTTTGCTTTTTTCACTGCTGCGGCACACTGGGTTGACACCTTCATTGAGCTGTCCACCAGGACACCAAGGTCCCTTTCCTGGTTAGTTGCAAGGAGTTCAGACACCATCAGTTTATAGATATAGTTGGGGTTTTTTGCCACAACGTGCATCACTTTGCACTTACTAATGTTGAAGCTCATTTGCCACTGGTTTGCCCACTCCCCCAGTGTCAAGAGATCCCTTTGGAGCTCCTCACACACTCTCTCAGTTTTTACTACCCTGTATAATTTTGTGTTGTTGGCGAATTTGGCTATCTTGCTGTTTACTCCTACTTCTAGATCATTTATGAAAAGGTTGAAGAGCAGAGGTCCCAGTACTGAACCTTGAGGGACCCCACTCTTTACCTCCCTCCACCTGGAGAAGTGTCCATTTAATGCTACTCTCTGTTTCCTGTCCCTTAGCCAGTTGCTAATCCAGGACAAGGCCTGTCCCTTTATTCCATGACTGGCAAGTTTATTTAAGAGCCTTTGGTGCGGGACCTTGTCAAAGGCCTTCTGAAAGTCCAGATAAACAATGTCAACTGGATCTCCCTTGTCCACGTGCTTGTTGACACTCTCAAAAAATTCCAGCAGATTAGTGAGGCATTATTTGCCCTTGCAAAAGCCATGTTGGCTCTCCTTCAGCAGTGCCTTCTCTTCTACGTGCCTATTAATTTTATCTTTTAAGATGGTTTCCATCACTTTACCTGGGACACTTGTCAAGCTGACCGGTCGGTAATTTCCTGGATCACCTCTGGATCCTTTTTTGAAGATAGGTGTTATATTCGCTACCTTCCAGTCATCCGGCACAAGGCCTGATTTGAGGAAAAGATTATATATTTTGGCAAGGACATCAGCAATTTCATCTTTAAGTTCCTTGAGAACTCGTGGATGGATGCCATCTGGTCCTGGTGATTTGTTAGTGTTTAGTTTAACAAGACATGCAAGGACCTCCTCCCTGGTTATTTCTATCTGGGTTAATTCCTCAGTTTCCCTCCCTACAAAGATAGGCTCTGTTTTGGGCATGTGATCTCTGTCTTCTTCAGTGAATACTGAAGCAAAGAATTCATTGAGTCTCTCTGCAATCTCTGTTTCCTCCTTAATAATCCCTTGCCTTCCATTGTCATCTAATGGTCCAATGGCCTTCCCAGTTGGGTTCTTACTTCTAATGTACTTAAAGAAGTCCTTATTATTTCTTTGAGTGTTTTTAGCTAAACGCTCCTCAAAGTCTTGCTTTGCTTTCCTGATTGTTACCTTGCATTTGTTCTGCCAGAATTTATGTTTCTGCCTGGGGTCATTTGCAGAATGTTTCTGCCTGGGGTCCATCTTTTAAATGAGCTTTTCTTGCTTTTGATCACTTCCAGAACAGCTCCTGTAAGCCACATCTGAGTCCTCTTGAACCTGGCAGTGCCCTTTTTCCTTTTAGATATACATTCCAATTGGGCCTCTGTTATTGTTTTTGTGAGCAGCCTCCATGCCTCATGGAGTGTTTGGACTTTCTCAATTCTCCCTTTCAGCTTCTTTTTTACTAGTTTCCTCATCTTCGGGAAATTTCCTTTATGAAAATTTAAGGCCTCTGTGTTAGATTTTATTGGTGATTTGCAGTCTATGATTAAGTTAAAAATAATTGTGTTGTGGTCACTGTTCCCTATTGGATCAGTCACATTAACATTTTGCACCAGATCTTGTATATTGCTCAAAACCAAGTCAAGGAATCTTGTACCTCTAGTTGGGTCTTCAACCATCTGTTCCAGGGAACAATCATTTAGCATATCTAGAAACTTTATCTCTTTGTCATGTGCTGAACAACAGTTCGCCCAGTCTATGTGAGGGTAATTGAAATCCTCCATTACAACCAGGCTTCCCTTTTTTGATGCCTCCTTTACAACATTCTCCAACTGCCAGTCTCTCTCGGGGGCTTGGGTCGGAGGCCGATAACATATGCCTACTGTTAGACCATTCTTTTGGCCTGATAGTCTTACCCACAGAGTTTCTAGTGGTGACTAAATCACCTTGATATGCCAATTCGTATGACTTTATCTCTTCTTTGACATACAAGGCTACACCACCTCCCGTTTGTCCCTTCCTGTCCTTCCTGTACAGTTTGTAGCCTGGGATGACTGTATCCCATTGGTTATCATCCGTCCAACAGGTTTCAGTGATACCAATAATATCAATATTTTTGTCTATTGCTAAGTATTCCAGCTCCCCTATTTTGTTCCGGAGGCTTCTGGCATTTGCATACAGGCATTTATATATACTTTTCTGATGCAGTCTTTTCAGTCCAGTTGCATCCTTAGACTGCTTCTTGCATCCTTCTGCTAGAGTGCTGGTGACTGGCTCCTCGCTCTGCTCAGTAATTATTGCATCCTCCTCACTACTCAAGTAAACACTTTCCCGAACCGGATGCTGCCCAGCTCCTGTCGGCTTTCCCCCAGTTATCAGTTTAAAAGTTGTTCTGCAGCCTTTTTGATGTTGAGTGCCTTGGCTGCCGAAATGGAACCCGCACATGAACTGGAGGAAGGGGTGACTACGCATCCGTTCGGCTAAACTGCCAGAAGAGGAGGGAAAGATTTCCCACCTAGCCAGAGCTGCAACAGACTTAGCAGCCATTGTGTGTGAGAAACTTGAGGGAAAGGAAAGAATTCCAAAGAGATATTGGGACCTCAAAGAGGTTTTCAGTGAAAGGACTTCTGACAAGCTCCCTCCCCTCCGCACCAGAGATTGCAGCATAGAAATTCTCCCAGGGGAGAAGCTTCCTAAACCACAGATCTACTCGATGACTCCATGTGAAATGGAGGAATTACGCAATTTCATGTACAAATTTAAAGAGGAGGTTCATACAACCTGTAGGCTGCAGGTGGCCGCACCAGTCTTGTTCAGAGAGAAAAAAGACAGCTCTTTTCACTTGTGAGTTAGCTACAAAAATCTCAATGCCATTTGGGTGGAAAATGTCTACCCTTTGCCCCTCATGAAGGACATATTATCTCACTTGAGCAAGGAGAAAATTTTCACAAAATTAGATTTAAGAGAGCCTACTAAAGAGTCTGAATAAAAGAGGGAGATGAGTAGAAGACTGCTTGGGATGTTTCCAGTTTAGAGTGCTCCCATTTGGATTACAGGGGGCACCAGCCATTTTCATGCAATTGATTAATGAAATGCTGCCTATACAAGGGGGTGTTAGTTTATCTTGATGGCATCCTCATCTAAATGGAAACATGTGAGGAACACATAGACATGTGCTCAGTCCTGAAGAAACTCTGAGCTGCTGAACTTTACACCAAATTGTCTAGTTGTAAATTTCACCAGGAGAAAATTGACTATTTGGAGTACCGTATCTCTCATGAGGGTATTGAAATGGACCTGGAGAAAGTCTGGGCTGTTACAGAATGGTCAGCTCCTCGCACCAGAAGACGCTACAAAGTTTTTTGGGTTTCGCTAACTTTTACCGCCAATTTATTCCCTCATTTGCTAGCATTGCACTGTCAATTACGAATCTCCTAAAATCAAAAGGAGAAACTAAACCTAGGCCTAGTAAACCTCTGAATTGGACTATGGAATGTCAAGCAGCTTTCGAGAAGTTGAAATGACTGTTTGCAGCTGAACCAGTTTTAAAACACCCTGACATGGATACACCCTTTGTGGTCCAACCAGATGCAAGTGAGGTAGCAGTAGGGGCAGTGTTCCAAACAAACGCAAATGGAAACCTACAACCTTGTGTCTACGCCTCCCGAAAACTAACAGAAATGGAAAGAAGATAGGCAATATGGGAAAAGGAAGCTTTTGCCGTTTGGTGGGTCTTGCTAACCTGTCGGCATTTCCTTGAGGGGGCTAAATACCCATTTGAGGTATGGGCTGATCATAAAAACCTTGAAGCGTTACTTAAACAAGTGCTCCAAGATTCCATCGGCAAAGACACTGACTAAACTGTTTAAAGGTTACATGGTGTTTCTGAACGCATTATTTCAGATGGGGGGGGGGTGTCCAATTCATCTCTGTCTTTTGGAAAGAGTTCCTGAGGTTGATAGGCTCTGCCCACCATCTGCAGAATAATGGGGCTTGTGAAAGGATTAACTCGGTTCTAGAGCAGTACCTTAGGTGCTATGTCAATTATCAGCAGGATAATTGGGCTGACCTCTTGCCCTATGCAGAGGTGGCATACAACAATACAGTACATAGCAGTACCGGAATGACCCCTTTTAAAGTAATGTTCGATTTTCCATCAAACATTGCTAAGTCACTGTCATTAAGCATTTAATAATTATATATGTAATTATAAAGATTGATGCACAAAAGCTTGTAACTAAACGACATGTTACAAGGAATATGAGAATGGTTTTATATTTTACCTGTCTTTATATGTTTAAAAATTAAAAAAAATTTTTTTTTTAAAGTAGTGTTCGGCCAGGATTTTGTACCTATTTCTGAATTGCCTTGGGAGAAACCATAGAACTTATCTTTGTCCGAGTGGAGTGATCAGCTTCAATGTTTCTGGCCTATTACCCGCAAAGCCTTAGATGCGGCTCAC
The DNA here is from genome assembly GCA_039707465.1 of Rhabdophis nuchalis. Lineage (NCBI taxonomy): Eukaryota > Metazoa > Chordata > Lepidosauria > Squamata > Natricidae > Rhabdophis > Rhabdophis nuchalis. The sequence continues at coordinate 68,794,080 of CM077647.1, forward strand.
CAAGCACACAAAACACAAGCTGATAAAAAAGGGTCAAAGCAAGAGAGTACCAAGTTGGGGATAGGGTATTTTTATCCACCAAGTTTCTTCAAACTACCCAGAAATGAAAGAAACTGTGTCCAAATATGTGGGTCCTTTCCCCATTGTCAAAATTGTGAATTCTGTATCCGTGCAATTGAAATTGCCAAAAACTCTTAGGAGAATTCATCGCCTGTTCCATGTGAACTTGCTGAAACCAGAACACACATCTTTAATGCATTCATCCCCAACCCGTCTTTCTCCTTATTGAAGGAGAACATTTTGAAGTTAAAGAAATCCTGGATTCCAGAAACATAGAGGATGAATCCAATATGGCCTGGAAACATTTTCCCCCATCCCATGCTGCATGGTTGAATAAATCTGATGTCCGAGCCCCCAAACTTTTGCAACAATTCCGTTCTAAGTATCCTAATAAACCTTAATTGTGATGACCATACTTGTTGTTATTGTTGTTTTCCATGTTTATCTTTTCTCCAGGGATAGGGTTCTTTCTGAAGGAGGGCCAAATGTCAGCCTCTACTTTGCTTGCTTGCTAATGGCTGCCATAGAAACAGGAAGGGTAGGGGCTTGTGGTATTTTGGGGGGGGGGGGAATTACTGGTGCTGGAGAAGTTATCAAGAAGGGAGTTTTGTTCTCACCCTCTTCTGCGCATGCTGATGGCTTGTGTTTGGACTTGGTCAAGGTCAACCATCTCTGCATACCAACTGAATGATGCCTTTTGGAGATGCACCCCACATGACACCTTAGGGAGTTGCAGATTGGACACTGGGTTGGGGTAATTGAGGAGAGGGTGCTGGTAAACGTTTGATATGTACACATTCATGCCTTTTTGGCTCAGATCTTGTTTTTCTTTCGTTGCTTTCTTTTCATAACCAATAAAAGTACTTTTATCTCTACGCAAATGGAGTTGGGAGTTTTCTTTCTTGGTTATTGAAGGATTTTACACAATGAAATTTGTTCCATTGCGTACCAAAGGATTTTGCCTCCCCTTTTTGCAGGAAGGGGAAATCCTCTCATGCGCTTGAGGAACAAACCTCAAATCTGGAGAAACCACTGGTGAAGCTAGTGCAGAGCCTTTCAGAACGCTGGCCTCCCTAGCATTTTCTCCTTTGAAAAGAAGAATGCTAACAAAAGAGGTGGACTCTGGCAGAAGAAACCACTAAAAGTTTTGAACCTTCCAAACGATCACGGGAATGTGCTAACATGGAAATTGTTTGGAGTTGCTTTTTAAAGTAAATGGATTTGATGTGGTGCAGAGAGGGTTTGTGGAGCTAGTGGGTATAGCTAGGTCAGTGATGGCTAACCTTTTTTGGCTCATGTGCCAAAAGTGGGGGCAGCGCATGGGCGTGTCATACCCATAATGCTATGTGCGCGACCCCCTGCTTTTGGCACACTTTTTTCACCTTCCCCAGGCTCCAGAGGCTTTCTAGGAGCTTGGGAAGGGTGAAAACAGCCTCCCCCCACCTCCAAAGGCTTCAGGACCTTCCCTGAATCCTTCAGAGGGTGAAAAATGGCCTCAAAAGAAGGCCTAAATCAGTTGGCCAGTGCACAAATGTGCGCTGGAACTAACATGACAACGCTTCGCATGCCATAAGAAATGGTTCCGCGTGCCGCCTGTGGCACCCTTTCCATAGGTTCGCCATCACGGAGCTAGGTGATGCCTCCCAACCTACAGCAGGTTACTGTGAATCAGTGGGTGATGTCATACAACGGGGAGAGCTTGGATTGCAGTTGTTGAGCAAGGCCCTTTGTTTAATGACTACAATAATTTATAAACAAAATTTGGGACCCCATTGTGATCATTAAGTCAAGGACTAACTTAAAGTCACAGATAATTAGACACATAGAGAAGTTTCCGCATGGCAATTTATACAGTTTTCAAGAAATGCGATAAAATTTAACTCAGAATCTGTACCACTATCAATTTGTAGGAGGCCAGAATTTAGCTTATGAAGACTTTGATATTACCAAGATGTCTCAATTCGGTATATGCTTTAAATTTTTTGAACTGATTAACATAATATAGATAATAAGAATACTTGCAGAACTAGAAATTGATCCAGGTCGTCTGTGTGTTTTAGTTTGGCCATGGGAAGCAGGCTGGCCAGAAAATCCCCATCTTTTCATGACTCCTTGAAAACCTTTGCCAATTCTGAAAGCAAGCAAGACAAGTTAAATATTTTTAAAATATTCAAAAACCAATTTGATAGCAGAATTATATTTTCTGGTAGAATTATTATATAAGTTGCATATTCACCATAAGGCTTTTATAGAATGTTGCTGTGAAACCTGTATGTGGCTAATTAAAAATAAAACTACTGTTTTTACCTTTGTAATGTTCACTATAAATTAACAGTTGGCAGATTTTACTTATCTTTTTTTCAATAAAACAAGGCAATTGTTTGTTGCTAATTATAGCTTTTTTATTAGACATACATAGTTTCACAGATTTGTATACTACTGTTCTTGTCACTAGTCATTATTGGGAATTATATGTTTTTAATTTTCTATTTATTTTGTACTGACCCATAACTATTATCAAACAAATTAAACATTTAAAATGAATTTTGTAACCTGACCAGCAAAGTCACATTAGGCATTAACATTTAAACGTCTTTTTAGAACTGAAATATACTCAATTTATAAACTTTTATTTCTGATTCAGATGAAGAAAAGAAGGAATCGTACTTGGCGTGCCAAAACCTATAATTTTATTATACTGTTGTTGCTTTCTTGCCCCCCCTAGCGGCCGGAGAGACAAATATGCCCCAACTACATTGTCTGAAGCTGACTCCGCCCATTTACTCATTTACCCATCAGCCCACACTTAAACCAAGTGCATGCTGGGAAGCCAGACTCTCATTTCCTTCAGCATTTGGAGAAGGCAGAAGCAGCCATTTTAATCTGTGGCATAAGGTCATCCAAAGACAAACCCACATCCCACACATAAAGCATGGCTGGTGAGATTTAAATTGCTTGCATTTACTATTTTTTATTTCAGCAACAACTTAATACCATCTATCTCATATTTGAGTCTCACTGTGTGTATCCCTATTTTCCTCAGTTTCACCATACCGTTCTCCCAATAAAGCCAATTCAGTCCCCCAGACTTTTGTGGGCATGGGGGCGTGCTGGGGGAGGCGTGGCTAGGTGGTCATCTGATTGTGTGGGTATGGCCAATGTAGCAATCCATTTTTCCAATTTAGCAGTCTATTAAACAATACACTTTATTTTACTTTACTTTATTGTCATTGTACGTACAGTATATACAGTTTACACATACAACGAAATTCACGTAACACCCAGAGACCAGGCCCAACACACGTAACAATCCCCAAACACTCCCCCACCCACCAAAAAATTCCCCGCTCCTTAACCACCCAAGCATCCACACAAAAGACCAAGTAGTGCTGTGCAATAGCTCACTGATGGTGGCCCTTTAGTTCATTGTTGAGTGAAATTACAGCTCTGGGATAAAAGCTATTCAGAAGAGTCATGGCCCTAATTTTAATTGTTCTGTATCTTATGCCAGAAGGCAACAAGTCTAAAAAGATAGTAAGCAGGATGGGAAGAGTCTCTAAAAATGTTATGCAACTTCCTCAAACAGCGAGATGTGAAGATGTCATCCAGGGCTGATAGCGGGAGCCTGGTGATATTCTGGGAAGTTTTAATGATTCTCTGTAGAGCTTTTTTATCCGCTGTAGAGCTGCTCCCATATCATGCAAGAATGCCGTATGTCAGGGCACACTCAATAGTGCTGCAATAGCAGGACAGAAGTAGATGCTGAGATTTATCTTCTTTAGCATTCTCAGGAAGTACAGCCTCTTCTGTGCCTTCTTCACAAGCATGTTAGCATTTGTGGTCTATGAGAGGTCCTTCGAAATATAAATGACCAGAAATTTAAAATTACTAACCCTCTCAATCTCCTTGCCATTTATGTACAATGGTAAATGTACATCTCTCTTCCTCCTGAAGTCAATTATAAGTTCTTTAGGGTTTTTTTTTGGTGTGAAGTGTAAGATTATTTTCTTTACACCACAATGTCAGCCCTTGTACCTTCTTCCTATAAGCAGACTCATTGTTTTTATTAATGAGCCCCACCACTGTCGTGTCATCAGTAAATTTAATAATTGTGTTGGTGTGTGCACCCCATACAATGGGGTACAGTCATGTGTGCACAAATAATAAAGGAAGTGGCTTAGCACACAACCCTGGGGGGCTCCAGTGCTTAATATCAAAGTAGAAGAATGGTGATATCCCATTCTTACTGACTGTGGCCTATTTGTCAGAAAATCCTTTATCCACAAACAAATCTTCTGATTTATACCCAAATTGGACATTTTAAGAAACAATCTATTGGGTAGAATAGTGTTAAAGGCAGACCTATAGTCCACAAATAGCAACCTTACATATGTTCTCTACATTCAGTTTTGGTCGCCACGATGTAAAAAAGATGTAGAGACTCTAGAAAGAGTGCAGAGAAGAGCAACAAAGATGACTGGAGTCTAAAACATATGAAGAACTGTTGCAGGAACTGGGTATGTCTAGTTTAATGAAAAGAAGGACTAGGGGAGAAATGATAGCAGTCTTCCAATATCTAAGGGGTTGCCACAAAGAAGAGGGAGTCAAACTATTCTCCAAAGCACCTGAGGGCAGAACTAGAAGCAATGGGTGGAAACTAATCGAGAGAAGCAACTTAGAACAGAGAAATTTCCTGACAGTAAGGACAATTAATCAGTGGAACAGCTTGATCATCCAAGATGGCGGCGCGCTTAGACGCTGCAGCTTTGAGCTCCTGGTGTCACAGTAGAGTTAGGCAAAAACTAGTCTATACCCACAGGGAGTTATTAAAGATTGGATCTTCTAGTCGACTAGACCAACGATTTCCAGCAGTCTCATAACATACCGAGTGACTGTAATTACGACTGCCAGGCTCTCCATGGATCGTTGTTTGGCCTAGGAGGTGGCCAAGAGAGCAGAAGCAGAGCTGCAGAGTTGGTTTCCTAGTTCGGTTACAGAAGCAGCCTCACAGACCAGCATTACGAAGCATTTTCCTAACCAACTCTAGAAGTTGGTTCAAGAAGTTCAGAAGATCCTCTCGCTCCGAAGCCGACCGAACACTAGTGAGACCCATATTAGGGCTTACTTAGCGGCGATTAGGGTGGCCAAACGGGAGTACTGTGCCACCCTTATTGCATCCGCAGATAACTGCCCTGCCGCCCTGTTTGGGGTGACCCGCTCCCTCCTTCATCAGAGGCCGCGGGAAGCCCCTTTACAAGGGCGAGAAGAGGAATTTGGGATTTATCTGCAGGAGAAAGTCACTCGGATTCGGAATGAGCTACCCTCCATCGCTAGTGGTCCTGTGGGACTGTCCGAGACTAGTCTTGAGGTTCCTTCTTGGGAGGAGTTTGACTTTGTTACCACCGAGGATATGGACAGGTTGTCAAGGAAACTTAGGGCGACCACATGTTTATTGGACCCGTGTCCCTCCTGGCTTGTACTGGCATCCTGGGAGACAACACGAGGCTGGCTCCAGGGCATTGTCAACGCATCTTTGAGTGAGGGGTCCGTACCTGCCGTCTTGAAAGAGGCGGTAGTGAGGCCCCTCCTCAAGAAGCCATCCCTGGACCCAGCATTATTAGAGAACTATCGTCCGGTCTCCAACCTTCACTTTTTGGTGAAGGTTGTTGAGAGTGTGGTAGCCCAATAGTTTCCGCGACACCTGGAGGAAGTTGATTATCTAGACCCGCGCCAGTCCGGCTTCCGACCCGGTCACAGCACTGAGACGGCATTGGTCGCGTTGGTTGATGATCTCTGGAGGGCGCGGGATAGAGGTTATTCCTCTATCCTAGTCCTATTAGACCTCTCAGCGGCTTTTGATACCATCGACCATGGTATCCTATTGCGCCGACTGGGGGGGTTGGGTCTGGGAGGCACCGTTCTGCAGTGGTTCTCCTCCTACCTCTCTGGTCGGTCGCAATATGTGTTGACGGGAGGGCAGAGGTCGACCTCGACGCCCCTCGTATGTGGGGTTCCTCAGGGGTCGGTTCTCTCGCCCCTCCTTTTCAACACATATATGAAGCCGCTGGGTAAGATCATCCGTGGCTTTGGGGTGGAGTACCATCTGTACGCTGATGATACTCAGTTGTACATATCCACCCCAGACCACCCCAATGATGCCGTCGAAGTGCTGTCCCGGTGTTTGGAGGCCGTACGGATCTGGATGGGTGGTAACAAACTCAAGCTCAACCCTGCCAAGACTGAGTGGCTGTGGTTTCCGGCACCCCGGTTCAGCCAGATTACTCCAACTCTGGCCATTGGGGGTGAAACACTGGCCCCCGTGGAGAGGGCGCGCAATTTGGGTGTCCTCCTGGATCCCCGGCTGTCCATGGAAGACCATGTGGCGGCCGTGGCCAGGGGGCATTACCTGATACGCCAGTTGCGCCCCTTTCTAGATCGTGATGCCCTACGCACGCTCACTCAAGCCCTCGTCATCTAATAATAATAATAATAAATTTAATTTATAACCCGCTCTCTTCTCCCCGAAGGGACTCGAGGCGGGGCACAGGGAATTAAAAACAATTAAAACAGACAGAATACAAAGTTAAAAACAAATTAAACTGGCCCTGCACTAAAAACTCCTATAAAACTAAAACTATCCCTAAAACCCCTAAAACAATTTAAAAAATTTAAATTACCCTAGGCCAGCCAAGCAGAAGAAGTGTGTTTTTAGTTTCTGGCGGAAGGAGCGAAGGTCCGTGGTTGTTCTGATTTCGGGGGGAAGGTCATTCCAGAGGGTCGGGCCCACCACAGAGAAGGCCCTTCCTCTGGGCGTCGCCCGCTGGCATGGAGAAGTTCCTCTCTGTGGGAGCGAATCGGCTGCAGGGATGTATGGGGCAGGATGCGATCCCGCCTGGACTACTGTAACACTCTCTACATGGGGCTTTCCTTGAGGTGCACTCGGAGGCTTCAGCTAGTTCAGAATGCGGCCGCGCGGGGGATTTTGGGAGTCTCGAGATATTCCCATTTAACACCCCTCCTGCGCGAGCTGCACTGGCTGCCTGTGGCTTTTCGGGTGCGCTTCAAGGTGTTAGTAACCATCTTTAAAGCGCTCCATGGCATGGGACCTGGTTACTTGTGGGACCACCTCCTACCACATACTTCCTTTCGACCTGTCCGCTCCCACAGGGAGGGCCTCCTCAGGGTGCTGTCTGCCGGACAATGTCGGCTGGTGACTCCCAGGGGGAGAGCCTTCTCTGTGGCAGCCCCCGCCCTCTGGAATGACCTGCCCCCCGCCCTTCGTACAATCATGGACCTGCGCCTCTTCCGCCAGGCATTAAAAACACACTTATTTCATGCGGCCGGCCTGGCATAGTTTTAAATGTGATCTTAGTAAGGGTTCTTAATTACAATTTTAGCACGGGCTTTCTAATTTAATCTATTTTTACCATTTTTACTGTATTTATTGTTATTGCTTTTATCATTTCCTGTGCACCGCCCTGAGTCCCGTCAGGGAGATAGGGCGGTATATAAATATAATAAAATTAAAAAAAAATTAAAAAAATTAAACTGCAATTCCACCCCCACCCCCCAAAAGTCCCTTTGGCGGAAAAATAAAACTGGCTATGTAGCTAACTTCAAAAACCGATACAAAACCTTATGTCACCAAATAAAAACAGAATGTACCAATTACCACTGTAAACAGGAGGAAGAGCTGTTATACACAAAATCCAATCAAGCCTTCTATAATTTCGTAAATGCCAAACTTAGGCTCAAAAACCACAAAACCTCTAAAAGGGCAAAATGGTGAAGATTGTAACAATGATGCCATTAAGGCCTATCTCTTCAACAAATTTTTCAGTTCAGTTTTTAACAGCAATGGCATCTCCCCCTCATTTCCTATTCATACCGCAACCAATTGCAATGATCTAATCCACATTGATTTTACTAAAGATACAGTCAAAAGGGCACTACACAACCTAAAACCATCTCTTTCTATTGACCCCAATGGAATATGTGCCTACTTTCTATAAAAGCTCTCCACCGTCTTAACTGAACCCCTAAACCTCATCTATGAAGTATCTTTAAAAACGAGCTCCTTGCCTGCCCTATGATCATTAGCAACAGTCATACCTATCTTCATAAAAGGAGATCCCAGCCTTTTGAGAATTACAGACCAATCTCCCTTTGCTGCATCACCTGTAAAGTCATGGAATCCATCATAAATCAATCCATCACCCTCCACTTAGAGACAAACAACCTACTCTATAATAAGCAATTTGGTTTCAGGAAAAAAATTGTCCTATAATCTGCAACTCATACACTGCAAAAACATTTGGACCTCTGAACACGACCAGGGTAAAGCAATAGATGCAATATACATGGACTTTTGCAAAGCCTTTGATTCAGTGGTACATGACAAACTTCTATTAAAACTAATTTCTTATGGCATTTCTGGATCTTTGCACAAGTGAATAGTTGCATTCCTATCAAACAGGCAACAAATAGTCAAAATTGGTAATGCTATATCTAGCCCCGCACCAGTTAATAGTGCTGTTCCCCAAGGCAGCGTTCTAGGACTAACACTCTTTATACTTTACATAAACAATCTTTGTGATCATATTATTAGCAGTTCCATCCTCTTTGCTGATGATGTAAAACAATTTAACATCACAGGAAATTCTACTACTCTACAAAATTATCTAGATTACATATCTGAATGGTCAAATAATTGGCAACTCCAAATCTCTGCTAATAATACTCAGTCCTATACATTGGCAATAAAAATCAGAACAACTACTACAAGCTGGGCAGAAGCGATCTAAAAATGAGCCATACTCTGTGAAAGACCTAGGAGTACTCATTTAGAAAAACCTAAGCCCCAGAGCTCACTGTTAACAACATTGCCAAAAAGGCATTAAGAGTTGTCAACTTTACTTTACATAGTTTTCTCTCTGGTAACGCTATGCTGAAAAGACCATTAGCTTACCTGAAGGGCCCTTTTCTGTATGCTGCTTGGAGAGTCCAAGCATGGGTTAAAATCTGTCTGACTGCTCTGGAACTGAATTGAAATCTTGAGCCACGCCTTCTCTTCCAGCTCCTCCTCAAATTTTTCAATGAAAGCATGGACCTGTAACACTGTTCAAATGTAAGTTCCATCTTAGTTCAATTCAAGATAGAGTGAAAAATCAAGTCCGGTAAAAAAAGTCACAAATCCACATCTAGAAATAAAATGTGTATACACAAGGAAGCAGTGAGTTAGGCCCTAGGGCAGAGTTGGACTCTCCTTGAAGCATACAGAAAAGGACCCTTAAGGTAAGCCAATGGTCTTTTTCCTGTATGCTGCTTGGAGAGTCCAAGCATGGGACATACCCAAGCTAAATGTCACTAGGGTGGAAAGAACCTGGTTCAATGGTCTCTCCAGCAATATGAATACCCTGAAGGACTCGTCTCCCAAAGGCTGCTTCCGCTGATGCAAACCTGTCCAATTTGTAAGCACAGAGAAACTGGGATGGAGAAGCCCACATGGCTGCTCTGCAGACCTCTTCAATGTGCACTGGGGTTGTCCAGGCTGTAGTGGCCGTGGCACTCCTTGTAGAATGGACCATGAAGCATCATGGTACTTGCTTAGACTGGAGCTAATAGGCAAGGGCGATACAAGTACACAACCATTGGCTAATGGTGGCGGAGGTGATCTTGCACCCCATGGTAGCTGATTGAAAGGAAATGAAAAACAATTCCAACTGCCTGAACGCAGCGGTGCGCTTGATGTATTTGTGAATGGTCCGATGCACATCCAGCTTGTGCCATCTGCATTCTGTAGGATGCCTTGGATGAGGACAAAAATCAGGGCTTCCGGTTCCGGCTCCGGCGGCGACGGGCGAATTTAGGGTTCGCTCGCCGCTTTGTTCCTTTTCCTGCCCCCCCACGGGGGCGAGAAGCCCCTTGTTTGGGGCTTCTCCCGTAAAGCCAGCTCGACAGGGAAGCCCCCCCCCCACGGCAGTGGGGAGAGCGACCCTGCTCCTCGGCTTAGGCGGAAGAGGACATGCTGCGGGGGGTCTTCCCTTCGCCAAAGGTTGGCGGCACCATTTAATTCCATGAAGAGAGACGATCGTAAGAGTCGGGAGGCTTTTCGGGACCTCAGCTGTGAGCGGAGAGTGAGCGTTTAAAACTTTTTTTCTTGTACTGTCAGCCGGGCTGAAAGGGACTGGAGGGGGGTGTTTGTTCCCAAAACCCCCCCCTTGGACTAAAAGCGGCACTCGGAAATGCCTCGTTGAGAGGAATCGGAAACTTTTAATCCGGATGGTCTTTAACAAGGGAAAGTACTTTGCGGCTTGCTTGCAATTATGTCTCTAGGTCTGGCTGAAACTGTTTCTTTTTTGCTTTTTAACCGCTTTCTCCCTCGGGCTCTGAGTTTGGGCGGAAAATGGCTTCTCTTTGTCTCCGACTGACTATGACCTATGGAAAATTACCAGTGTCTCTTTGTGATTTGGACTTCCTCTAATTATTGATGAAGAATTTTCTTTTTTTGGATTTGTGTTTTCCTTTCTGGATTGCCTTCGTTATTATACCTATGGAGTTGGAAAAGTGTTTCTCTACTGGTTTCTGAATTTTGCAGCTATACAACTTTAAGAACTTTGGACTCCTGATCTGCCTCACCAGCCCCACCCTAAAAACGCCATTTTACTGGCACGGATTTTAACAGCTAAACATGGCACAAGAAGCAACGCTGGCACGCCTTGAACAAAGAATGACTGCCCTTGAATCTGTTATACAAAATTTGGTATTAGAAATTAAGGCCCAGAGGGCAGAAAATGTCAACTTTAAAAAGGAATTATTGGACACTCGAAAACAAGTGCTTGAGAATACACAGAAGAATGAAGAATTGAAAGGGGGGCTGGAGGGGGCTAAGGGAGAGATTAAAAATGTTTCTAATGAGGTTGTGGAAATAAATGGGCATGTGACTAGGATAGATATGGAAAGGATGACATACTTTTTGAGATTTCAGAATGTTTCTGAGATGGATGGTGAATGTCTCCCTGATCTTATGAGTACAATTATTGCAGACTATTTACATAAACCTAAAGATGAGATCAGAGGGGACATTGACCTAGTCTACAGAATAAATTCTGCATATACCAGGATGAATGAAGTACCCAGAGAGATACATGTAAAATTTGTTAGAAGGTCAACCAGAGAGGAAATCTTGAAGGCGCAAAGAGGGAGTCATATGATTTACCAACAAAAGGAGGTTACCATCTTGAAACAGATTCCAAGAAAGATTAGAGAAGCTAGAAGGAAATTTTCCTTCTTGTCTAAAACATTGTTTGATCATGGGATCTGGTTCAAGTGGGTGATACTCGAAGGGATGCTGGTGTTCTGGGAAGGAGGTAGAGTGAAGATTAAAACAGTTGCTGAGGCGGAAGCCTTTCTTAAAAAACATTCCTCTGTCCTGGGAGAAGATCCAGGGGGGGCAGGGGGAGCCATGGCCCCGTCCGCTGGGGGCCCGGGGGAGAAGGGGGAAGATACAATTGCCAAGAGACTTAGATCTAAAAAATAACTTTGCCCGTGTTTTTTTTTGAGTAATATTGTATGATATTTGTAATCTGGATTTTTGTAATTGACTGACAGTATATAACTGAAAAATTTAGGAATATGTACTTGCTCCCAGCTTGTAGTGTTATGTGAAATGTTTCTTTTCTTTCTTTTTAATAATGTAACTTGAGGTACCGGAGGAGCCGACGACTTTGACGTGACTACTCTCAAAATTTCTATGTAACCCTTACCCTACCCCACAAAAAATGTAAACTCAATAAAACTTTTTCAATATTAAAAAAAAAAAAAAATCAGGAAGGATGACTTCCTGGCTCCAATGATATCAGGAGTTGATCTTCGGAAGAAATGAAGGATCTAAGCAGAGAACGACCCTGTCTAGATGTATGACGCACAGGTCTTTCTTGACTGACAAGGCCGCCATCTCCGAAATCCTGCGTGCAGACGTGATTGCGGTGAGGAAAACTGTTTTGAAAGTTAGGCATTTCAGATCACAGGTATGAATTGGCTCAAAGGGAGCCTTGACTAGGGCCCGAAGTACTACATTCAACTCCCAGGTCGGATAATGGTGAACGACCGGAGGCCGCAAGTTGGAAGCTCCTTTTAGGAAGCTGCGAACCTTGGAATGATGTGCTAGTGATAGGTGGTCGCTGGGAGTGAGGACAGTGGACAGTGCCGCAACTTGTCGACGCAACATGTTGGCCGAAAGTCCCTGGTCCAATCCTTCTTGCAAAAAGTCCAAAACCTGTGGGATAAAGGTGCAAGCAGGGTTGATCTGCTTGGGTGCGCACCAATTCATGAAGGCTGACCAGGTGGCCTCATAAATTCTGGTAGTAGATGGTCAACGTGCTACCTAGATGGTGTAGATCACCTTAGAGGAGAGCTCGTTCCTCTCTAGGAGGTCCCTCTCAAGTGCCAAACGGCCAATTGCAGCCATTGGGGCTCTGAAGATGATAGAGCACTCCTGGCTGAGAAAGACTTCCTCTGGAGGAATCCTCCACGGCTTGGTGATGGAGAGGCTCTCAAGATCAGCAAACCAGGCTCATCTCGGCCAAAATGGTGCTACAAGGAGAACTTCCGCCTGTTCTGCGAGAATCTTTTAGATGACACTGGGAAGGAGAGGCAGGGTGGAAACATGTAGAGGAGGTCTGGTGGCCAGTGGCAAAGCAGGGCATGGACCCCCTCTGCCCTTAGGGATTTGTACCTAGAGAAGAAGCGAGGGAGGTGAGTGTTCTCTGGGGTGGCAAAGAGGTTGACTAGGGGAAGTCGGAACCTCCAAGTGATCTTGATGAAGAGGTCTGGGTACAGGTGCCACTCCGAATGATCGATTGTGGTCCTGTTTAGCCAATCCACCTGGACATTGCTCACCCGGAAATGTACTCCGTTCAAAGGGACAACAGATGTTGTTCCGCCCACCTCCCCAGGTACGCCACCTACACCATCAGGGACCTAGAATGAGTTCCCCCTTGGCGGTTGACATGTGCCTTGGTAGCCACATTGTCTGTCAATAGCATCACATGTTGGCCCTGGATTGTCAGTTGAAATTGAAGAGCTAGCCTCAATGCCTTTAACTCCAGCCAATTTATGCTGTGCTTGAGATCGCCTTCGGACCACCTGCCCTGGGCGACCTGAGTGTCCAGATGTGCCCCCATCTGAATAGGCTGGAATCCATGGTGATGATCAGACGATGTGGTTCGCAGAAGAGACTGCCCTTGGTCAGTGCAGAAGAGTCCCACCACTGCAGGGACTGCTGAATCTTGCCGGGAATTGGAATTCAAGATGGGGAATTGCTCTGTTTGGCCCGTTGATGGGGTAGAAGGCACCATTGCAATTGCCGTGAGTGTAGTCTTGCCCACGGTACTATTGATAGGCAAGAGATCATCTTGCCTAGGAGTTTCAACAGCAGGACCATGGGCGCAATCTGTGAGGCTCTTATTTGACGAATCAGCTGTCTGAGGCTGGAGATTCGCTTGACTTGGCGACTTACAGTGTCTATGGTGGCACTGAGATGCAGCAACCTGGTGGTGGGGGTAAGGTGGCTCTTGTCCATGTTGATTGAGATCCGGTGGACTTGCAGAGCTCTCATGGTTGCCTGGAGGACTCTGACCGCTTGCTGGCGGGATGGTGATTGTATGATGATGTAGTCCAGGTATGCTTGAAGTCTCACTGGTTGCAACTGCAGGGATGCCACTACAGCTACCAGTATCTTCGTAAATGTTCTGGGGGCAGATGACAGGTCAAATGGCAGAACCCTGTATTGATAATGCATTCCTGCACAGTAGAATCTGAGGAACCTGGAGTGGGCATTGCAAACAGAGATGTGAAGATACGCTTCTCTGAGATCTATTGATGTGAGCAGATTCCCTGGTCTGATGCAGCTCAAGACAGACTGGAGAAACTGCATTTTGAAGCGTTTGTATGCTAGGTGGTAGTTCAATCGCTTCAGATCTAATATCCCCCTCCACCCTCCTGAGTTCTTCGGGACTAGGAACAGGATTGAGTAAAAACCTGGCCCTTCTTGGCTATTGGAACTGGCTCTATTGCCCTTATCTCCCAAAGGTGCTGGATCTCTTGCTCCATTAGGGACCTCTTGGCTGGGGAGGAGGGGTTGGGACAGTGAATGAAATGGTGAGGATGGGGGGAAGATGAAATCTAGGGTGAGACCCAAGCGAACTGTCTGAAAAACCCACTGGTCTATGTCATTTGCTTCCATTGGGCCTGAAATAGTTGCAGGTACCCTCCGATGGGAGCTGTCAGTTGGCTGTTACTTAAAGCGACAGAAAGGCTTAGAGGCTGATCTGCCACGAAAGGGCCGCTTGGAGAAAGGCTGCTGTCTGGCCCCGTCTCAAAATGTCTGGCAGTCCTGTGACTGGTCCTGTTCTTAATTATACAGGTGGTGGTACTGAACGGTGCTAGTGGACGGCTCTGGGGAACGAAAGGATTGTTTCCTGAAATAACCAGAACTTTTGCGCTCTGTCTTCTTAGTGATAGACAGCATGACTTTCTTTTTGTCCTTGTTTTTGACTAAGACAGGATCTAGGGCCTCCCCGAAAAGTTTCCCTCCCTTAAAGGGGTCAAAGGCCAACTTCTACTTCGACCTCATGTCTGTGTTCCAGTGACGAAGCCACAAGAGCCGACTGGTGGTGACATTAGAGGCTAGGGCCCTGGAAGCAAACTTGGCGGAGTTGAGAGTGGCATCCGCAGTGTATCCTGCAGCTGCCAGAACCTTATTAAACTTCTGCCTCAACTTGGTGTCCCCTGCTGGAAGCTTAGCAGAAATCTGTCTGAGCCAGAGGCATGAGGCCCTGGACATAAAAGACGCTGAGGTAGCTGTATTAATGGCCCAGGCAGTTGCCTGATGGTTCTTGTGACAAGCCTTTTCAGATCTCTTATCCTCCCCTTTCAAGTCCTCCAATAGGTCAGAGGTAAGACTGAGGAGGATGTAAGGGCCTGTACCGGAGGACCCACCTGAGGCAATTTTAATAAGTCCTCCAGGGAAGCATCCACCATATAGAGCTTTTTATCACTGCTACCAGGTGTGGCAAGTGTGCCCGGTTGAACCCACTAGTGCTGTTCAATGTTCAAAAATAATTTAGGGACTGGTACAATTTCCTGGGGAATAACTGGTTCCTCAAATAGTCCCTCACTATTTATTTATTTTATTTATTTATTTGATTTATATACCGCCCTATTCTCCCTGGTGGGACTCAGGGCGGTGCACAGAAAGATAAAAACCCACAACACATACAAAATATAAAATATCATTAAATAAATTAGATCTGTGCTAAAATAGATAAAAACAATTAAATGTTAAATAGGATTATTATACTCTTAGTTTATGCCAGGCCGGCCAGATGGAAGAAATGTGTTTTTAACATCCGACGGAAGAGGTGTAGGTCCGTGATGGTGCGAATGTCGGGGGGCAGGCCGTTCCAGAGGGCCGGGCCCGTCAGAGAGAAGGCCCTTCCCCTGGGAGTCGCCAGCCGGCATTGACCGGCAGACGGCACCCTGAGGAGGCCCTCTCTGTGGGAGCGGACAGGTCGAAGGGAGGTATGTGGCAGGAGGCGGTCTCGCAGATAGCCAGGACCCGTGCCATGGAGCACTTTAAAGATGGTTACTAACACCTTGAAGCGCACCCGGAAGACTACAGGCAGCCAGTGCAGCTCACGCAGGAGAGGTGTTATACGGGAGTACCGTGAGACTCCCAAAATCCCCCACGCGGCCGCACTCTGCACCAGTTGGAGTCTCTGGATGCACCTCAAGGGGAGCCCCATGTAGAGAGCATTACAGTAGTCCAGGTGGGAGATAACAAGGGCTTGAGTGACCGTGCGTAGGGCATCCCGATCTAGAAAGGGGCGCAACTGGCGTATCAGATGAACCTGATAAAAAGCCCCCCTGGCCACGGCTGTCATATGGTCATCCAAAGACAGCCGAGAGTCCAGGAGGACGGCCAGATTGCAGGCCCTCTCCGCAGGAGCCAGTGACTCGCCCCCGATAGCCAGAGATGGAACCAACTGGCTATATCATGACGCCGGAAACCACAGCCACTCGGTCTTGGACGGGTTGAGTTGAAGCCTGTTTCTCCCCATCCAGACGCACACGGCCTCCAGACACTGGGACATCACTTCGACGGCATCATTGGGGTGGTCTGGGGTAGAGATGTACAGCTGAGTGTCATCAGCGTACTGATGGTACTTTACCCCAAAGCCACGGATGATCTCACCCAGCGGCTTCATGTAGATGTTGAAAAGGAGGGGCGAGAGGACCGACCCCTGAGGTACCCCACATAAGAGGGGCCTCGAGGTCGATCTCTGCCCTCCTGTCAGCACACATTGCGACCGGTCGGAGAGGTAGGGTCTCACTAGGGTCTGACGTCGCCTGGTCGGTGGCAGTCACTCCCATACACATGGCTGTTTTGGCCTTATTCAAGATTGTTTTGAATGAAGCATATTTAAACTACCCCAAGAAGGCGGGCTTATCCGTGACCGCTCCCTCGTCCCCTGAGAACTCCTGCTCTGGAAGGACATCCTCATCTACAGCCGAATCCTTGCTATCCAGGAATGGGGAGAGGCGGACCCCTGGGGAGCCTCTGAAGAGGCTGCCTTAAGAAGAAACAGACCTGGCCTTGCAACGTCGCTTGGCATGCTGCTTGAGACCCTCTGCAATACCAATACCCTGGGATAGGGCCTTGGTGGTAACCTTCTGCATTTCCGAGGAAAGGGCAAGCCCTTGGTCTTCCACAGGTTGCCTACACTTAGTGGCCCTGAAGGGCAGAGGATTTTGTGGAGCCAGTGATAAAACTGGAGGAAAATCCTCTGCTTCCAAGGAGCACTGAAACAATCAGCATTCTCACCCATGGAAGGCCTGGGGGAATTGGCTGAGGCAGAATAGTCATCTGATGAAAATTCCTGGTCCTCATCCTCTCTATCTGACTATGGTGGATCCTGATAAATAGGAGTTGAGGTCTCAGGTAATTCCACTGCAGGAATAGGAGAACTAGCCACCGGTTGTTGCTGGGCCTGTTCATGTTTTTTTTTTTTTTGGTGCTCTTTGGCTCCTGGAAGCAACTTGATCTTGGGACTTTGATCTTTTCTTTCCCCCAGCCTGGCTCTGTTTGTTGATGGCCTTTGAGGCTGCTTTGCTAGCCTGCCTGGTAATGCTTCTGCTGGTAGAGGGCCCTGGCTGCATTGCCTCCTAGTTAGTGTTGTCAGCCATTAGGTGTGATTAAGGGAGTCTGGGCCCCACTCACCACCTGGAACACAGCTGAGGATGTGAGAGTAGCTGCAGCTGCTGAATCAGAGTTGTGAAGATCAATGGCTGGGATGAGTAATTAAGCCGGTGTTGCCATGAGGAACTCTCTGGTCAAGATCCAAGCCTCCCAGTGCCTGCAAAAGTAACAGCTGGAGGGAGGCCTAAGGTAAGGACCAACACCTCACTGTTAAAGATCAATTGGCAATTGGCAATTAGTTGGGTGGGGGGAAAGCGACTGACCGGATAGCCGGACAGAACAAGTCTCCTACCACCACTCTCCAATGCTGACTCACTAATGGCAGG
Source organism: Rhabdophis nuchalis (assembly GCA_039707465.1). NCBI lineage: Eukaryota > Metazoa > Chordata > Lepidosauria > Squamata > Natricidae > Rhabdophis > Rhabdophis nuchalis. The sequence continues at coordinate 68,811,726 of CM077647.1, forward strand.
GAAAAATGCGGCAAAACTGCAAACAAAATGGCCACTGGAAGTTTTCCCCAACTAAAATGGCCACCACAATGACTAACTGCTAGCAAAAATGGCTCCAAACTTTGAATCAGTAATGCAATGGCACAAATGGCTGGGTCCTCACACCACTGACCATCACACCAAAAGCTTAATTATAACACAAGCAGCTGGGTCTTCACGCTGCTGACTGCTGTGTGAAGAGAAAGAGCGATCTTGGCAGCTCTCACGCCGGCTCGCACTGTCCAGTAATTTAAAGGGACCACGTGGCAAATAGCAAACAGCAGCTATTTTCTCAAAGAACTGAAGAGGGAGACGTTATTTCTTTGCAGGATGAAAAAGAATCTGGAAAGTTCAAGTTAAGGTGAAATTTCTGTTGCTATTCTGGAACCACTTAAAACGTGTCCATATGCTTTAGAACTGAATTGAAAAATCTGAGGAGGTGTGGCTAAAGATTTCAATTCAGTTCCAGGGCAGTCAGACAGAATTTAACCCATGCTTGGACTCTCCAAGCAGCATACAGGAAAACTGGGGCATACAAAACCTTTGCCAGATCTATAATTGAATACTGCTCACCTGCTTGGAACTCACACTGCATTTCAGACATTAAAGTATTAGAGAAGGTCCAGAGGTATTTTACAAGAAGAGTACTCAACTCCCCTGCTTGTAATAAAATTCCATATACCACCAGGCTTGAAATTTTAGGCTTGGATAACCTTGAACTACGCTGTCTACATTCTGACCTGAGCTTAGTACACAAGATAATCTGCCATAATGTCCTACCTACTAATGACTACTTTTACTTTAACTGCAATAACACAAGGGCTATCAATAGCTACAAACTAAATGTAATCCGTTCTAATCTTGATTGCAGGAAAAACTATTTCAGCAGCAGAGTAGTAAATGTGTGGAACATTCTACCTGATCCTGTTAGTAGTTCCTCTAACCCCCATACCTTTACCTTAAACCAGTGGTCGGCAAACCGCGGCTCGCGAGCCACGAGTGGCTCTTTGGCCCCTTGAGTGCGGCTCTTCCTTCAACTAGCCACGGGCAGACTCCGGGAACCGCACGCCCACCTCCCTCCTCCCGCAGCGAGCGGCCGTGCGGGGGGAGGACCCAAGGCTGCGGCTATCTAAACGCCGCGGATGCCGCCCGGATGCCGCACGCCGACCTCCCTCCCCTCCGTGCGGTGAGCAGCCCTGGAAAATGCCCCTCGATGGCTTCTGCAGGCGGCTGTTGCCCCGACGAGCCGAGGCTCCCAACGGAGAGAGCCGAAGCGAAGCTGAAAACCCAGCAGCGGCCAAGGAAAAAGCCGCCCGCAAAAGCTCGCTCGCTCGCCTGGGCCACTCCGGACCTCCGGAGCATTGCGGGTGGGCGTGGGAGGGAGGGGGAGGGAAGAATGAGGAGAACCCCTCTTTTTTCCTTCCTTCCTTTCTCTCTCTCTCTCTCCCTCCCCCCCTCTCTCTCTGCCTTCTTTTGCAACAGTTTTGGCTTGGGGGGGGGGGGGGAACAATGAAAAGCAAAACACAAAAAAATCCAAATTGTTGCAAGGAGCGCCTTTCCTTTCCTTCCCGACGCAGCGAGCACGCCAAAGCTATGGGAGAGCAGGGGGAAGGAGGGAGGGAAATAACCCGGGGTGGGAGGGGGGAGAAGAGGAGGAGGAGGCATGGGGGGGGAGAGGAGATGGGCGCCCGCTGGCAAAGAGAGAGAGAGAAAGAGAAAGAAAAAGAGGAAAGAAGAGATAAATTGGGGAGGGGGAGGCAGAAGGAAGTTTCTCCGCTGTCTCAAAGTGCAAATCTTCCCCCCTCGATTGGGATGGGTTCCCTTCCCTGAGTGGGAGGGAATGAGGAGGGGCTGGGAAGGCAGATTTTCCTTCGAACTGTTGCTTTCTGAAAGAGGGGTGGGGGGGAGGAGGGAAGAATGCGGAGAGGAAGTGCGGAGAGAAGAGGAAGGAGGGAGGGGAAGAGAGAGAGAGGAGGGGGGGAGAAGAAGAGGGAGGAGGAGGAGGAAGAAGTGGAAGGAAAAGCGAAAAGGGAAGAATGTGGAGAGAATGCCAAGAAAGGAAGATGAAGGGAGGAGGAGAGGAAGAGGTGGAAGGGAAAAAACGGAGGAGGAAGGAATGCAGACAGAGAGCGCCAAGATGAAAGAAGAAGAGGGGTGGAGACAGAGAATGAAGGAGGAGGAGGAGTAAGAAGAAAGAAGGAAAAATGAAGAAAAGGAGAGCCACCAAGAGGAAGAGGAGGAAAAAGTAGGGACAAGGAAGAAGAGGATGATGATGAAGAAAAAAAGCAAGAGGAAGGAAGAGTGAAGAAAGGATGGAGAGAAAGACAAACCACTCAGGGGCTACAAGAACATCGATTTACCTATTTTTATTTTACGGATGTATTTGTGTTCCACCGTAATAACTCCAGGCACTAAAACAGACTTGCAATCCCTTCCTTTTTTCCCCTCTAACAACCCTGTGAGGTGGGCTGGGAGAGAATTAAATCCCCATGTTCAACAACCTTTGGTCACTAATGTTGAGCAGGGGACTCTGCAATCCTCATACATGCCGACCAGTTGCCCAGCTCGCAAATTTTGATTGGATTCAAAGCGTAAAAGCAGTGAGATACCAAATAGGTGAATTTTATGATGCTCTTTTCGAAATATCAGAAATTTCTGAAGATCCACAAATTAAAAGCGAGGCAGAATCTCTTGGAAATGCAATGAAAGACTATAAATTTTTAGTATCACTGGTTTTTTGGTACGATTTACTGTTCCAAGTCAATTATGTAAGCAAGGAACTTCAAAGTAAATCTGTAGATGTATCCATTGCACTTTCTTCATTTGAAAAACTTTTAAAATGGTTAAGCGACTACAGAAATACTGGATTCGAACAAGTTTTAGTTCAAGCAAAAATTCTTGCACAAGATTTGGAAATATCTACAGAAATTCGAAATAAAAGGCTTCGGAAAAGAAAGAAACATTTCAATTATGAAGGCGATAATGAACCTATTGTAGATCCGATAAACGCATACAAGATATCTTTTTTTAATTTTGTTTTAGATAAAGCTACAGAATCACTAAAAGATCGTTTTGAACAATTGAAAAATCATAATGACTTATTTGGGTTTCTGGGAAAATTTCAAAATATGGAAAAAGAAGCACTTCAAAAACATGCAGCTAAATTAGAAATTTCTCTAACACAGGGGTCCCCAACCTTTGCAACTTTAAGTCTGAAGGACTTCAGCTCCCAGACTTCTCCAGCCAGCAAAGCTGGCTGGAGAAGTCTGGGAGCTGAAGTCCTTCAGACTTAAAGTTGCAAAGGTTGGGGACCCCTGCTCTAACAGATTCTAGGTTCACAGAAAATGATGCACCAATAGTGAAGGAAGCTGATATAGATGGAAAAATGTTAATTGAAGAAATGGGAGCTTTAAAATCTATCCTTCCATCAGAATGTTTTGAAAATCCATTTAAAATGTTCAAATTTTTATCGGAAAATGACAGAGCAACGGCATTTCCAAACTTGTTTATTGCTCTCTGAATATATTTAACAATTCCAGTGAGCGTTGCTTCTGGAGAGAGATCATTTTCCAGGCTAAAACTAATAAAAAACTATCTGAGATCGACAATGACTTAGGATAGATTAAATAGTTTAGCAATTATGTCGATTGAAAGTGAAGAAGCAAGGAAATTGGATTTTCAAACTATTTTAGAAGAATTTACGGAACAAAAACTTAGAAATATGTAAATTCATATATTCATATTCAATGATGTAAATTTATATTCAATAAAATGTAATTGTTTTTATATTTTGTGTATTTTTATTTTTTAATGTATGTAGAAGTTTACCTATCTTATGATCCATGATATTTGATTTATATATAAATTGAATTTGCATTTTATTTAAATATTTAATATATAGATGGCCCCGCAAAAAAAATCCAATCGGGCCCCGCACTTATTGGATCCGGGCCTGCACACACACAAACACACACGCACATGCAGAGTGACAGATGGGTGGAGGGAGGAGAGAGAGACAGATACACAGAGAGAGAGACACACACACAAAAAGAAAGAGAGAAAGAGAGAAAAATAGAAAGAAAAAGAAAGTGGGAGAGAGAGAGAGAAAGAAAGAAAGAACTTATGACCACAATTGAGCCCAAAATTTTGGTTGCTAAGCAGGACCGTCATTAAATGAGTTTCACTACATTTTCAAAGTTGGCCACGCCTACCCAGTCACATGACCGCTGAGCCACTCCCATAGAACAGGCCACACCTTTTGGCTCTCAAAAGAAATTTCAGTCGTGGTACTGTTGATATTTGGCTCTCTTGACTAATAAGTTTGCCCACCACTGCCTTAAACTATCTACCGTGGACCTTACACATGTCTTAAGAGGTCCGTAAGGGGGCATGCATAAGCGTACCAGCGTGCCTACGATCTTTGTCCTACTGTACCATTTATATATACACTTTTTATGAAACTGGGCCAATGTGGGAAGTAAATGGCATTGAGGAGCAGGGAGATGGTAGAACCCCCAACCCTCATTGAGAAGGAAACCCCAGGTTCTCGAGAAGAGAAACCATACTTGTCTGGGAGTGATCCAGAGGATGAACCTCTGGTAAGCAAATCAATTAAACCACTTACTCTCCCCCAACCGGGAGAGGGGGATAAAAATCTCCGCTTTAGTGGACTCACGGTGCACCTGCTGTTTGATCAGCCCAGCCCTGGTAAGGGAGTTGAGGATTAATGTGAGGAAGCTGAAAAGCTCCATAGCTTTTTGCCAACTAGATGGGTCAATAGCCGGGGGGGGAGGGGGAGCAGCTTCATTTGCCACTGAGCCCCTACAGATTGGCACCGGAAGCCACAAAGAAATACTTATCTTTCTAGTGGCGCCGGGCATGGAATAGCCACTAGTTTTGGTTCTTGCATGGTTTAAAAAATGGAACCCCAAAATCAGTTGGGAGCAAGACACCATAAGAGTTCAGATGCATGTGACTTCTACTGAGAATCCATAACAGGAAACTGAGGGGGTAGAGCACCAAGAAACAGCAATGCCCACTTACAATGTGCCAACCCAGGGCATACCCAAAGAATACCAGGGCTTAGCTGAGGTTTTTAGCGAAAAAGCCTCTGATGAGCTTCCCCCACCACTCCAGTGATTGTGTGATAGAAATTCTACCCAGGGCAAAACTCCCTAAACCCAAGATGTATAGCACGTCTCCGAGGGAGCTGGACGAATTGAGGACATTCAATGAGAAAAACCTAGCAAAGGGGTTTCATTGAAGCAGATTGGCCAAAGATTGCAGCCCCAGTGTTGTTTAGAGAGAAAAAAGATGGCTCCAAAAGGCTATGCATCGATTTTAGAAATCTAAATTCTATCAGTGTTGAGACTATGTATCCCTTCCCTCTCATGAAGGATATGCTAACACACCTTGCGAAAGGGAAATTTTTTTCAAAGCTGGATTTAAGGGAGGCTTACTACCGTATCAGAATTAAGGAGAGAGATGAATGGAAAACGGCATTTAACACCCCTCTTGGATCCTATCAATTCAAAGTGCTACCATTTGGGCTACAAGGAGCCACTGCAGTGTTTATGCAATTAGTAAACAAAGTACTGCAGGAACATTTATATAAGGCTGCCTAATTTACATAGATGACATCTTGCTTTATTCTGAGACAAAAACTAGTCCGAGCGGTTCTGAACAAACCTCGCTCTACCAAACTTTATGCTAAACTCTCCAAATGCGAATTCCACAAAGAAAAAATCGATTACTTAGGATACCGCATTTCACACTAGGGCATAGAAATGGATCCTTCAAAGGTACAGGCAGTACTTGACTGGGACCCACCCAGAACATGTAAACAATTAAAAAGCTTCTTGGGATTTGCCAACTTTTACCGCCAGTTTATCCCCGTTTTCGCCCAGATCGCTCTCCCCATCACCAAGCTCTTAAAAACAAAGGAGGAGGGTAACCCGAAACTGAAGTAGCCTTTGAACTGGACAATGGAATGTCAAGCTGCATTTGAAGAATTTAAATGGCCAATTCTAAAGCACCTAGACACAGAGAAACCGTTCATCATACAAGCGGATGCTAGCTATGTGGCGATAGGTGTGTTCTTGCTTCAGAAAAATGAGCAAGACCAATTACAACCATGAGCTTACACATCCAAAAAAAATGAATGAATCTGAGCAAAGGGGGTGCCATTTGGGAGAAAGAGGCTTAGGCAGTTCAGTGGGCTCTTTTAAGCTGGAGGCATTTCCTAGAGGGGAACAAGATCCCTTTTAAAGACTGGATGGATCAAAAAAACTGAGAAGCCCTAAAGACCCAAGAAAACTCTCCCCAAAACAAGTACGATGGGCTCAGTACTTTAAACAGTTTGAATTTATGTTTAGATACCTCCCGGAGGGGAAAAAATCTTTTGGCAGATGCACTATCCAGGAAACCGCAATACAACAGTGTGAAGACAGAGGTAACCAAACTTATGATACAAAACAGTCAACTAGCTGCTAAAATAACTACCAGATCCAAGGGAAAACAAGACACTTTGAAGGATAATGACACCACCCAAACTTTTAAACAACTTTAATCACCGATGAATGGTTTTTGAGCCACAAAGACTGCTGCCTGATGAAAGATAACTTAGCTTGGGTGGGAGGGAAGTTGTATGTTCCAGCTAGCCAAAGACTGTACTTAATGGAAAGGTGTCACGACTCCAAATTAGCGGGACACTTTAGTTTTGTAAAACTTTACCCCTAATTAAAAGGCAATTTTGGTGGCCATCATTAAAAAAGGACATAGAGCTATGTAGCCAGCTGTCCAATTTCTGTGGCAGCTAAAAGATGCCAAGGCAAAATGCCAGGACTATTACATCATCATCATCATCATCATTATTATTACTATTACTATTAAGGTAGTTGAACCTTCAGCACCCTGTTAGATTGCTATGGACTTTATTGCTGAACTACCAGAAAGCGCAGGGAATACTGTCATTTGGGTTGTAACAGACCTGTTTTATAAACAGACACATTTTATACCGTGCCCAATGTCCCAACTGCCAAAAGTCTCGACAAGTTATTCTTCATACACATTTATCACCTTCATGGAGTTCCACAGGGAATCATCTCCAACAGAGGGGTCCAATTCACCTCAAAATTTTGGGGGGCAATTTTAAACTTACTTGGAACCACCCAAGGACTGAGCTCTAGTCACCACCCCCAGACTAATGGTCAAACTGAAAATTGGAACATGGTTCTAGAACAATACCTAAGATTTTTATTAATTTTCAACAGGATAACTGGGTTGATCTTTTACTTTTGCAGAAGTGGCCTTCAATAACACTGTGCACTCAGCACTGGTATCACCCCTTTTAGAGTAGCAAAAAGCCACGATTTCAACCCCATGCCTGAACTACCCACAGAAGAACCCACTACCCCCTCACTTAAAGAATAGATAGACAACCTACTAAACACATGGCCAGTAGTTAGATTAGCTTTACAGGAAGCTAGAGAGGCTTTTAAAATTCAAGCTGACAAAGAGTAGATCCCAAACCTTTCCATGTTGGAGATAAAGTATACCTATCTACAAAATTCCTGAAGTCATTGCAGCTATCAAAGAAATTAGGGCCAAAATTCATCGGACATTTCCCGATCACTAGTTATCAACCCAGTAAAAGTAGAATTACTCCTTCCAAAGACACTCAGGCAAGTCTATCCAGTATTTCCCATTAGTTTACTTAAATGAGAAGTAATCTCACAACTCAGACCACCTGCACACACACCACCTGTTCCTATCCTGATAGAAGGCGAACAGCATTTTGAAATTAAGGAAATCCTGGACTCTAGAACCCACAGAGGAAAAACCTAATACTTAGTTGCTTGGAGGCATTTACCTTCATTCCAAAATGAATGGGTAGCAAAACAACATGTTAGGGCCCCTGCCCTATTGAAAAAAATTCACTCCCAATATCCTGACAAAGCTTGTTAAAATACTATAATAGAATTTCTGTTTCTATCTTTTCACAGGTAGATCTCTCCTTTTTCTAAAGAACGGCAGTGTCAGCTTGCAAACCATCACCATGACGACTATCAAGCTGAAATAGAGAAACGTCAATTCCAGGCATTCCTGTGGTCGGAGTGGAATCTCAAGATGACGTGTGAATGCGCATGCATAGATTTAATTTCAATGCTAATTGGTTAACATGATTTATGACTAGGCAGAGGCGAGGGGGAAGAGGGGGGTAAAGTTCAGACGCCATTAAAAGATTTTCAGTTCTGGCTCCACCAGAGGTTCAGCCAAAATGTTAATCCTAATAAATGGATGTTTTTTGAACTTTGTCTTAAGGCCCGTGAATTAATTGGGTTTTCTCTTGGAGCTTCAGAGAGCCAGAACTGCCTTTTAAAAATACATCAAGATTTCCGGGCTACCTAAGTCCCGAGACCTCCAGTCGCTGCCTGATATTTGGAGCACTTGGAAGGAAAATCAGGCCACCATGGCAGAAGGTGGATTATTAGAAGAAAGCCTCGTTTCAGCTGGAGGCAGGCCAGCCACCCTGAACAGCAGAGCTCCAGATTTCCAACCTGTGATGCCTTTCCCAGTGGCAGAAGCAAGGAAAGATGAGTACTGGTGGAAATTAGCCCCTAAAGCAGCTGAAGTTGAGTTTCCTTACCCCAATTCCCAGATAAAGGGAAGAGTCTCAAGTGAACTGGCAAGGGTGGCCTGGATGTGGGACTGGAAACAAGCCAGGCTCCCACAGCCCCTGATGGAATTCCTGAGGGGTGCAGTAGAGCAACTGAGAGAGGATTTTGACCGAGCCACTATTTATGACGAGAGGCCAGCATGCTGCCTGAAAGAGAGGAGAGGGATATCTGATCGTGCTGAAGGGAGGAGACGCAGACTGGAGCACAGCCCCCTGCCCCACCCAATAGAAGAAGCCCAAAGCGTCAACCAGTACCTCTCCCACAGAGCAGGCACGCTGCCAAGAGCAGGCAACTCCCTACCTCTCCCCCTCCTAGAGCTGACCAAGATGACCAGCCATATCAGGCACAAGCATACAGAGGCCGACAGGAAGGTGGAGGAGGAGGGGAGCTGAACAACCCACCCCAATTCAGGGAAAAGTTTGATGGTGTCTCAGACCAGCTAGCTCTATTCCTTGATTCAGCTGATATCCACTTAGAACTCTATGGACACCTCTACCTATCCCCCAGAGCCATGGTGAATGCCATCGCAGATGGTTTGGAGGGGAAAGCAAAGGAATGGCTAGCAGCCCTCCATAAGAGAAGAGCCCCCCAACTGCAAGACATAGATGACTTCCTACAAGTGCTAGAGGCCAGGTTTGAAGAGGGGGAGGAGGACCATATGCAGAAGAGGAACTCAGCAACCTAAAGCAGAGGGCCCACCCCATCAAAGAGCACATCCATGAATTTAGGAGGGTAATTGGAAGACTATCCCCGTTACCAGAACGGCTGCTGGTGCATTTTTTCAGAACAAGCCTGGACAAATGAATTGCCCAAGTAACTGCGTACTGTGACATCCCAAACCGACTCTTTGAGTGGTTTCCAGTAGCAACAAAAGTGGACAGTGGGCTACGCAGGAACGACACAAGAAAGGAACCAGACACAAAAGAGAGAGGTCAACCTAACCTGAAACTACCACAAGAGAGAGCCATGGCACCACAGCAGGACCTGAGACCAGCCCTCCCTTGAAGTCCAGTGAGGTGTTACAGATGCGGGGGAATGGGTCACATGGTAGCTGCGTGCCCAACCCCAACCCTGAAACTGAGGCCAGGCCCACCACCCAAGACCTGACCAGAACGAGGCCCCAGACGGGCCAGCAACACGTCAGGAGGGCCCTTCATGCTGCAGGGGCTTCCTCCCCCCCCAATCGAAAGCAGTGGAACCGCAGGCAAAGATGACCAGTCGCTCAAACCCTATGACAGCGAGGACGAAGGAAAAGACGACCCAATGGTGAGTGAATTAATTCACTCTTTCATTTTCCCAATATGCCCCACAGTCCCAAAAACAGGAAACCAGGGGGATTTTCAAGCCCTAGTAGACTCAGGCTACACTAGGGGCTTGATCAACCTAACCAAAGTCCTGAAACTGGGGATCAGAGCAAAAAGACTGATCCACCCGATCCAGTTCAAGCAGCTCGACGGGTCCCTAATGGGAGGAGCCTATGCCACTCACCTAACTAAACCGGGGAGACTAGCGGATCACTGGGAAGTAATTAGATTCATAATAGCCCCCAAAATGACAGACGCAGTCATACTGGGACCTGGTTAGACAAGTGGGGACTGACCATCTGGTGACAAGGGGTACCCACAGACTTAGGATATCGTGGGAGCCTAACCCCTCCCCCACCAGCAAGCAGAAATACCACCGACGCTGGGAACCCCCTGAGAGCCCACAAGAACAACTGGCAATCACATCTGACAAAACTCCAGAGGCTGAACTGATTCCAATGGAATATCAGGACCTTGCAGAAGTATTCAGAGAGGCCGAGTGCAATGTCCTGCCTCCCCACTGGGAGACAGACTGTGCCATCGAAATCATCCCTGGGGCAAAATTACCCACACCCAAACTGTATGCCATGACGCCCCGGGAAATGCAAGACATAGACAAAAACCTAGCAAGGGGGTTCATTGAGCCAGCCAAGCCAAGGGTCGCTGCACCAGTCCTCTTCAAAGAGAAAAAAGATGGAACTATGCGGCTATGTGTGGACTTTCGAGGGATAAATGCCATTTGTGTACACAACCTATACCCCCTCCCCCTCATGAAGGAAATGCTATCTCATCTGGCCATGGGAAAAGTCTTCACCAAGCTAGACCTTAGAGAAGCATACTATTGCGTACGTATCAGAGAGGGAGATGAATGGAAAGCAGCATTCAACTGCCCCCTAGGGAGCTTCCAATTCAAATTGATGCCTTTCGGACTGCAGGGGGCCCAGCGGTATTCATACAATACAATACAATAGCAGAGTTGGAAGGGACCTTGTAGGTCTTCTCGTCCAACCCCCTGCGTGGGCAGGAACCATGTAACATTTCAGACAAATGGCTATCCAACATCTTTTTAAAGACTTCCATGGTTGGGGCATTCACAACTTCTGGAGGCAAGCTGTTCCAGAGGTTAATTGTTCTAACTGTCAGGAAATTTCTCCTTAGTTCTAAGTTGCTTCTCTCCTTGATTAGTTTCCACCCATTGCTTCTTGTCCTGCCCCCAGGTGCCTTGGAGAATAGTTTGCCTCCCTTTTCTTTGTGGCACCCTCTGAGATATCGGAACACTGCTATCATGTCTCCCCTGGTCCTTCTCTTCATCAAACTAGACATACCCAGCTCCTGCAACCGTTCTTCATATGTTTTAGTCTCCAGTCCCCTAATCATCTTGGTTGCTCTTCTCTGCACTCTTTCCAGAGTCTCCATGTCTTTTCTACATCGTGGCGACCAAAACTGTATGCAGTATTCCAAGTGTGGCCTTACCAAGGCACTATACAGCGGCATTAACACTTCACGTGATCTAGATTCTATCCCTCTGTTTATGCAGCCTAGAACTGTGTTGGCTTTTTTGGCAACTGCTGCACACTGCTGGCTCATATTTAAATGGTTGTCCACTAGGACTCCAAGATCCCTCTCACAGTTGCTACTATTGAGCAAGGTACCACCTATACTGTACCTGTGCATTTTGTTTTTCTTGCCTAAATGTAGAACCTTACTTTTTTCACAATTGAATTTCATTTTATTAGATAGTGCCCAATGTTCAAGTTTATCAAGATCCTTCTGTATCTTAAGCCTATCTTCTGGAGTGTTGGCTATTCCTGCCAGCTTGGTGTCGTCTGCAAATTTGATGAGTTCCCCATTTATCCCCTCATCCAAATCATTGATGAAGATGTTGAAGAGTACTGGGCCTAAAACAGAGCCTTGGGGGACTCCACTGCATACTTCCTTCCATGTAGATGCAGTTCCATTGAGGACTACACGTTGAGTGCGGTTGGTCAGCCAGTTGCGAATCCATTTGGTGGTGATGCTGTCTAATGCTCTTTTTCAGTCTTCTGGCAGTTCCCCGGTGCTCCAGGATCTCTGAAAGATATAGTTCAGTGGTTCTGAGATCTCGTCTGCCAGTTCCTTCAGAACCCTGGGGTGTAATCCATCCGGTCCTGGTGATTTGAACTCGTCCAGGGCAGACAGATGCTCACTTACCATTTTCTTCCCTATTTCAACTTGTGTTCCTAATCTGATTTTTGTGGTGCTGTTTTTGATTGGTTGGAATGTTTTATCCCTTTGTGTAAAGACAGATGCAAAAAAAGAGTTAAATAGATCTGCTTTCTCCCTGTTGCTTATCATCTTCTTGCCATTTTCTCCCAGCAGTGGACCAATTGTTTCCTTAACTTTTTCTTGTTTTTAACATGTTGGAAGAAGCTTTTTTTGTTATTTTTTACTTTTTTGGCAAGCCTTTCTTCATTGCGAGCCTTAGCTTTCCTCACTTCATCTTTACAGGCTCGGGCTATTTGCTGATATTTTGCCTTAGTTATGTCCCCCTCTTTCCACTTTTTATATTTATCCTTTTTGTCTTTCAATTTGTCAGAGAGTTCTTTATGCAGCCATGCTGGTTTCTTTTGGGAACTGTTATTTTTCTTCTTCATTGGTATTGCGCTGGACTGGGCTTTTATAATCTCATTTTTCAAAATTTCCCAAGCTTCTTGAGTTGTTTTCCCCTTGAGGATTCTCATCCATGGAATCCTTCCCAAGCTCTAAGTTTATTGAAATTAGCTCTTAAAGTCTAAGACTCTAGTTTGACTTTGTTCTACTACTTTTGTTTGCATAATGTTGAATTCCAGTATTTCATGATCGCTTGCCCCCAAAGTTCCTGTAGCTTCTACACCTTCTATCATTTCCTCTCTGTTAGTGAGAATTAAGTCCAATATTGCTGATCCCCTTGTTCCCTTCTCTACCTTTTGGGAAACAAAGTTGTCTGCTAGGTTTGTTAGGAACCTGTTGGATCTTCCACTTGGTGCAGAGTTTGTTTCCCAATTGATGTCAGGGTAGTTAAAATCTCCCATTACTATTGTAGTGTGCTTCCTACATATCTTAGTTAGCTGGTTAGCAAAAAGTTCATCCACTTCCTCTGCTTTGGTTGAGTGGCCTGTAGTATAGACCTATGACAATATCATTCCCCCCTAACCTTTAATATTGACCCAAATACATTCAAGATAGTTCTCATCATTGTTGTGCTCTATTTCTGTAGAGATGTAATTATTTCTTATATATAGTGCAACTCCTCCTCCTCTTTTATTTGGTCTATTTCTTTTAAATAATTTAAATCCTTCTAGCTGTATGTTCCATTTGTGGGTTTCATCCCACCAAGTTTCTGTAATGGCAACAATATCATATCTGCCCTCATTTACTTGAATTTCTAATTCACCCTGTTTATTCCTCATACTCTGTGCATTAGTGTATAGACATTTGAGTCCATTTTGATTGACCCTGTGTTTACTGTCTACGTAACCTGTGTTATGCCTGACTATGGTTCTCTTTGCCCCTATTTCTTTGCCACTTGTATGGTTCATGCACATGGTATGGCACTCACTGTTAATTGTTTGGTTTTGCTTGACAGCAGTGGTGATAATATTACCCGCACAAACATCTATGTTACATGCACTGATAACCCTATGAATTTTAGTTTGCTGGGGACAGAAATGTTCTTTATCTATTGATTCTCTGTCCCCACTATTCAGTTTAAATGTTTAGCCAGGAAATCTGTGAATTTAATGCCAAGTAACTCAGTCCCTTTCTTGGATGGGTGCAAACCATCTCTTTTGTACAGTTTATCATTGGACCAGCTGCAGGCATCATGACTAATAAAACCAAAGCCTTCCTTTTTACACCACTCCTTTAACCACACATTAAACTCTGCTATGCGCTGACCCTTTCCTTTTTGTTCCTTGTATACTGGTATAACCTCTGAGAAGATAAGCCTGCAACCTGTACTACTAAGTTCGTACCCCAAACTCTGGAAATCATTCTGCACAGAAACTACATCTTTTTGGGACAGATCATTTGTGCCAAGATGTATAATAGCATCAACTTCACAGTCCTTACTTGCATTCTTGACTATCTTAAGAATACGCCTCTTGTCTCTGCTGGCTGTAGCACCCGGCAAACATCTGACGTCTTTCAAAACCTCCATATCCTTACCTAAGTTTACATCCCTTACAATTGAGTCACCAATCAGAAGGTGACTTCTCTTTTTGGGTACCTTGCTCTTGTTGTGTGACTGATGCATGATCCGTGATTCACACTTTTGCATTTCTGAAGTAAGTTCTTCACTTTGGACCACAATTCCCTGCTTATTTGAGTCGTCATTATTACCTTGACCTATCACTTTAGTGTCCCCATTAAGATCAGCAAGGGCGCTATATCTGTTATGCTGGGACACAACAAAAGTTTTGTGTTTGTGGTTCACAGCTCTCACTCTGCCAGATCCCACAGTTGTCCAGACTGCTCTTCTTCTGTGGGATCTTTGCGGTAGAGGAAGCTGGTAGTGTGGCATCTCCACAGAGTGGAATGGCCGAATTGGACACTTAATTTCTGCCTGGAGAGCACAAATTACAGATTCAAGATATGTGATGTGTCTATGTAATCTATTAATTTGTCTGCAAAGGGGACAGTATCCAAATTTGAAAAGAGTACTGCGGAAGACAGGTGCAAAACAGTTATTACATTGAACTAAGCCAGTCATTTTGAAATAAAATACAATCACAGTCTTAAGCGCACAAATCTAGAATGTATTATTTCTATTTTTGCTTTATAGATATGTTAGACCTCTGTGTTTCTTGGCCTCCCCTCTCTCTCGGCCAAAAGCTCCTCCCTCTAGCCTCAAGAAGTTGAAAATGGGGAAATAATGCAGCGTACTCTCTTGTAGTTCTATGTTTCCCTTTGCCTCCTTCCCCGCGGCCAAAAGCTCCTCCCTCTAGCCTCAAGAAGTTCAAAATGGGGAAATAATGTAGCTTACTCTCTTGTAGTTCTATGTTTCTCCTTGCCCCCCTCCTCACGGCCAAAAGCTCCTCCCTCTAGCCTCAAGAAGTTCAAAATGCAGCTCATAAACAAGAAGTTCAAAATGCAGCTCAAGAAGTTCAAAATGCAGCTCATAAACAAGGTGCTGCATGAGCACCTCTACAAGGGAGTCCTTGTCTATCTAGATGACATCCTTATCTACACTGAGACCATTGATGACCACGTAACTCTCATCCGCCAAGTACTGGAAAACGTCTGGCATCCAACCTGTACGTCAAGGTATCAAAATGTGAATTCCACCGTGCATAGCTAGAATACCTGGGTTACCGAGTGTCAAATGTAGGAATAGAGATGGACCCAGCCAAAGTGCAAGCCGTCCTATGCTGGCAACCCCCCCACACCCGCAGACAACTACAAAGCTTCCTAGGGTTCGCGAACTTCTACAGGCAATTCATCCCCTCCTTTGCGAAATTTCCAAACTCCTGACAGACGTCCTGAAGACAGGGAGCCCAGGAATGAAACCTCGTCCAAGACAACCCTTACAGTGCAACCTAACCTGCCAAGAACCTGCTAAGAAGCATTCAAAACACTAAAAGAAATGTTTGCAAAGGAGCCGGTACTGAAGCATCCTGACCCATGCAACCTTTCGTGATCCAGGCAGACGCCAATTACATGGCAGTGGGAGCAGTGCTACTCCAAAGAAACAACCAAGGAAACTTACAACCCTGCACCTACACCTCCAGCAAGCTTACAGACACAGAGAGACATGCCGCGTGGGAAAAGGAGGCTTTTGCAGTGAGATGGGCACTGCTAACCTGGAGACACCTGTTGGAAGGGAGCCAGAAACCGTTCGAAGTCTGGACTGACCACAAAAATCTGTAAGCACTTAGGACTCCACGGAAACTATCACCCAAACAAGTCCAAGGGACTCAATACTTCGACCGTTTTGATTTTGTCTTGAAGCACATTCCAGGTGGGAGGAACTTTCTAGCTGATGCCCTCTCCCGCATGCCTCAGTACACATGCGAACGGGAGCACGTAGTAGACGCCATTATTCCTTCTACTCAAACAGCTCCCCAACTAACCACCAGGCGGCAATGCCGTGACCAGCAGGGCCACCCTGCAAGCAACCTAACCACAAGACTCAAAACTGAGTTTCTAGCAGACCCCTGGTTCCAAAACAACCAACACATCTTGACAAAAAGAGATGACCTTGCATGGAAGGGGACGAAAGTCTATGTTCCAGAATCCCTATGTATCCTAGTCCTCCAGAGGAGCCACGACACCAAACCAGCAGGCCACTTTGGATTCCTAAAGACTTTACACCTAGCACAGAGGCAATTCTGGTGGCCTGGCATGAAGAAAGATGTTGATAATTACATGAAAAGTTGCACCACCTGCACCACAATGAAGAGACGACCAAGAAACCCCCCCCCCCCCCGGACTGCTGCAAACAGTAACAGAACCAACGAGACCATGGAAGGAGATTCCAATGGACTTTATAGTAGAGTTGCCAAAAAGTGGGGGGAACACAGTGATCTGGACTGTAATAGACCTGTTCTCCAAGCAGGCACACTTCATACTTTGCAGCGGACTACCCTTGGCTCACAAGCTGGCTAAACTATTTGTGAAGCATATCTACTGACTGCATGGAGTACCTCAAAGAACCATACAGAGGGGTCCAGTTCACGGCTAAGTTCAGGAGGGAGTTCCTGTGGTCCATTGGGTCATCTCAGGGTCTTAGTTCAGCTTTTCATCCGAGCATCTTCATCTTCATCTGAGGCAGCCGAGAGACTGAATGCTATGATAGAGCATCTATCATGAGGTGCTACGTGAACTATCAGCAGTCTAATTGGGCAGACCTTTTATCTTTTGCTGAGTCGCATACAATAATGCTGTTCACAGTAGCACAGGACTGACGCTGTTCAAAGTAGTGAGCGGCATGGACTTTGTCCCAATGCCTGAGTATCCAAGGGACCCTTCCTCCTCAGTCAGCTTGACTGATTGGATGTCGATGCTGAAAGCAATGGGAGAAAGCACTAGCCAAAGCAGCACAAACCTACAAGAAACAGGCAGATAAACACCGGGCTTCACAACGGCCGTTCCGGGTAGGAGAGAAGGTTTACCTCTCCACAAAATACTTGAGATTAAGACTACTTAGCAAGAAACTGGGCCCAAAATTTGTGGGACCATTCCCCATAGTAAAGATCATCAACCCAGTCACAGTGCAATTGAAACTGCCTCGATTGCTGGGGAAGATACACCAATCGTTTCATAGCAGTCTTTTGAAACCCATGAGCAGATCCACCCTGCGATTGCTGCCCTGGGCACCCCCAGGTCCTAGGGAGCCAAACCCATTATGAAGTTCAACTATCCTTGATTCGAGGTGGCACAGAAGGCAACTCCAATGCCTAATCAAGTGGAGCGGTTATCCCTTATCAGAGGCATCATGGGTGAAACATAGAAACAGTCAAGCTGATCGCCTGATAGCAAAATGCCATACAGAAAACCCAAGCAAGCCTGGGGGAGGGACGCATCCCTAAGTTATGTACTCAAATGTTTTGTTTCCCATAAGTTGCTTTTAGGAAGTGAGGGGAGCCGGATGTCAGCTTGCAAACCATCACCATGTCGACTATCAAACTGACAGAGAAATGTGAATTCCAGGCATTCCTGTGGTTGGAGTGGAATCTCAAGATGACCTATGAATGCACATGCATAGATTTAATTTCAATGCTAATTGGTTAACATGATTTATGACTAGGCAGAGGGGAGGGGGCATAGGGGGTAAAGTTCAGATGCCATTAAATGATTTTCAGTTCTGCCTCCACTGGTGGCTCAGCCAAGATGTTAATCCTAATAAATGGATGTTTTTTTAATTTTGTCTCGAGGCCCGTGAATTAATTGGGTTTTCTTTTGGGAGCTTCACAGGCAGCATGACAGATCCCTTACGTGATACTGTCATTCAATTGGGAGGAGGGGGCCCTCAGAGTTAAATTACTAGCATTATTGGGAATAACTGAGATTTACAACTGGTTTCCTGTCGTGCAAGGCTGGAGGTCCCAGTACCTCTGGAGGAATGTTTATGATGGCCATGTGGGGTATCTTACTTTAATGTCAAATTAGAGATAGCCATGGGATTGGTTGTTTTATTTGACTCTCAGGGCAGAAGAGTTAGGAAACATTTTCACACTTGTGTATTGGCCAGAATCTGCATTCTGACAAAGGGGAGGGGTCATTATCAGCTAAATCCCACTTGCATTGCCTAAAAGGTTTCAGATATTGCTTTTCCTCTAACGGTTACCATTCTGCTTAATTAAAGGTTCCTTTTGAAATAATCAGTTTCAAGAGTCTTTACTTTCTGGCTTCTCCCCAACTTCAATACTCAAGATGGACTATGACCTAGCAAGACAAATCTTCTGACAAAGAGTAGAAGATATCGAGAGGCTGGTGGACTTAGGGAAAGCTCCGCTGTTTCTGGCTCCTGATGCCATTAGATGTCTTGTCACTTCTGCCAGATATCTTAGTCAGTTGGAATTCGTAAACCAGCAGAAAACATTTTTGCTCACATGATGCCATGCGCTTCCATCGGCCATCCTGTACGGCAAGTATAAAAGAATAGCATGACAGAAAGACTGCTCCTGCGGCTCAGGAGAGATACAGACTGTGGGTCATATGTTCCTTAGATGTGCCTTTTACATAGAGATTAGTTAAAAACATATTCTGCCAATAATTGTTAGGTATCCTGGCCATTCCAGTACTACCTATCTTCAGTGGCTGCTTAAATATGAACAGTCCCTAACTGCAGTGCAAGTGGCCAGATTCTGTGCAGCAGCACTGGGGATTTGTCATAAACACGTCTTCTCCACCATAGTTATGTTATATAACAAATGTGGCAAACCCTTTGTACTGCTTAGTCTTTTCCCTTTTAGCACTGAACCTACAATGCTCCACACAGTTTATAGATTGTAATTTTAGTATAGTTAGACCATGTATAATTGACAGACTGGATTTTATTATAGATTTCAATTGTTATTTATTATTTTATATTAGAATTTTAAATTGTATATTTACTGAGCATTTTTATTTGTTCAGGTTTCTGGTCTAAGACTGTAATAAACTGATTGATTGATTGATTGAATCCTAGCATCTCTGCTTCAGTTCACGCTAAATTCTAGCCTTCCTAAAATTCTCTAGATTTATTGCCAAATATCTTCTGCTACTCTTTTTGTCTTATTGGAAATGTTTCCAATTTCGCTTTTAGTATCTGCTTTTTTAGAAACTCCCACCTATGGTCTCAGTTCATAAAAGGAAAAATAAAAGATAAATCCATGGCAGCACAATCAGGATGTTTGCGCTCGAAAATAGGGTGTATGTATATGTGTGCATTCCACCTTAATGATTAGCTGTCGAGAATCCCTGCAGCTTTTGAAGTTCATACCAATCTCTGGCAGAATTAGCAATGGAGATTGGAAACCTGAATTTTTCACAATATACAAACTGTATGAATCAATTAAATATGTCTTGTGAGAAAAAGTTATTTTAAAGAAATATGTATATATATTAAAGGAGAATTGTTTAGAGAAAGCCAAAACATGAAGCAACGACATTTAGTCTTTGGATTGTTGACCATATATTTGTCAAGTTCAATCAAGCAATATAATCCCTGGCGCCAAAGAATTAAGTGTCCATTTCAGTATTTTTATCTAGATGTCCTTTTTTATAAAACAGCAAAGATGGGAATTATCCACATAGTCCATAAATAGTGACTTTGATGAGATAAAATCGAAAAGCAATTTCAACACACAAATTGCATACATATAAGTGGCAGCATTGTTAAAACCATTTTTCTTTCTGTGTCTGCTTCAGGTTTTAACAATTTCTAAGAATACCAAAATGGAAAGCTTCAGTTCTTAATAGCTTGCAGATTAGTTATTATTGTGGTACATACACTGCCTCTCTTATGGATCCTTTCAATGTACAGTATTTTTCGGAGTATAAGATGCACCCTTTTTCCTCTAAAGAGGCTGAAAATCTGGGTGCGTTTTATACATCGAATACACCATTTTTTTTGCCTCCCGAAACCCCACCCCCTTCACCAAAATGGCTGTGCCTAGCCTTATGGAGGCTTCCAGAGAGCTCCTGAGGGCTGGGGAAGGGCAGAAAGTAGCCTCAAACGGGCAGTTTTTTGCCCCCCCCCCCCCAGCTCCCCAGCAGCACTCTATAAGCCTTCATAGGGCTATGTGCTTTTTCTTTCTCTCCCTCTCTCTCCCTCTATCTACCTACTTCCTTTTTTTTGTAATTTGCCTCTTCAAAACCTTGGTACGTCTTATATTCCGGTGTGTTTTATACTCCAAAAAATACGGTAATACATTTATTGCATGGACATATTTTCACATGATGAAAAATTAGGCAATGAAAAGTAATACATTATCTTGGAGACCTTCAGATCTTTTAGACACTTTTTCATCTTTATTCTCCTTATATTTGGGAATAAATCCTGCATTTATGTGCTGTACCTCACTAAACATAATGTCTACACAATACACATTTCTTTACATGTGGAATTCTATTTTTTAATACAGAACATGAAAATAATGATGTTAACAGTTTCCACGCCACTTGGAGGAAATTGATTATCTGGACCCATGCCAGTCCGGCTTCTGGCCCGGCCACAGCACCGAGACGGCATTGGTCGCGTTGGTGGATGATCTCTGGAGGACCAGAGATGGGGGTTGCTCCTCCATCCTGGTCCTATTAGACCTCTCAGCGGCTTTTGATACCATCGACCATGGTATCCTATTGCATCGACTGGAGGGGTTGGGGGTGAGAGGCACTGTTTTGCGGTGGTTCTCCTCCTACCTCTCTGGTCGAGCGCAATTTGTATTGGCAGGGGGGCAGAGGTCAACTTCGAGGCCGCTCACTTGTGGGGTGCCACAGGGGTCGGTCCTCTCGCCACTCCTGTTCAATGCATATATGAAGCCGTTGGGCGAGATCATACGTGGGTTTGGGGTAAATTACTATCTGTACGCGGATGACACCCAGCTGTACATCTCTACCCCAAACCACCCCAACGATGCCATCAAAGTGATGTCCCGGTGTCTGGAAGCCGTACGGATCTGGATGGGAAGTAACAGACTCAAGCTCAACCCGTCAAAGACGGAGTGGCTGTGGCTACCGGCGCCCCGGTTCAACCAGTTGATTCCATCACTGGCCATTGGGGGCGAACATCTGGCCCCCGTGGATCGGGTACGCAACTTGGGCGTCCTTCTAGATGCCCGGCTGTCAATGGACGACCATGTGACAGCCGTGGCAAGGGGGGCGTTTCACCAGGTTCGCCTGGTGCGCCAGTTGCGTCCCCTATTGGACCGGGACGCCCTTCGCACAGTCACTCATGCGCTTGTGACGTCCCGTCTAGACTACTGTAATGCTCTCTACATGGGGCTCCCCTTGAGATGCACCCGAAGGCTGCAGTTGGTCCAGAATGCGGCCGCGCAGGCAGTTTCGGGAGTCTCTAGATACTCCCACATAACACCTCTCCTGCGCGGGCTGCACTGGCTGCCTGTGGCTTTTCGGGTGCGTTTCAAGGTGTTGATAATTATCTTTAAAGCGCTCCATGGCACAGGACCTAGTTATTTGCGGGATCGTATCCTGCCCCATACATCCCTTCGGCCGATTCGCTCACACAGAGAGGGACTTCTCCGGGTGCCGTCCCCTAGGCTGTGCCAGCGGCCGACGCCCAGAGGAAGGGCCTTCTCTGTGGCGGGCCCGACCCTCTGGAATGACCTTCCCCCTGACATTAGAACGACCACAGACCTCCGCTCCTTCCACCAGAAACTCAAAACCCACCTGTTTCATCTGGCCGGCCTGACCTAATTCCATCTTTCCCACCTCAGTTTGTATTTTTAAATTCTGTGATTTGGTTTTAAGGTTAAGTTTTTAATTTTTATAAATTTGTACAGGGGTTTATTTAATTCGATTTTAGTTATATGTATTGTTGATTGTCATGGTTTTAATTTGTACCTGTACACCGTCCCGAGTCCCTTCGGGGAGAGGGGGCGATCTAGAAGTCCAATAAATAAATAAATTAAAAAAGTTAAATATATAATGCTTTGAATGACAATCTGCTTAAACTTCTTCCATAATAAAATACTGTGCTTTTTCTACTAAAGCTAAGGAATATGAATGATTCATCTAACTGAGGAGGTCATCATTCTATTAGTTAGGTAACAGACAAAAAAAGTACTCTAATTCTAATAAATAGAGTTGTCCTCTTATTTTTCTACTACTGGTAAGTTATAAAGATGAGGGGGAAAGAAATCAGATAATAAAAGACAAAATTGAACAAATGCAAAAAGCTTAAACTTAATAATACAATAAATCTCTAATTCTTAATTGTGTCATTTCAAAACAAAGGTACCGACTTATAAATCACATTGTAGTGGGAAGACATTTAAGTAAATTTTGTTCTGTTTTTTTTTAAACACAACAGAAACTAAAATCTCTGTATATACATCTGGTTAAAGAACTAGAATGACAGCCAGTTTGTTATAACAATTGAAAGCATAGAAACTAGATGACTTTGGGTCAATTACTCTCTCAATCTTAGAAAGTTTCATAGATGAGACCTGTTAATTTTTAATTCTACTTATACTACCAAAGGCTGTTTCATAAACAAGAACCATTATTTGAAATAGTAGCGATAAACCACCTTGCTTTATTTCTCAGTGCTGTAACTGAAGCTGCCTTACTCTACTGACAATCTGTCCCAGAACTAATTCAGCTCCATTTTGTCTTAGAGTAGGGAAAATGGCAGTTGGTCTTACCTGAACTGCTATTTTAGGAGTTGGGACAGGAGGCTCCGGTAATAATTATACCACTACTGGACTCTCCAGTAGTAGTATAATCACACCCAATTGGCCATGAGACTGGGATGAAGCTGAAGCCACACCTCTGTGCTCCATCCTTCTGACTTCCAGTTTCATCAAAGCAAGCTCTCCCGAAACCTGAAAATAAGGCACAAAGGAGAAACCTCCCTCCCCACAAGCGACCTAGCTACCCAAGGGTAGGAATTGGGGCCTCCTGTCCCAACTCCTAAAATAGCAGTTCAGTTAAGACCAACTGCCATTTTCCGGAGTGAAGGACAGGAGTCTCCAGTAGTGGGACTTACCAAAGCTAAAGTCCAATAGGGAGGAAAATTAACGCTGCTGTAGGACCTGGCGACCGAACGCCATATCAGCCGATGCAAACACATCCAACCTGTAACGCCGAATAAATGGCGATGGAGAAGCCCAGGTCGCCACCCTGCAAATGTCATCTATTGGCACCTGGGAGGCCCAAGCCACCAAAGTGGCCACACTCCTAGCGGAATGTGCCATGATACTGACCAGCACAGGCAACTTCTTCAACTCATATGCTAGGGCGATAGCCAAACGGATTCAACAGCTAATAGTGGAAGATGTGACCCGTTTACCCAGTGATGAAGGTTGAAAAGACAAAAACAATGCCTCCGACCTGTGGAAAGCAGCCACCCATTTCAAATATAGGCATAAGGCTCATCGCAAATCCAGCCGGTGCCACTGATGTTCTCATTCCCTGACTGTATCCTGACAAAAATCTGATAGGATCACCTCCTGGGAACGATGGAAAATGGAATTTACTTTCAGCATAAAAATAGGATCCAAGAGCAGCACAACCCTGTTGTTGTGGAAAACACATAAATCCTCCCTGGAGGAAAGAGCCCCTAATTCGGACATGCACCTAGCTGAAGTGACTGCCACCAAAAACACTACCTTAAGAGTGAGCAGCTTCAGGCTGACTGTTCTCAATGGCTCAAAAGGCTCCGACATTAGAGCCTGTAACACTGTGGAAAGGTTCCACGTGGGGAACCTATAGATTACAGGGGGACGCAAATTTGAGACTCCCTTAAGGAACCTCTTAACCACCGGTAACTGGGTGAGGGAAACTGAGCCTTCACCGGGAAGAACCGTAGCTAGCGCAGCCAGCTGCCTCCTAACAGGACCCAGGGAAAGCCCTTTGTCTAACCCATCCTGAATGAAATCCAGGACCTGCGGGACTGAAGCCCTAGTAGGCACCACCTGGGCAGCTTGATACCAGGTCACAAAAGAGGCCCAAGTGGAATTGTAGATGCTCATAGTGGACTGTCTATGTGAAGCTTCTATGATTCTGATCACCTGATGTGACAAATGAGCCTCCCTCAGGCACTCCTGTTCAATCTCCACACAGTTAATTGCAGCCAGTGTGGCTCTGGGTGCACCAGCTTCCCCTGATGCAACTCTATCTCCCCCTCCAGAATCCACCACGGGAGCTGGACCAACAGGATCATGAGGTCTGCAAACCAAGCTCTCCGCGGCCACTGTGGAGTCAGAAGAATGAGCTCCGCCTGTTCCCTGAGTAAATTCTGAATGAATTTGGAATGAGGGGGAGGGGAGGAAAAGCGTACAAGATCCTGTCTGGCCATCTTGTGCGAAGGGCATCAATCCCCTCCGTTCCCCAAGCCGGGAACTGACAGAAGAACCGGGGAAGCTGCGTGTTGGATGGAGTGGTGAAGAGGTCCACCACCGATTGCCTGAACCTCTGGCAGATGCTCCGGAACAGCCCCTGGGAGAACTTCACTCCCCATTGTCCACCATCTCTCGACTCAACTAGTCGGCCTGATGGTTGTCGACACTGGCGATGTGCTCTGCCCAGATGGACCGCAGGTGCCTCTCTGCCCAGTTGCCTTGGTGTGCAGCGCCTTGGAGCATGTGCCGCCCTGCTGATTGATGTGGGCCTTTGCCACCACGTTGTCGGTCAAGACAAGGATGTGGTGATCCTCAACAGAATCCCGGAAGTGCCAAAGAGCCAGATGGATTGCCCAGAGCTCCAGCAATTGATGTTGTGGAGGAGGTCCCTCCATGACCACCGACCTTGTGCCAACTGAGACCCCAGTCACCCCCCCACCGAACAGACTGGCATCCAGGGTGAGGACGAGGCATTCCTGGTCCCTGAAGTCGCATCCCTTGAACATGGCTGGGAACAGCCACCGCTTGAGGGAAACCAGTACCTGTGGGGTGGCCAGGACCTAGGCCGCCGGGCTGCTGGTGTTGACCCTCTGGAATGGCAGGAGTTGCCACTGAAGAGTCCTGGTGTGCAATCGTGCCCATGGCACTACCTCGATGCAGGAGATTAGCTTCCCCAACAAGCTGGAGAGAAGGGCTATAGGAACAGAACGGTCCCTACAGTCCCTGCTTAACCATTTTAATCAAACTGCAACTAAAGTCCGGGGAGAGGAAAACCTTACCTAAACAGGAATCTATAACTGCCCCTAAATCAGGGTGGATAAAAATCAATGATTTTTTAAAATTTCTTTTTAAAAAATCAGATTTTTTTAATTTAAATCGGATTTTTTTATATAAAATGTTTTTTGAGGAAAATATATTACCATCCAAAGATTATTCCATCATAAAATAAAGATTAGTTTTTTTAATTATGTAGAATAAGGCTGTATATGTTTAATTTTTTTGGTAAATAAATTCCATTAATCCATTCACAATGTCATGCTCTTCCAGAGGTTTTTGTAAGTTTATTGGGCAGTTTCTCTGCCTACAAGATAGTATCACAGATGCTTGGTTTACTTTTGCAGTTCTCAAAACTGAATTTGACTCAGCAGAGATCATATGCCTCTTCTTCACAGGAAAAATGTCATAACATGAACAGAGTTGAAAAAAAGACCTTAATCCTAACTTCTACAAACCTATGAATACAGAATCAACCCCTTCAGTCCTAAGTTTCAAGAAGTTCAGTGAATAGAATAGAAACAATATTTTTCTTATTGTTTGGAGTGGAATAGATCTGCACAAGAAGAAAGTGAAACTAAGTGTGAGGAGGAAGGGGCAAGCAGACAAGCAGTACTACAAAATGAAAGTGAAACTTTCTGAGCACAATACTGCACAGCCACAGACAGACAAGTCTTTGGATCTTTTTGTGTGTATGACCTGAGGTTTATCACATTCTTTCCTTGGAGGAAAAAACCTATAATGGCAGCAGGCCGTAAAAGAGACCCAGTTTGGCAATATTTTAATGAAGTTCCTTTACCTATCGGTAAGGCAGACATGTGTGCAAAATGCAAACACTGCAACAAAGAAATGTAAGGCCTGGTGGCCCGAATGAGGCAACCACCCTCCTGGAACCACCATAGGTAAGTTTGTGATAAAAACTAGCAGATTAGAAAAAGTTAATTGATGAAAAAATTGCCCAGTTTGTTTATGCAACGAACTCTTCTTTCTGTCTGAGTCTGACTGAGAACCCACATTTCATTAATATGGTTCAGTCACTGAGACCAGGATACAGTCCACCCAGCAGAGCAGATGTTGCAGGGAAACTGCTGGACAAAGTGTATGACAGAGAAATGGAGCAATGTGCAACAACTTTGGAGGGTAGAATTGTTAACCTAAGTATTGATGGGTGGAGTAATGTCCACAATGATCCTATTGTATGTGTTTGTATAACAACAGAAGAAGGGAAAGTCTTCCTTGCACAAACAATTGATACGTCAGGAAATGCACACACAGCAGAATACTTACAAGAAGTGGCAGTAAAAGCTATAATAACATGTGAACAAAAATTCAAATGTCTAGTACGCAGTTTGGTCACAGACAATGCTGCAAATGTATCCAAGATGAGAAGAAATTTAGAAGAGCAGGAAGAAAATACAAAGCTAATAACATATGGTTGCAGTGCTCATTTGCTGCACCTCTTAGCCAAAGACTTAAGTGTTCCAGAAATAAAGACTAATGTTGTCGAAATTGCTAAATACTTCCGTAACAATCATTTTGCTGCAGCAGCTCTGAAAAGGATGGGTGGAACCAAGCTAACGCTCCCACAAGATGTTAGATGGAACTCTGTGGTGGACTGTTTTGAGCAGTATATCAAGAACTGGCCTATTCTGATGACAGTTTGTGAAGAAAATCGAGATAAAATAGATGGCACTGTCACGGCCAAAATCCTCAACATTGGCCTTAAGAGAAACCCTGGGTCCTTTTTTAGAAGGTCCGGGGTATAAATTCGAATAAATTAAATTAAATTAAATATGCTGAGCTTCCTGAAACCCATCTCTGAAGCTTTAAACAAAATACAGAAAAATAGCTGTTTTATTGCTGATGCTGTTGAAATTTGGAGGGAACTGAGTGAACACTTAAAAACAGAGCTACACATGGACAGAATTAAATTACAAGCATTAAAAAAATGAATGAGACAAGGACTGTCTCCAGCTCATTTTTTGGCAAATATTGTCAATATCCAGTATCAGGGTCAAAACTTAAGTGCTGAGGAAGAGGAGTTAGCTATGACATGGGTATCCAGCAATCATCCATCTGTAATGCCAACTATAATAAACTTCAAAGCTAAGGGGGAACCATTCAAGAAATATATGTTTGCTGAAGATATTTTAAAGAAAGTCACACCAGTGAACTGGTGGAAGTCACTTAAGCACTTGGATTTAGAGACTGTTCAAGTAATGATTTCACTTTTAACAGCAGTAGCTTCTTCTGCAGGTGTTGAAAGAATATTATTTTCCTTTGGACTCATTCATTCTAAATTGAGAAATTGTTTGGGTTCCGATAAAGCAGGAAAGCTTGTTTTTCTTTTCCAGATTATGAACAAAGAAGAAGAAGAAGATGATGAGTGAGCTACAGATGACAGTATTTAAGTTTTTCAAGTGTAGGCTGGGCTGACAGTGTAAGTTTCTTAAAATATATATATTTTGTTTAGCCAAATTAGTTAACAAACATGGATGTTTGTTTAAGCAAATAATATATGCTGTAATGTTATTGTTTCAGTTGAATAAATCTATTTAAATTGTTATTATTAAGGCAATGATTATTTTTCTCCTTCCTAAGTACAACAGAAAAGTTGTCCAAATATGAATGATTAACCTATTAAACTGGGGATAAAAAAACTAATATGAAAAGTTGTTATTCTAAAAATCTCCATCTACTTGCATATTATAAGTTATGCCAGCAAGAATTAGTTTTTATGTAGAAAACTATGATTTAAATCAAGCCTTACTAACTAGTGTTTTAAATCAATTTGATTTAAATCAAATCTACCCTGCCCTAAATGAAGGATCCTAGTAGACAGGGAGAGGGAACTCTTCTCAAAATTAACAGAAAACCCTAAAGGTTGAAGGGTGTCTATGACCTGCAAAAGGTCCACTCTCGTCTGACTCAGCGGCATCCCCAGGACGAGGATGTCATACAGATATCAATATATCCTGATGGGAACATTCCTCAAGTGTGCCGCCACTACCGCTAGCACTTTGGTGAAAGACCTGGGTGCCGAGAACAAACCAAATGGCAGGGCACTGTATTGATAGTGAATTCCCAGATAAGAGAACCTGAGGAATCGCCTGTGCTCCAGGAGGATGGGGATATGGAGGTAAGCCTCTGTGAGATCTATTGAAGCCATAAAGTCACCCTCCCATATGCCTGCCAATATGGACTTCAGGGAGGCCATCTTGAACTTGTGATAAACTAAATATTGGCTCAAAAGTTTCAAGTCCAGAATACCTCTCCAACCCCCCAAAGCCTTCAGCATGAGAAACAGATTCGAGGCTTCTGGTTGGGCTGCGGTCGCCGCCGGCAGGTTTTCTTAAGCCTGCCAACCCAGTCGCCTGTAGAGGCGTTTTTGAAACAATCAAAAACGCCTCGGAAACTCCAAGCTCCCAAGGAGCTTGTGAGAGAGCCAGCGCCGTTTGGGTAGAGTCCCTTGCGGGGCTCCCCAGAGGGTTTATTTTCCTCTGGGGAGCGAGCAAGGTGGGACCCCCCTTCAGGCAGCTATCCGCTCCGGACGTCTGGGAAACTTCGCTACAAAATAGCGAAGCAAGGCATCGTTCCCAACCTTCAATCCACACTCCAAACAAACCAGGAAAAAACCTTGTTCTAATCGTCTTAATCGCAAGTATTCAAAGTCTGAATAATAGCAGTCTTAAACTTGAATGCTACGGATTTAGAACAAAGCATTTAGAACAAAGGACTTAAGATGGCGTTAATCTTCAGCAGAAAACAGAAAGGAAACGAAAGTGGTGTTCTCCAGTGAAAAGGAAATGAAAGTTAACCGGTTTGTGTATTCCAGCTTGTTACAAAGTATCCTACTCTGGCGGAAAGCGAAAGGAGATAGCAAGTAAGAGAAAAAGTCAGCTAATATATAATTTGGTCTATTTTGAAGAGTATTTTGTGAAAACCTGGGAAAAAGATTGTTTTACAAGCATGGCAATGAAGCAAGGAGGTCCCCCAGCTGGCACAGCCCTGCAACAGTAGATAGAGATAATAAGTCTTCAGGATTTGAAAAACTTTATAGGTAAAGAACTTAAAGAAATTAAGGAAGTGGTCCAGGATAATATGGATAAATATGAACAGCTTGAATTTTTTTTACAAATAATAGCCAAGGGTTTGTCTGATGTTGTGATTAAGGTGGATAATAAAATTGAACAGCTGGCTTTGGACCTGGAAACTAAAATGAAAGAATCTGATTTAAACTTTGCGAAACTTGCTGGAGAAATACAAAGGATTGATAATGAAATAATTATGTTGCAATTTAGATCGATGGAATCTGCTATCAGTCTGAGGGGAATAAGGGAGAATCCTACAGAAGATATTAGGAGAATTTGTGCCGATGCATTGTCTACATTACTGAAATTGGATGATTCTGATGTGATTTTTTTTAATATTGATAAAATTTACAGAGTAAATTCACAAGCAGCACTACAAAGACAATTACCAAGAGATGTGGTTATATATTTTATTGATGGAAGACTTAGAAATGATATTTTGCAGAAGTCCTTTTATTCTGCTCTTCAAATAGATGGAAATCAGATTGGTATTTTTAAGGAGTTACCACCAGCGATGTTAAATTCTAGAAGGGATTTTGGATTTTTGGTAGCAGAATTGAAGAAAAGACAGATACAATATAGGTGGGATGTTCCAATGGGTATTATACCAAGATATGAAGGTGTGAGTTATCGTTTGAATACCTTAGATAAAGCAAAATAATTTTATTATGAAGTATTGAAGGCAAGCATCACACCTTTACATACATCTGCACCAATAGATATGGAGATTGAAGAGCAGAAGCAGCCTGAAAAAGAGATAGAAGAACAAATACAGCTGCAAAAAGAAAAGAAAACCTATGGTGCTGCAGGTGGCTCTCAGCTGGATTCTCTTGGACATCTTTTAAGTTCTACTCTGGAGGAATCGCCAAAGACTGTTATAGATGGAATTGTTGAAATGCCAATGCTTAAATTAGATGAGAAACGTGAAACCAGGTCTATCACTAGACAAATTCAAAGAATGCAGAACCAGAGGAGGCCCCAAACCCAACGAGTTAAGAAAGATAAAAGAAAGAAGCAAGTAGAAGCCAAGGGAGGAACAGGATTGGAGATTAGTTTGGTGGAGAAAGAATACAGCAAGGAGGCAAAACATCTTCCTCATGGCAAGCGATTTTTATATCGCTGATACCTAAGGATATGGTCCTAAGAACTTAGAGGATTATAGACCAATATTTCTTTTGATTATAGATTAAATAATTTCTGTTAAGTATGCCAACAGTTTGATGCCAGTTATTTAAGAGGTAATTCATCATGATCAAGCAGGATTTATCGAAGGTAGACATATGAAGGAGAATGTAAGGCAACTCATAGATTTACTCGACTATCTAGACAAAAATAAGCAGATCTCTGCAGTGCTGGTTTTCGGACGTGAAAAAGGCTGCTGAGCGAATGATCTGGAACTTTCTAATCAAGACTTTGGAAAAAATCGACTTCCTGTTCCGGCTTCTGGCAGCGACGGATGAACCTTGGGGTTCGTCCGCCATTTTGTTCTTTTTTCTGCCCCTAACGGGGCAGGGTGCCCCCCCTTTTTTTCGGGGGGGGACCCTCCGTAGGGCTGGCTTGCCTGGACTGGTTCTGCTGGCGGCAGTTGGGGAATGGTCCTTGTCTTCGGTCCAGGTGGAAGAAGACATGCTGCGGGGGGCTTGGTTCCCTTCGCCAACGGAGAACGGCAACAAATAATGGATTCGGAGAGAACGGAGCGCTCGAGTCGGATGGCTTTGCCGGGGCTTGAGATGCGAGGCGGAGAGTAAGTGACTTTAAAACTTTTTTTGCTGGCGGCTTGGACTGAGAGAGACGTGGAGGGGGGTGTTTGTTAAAAAAAACCTCGGATTTTACAACAGCGGCGTTTAGAAATGGCTCCTCGTTGCGAGGAAGCGGATATTTTTCATCCGGACTTTTGCGGAACAAGTGAAAGTGCTTCGCGGCTTGTTTCTATACAATGTATCTAAGTCCGGCTTTATTGAAACAATTTCTTTTTTCACTCTCTCCTGCTGGCTGCCTGGTTGGGCGGTGGAAGATGGCTCCTCTTTGTTCCTAAATGACTATTTCTTTATGGAAAATCACCAACATTTCTTTGTAATTTGGATTGTCTCTCTTTATTAATGGAAATTTTTTTTTGAATAATTGGTTCCTTCCCTGGAATACCTTCTCTTTTTTAACAATTGACTGTGGAAACTGTTTCTCTTCTGGGCTCTACAACTTGTTACAACTTTGAGCTGAACTTTTTTCTCCTGACTTGCTCCAGCAACCGCACCCAAAAAATGCCATCTTAGTGGCACTGATTATAATAGCTCATCATGGCTTCAAAAAAGCAACCAGAGAATTCGGGATTGGAACGAAGAATGACGGCGATGGAGGAAGCATTAAACTCCTTGGTGCTGGAAATTAAAGCGATGAGGAAAGACCAGTGTAGCTCTAAGCTTGAACTTTTGGAAACACAAAAAAAATTGATGGAGAACACACAGAAGACCGAGGAGCTGGAAGTGGGGTTGGCTGGGGCAAAGGGAGAACTTAAAAATGTCAACACTGAAATTGGAGATTTGTCTGGTCATATGTCTAGGATGGATTTTGAAAGAATGTCATATTTTTTAAGATTTCAGAACATTTTGGAGGAAACTGGTGAATGCCTTCCTGATCTCATGAGTACAATTTTAGCAGACTATTTACATAAACCTAAAGAGGAGATCAGGGGGGACATTGACCTAGTCTATAGAATTAACTCAACATATGCCAGGTTAAATGAAGTACCCAGAGAGATACATATTACATTTGTTAGAAGGTCGACCAGGGATGGAATTCTGAAGGCGCAGAGAGACGGGCCTTTAATTTACCAACAAAAGGAAGTCGCCATCTTGAAGCAGATCCCAAAAAAGATTAGAGAGGTGAGGAGGAAGTATTCCTTCTTATCTAAAAAATTGTTTAACCACGGGATTTGGTTTAAGTGGGCGATGCCAGAAGGGATGTTGGTGTTCTGGGAAGGAGGAAGAGTAAGGATTAAAACAGTTGCTGAGGCGGAAGCCTTTCTTAAAAAACATTCCTCTATCCTGGGGGAAGATCCAGGAGGCGCAGAGGGGGCCACGGCCCCGCCCACTGGGGGCCAGGGAGGAGAACAAGAAGACACAATTGCCAAGAGACTTAGATCTAAAAAATGACTTTGCTTTTTATTAACATAGTATAATTCTTTGTCTGGATGTTTGTACATGATTGCCAGCATATAATTTAGAATGTATGATTTACGCATTTATCTTCACCTTGTTGTATTAATGAACAATGTATTACCAATGTCTTACCACGCAGCCCGGAGGGGCCAACGACTTCGACGTGAAAGTTCTCAAAAAAAATTTTGTATCACCTTACCCTACCCTATCCCAAAAATTTGTAAAACCAATAAAACTTTTGCAATATAAAAAAAGACTTTGGAAAAAATCATTATGGGGATTTGGTTTTGATAGGTGATAGGAGCAATATATTAATAACAAAATGCATAACTTATTATTAATGGAAATTTGTTTATGAGTTTTGAGAGATAAGAAGGTACAACACAAAGCTGTCTATTATCTCCATTGTCATTTATTTTAATTTTAGAAGTCTTGTTGAACATAATTTGGGATTCGAATTCCTTAAGTGGTATAGCTATAAGGCAAAAGGAATACAGAATTAGAGCATTTGCAGCTGATCTGGTTGTTACCCTATTACGTTTTTTGAATTTAATAATTCAGATGAAAAGTTACCCGGGGGTTGTTTATATAAAGATGTGCTTCTTACTGATGGGGGTAGCTGGCAACTGAGAATTTTGGAATAACTGTTGGATGTTACCCTATTACGCTTTTTTGAATTTAATAATTCAGGTGAAAAGTTACCCGGGGGTTGTTTATATAAAGATGTGCTTCTTACTGATGGGGATAGCTGGCAACTGAGAATTTTGGAATAACTGTTGGAAGAAGGAATTATTTTAAACTGGTTATATTATAAATAGTTACAGATGAGATGGAAAGAGGATCAAAGAGTTGGATTTATGAACAATGATGAAATGGTTATTGTCATGTTAGAGATTTGGGGAAAAAATATGGGTTAAATTGAATGTTCAATGTTAAATTTATATAGATACAGAATATAAGGGAGAACTTTTATAATATATCTTATAGATGGTATTTAGATCCTAAAGAGTGTATCGCAATGGTTAACTAAAATGCTGGAAGGGAAAATTTTTATAAAATGTTTTATAGAGGATATGTAGATTTTAAGAAATTATCATGTATGTATTTTAATGTTTTAATTAAAATGTTGGAGGTTTGGGTGCTTACAATGGGTCTGTACCCTTTAGGTAAGAATGAGTAGATTGATAATTAAGAGCTGGATTTATGGATAACGAATGGAAGTTGAAATGATTAATAAGGGAAAATATGGGTTAAATTGTGAATGTAGAATTTAAGGGAGAACTTTTGTAAAATGTTTTATAGATGGTATTTAGAGCTTAAGAAACTATCTTGTATGTATCTTATTGTTTAACTAAAAGGTTGGAAGAGAGAACTTTTATATTAGGTAACAATTAGATAATTTAGGTAAGAGCGAATAGACTGATAAGGAGATAAATAAGGGGTATAATGTGAACAGAGAGGATAACATCTGGGTTGTTTGGAATTACTAGAGTGGTGTATAGTGGAAGTCAGGGGGGTGGGTGGGAATGGGAGGTGGGGGAGGGTTAGGGTGGTTAGGGGAAGGAAATAGATTTGCATAATTACAATACAATAATACAATAATACAATAGCAGAGTTGGAAGGGACCTTGTAGGTCTTCTCATCCAACCCCCTGCGTGGGCAGGAACCTTATACCATTTCAGACAAATGGCTATCTAACATCTTCTTAAAGACTTCCAGGGTTGGGGCATTCACAACTTCTGGAGGCAAGCTGTTCCAGAGGTTAATTGTTCTGACTGTCAGGAAATTTCTCCTTAGTTCTAAGTTGCTTCTCTCCTTGATTAGTTTCCACCCATTGCTTCTTGTCCTGCCCCCAGGTGCCTTGGCGAATAGTTTGACTCCCTCTTCTTTGTGGCACCCTCTGAGATATCGGAACACTGCTATCATGTCTCCCCTGGTCCTTCTCTTCATCAAACTAGACATACCCAGCTCCTGCAACCGTTCTTCATATGTTTTAGTCTCCAGTCCCCTGATCATCTTGGTTGCTCTTCTCTGCACTCTTTCCAGAGTCTCCACGTCTTTTCTACATCGTGGCGACCAAAACTGTATGCAGTATTCCAAGTGTGGCCTTACTAAGGCACTATACAGTGGCATTAACACTTCACGTGATCTAGATTCTATCCCTCTGTTTATGCAGCCTAGAACTGTGTTGGCTTTTTTGGCAGCTGCTGCACACTGCTGGCTCATATTTAAGTGGTTGTCCACTAGGATTCCTAGATCCCTCTCACAGTTGCTACTATTGAGCAAGGTACCACCTATACTGTACTTGTGCATTTTGTTTTTCTTGCCTAAATGTAGAATCTTACTTTTTTCACAATTGAATTTCATTTTATTAGATAGTGCCCAATGTTCAAGTTTGTCTAGATCCTTCTGTATCTTAAGCCTATCTTCTGGAGTGTTGGCTATTCCTGCCAGCTTGGTGTCGTCTGCAAATTTGATGAGTTCCCCATTTATCCCCTCATCCAAATCATTGATGAAGATGTTAAAGAGGACTGGGCCTAAAACAGAGCCTTGGGGGACTCCACTGCATACTTCCTTCCATGTAGATGCAGTTCCATTGAGGACTACACGTTGAGTGCGGTTGGTCAGCCAGTTGCGAATCCATTTGGTGGTGGTGCTGTCTAACCCACAATTTTCTACTTTATCTAATAGTAGGTTATGGTCTACTTTATCAAATGCCTTACTGAAATAGTTTAGAAGATGGGGTTAATCGGATAATGTTATTCTGTGAGAAATTTATATTATGTTGGCAGGGAAGAGGGAGGTGTACAGTATGTGTATTTGATTTATATTGTATATATGGGGGGGGGGGGAAGGGGGAAAATTTGTTTGTGTAAAACTTTTTCAATAAAAAAAAAAAGAAACAGATTCAACTAGAACCTCCGACCCACCTGGTCCGCCGGGACCGGCTCCACCGCAGCTATGTCAAGCAGGTGTTTAATAGCCTGACACAACCGTCTGCGTTTCTCTATACGGTACTCTGGGGAAAACATGCGGAAGAAATTTGGGGGGATGGATAGGAATTCTAAATGAAGCCCAGATGTGACCGTGCTGAGCACCCAAGCATCAGAGAAATCTCCACTCAGTCCTCAGAAGAGAGAGTCAGGCGACCAATGGGTGGGGTAGAAGGCAACCTATTTGCCCTGGAGGTAATGGCGACCACCTCCCCCTCAAAAGGTGCACTTGCTCTGCTGTTGGAAGTGGGGCCTATCCCTGTTGTAACTCCTCTCGGGCTGCCTCTCCGACCTGGAGGAAGAATACCTGTTCTGCTGAGCCTCCTGCTCCTGAAGTCGGTATGAGAGCTTGCAGTAGAATGGCATAGATTCTGCTTCACCTTCTTTGCCAAAGTGGGCAGGACTTCCTTTTTATTTTTCTCCTCCACGAGGATCGGGTCAAGGGAGGCTCCGAAGATAGACCCCGGTGTATTCAGCTGACGCCAGTTGCCACATCGACTTGTTGTCCACCTGCCAACCCTGGGGCCAAAGAAGGCGATGAGAGGTGATGGACAATACCAGAGACCTGGAAGCAAACCTCATTGCATTCAACGTGACATCAGCTGAAAATTGTGCCACCGCCACGAACTTGTTTAAGTCCTGGTGAAGACGCACATCCTCAGGCGGAATGCGTACCTGGATTTTCTCCATCCACAGGATAGCCATGCAGTTGAAGAAGGATGTAGACGCCGCTGCCTTGATGGTCCAGGCTGCAGACTGGAACATCTTCATCAGTATCATCTCCATCTTTCTGTCATATGCCTTCAAGTTGTCAACCACATCCTTGGCCACCAGAGAGGTGGGAGATGCCAAAGCGGCCACCGGAGAGTCCACAGTGGGCAGTAGTAAGGCCTGTGAAAAATCTGGCTCGATATCATTGCTGCCAAGATTGGGAAAGACCACAGGCTTTTCCCACTGTTTCTTCACCACCTCCAAAAACAGGTGAGGAGCAGGAATCTCCTCCTTGGCAGATTTGGGTTCAGAAAAAAACGGCCCTCTGGCTTTTTTACTGTAATCCCTTCCTTAGCTCCATCCTTCGCTCCTTCCTTAGCCCCTTCACCCCCTCCCAGCTGAGTAGTGGACACACCTTGTGCAAAAGGGATCAGAATAAATTTGGAGGAAAGAGGCCAGTGAATGCCAGAGGCTCCGGCTTTGAATCTTCCTCATCCT
The DNA here is from genome assembly GCA_039707465.1 of Rhabdophis nuchalis. Lineage (NCBI taxonomy): Eukaryota > Metazoa > Chordata > Lepidosauria > Squamata > Natricidae > Rhabdophis > Rhabdophis nuchalis. Next base: position 68,848,473 of record CM077647.1, read on the forward strand.
CAGAAAGATCTGGGTCCCTCTGGGCCTTATCCCCTGACAACGAACCCTCACTGGCCAGGGAAGGTGATATGGGGCAACTCACAGAGCAGGAGAGAGAGTGTCCCTGAGAGGAGCTGGCCTTAGGAGCCTTGCCCTTATCTGATGCTAAGGACCAAGCAGCCTATTGCTACAAGCATGCAGCAATGCCAGAAGAGATGGCTCTCTCGCTAAGATTCTGCAACCATCTGGGAACATCGTCCATATCCAATGAATCTCAGCCGGAATTCACTGGAGCCTGGGTAGCCCCACCCTGAGAGGCCAAGGCAGGCCTAGGCGAAGCCTGATCCCTAGGTGTTTCCACCTGCATACAGGACCAGACCCTGGTCTTCCAAAGAAAGGGGAGGCAATACACATGGCAATACTCATGGCCCTCCTCGCGAAGCCTCCTTGATGCTCCCTCAGCTCTACTCTTTGGCTGCAGCAAGGGAAAGGGAGAGAAAAGGAAAAAAACCATCTATTTCTCCTTTCCAGGTAGCCTCAACATGAATGCCAAGCTTAGTGTGTTTTAGGAGCTGCCGCCGAGGCTTGCCTTGGTTCCATATGCCCACGTGTCTCTCTGCTGTTCCTGCAGCTCACCAGCAGCCTCAAACTCTCTTTGAGCTCTTCACAGTGCTCCGTCTCCGCCGTGGCTCAATTCCAGCTGCTGAAACACTTTCAAGCTGTCCGGAGCGACAAGAGGCTGTGGGGCTGGAAATCCCAAGCCTGCAAGCCTCCCAAACATTTAGGGATCAGGAACAGCCGCCACGTGGCTGACACAACTCAAAGTGGCTGCCAGAATGGTGACCGAGCCTTCCCAGCTCCCACCAAGCAAAGCCCCCCTCCCCCCCATGATGGCCAGCAATGGAAGCCATACTCAGGCAAATTACTGGCAGGAGAAGGGAGCTGTTTTCCAAGGAGCTGCAGAGGAAAGGAGGATCCAGTAATGATATAATCAGGAGTCAAATATTTTATGTCTCACCTCTGGTCAGAATGAGATGAAACTGGAAGTCAGAAAGGTGAAGCACAGAGGTGTGGCTTCAGCTTTATTCCTGTATTGTGCCCAATTGAGCATGATTATACCACTACTAGAGACTCCAGTAGTGGTATAATCACTACTGGATACTCCTGTCCCTCACTCAGGAAAAAAATATGATTTCCAGCAGCAGGCTTATTATAATATTTTTAAAAACTCAGTTTATTTATTTATATTTTACTCATATCAGGAACGTTTGAAGAGCACCCTATTAATACTGTGTTTCCCCAAAAATAAGACAAGAGTTAGCTTTTCTTGGAAGTCAAAATAAGACCTCCCCGGTTAATAAGCCCAATCAGACTTTTGAGCACATGCGCTAAAATAAGCCCTCCCCGAAAATATTACAACATAGCAGCAGCCATGAGATGACCACGCTCGTCACCTCCTGCACCTAAAAAATAATAAGACCTTCCCGAAAATAAGGCCAAGCGCTTATTTTGGGTCAAAAGAAAATAAGAATCTTGTCTTATTTTCTTTTGACCCAAAAATAAGACAAGTCTTATTTTGGCTCAAAAGAAAGTAAGACAAGTCTTATTTTCTTTTGACCCAAAATAAGCGCTTGGCCTTATTTTCGGGAAGGTCTTATTATTTTTTAGGTGCAGGAGGTGACGAGCGTGGTCACCTCATGGCTGCTGTTATGTTGTAATATTTTCGGGGAGGGCTTATTTTAGCGCATGTGCTCAAAAGTCTGATTGGGCTTATTAACCGGGGAGGTCTTATTTTGACTTCCAAGAAAAGCTAATTAAATTCTACTTAAAACTTTAGGACATAAAAGAAATAGAGTTGGAACTGACGTTTTAGCAGTGATATCCACGTACTGCCCTGGCCGGAAATGAGCTGCATATAGAGGTGTACCTTAAAGTAAATGAAGAGAGATTAAACAATTTAGGTTTTTAAAAAAACACATTGGCAACCATTAACATCTGGCTACAACTATGAAGATTAAGTAAGGAATCAGTCAAACTACTTGCTACTTAATATCAGCTGCAGCAAAACATATATATTACAGTTTCTGCATTTTGAGAAAAATATCTTGCTGTGTTATATAATGACATGACATGACTCCATTCTAATTATTATTTTTTCAATAAAGGCATCCACACTTTAAAGGTGGATTCAACTATGACAAAGAATTACTTCTCATTTATTTATCTACAATCTGATTATTCTACTTACAGTTAATAACTGTTTTCCTCTGGCACAAAAGATAAATATTCTGTCATTTTCAAATAATAGAAAATACTTATAGCTCAGGTTTTAGATTTTGGCAGTGGTTGGCTCTCCAAGCTTGTTTCAGTTTAGTTTCTGAATGTTTCATTACCAGACTAGGTAACATTATCAGCAGGATTTTCATGTCCTATTCACCTTACAATACAATACAATACAATAGCAGAGTTGGAAGGGACCTTGTAGGTCTTCTAGTCCAGGGGTCTGCAAAGTTGGCTCTTTTAAGACTGGTGGACTACAACTCCTAGAATTCCCCAGCCAGCTATGCTGGCTGGGGATCTCTGGGAGTTGAAGTCCACTAGTCTTAAAAGAGCCAACTTTGCAGACCCCTGTTCTAGTCCAACCCCCTGCGTGGGCAGGAACCTTATACCATTTCAGACAAATGGCTATCTAACATCTTCTTAAAGACTTCCAGGGTTGGGGTATTCACAACTTCTGGAGGCAAGCTGTTCCAGAGGTTAATTGTTCTAACTGTCAGGAAATTTCTCTTTAGTTCTAAGTTGCTTCTCTCCTTGATTAGCTTCCACCCATTGCTTCTTGTCCTGCCCCCAGGTGCCTTGGAGAATAGTTTGACTCCCTCTTCTTTGTGGCACCCTCTGAGATATCGGAACACTGCTATGTCTCCCCTAGTCCTTCTCTTCATCAAACTAGACATACCCAGCTCCTGCAACCGTTCTTCATATGTTTTAGTCTCCAGTTCCCTAATCATCTTGGTTGCTCTTCTCTGCACTCTTTCCAGAGTCTCCACGTCTTTTCTACATCGTGGCGACCAAAACTGTATGCAGTATTCCAAGTGTGGCCTTACTAAGGCACTATACAGTGGCATTAACACTTCACGTGATCTAGATTCTATCCCTCTGTTTATGCAGCCTAGAACTGTGTTGGCTTTTTTGGCAGCTGCTGCACACTGCTGGCTCATATTTAAGTGGTTGTCCACTAGGATTCCTAGATCTCTCTCACAGTTGCTACTATTGAGCAAGGTACCACCTATACTGTACTTGTGCATTTTGTTTTTCTTGCCTAAATGTAGAACCTTACTTTTTTCACAATTGAATTTCATTTTATTAGATAGTGCCCAATGTTCAAGTTTGTCTAGATCCTTCTGTATCTTAAGCCTATCTTCTGGAGTGTTGGCTATTCCTGCCAGCTTGGTGTCGTCTGCAAATTTGATGAGTTCCCCATTTATCCCCTCATCCAAATCATTGATGAAGATGTTAAAGAGGACTGGGCCTAAAACAGAGCCTTGGGGGACTCCACTGCATACTTCCTTCCATGTAGATGCAGTTCCATTGAGGACTACACGTTGAGTGCGGTTGGTCAGCCAGTTGCGAATCCATTTGGTGGTGGTGCTGTCTAACCCACAATTTTCTACTTTATCTAATAGTAGGTTATGGTCTACTTTATCAAATGCCTTACTGAAGTCCAAGTAAATTATATCGACAGCATTCCTCTGGTCCACTAATTTTGTCACTTTGTCAAAGAATGCAATTAGATTAGTGTGGCATGATCTGTTTTTGACAAACCCATGTTGGCTTTTGGCTATTACTTTGTTTGCTTCTAGGTGTTCACTTATTTGTTGTTTAATTATCTTTTCCAGAATCTTTCCTGGTATTGAGGTCAGGCTGATGGGTCTATAGTTTCCTGGATCTGTTTTTTTTCCTTTTTTGAAGATGGGAACCACATCAGCTCTTTTCCAGTCTTCTGGCAGTTCCCCGGTGCTCCAGGATCTCTGAAAGATATAGTTCAGTGGTTCTGAGATCTCGTCTGCCAGTTCCTTCAGAACCCTGGGGTGTAATCCATCCGGTCCTGGTGATTTGAACTCGTCCAGGGCAGACAGATGCTCACTTACAATTTTCTTCCCTATTTCAACTTGTGTTCCTAATCTGATTTTTGTGGTGCTGTTTTTGATTGGTTGGACTGTTTTATCCTTTTGTGTAAAGACGGATGGAAAAAAAGAGTTAAATAGTTCTGCTTTCTCCCTGTTGCTTATCATCTTCTTGCCATTTTCTCCCAGCAGTGGACCAATTGTTTCCTTAACTTTTTTCTTGTTTTTAACATGTTGGAAGAAGCTTTTTTTGTTATTTTTTACTTTTTTGGCAAGCCTTTCTTCATTGCGAGCCTTAGCTTTCCTCACTTCATCTTTACAGGCTCGGGCTATTTGCTGATATTTTGCCTTAGTTATGTCCCCCTTTTTCCACTTTTTATATTTATCCTTTTTGTCTTTCAATTTGTCAGAGAGTTCTTTATGCAGCCATGCTGGTTTCTTTTGGGAACTGTTATTTTTCTTCTTCATTGGTATTGCGCTGGACTGGGCTTTTATAATCTCATTTTTCAAAATTTCCCAAGCTTCTTGAGTTGTTTTCCCCTTGAGGATTCACATCCATGGAATTCTTCCCAAGCTCTCTCTGAGTTTATTGAAATTAGCTCTCTTAAAGTCTAAGACTCTAGTTTGACTTTGTTCTACTACTTTTGTTTGCATAATGTTGAATTCCAGTATTTCATAATCGCTTGCCCCCAAAGTTCCTGTGGCTTCTGCACCTTCTATCATTTCCTCTCTGTTAGTGAAAATTAAGTCCAATATTGCTGATCCCCTTGTTCCCTTCTCTACCTTTTGGGAAACAAAGTTGTCTGCTAGGTTTGTTAGGAACCTGTTGGATCTTCCACTTGGTGCAGAGTTTGTTTCCCAATTGATGTCAGGATAGTTAAAATCTCCCATTACTATTGTAGTGTGCTTCCTACATACCTTAGTTAGCTGGTTAGCAAAAAGTTCATCCACTTCCTCTGCTTGGTTGGGTGGCCTGTAGTATAGACTTATGCAATATCATTCCCCCTCCCCAACCTTTAATATTGACCCAAATACATTCAAGATAGTTCTCATCATTGTTGTGCTCTATTTCTGTAGAGATGTAATTATTTCTTATATATAGTGCAACTCCACCTCCTCTTTTATTTGATCTATTTCTTTTAAGTAATTTAAATCCTTCTAGCTGTATGTTCCATTTGTGGGTTTCATCCCACCAAGTTTCTGTAATGGCAACAATATCATATCTGCCCTCATTTACTTGAATTTCTAATTCACCCTATTTATTCCTCATACTCTGTGCATTGGTGTATAGACATTTGAGTCCATTTTGATTGACCCTGTGTTTACTGTCTACGAAACCTGTGTTATGCCTGACTATGGTTCTCTTTGCCCCTATTTCTTTGCCACTTGTATGGTTCATGCACATGGTATGGCACTCACTGTTAATTGTTTGGTTTTGCTTGACAGCAGTGTTGATAATATTACCCGCACAAATATCTATGTTACATGCACTGATAACCCTATGAATTTTAGTTTGCTGGGGACAGAAATGTTCTTTATCTATTGATTCTCTGTCCCCACTATTCAGTTTAAATGTTTAGCCAGGAAATCTGTGAATTTAATGCCAAGTAACTCAGTCCCTTTCTTGGATGGGTGCAAACCATCTCTTTTGTACAGTTTATCATTGGACCAGCTGCAGGCATCATCTATATAAATAAAAATGTAAAATAGTTTGTACGAATCCACTAATCTCAAAAACTACTGGGCCGATTTAAACGAAACTTTCAGACAACGTAGACAAGGACTTCCGATAATAGAATAGCTAATCATTTTGTGCCTAGCACGCATGTGTTGTGTACAAATTACACACAAAAAAAGTACCCACTGAAATTGTGTGTTAACATCCCTGTAGCCACGCCCATCAAACTGCTTTTCAACTGTCACTGTTGGCAAAGGCCTCATACGGCGGCCTCTTGGGGTCAAAAAGGCACAGAGGATAGCAAACTCCCAGGTGGCCCATAGAGGGGGAGGGGGGGAGAAATTCTGCTCAGGACTGTTCTCTGAGGTAAAAAAAAAAAAGGAGGCACGCAGCTGCTTTAAACTGTTTAATACTAACTGAACCAAACTGTAACAAAGAATCACCCATCTGACAGCAAATACAGTTTAATGAAAAGAAGGACTAGGGAGGACATGATAGCAGCCTTCCAATATCTCAGGGGTTGCCCCAAAGAAGAGAGAGTCAAGCTATTCACCAAGGCACCTGAGGGCAGAACAAGAAGCAATGGGTGGAAACTAATCAAGGAGAGAAGCAACCTAGAACTGAGGGCAAATTTCCTGGCAGTGAGAACTATTAACCAGTGGAACATCTTGCCACCAGAAGTTATGGATGCCCCAACACTGAAGAGAGAAGAGACTGGAAAACCATTTGTCTGAAACGGCATAGGGTCTCCTGCTTGAGCAGCGGGGTTGGGCTAGATGACCTCCAAGGTCCCTTCCAACTCTGCTATTGTATTATTGTATTACAGTAGGTATGTAGATAGGGGAATAGAGAGACAGGGAGAAATACAGTTTAATAAAAGAGGGACTAGGGAAGACATGATAGCAGCCTTCCAATATCTCAGGGGTTGCCCCAAAGAAGAGGGAGTTAAGCTATTCACCAAGGCACCTGAGGGCAGAACAAGAAGCAATGGGTGGAAACTAATCCAGGAGAGAAGCAACTTAGAACTGAGGAGAAATTTCCTGACAGTTAGAACAATTAATCAGTGGAACAACTTGCCTCCAGAAGTTGTGAATGCCCCAACACTGGAAGTCTTCAAGAAGATGTTGGATAGCCATTAGTCTGAAATGGTATAGGGCAGTGATGGCTAACCTTTTTTGGCTCACGTGCCAATAGCAGGGGGAGTGCAGGGGCGATGTGCACAGGTGTGTCACATCCATAATGCTATGTGCATGACCCCCTGCATTTGGCATGCTTTTTACGTCATCCCCAGGCTCCAGAGGGTTTATAGGAGCCTGGGGAGGGTGAAAACAGCCTTCCCCCACCTCCAGAGGGCAAAAAATGGCCTCAAAAGAAGGCCTAAATCAGCTGGCCAGGGCACACATACAAACTGAAGCTGACAGGGCAATGCCTCGAGTGGCCTAAGAAATGGTTCCGTGTGCCACCTGTGGCACCCGTGCCATAGGTTCGCCATCATGGGTATAGGGTTTCCTGCCTAGCAGGGAGTTGGACTAGATGACCTCCAAGGGATAGATAGAGAGGCAGAAATAAGGTATGTATGTATGTATGTAGGTAGGTAGGTGGGTGGGTGGATAGAAAGAAAGAAAGAAAGAAAGAAAGAAAGAAAGAAAGAAAGAAAGAAAGAAAGAAAGAAAGAAAGAAAGAAAGAAAGAAAGAAAGAAAGAGACAGTAGGTAGGTAGGTTAGGTAGAGGGAGAAAGGAAGAAATATAGTAGGTAGGTAGGCAGGTAGGTAGGTAGGTACATAGGTAGGGGGATGGATAGATAGATAGGGAGAAATACAGTAGATAGGTAGGTAGAGGGATAGACAGAGAGGGAGAAATACAGTAGGTAGGCAGGTAGGTGGATAGGGGGATAGATAGAGAGGGAGAAATACAGTAGGTAGGTAGGTAGGTAGGTAGGTAGGTAGGTAGGTAGGTAGGTGGAGGGGGAAAGCAAGAAATACAATAGGTAGGTAAGTAGAGGGATAGACAAAGAGGGAGAAATACCGTAGGTAGGTAGATAGGTGTCTAGATAGCAAGAAATACGGTAGGTAGGTAAGTAGAGGGATAGAGGGGGGGGAAATACAGTAGGTAGGTAGATAGAGGGGGAAAAGAAAGAAATACAGTAGGTAGGTAGGTAGAGGGATAGACAGAGAGGGAGAAATACGGTAGGTAGGTAGAGGGATAGAGGGGGGGAAATACAGTAGGTAGGTAGGTAGAGGGGAAAAGAAAGAAATACAGTAGGTAGGTAGGTAGAGGGATAGACAGAGAGGGAGAAATACAGTAGGTAGGCAGGTAGGTAGATAGGGGGATAGATAGAGTCAGAAATATAGTAGGTAGGTAGGTAGGTAGGTAGGTAGGTAGGTAGGTAGGTAGGTAGAGGGATAGAGAGGGGGAAATACAATAGGTAGGTAGGTAGGTAGGTAGAGGGAGAAAGAAAGAAATACAGCAGGTAGGTAGGTACAGGGATAGATAGATAGATAGATAGATAGATAGATAGATAGATAGATAGATAGATAGATAGATAGATAGATAGATAGATAGATAGATAGATAAAAATACAGTAGGTAGGTAGGTTGGGGCTTATATGGTGGTTGTGTGTATGTGTGCAGGTGTAGATCTACACACAGATTGGTCGGCCATTTAACCAGACTGGGCCACAGCAACTCGTGGCCGGTTATAGCTAGTGACTAATAAAACCAAAGCCTTCCTTTTTACACCACTCCTTTAGCCACACATTAAACTCTGCTATGCGCTGGCCCTTTCCTTTTTGTTCCTTGTATACTGGTATAACCTCTGAGAAGATAAGCCTACAACCTGTACTACTAAGTTCGTACCCCAAACTCTGGAAATCATTCTGCACAGAAACTACATCTTTTTGGGACAGATCATTTGTGCCAAGATGTATAATAGCATCAACTTCACAGTCCTTACTTGCATTCTTGACTATCTTAAGAATACGCCTCTTGTCTCTGCTGGCTGTAGCACCCGGCAAACATCTGACGTCTTTCAAAACCTCCATATCCTTACCTAAGTTTACATCCCTTACGATTGAGTCACCAATCAGGAGGTGACTTCTCTTTTTGGGTACCTTGCTCTTGTTGTGTGACTGATGCATGATTCCTGATTCACACTTTTGCATTTCTGAAGTAAGTTCTTCACTTTGGACTACAATCCCCTGCTTATTTGAGTCGTCATTATTACCTTGACCTGTCACTTTAGTGTCCCCATTAAGATCAGCAAGGGCGCTATATCTGTTATGCTGGGACACAGCAAAAGTTTTGTGTTTGTGGTTCACAGCTCTCACCCTGCCAGATCCCACAGTTGTCCAGGCTGCTCTTCTTCTGTGGGATCTTTGCGGTAGAGGAGGCTGGTAGTGTGGCATCTCCACAGGGTGGAATGGCCGAATTGGACACTTAATTTCTGCCTGGAGAGCACAAATTACAGATTCAAGATATGTGATGTGTCTATGTAATCTATTAATTTGTCTGCAAGGGGGACAGTATCCAAATTTGAAAAGAGTACTGCGGAAGACAGGTGCAAAACAGTTATTACATTGAACTAAGCCAGTCATTTTGAAATAAAATACAATCACAGTCTTAAGCGCACAAATCTAGAATGTATTATTTCTATTTTTGCTTTATAGATACGTTAGACCTCTGTGTTTCTTGGCCTCCCCTCTCTCTCGGCCAAAAGCTCCTCCCTCTAGCCTCAAGAAGTTCAAAATGAGGAAATAATGTAGCTTACTTTCTTGGAGTTCTATGTTTCTTTTTGCCCCTCTCCACACGGCCAGAAGCTCCTCCCTCTAGCGTCAAGAAGTTCAAAATGAGGAAATAATGTAGCTTACTTTCTTGGAGTTCTATGTTTCTCTTGCTCCCCTCCACACGACCAGAAGCTCCTCCCTCTAGCCTCAAGAAGTTCAAAATGAGGAAATAATGTAGCTTACTTTCTTGGAGTTCTATGTTTCTCTTGCCCTCCTCCACACGGCCAGAAGCTCCTCCCTCTAGCCTCAAGAAGTTCAAAATCCTTAGCTTATAAATGTTTTGTGTTCCAGCGTGTTCAGTTGGTCGTTGGATTGTTTGTTCATTTGGAGCTATGTTTAAATTCTGAGCAGCTGATTGATTCTCTTGTTGGTTGATTGGTTGTTTGAATGTCTGGTTTCTTATGTAGTGACACCATGGACCTAGATCAATATGTTTGTTAATTGCTCTTTTGGTAGAATACCAGGCTTCAATAAATGGGATCAGTTTTACATGTGAGGAAGAAAAAGAACATTGACCTAGATACTGACATAATGAGACAATATAGCTGCGAATTAACAACCACACAGACAGACCAAATTCTAAATTTCACAAGCACCCGCCCCACTGCACATAAGAAGAGCTGCATCCAGACCCTTTCCAAAAGAGCCAAAACACACTTCATAGTTCACAAACCCACATTTACACTCAGAAAAAATCTAAGACAAAATACAGAAGGAAGACAAAAGCAACATAGTATACAAAATCAGTTGCAACGATTATATAACAATTCTATATGGGACAAACAGAAAGGGTTTTGAAAATAAGGGTTCATTAGCATCAACTAGCAGTTAAACAGCACGACCCAAAATCCCTGATCTCAAACCCCATTGATGATGATGATAATCATCATCATCATCATCATCATCATCATCATCATCATCATCATCATCATCATCATCATCATCATCATCATCTTTATTGTCATTGTAATAATATTGTAATAAAATTACAATGAAATTGGTTTGAGCGCTGTGCCAACACCTGCACCAGGTGGAATATAGACAGCAGTGACAGCCACAACAGGAATCTCTCCAGGCAAACAAAAAGGCCGACAATGACAGTTGAAACAAAATGGCCGACAAATGACAGTTGAAAAGGATCAATTGTACTTTGTCTTTTATTATCCATTTCTTCAAATCTGTTTGGCATTTTAGGAGTTGGTGGAAGAGGAGTATGTCTCTTTTTCTTTTTTATTTCTTGTTGCAATGAACTTTGAGGAATTGCACTTGGCATTTTTTCTTCTCTCTCAGCTTTCCCAACAGCAAAGGATGGAATTACTGGTAGGGGTGGTGCTCTCCGCTTCTTCATTTCAATTCTTGCAGTTGCCCCTTGTATATTCCCAAGAGATAATGATAGTGCCAACGTTACAGAACATAAACTTCGTGAAGAATCTGCGATCATTGTTTCATCAAGGCTTTGTTTACGATACAACATGTGTTTTAAAAATTCTCCACTACCCAGGCTTCTTCTTGAGGATTTCTCTGCCTCAAACTTGTTTTTCTTACTTATCCTAAAAAATCCGAGTAATCCTTTTTTTTTTTAATTGATGTGTCACAATCAGTTGATATGTTTGTTTCTCTATAATTCACAGTAGGTTTAGAGCGAGTTTTTGATGGAAAAGTCTGCTGTGACACCAGGAGCTCAAAGCCACTGTGCCTAAGCGTGCCGCCAAACAACTCCAGTTTGATTGGGAAGGAACAAAAATCATTGGCCATGCCAGAACCCGCCACACATGAATTTACTGAATCCTTGTATTCTACCAAGGGAGTAATTAACAGGTCCATTGATCTAGATCTGTAATGGCGAACCTATGGCACGCGTGCCACAAGTGGCACACGAAGCCCTTTCTGAGGGCACATGAGGTGTTGCCCTGTCAGCTCCAGCACGCATGCACATGCTGGCCAGCTGATTTTCAGCAATTTTCTGTCCTCTGGAGGCTTCAGGAAAGCCTCCTGAAGCTTCCAGAGTAAAAAATGGACTTATTGGGCCCACCTGAAGTTGGAAAATGGGCCATTTCTGGCCTCCGGAGAGCCTCTGGGAGGCCCTCCCCAGACTCCAAGAAAGTTATGTGTGCATGTATGGGGCAGCAGGGCGGAGTGTCACACATGCATGCACAGTGGACATGGCATGGGGGATTAAATTATGGGGGTGGGCACCCGAGTGCGTGCAATAGTGCGCAAGTGCGTGCTTTTGGCACCTGAGGCAAAAAAGGTTCGCCGTCACTGATCTAGATCAAGGATATGAACATGTAACAGACCAGACCATTCAAACAACTAATCCACAAGAGAACCAATCAGCTGCTCAGAATGTAAATATAGCTCCAATGTCCAAGCAATCAACCAATCAAAGGACCAACTGACCACACTGGCACACAAGACATTTATAAGCTAAGGAGAATAGAACAAGAAAATCTTGCTGATGATGGCATCTATTATGATTATGAAAAGTTCATAAACTAAATTGAAATAAGGTTGAAGAGTAAACCACTGCTAAAATTCTGTTATTTTTTCAAAGATCTATACCCAAGATTTTAAGGATCAGTTTATTAAAATTCTTCTTGTTGTTCACCTATTGCATGGGGTTGGCACGGACTATTGACAAATTAGGGCTCTTCTCCTCCCCCCCCCCCCAAAAAAAATACTGAGGCCATTTAAAAGTTTTTTCGCCCTTCAACACAAGATTCCTGAACTTTTATGAATTTACTTTCCTGTCCATGACCACAATTCAGTCAATCAGCAAATATCACAAATAACAATTGTTATGAGCTATGCTTAAACTAAATAAAAAATATTTTTGCTATAGCCAACTTTTTTTTAAATCACTTAACTATGTCTCAAGGTTATTTCAAATAAATGTAAGCTAACAGGCACCTAATATAATGACTATTACCTTTTCTTTGGAGAATGAGAAGCTTTTAATTCTTTACTTTTACATACATGGTTATGTATTAGTTTTGAGTAGTAAAATACTACTTTAGCAAATACTTATTCTTCTGCTAAATAGCTTTTAATTATTAAGGCGAATATAATGAAAAATTATACTGCACCTTGTTAACCTTACCTGGCTTAATGACAGCATTAGGTGACACTCTGAATATTGAAGTTTTCTGTTTTGGTGGGAGCCCTAGTTCTCTGTACATTTCCATGACAGAAGAACTTCTCTGGAAAAATCATAAAACTAGAGTCAGCATAGAAAAAAGTGGAATGTATATAATATGCAACCCTTTTAAACAATAAAAATAGAATTTAACTTTTTATTACTCTCACAAATGTCAGAAAACAGAATGATACAGAATGACAGAGTATCATTACTTGTAATTGTATAATAATCTCTATTTTAAAAAAATGCCAATGCTCTAAATGAAAGTTAATACTCAATTAAAAAGCACAGTACAATAATCTTAATTCCTTTATTAAAACTTTAAATGTAAAATGTTTGAGTTACTGAATTAGTTATTTTATCTGTGCTAGCAAAAGCTGTATGCCATGAGAGCCCATTTATATCTACAATACAGTGTTCATTAGAATGTCTTCTTTTCATGAAAATGAGCAAATTATAAACCTATGACAGAATAGGATCCACATATAATAAATCTATATAAATAAAAATGTAAAATAGTTTGTACGAATCCACTAATCTCAAAAACTACTGGGCCGATTTACACCAAACTTTCACACAATGTAGCCAAGGACTTCCGATAATAGAATAGCTAATCATTTTGTGCCTAGCACGCATGTGTCATGTGCAAATTACACACACACAAATGTACCCACTGAAATGTGTTTTAACTTCCCTGTAGCCACGCCCATCAGGCTGCTTTTCAACTGTCAGTGTTGGAAGAGGCCTCATACGGCGGCCTCTTGGGGCCAAAAAGGCACTGGGATAGCAAACTCCCAGGTGGCCCAGAGAGAGGGGGGGGGGGAGAAATATTGCTCAAGACTGTTCTCTGAAGTAAAAACATGGAGGCAGGCAGCTGCTTTAAACTGTTGAATACGAACTGAACCAAACTGTAACAAAGAATCACACATCTGACAGCAAATACAGTTTAATAAAAGAGGGACTAGGGGAGACATGATAGCAGCCTTCCAAAATCTCAGGGGTTGCCCCAAAGAAGAGGGAGTCAAGCTATTCTCCAAGGCACCTGAGGGCAGAACAAGAAGCAATGGGTGGAAACTAATCAAGGAGTGAAGCAACCTAGAACTAAAGAGAAATTTCCTGACAGTGAGAACTATTAACGAGTGGAATAGCTTGCCACCAGAAGTTATGGATGGCCCAACACTGGATGTGTTTTTAAGAGACTGGAAAACCATTTGTCTGACACGGTATATAGGGTCTCCTGCTTGAGCAGCGGGGTTGGACTAGATGACCTCCAAGGTCCATTCCAACTCTGCTATTGTATTATTGCATTACAGTAGGTAGGTAGATAGGGGAATAGAGAGACAGGGAGAAATGTTAGTCACCATCTTCAAAGCGCTCCATGGCTCGGGACCTAGCTATCTGCGGGATCGGATCCTGCCCCATACATCCTCACGGCCGATTCGCTCCCACAGAGAGGGACTTCTCCGGGTGCCGTCCACTAGACTTTGTCAGCGGGCGACGCCCAGGGGAAGGGCCTTCTCTGTGGCGGGCCCAGCCCTCTGGAATGACCTTCCCCCCGATATCAGGACAACCACGGACCTCCGCTCCTTCCGCTTAAAATTAAAGACGCACTTTTTTCGTCTGGCCGGCCTTGGGTAGTCTCTTTTTAGGTCAGGGTTTTTTAGGGGTAATTTTTAGTCTAGTTATGGGTTTTAGCGCAGGATTTATTTAATTTATTTTTAACTTTGTATTTTGTATTTGTTTGTGGTCTATTTGTATTTTTAATTGCCTGTGCCCCGCCTCGAGTCCCCTTGGGGAGAGAGAGCGGGATAGAAATTAAATTATTATTATTATTATTAGAAATACAGTTTAATAAAAGAGGGACTAGGGGAGACAGGATAGCAGCCTTCCAATATCTCAGAGGTTGCCACAAAGAAGAGGGAGTCAAGCTATTCTCCAAAGCACCTGAGGGCAGAACAAGAAGCAATGGTGGAAACTAATCAAGGAGAGAAGCAACTTAGAACTGAGGAGAAATTTCCTGACAGTTAGAACAATTAATCAGTGGAACAGCTTGCCTCCAGAAGTTGTGAATGCCCCAACACTGGAAGTCTTCAAGAAGATGTTGGATAGCCATTAGTCTGAAATGGTATAGGGCAGTGATGGCTAACCTTTTTTGGCTCACGTGCCAATAGCAGGGGGAGTGCAGGGGCGATGTGCACAGGTGTGCCACATCCATAATGCTATGTGCATGACCCCCTGCATTTGGTATGCTTTTTACGTCATCCCCAGGATGGATGGATGGATGGATGGATGGATGGATGGATGGATGGATAGATAGATAGATAGATAGATAGATAGATAGATAGATAGATAGATAGATAGATAGATAGATAGATAGATAGATAGATAGATAGATAGATAGATAGATAGATAGATAGATAGATAGATAGATAGAGACGGTAGGTAGGTAGGTAGGTAGGTAGGTATGTAGGTAGGTAGAGGGAGAAAGGAAGAAATATAGTAGGTAGGTAGGTACGTAGGTAGGGGGATGGATAGATAGATAGGGAGAAATACAGTAGATAGTTAGGTAGAGGGATAGACAGAGAGGGAGAAATACAGTAGGTAGGCAGGTAAATGGATAGGGGGATAGATAGAGAGGGAGAAATACAGTAAGTAGGTAGGTAGATAGAAGGAGAAAGCAAGAAATACAATAGGTAGGTAAGTAGAGGGATAGACAGGGAGAAATACCGTAGGTAGGTAGGTGTATAGATAGATAGTGAGAAATACGGTAGGTAGGTAGGTAGAGGGAGAGAGGGAAGAATACAGTAGGTAGGTATGTAGGTAGGTGGATACAGAGAGAGGGGGAAATATGGTAGGTAGGTAGGTAGAGGGATAGAGGGGAGAAATACAGTAGGTAGGTAGGTAAAGTGATAGATAGTGGGAGAAATACAGTAGGTAGGTAGGTAGGTAAGTACAGGGATAGATAGAGAGGGAGAAATACGGTAGGTAGGTAGGTAGGTAGGTAGAGGGATAGATAGAGGGAGAAATACAGTAGGTAGGTAGATAAATAAAGGGATAGATAGAGAGTAAGAAATACAGTAGGTAGATAGGTAGGCAGGTACAGGGATAGATAGGGAGAAATACAATAGGTAGGTAGGGGGATAGATAGAGAGAAACACAGTAGGTAGGTAGATAGAGGGATAGATAGGGAGAAATACAATAGGTAGGTAGGTAGGTAGAGGGGTAAATAGGGAGAAATACAATAGGTAGGTAGGTAGGTAGAGGTATAGATAGGGAGAAATACAGTAGGTAGGTAGGTTGGGGGTTATACAGTGGTTGTGTGTATGTGTGCAGGTGTAGATATACACACAGATTGGTTGGCCATTTAACCAGACTGGGCCACAGCAACGCATAGCCGGGTATAGCTAGTATTAAACAAATAAGTATAATAAGAAGTATTCTTGGGGTATGCTATGAATTAAAAGCACACTGATACATACAGGTCTGATGTTCTCGCTTCATACTTTGCAAGGAAGAAGCACTTGCGGGAGCAGAAATGAAAATGATGCTCTCAAACAGTCAGTTCAGAATAAAGCTGGCTTATCCAATATTAAAAGCAATACCACAATAGAATCTTGTCACCCTGAGATCATATAGCTCAAAAGATAACAAACAAGTAACAGCACAATCATGTGTATTAAACAGACCACATAAATGAAGCAAAAATGTTGTTCCTTTCAGTTCTATTTTGTTGGAATCAATATTATCTTTATAAAAATTTCAATTATAAATACGTAGAGAAAGGCAAATACTTATTAGAGGTATACAAAATGAATAAAATGTCATTTTTGTGCAATAATTAAAGGTGCTCTTTTTTACTCACTATTCTAACTATGTTCTCACCTGGAATCTGCATGTATGCATCTTTTTTACAAACAGGCATATGTATACTTTTTTCTCTATATCACACTTTTTATCACGAGTTTTTCAGCAGTTTTTTTTTGAAAAAAATAAATCAGCTTAGCAACATAGATAAATCTTAACTACAACATAAAAGAGCATTATTTCAAAAAGGGTTGCACATTCCAGAGGGCAGGTACTACAATAAAGGCACACTTCTTAGATCCCATAAAGTATACAGAAACCCATTAAAATTGTATTGTCACATATCTTATCAAAGCTAGCTGACTTGTTGGTTTCTTCAAATTGCCATCTTTACTTCTTCAATTGTAATTTCACCAGTTTTACCATCTCTTGTTGGGAACACTCTTCATTAAAATTGTATAAAGCAGGTGGATTTGACTGGTTAAGAGTTTCCTGATAGTGTTCAAACCATCTTTTATTCAGCTCATCTTGGGTAATCAGAAGCACATTAACTCTAACATTGCCAATCCCAAGTGCAAATGAGAAAGGAGAGTTAGGTATCACACTAGTAACCCATCCCTGTAAAAATTATAACCACTATAGAAACAGCAAAAAGAATGTCAAGAAAATTTTAATCAGACAAGAGTTCCATGTGTGGAGAAAGAAAGACAGAGAAACAGGGAATGCAATTTTTATTGTAATGCTTGCCCTCTGAACAAAATATTTCTATAATTTTTTTCAGACCCAACCTAATTTCCCTTTTTTTAGATGAACCATTAAAACCGGACTCTTTTTACATAACTTGTGGTTTACTGGATTATGGCCACCTCATTTGTAAGATGATAGCAGTTTTGTCTGCATATTGTTTTGGTATAGTATTATGGAGATCATTTCATATTTTTTATACAATATGCTGTCCAAATTTGAAATGGAGTTGTATATTCACTCATATGAAATTAGGGAAATTTTTGAGAAAAAGTGATCCATATCAATCAATAGGATCTGAAAATGTTCTAGCCTCTATGTTAAATAATAGTTGATTTCTCAGTGTAATCTGTGTATATGACAGAGTAGTACACTATAGTTGCAACACACCTTGTATTAGTATGCAGTTTATGCAGTACTGAAATACATATAGTTCAATTATATATTCAAAATTGCTACCCAACTAAAATTCTACTAACTCTTAAAATCTAGATGCTGGATAAGTGATAATATATTTTTTACACAATAAAGTATGAGATATAAATTCAGGACAATATTGTAATGGCAGTCTTAGAAGACAAACTCTATAAAAGTCAGGAATTTTAGCTTAAATTCACAAGAAGAAAATCAACTTTAGCAACCTGCTTAAGTTAATAACCAATGTATAAAAGAACATAATAATTTACCAACATTTCATTCTGGAACAATTCAAAAGTTCCTCTGAACTTCCTTCTTATTATAGTAACTAAATGAATGAACAGTGAATGAAAACTGAAAATAAAAGAAATCAACATAGCGGAATTTTGTGGTTAAATGGATTGTTTCAGAAAGCAATTTACATGATGGCAGCAGTGCCATATTTGGATAATCACCATCAACCAATGACTGTCAAAGATTTGCTTGTAAAAATGCCTGATCCTTCAGATTAATTTTGAAGATCAACTGCATTGCCAGAAAACCTATAGATTATTAATCCTCTATAATCCTGCACAGAAAAGTCTCACAAGATCATTTTGGAAATCAAAGATAAAATAATTTAAATAATTTCCTCAGAAGATTTTCTAATATTAAGAGTGTCCATACTTTTGATTAAACTTCACTGTATTCAAGACTTGTTTCTGGCCTAATATACTGGCAAATCAAGTCACTGTGATCTGTAAATTTGGGATAGCATGATTTAATCTAGGAAAATGTATTCAAAAGATCATTAGGTGAAAGAATTATTAAAAATAAAAATTGGCCAGCTATACACATATTTCTCTTCTTCCAGAATCCCCTTTCATACTTTTTTCTGTCTCTTTCTCTTAAAAAAAGCCTTTTAATTCTATGTAGTTGTTTCATGCAAAATGCACAGATAAGGGGCATTTCAGATCCCTCTCAGAAAACAAAATGCACACTACTTCATGCCATTTGAGAATTGATTCTATTTAATACCCAATTAAAGTAACATATAAAAACATCAATGTAAAAATAGAGGAAAATCAGACACTAAATCCGTGATAATATACAGCACAGAAATATTGCTTGTAGAATGGAAATCAGAAGTATTTTACCAACTCATAGGCGATATATCAATTACATTTTATCCTAATTTGTTCTCAAAAACATATTTCTTTTAGTATATGAAGAAGGGAATTTACTGGACTTGACATCCGGTTCTCGATGGCGACAGAAGCGCTTTCGGGCGCTCCTGCTGCTTGCTTTTTCAGCTGGCCCTCCAGGGGGTCCAGGGAGTTTGTGTTAATTCCCTGCCGCACGAGCGGCTGCGGAGGGCTTCCGTACCGATGGCGGTCGGCGGGATGCCCTTTCCCGCTTTGCTCTAGGAGCTGAGGGAGCGGAAAGCGGGGGGGGGGGGAAATCCCCTCGCCAACGTTTACTTGAATTAGTAGAAAAAAGAAGACGGGCTGAAATGCCAGACCTGGTGTTGCAGCGGGACCTTCTTTTAAAGAAAAAGTGACTGTGAGTTATTGCTTTACGATCCATTAAATTGTTGTTAAAAAGAAAAATAGAGGGGGGAGTTTCAAAGGCGAAAACCCCCTCTCGTAAAAGCGGCTGTTTAAAATGCTCTCCAAATCAAGGAGAGAGAAAGACTAACATCATCTGTTCTTATACCAACCAAAGAAACTTTGTTTCAATGCTGGAATTACAATCGGCAACATTTTATCTGCGGCTTGTTTAAACAGTGGAAACTTTCACTTTGCTTTCACTTTCTTCTCCTTCCCAGAGGTGAGGCGGCAAGATGGCAATTTCTTTGTTCCGGATGATAAACTTTTATTGAGTTATGTAACATCCCTTCAGTTACTTGGAAGTTAAAGAAAAATATATTTCTACAGTCTTCTCAAGAAGCCCTTGGTGTACTTCCCAATATGTGGACCTTCTTATTGTGGATTTAAAGAAAAATTATCCCTCTGGATTTGATAAAATTTAAAAAATTGAAAATTGGATTCTGGCTTAATGTGTTCCTGATATCTTGAACCTCACAGACTGCTCATTCCTCAACGCCATTTTTATCTTACGAACTTAAAATCACAAATGCCTCATAAAAAAAAACTCCGACGGGAAAATATCTTCCAGCTCAAACTTCATCTAGAGCCACCCCGACTTCACAGCAAGGGAAAATTTCTACCATGTTACAGAAAGGGGCAACAGGAGGAGAGAAAGAGAAAGGACTAACACTTGATGACATAATGAGAGAAATACAAGAAATGGGGAAAGGCTTGATGAAAGACTTCTCATATTTAAGAGATGAACTGCGGGAGTCACAAAAAACTATAACAACTAACCAACAGGAAATTGGAGAGTTGAAGAAGGGGGCAACCGAGATGAGGGACGAGTTAAAAGAATTGCAGAAAGAAATGTCAGAATTTTCTGGGCACATGTCTAAATTTGAATTTGAAAGAATGTCTTACTTCCTTAGGTTTCAGAACGTTCCTGAAAGGGAAGGTGAAGATTTAAGAGATCTAATGAGTGGAATTTTAGCAGATTATATCAAAAAACCAAAGAATACCTTTGGGGGGAAATAGATTTAATTTATAGAATTAATTCAGCATATGCTAGAATAAATGAAGTCCCCAGAGAGATTCATATTAAATTTTTAAGAAGGTGCACATGGGAGGAGATACTAAGGGCACAACGGGAAGGTCTGTTGAAATATGAGCAAAAAGATATTGCCATATTAAAACAGATCCCAAAAAAGATTAGAGAAGCAAGAAGGGAATTTTCCTTCTTGTCTAAAAAATTATATAAAAATGGAATCTGGTTTAAATGGTTAATGCCTGAAGGAATGTTGGTATTCTGGGAAGGAAGAAGAAGGAACAGGACAGAACTCTCTGGGGGGAGGGAGAAAGAAGGTGTGATAGCAAAAAGGCTCAGATCTCAAAAATAATTAATTTTGAACTGTTGTAATTCTTGGAACGGATGATAATGTAAAACTAAAGATTGAATGTATGAATCTTAAAAAAAATATGTGCCAAATGTATATATCTCCTAACACTATTTGTTTAACATGATATTGTATGAGGACCCGATTGCAGTCACCATCTCTGGTATAGAAGCTCTAAAATGTATAATACAAATCCTAATTACCCTTTCCTAATATTATAAAATTGTAAAATCAATAAAAACTTTTATTCAAAAAAAAAAAGGGAATTTACCAATCTCTGGTTCACTAAATGATAGGTGGAATTACAGACATTTATTTCATTGTTGTAAACTGTGTTAAACAATTAAATTTTAAAAAGCAGCAGCATATTGGTATGCAAAAGAATGCCTTGGAATTCACACCTACATACAGTTGTATGCTTTAGGTCCCATGGTCAAATTTTGAGTTTCAACAAATCCCTAAATAAACATAAACTGCAGCTAATTCTCAATTTATAATCTGTCACGTAGTAGGTATAATGGACCTATCTGGGGAAACTTATGGCCCAGATTCAAAGTTCTGCAGTCACTTAATTAACCTTTGGGTGCTCCACAGTTGGCATTTATAGCCATTTGCAGCATCCTGTGGTTACATGATAGTGTTTTACAGTGGTTTTCCTAATATTTACTTCTGTTTTTTGACAAAATTGGTCCATAGAAAAAAATAGATTTGCATAACAATCACAGCATTACATAATCACAGCCACAACAAGGATCATAAAATTGGGTTGGTCATGTGGATTATCCAATTTAGAATCTTGATGTGCAGTCCCCATTATGGTCATAACTCGAGAACTATCTGCATATAGTACAAAATACCATACAAGAGGTAAGAAGAATGATTTCAATTAAATATCAATATACTCAAAAGTTAATATCCCCTAGACCAGCGATGGTGAATCTTTCTTGGCCAGGTGGGTCATGCATGGGCGTGCCGCACCCATAATGCAATGCGCAAACCCCCCAGAGTGCATGTCAGGCACAAACCCCCATTTTTACATGCTTTTTTCACCCTCCCCAGGCTCCAGAGGTTTTATAGAAGATAATGATGGAAATAGATTTTAACTTTGAGAAGAAAGGAAGAGGTTGGAGATATGATGAGAAACTATATAAAAATGAGGAAGATAAAATATGGATACTTAAAAAATGGGAAGAAAGCTGGAGATTGAATGATAACGGAGAGGTTAAATTTGAAATTGTCTGGGATGCTATGAAAGCAGTTTTTAGAGGGGAAAGTATTAAGTTATCAAGTAGGAAATATAGAGAATATAGAAATAAAACGGAACAGAATATAAGACAGATTAAGGCATTGGAGAGTCAATTCTTACTTACGAAGGATAAAAAGTGCTGGGAGGAATTAAATTTATTAAAAAATAAATCGATAAAAGATGATATAGAACTGGTCAAAAAAAATATAAGATATTTAAATATAATTTTTTTTGAATTTAGCAATAAAAATTCTAAGCTATTAGCAAGGATGGCGAAAAATAAAAGTGAGAAGAGGGAAATTGGCTCTTTGATAGATGAAAATGGTACAAGATGTTATAAGATAGCGGAGAAATGTGAAGTAGTTAGGACTTTCTTTCAAAAATTATATTCAAAAAAATCAATTGATTTGGAAAAATTGAAAAATCATCTTGAAAAGTATGTAGTGAAAATAGACCAAACTTATAAGGATTTGATGGAAGGGGATATAACACAGGACGAGATTAAGGAAATAATACAAGAGATAAAACTAGGAAAGGCTCCAGGCGAAGATGGACTTCCCGCTGAGTTTTATAAAGATTTTAAAGAAATAATAGTACCAAAATTACAAAAATTATTCAATGGAATTTTATACGGTGGCGAAGTTCCGACCTCATGGAATAGAACAGTAATATCTATAATTCCTAAGCCAGACAAAGATGTGGAGCGGATCGAGTCCTATCGACCCATTTCTTTAATTAATCAGGATGCAAAAATATTTACTGCCATTATAAGTAAGAGATTAAGTAGGTTTATAGATAAATATATAAGCTATAATCAAGTAGGTTTTGTTAAAGGTAGATATATGAGCGACATAATTAGAAGAGTATTAAATATTATAGATGTAGCCGAACATAATGGTGATAAAATAGGTATAGTATCACTAGATATTTTTAAAGCCTTTGATTCTGTACAATGGGAAACTATTAAAGTAATTACTGAGGCATTAGGCTTTGGTAATAGATTTATACATGTTATTTCAAAATTGTATCAAAAAAGTAGTGCAAAAGTGAAGGTAAATGGAATAATGACGGGAGAGATTACTCTGGAAGCAGGTACGAGACAAGGATGTCCCTTGTCTCCAATATTATTTTTATTGGTTATGGAAATATTGACTAAAATGATAGAAGAAGATGAAGAATTGAAAGGGTACAAGGGATATAAGATAAATTTGTATGCAGATGATACTTTGATTACTTTGAAAGATATAGAGAAAGACCTGAGGAAGATAAATAAACACTTGAAAGAATTTGAGGAAATGACAGGTTTGAAAGTAAATTGGTCAAAATCTGAACTATTAATGGATAAAAGCGGTAAGGAGTGGGAGAATATGCAAGAACAATTCGGGATAAGAATTAAAAATACATTGAAATATTTGGGAATAACACTCACTTAAAGTTAAGGAATTGAAAAAAATTAATTACGATGTGATGTTGAATGAAGTAGAGAAGAAGATAGACAAATATAAAGAGATAAAGCTGTCTTGGTTTGGCAGAATCGCAATGTGTAAGGTGATGTTGCTACCAAAGTTCAATTTTTTATTTGAGATGCTACCATTAAATTTGACAGAGAAAGATATGGAAGGATATCAGAAGAAATTAGACAAATTCTGTAATGGTGGGAAAAGACCTAGGTTAATGAAGAAAATGTGGTATCAAAACCAAAAGGAAGGTGGATTGGGAATTCCCAATCTACTTAATTATTATCGGGCCTATAATATTCGAACTGTGGTAAAAATACTTAAAAGAGGAGATGGGCACTGGGGAGATTTAGAGTTAAAAGATATTAAGAGATTTGGTCCTACATGGTTTCTAGATAAAGCAAAATCAAAAAAGGTAATCAATAGTTATTGGTTAAAGGGATTGAGTAAAATTTGGAATAAATTTGTTAAAATATTAATTCCAGATATAATCTTTTTGGGAAAGACAATTGGAAACTGGCCGATCAAAACCAACACAACCCGTGAGAAAGTAATTGAAGAGGAAAATATAGAAAGTATAATAGATTGGTTAAAAGCCTTAGGAAATGAAAGCAGAAGAAAAGAAATAATGGGAAAATTGGGGTTAAATTGGTTTGAAAAAATACAGATAGAAAAATGGACTACGAATGTAAGGGGAATATGTAAAATAGGTAGAAACGAAACTGAATTTGAAAACTTAGTATCTCAAATTATTAAGGATGAAATTGGGTTAAAGGGACTCGTTAGTAAGATATACAAGATTATAAATTTCAATGAGAAACCACAAATGGCAATGAAGATGAACTGGGAGGAAGAACTCAAGATTAAAATATCAGACTCGGATTGGAATGTGAATTGGAAGAGTCGAATCATGAGGATTTTATCCATAAGGATTAAAGAGCATAATTTTAAGGTTGTTTGGAAATGGTATCTGACTCCATTGAGGTTATCATTGATGGATAAAAAAATAAGTAATAAATGTTGGAGATGTAATATGGAATTGGGAACGTACGAACATATGTGGTATAAATGTGATAAAGTTAAAAAGTTTTGGCAGAAATTGGAGGAAATGATATTTGAAATGACGAAGAAAAGAATAACATTGAGATTAGAAACTATATTATTATTGATAATTAAGGAATTAGAATTAACAAAATATGAGAAAGAATTGATTAGAATTATGATTATGATGGGCAGAATTATAATAGCAAGATATTGGAAAATAGAGACAAATATTAAAATAGAAGAGTGGTATTGTGAAATGTGGAAATTAGCTTTAAATGATAAAATGACATGTGATATTAAATTTAGAGAGGCCGTTTATAAAAAAGATGTTTTTTGGAAGACTTGGAAGCCATTTGTGGACTATGCACTTGGGACTTTGGATGCTTCGATACCTGTACCCAGAGAACATGGATTTTGGAGAACTTAAAGATAATTGAAGATACCTGAAGAACCAAACTTTCCTTTCCATTGTATAGCACTGGGTGAAATATTGTATTGTACTGTATATGTAATTTTTGTTATAGTGTTTATAAAAAAAAAAAAAAAATTAAAAAAAAAAAGAAGCCTGGGGAGGGTGAAAACAGCCCCCCTCCGAGGCCCTCCAGAAGCTTCAGGAGCTTCCCTGAAGCCACCAGAGGACTAAAAACAACCCTACGAGGAAACCAGAAGTGACTTCCTGTCTGCTCATAGGGTCGTTTTTAGTCCTCCAGAGGGGCTGTTTTCACCCTCCCCAGGCTCCTATAAAGCCTGGGGAGTGTGAAAAATGGCTTTAAAAATGGCTGAGTGGTTGTTCAATGAGAACTAGCTGTAAAAGTAAAAATTTAGAACGGACTTCACATTCTGCAGATTTGAGTATTACTGAAAATTTGGAGATCTCAAGCATGCAGTACATATGTTTTCTGAGCTAGAAGAGTTCTATAAAATAATGGGTAATAATTGGACTTGACTTCCAGCTACCAACAGCGACGGATGCGTTTTCGGGTGTGTCTGCCGCTTGCTACTCTAGTGGGCCTCCTCGGGGGCACAGGGGGTTTGGGTTAACCCCCTGCTGTACGGGCGGCTGCGGGAAGCCCCCGGCCTGACGGCGGTCGGCGGAACGCTTTCCTGCTTCGCCCCAGGAATCGGAGGGCAGAAAGCAGGGGGGAAAGCCCTCTTGCCAACGTTAGCTGGAAATACTGAAAATGAAGAAGACGGTGGAAATGTCGGGGACGGAGGAGCGGCCGAGTCTCCTGACAAGATGGATTGGCAAATGTGAATTGTGAGTTTTGTTTTTACATTCGATTGTTTTAAAGAAAGAAGAATAGAGGGGGGAATTTTAACCCCCTCTTGTAAAAGGTGGCAATAGAAAATGCTCTCTACAAGGGAGAATGAAGACTAAAATGCCAACCAAATAAAATAGCAGTTAAGAAAAAAAATTCTACTCCCGGAGTTACAGTTGCAACATTGTAGCCGGTTCTCTTTGCAACAAAAAAGAACTTTCAATCTTACTTCTCTTACTGCAGTGAGGTGGGAAAATGGCTTCTCTTTGTTCCCGGCTGGAAAACTTTCTCCTGACCACCGGAGCATTCCTCCAGAGTTTTAAGATCGCAGGACAATAAATTAATATTTGAAACCTCTCCCAAAAAGCCCTCGGTGCCTCCCCTGATACGTGTATCCTCTTTTTTCTTCTTGGTTTGGACATTAAAATTAATTCTGGACTTTGATGGAACTTTGATGTGGCTTCTCCCTCTCCCGGATATATCGGAATTTTCTGACTGTTCGCTTCTCTGGCGCCATTTTCTACTGCAAAAACTTACATTTACAACAATGGCTTCAAAAAAGCCGCCATCCGGAAAGTCCTTTTCGGCTCCAGCCTCTACCCGATCCAGCCCAAGCTTACAACAAGGGAAAATTACTACAATGTTACAGAAGGAAGGTGGGGAAGGTGATCAAGATCTATCAATGAGCGAGATGCTTCAGAGCATTATGGAAGGAAGTGCAGGAAATCCGAAATGTTTTCCCAAAAATATTGTAACACCCAATAAAATTGTTTTAAAACACAAAAAAAAAGGGTAATAATTGAAAATAATGATTAAAAATATTTGTAGCTGGTGATAGGAAACAACTATTCAATTATTTCTGAGATATTAAAACACTAATTACAAGCTGTCCAAACTTTTGACTTGTTTTTGTCATGTTTTCTTCTTTTGAATCTATAGAAAATAATAAACCATAATTATGCACTCAAAATTACAGAAAGATGTTTAATTTTGTACCATGTAGGAGTTGTGTTAGCAAATAACTGAAGCACACAATTTGAGGACTGTATATAGCATACAAATATATATGCATGTAAAAAGACTGTAAATTG
This sequence comes from Rhabdophis nuchalis, assembly GCA_039707465.1. Taxonomy (NCBI): domain Eukaryota; kingdom Metazoa; phylum Chordata; class Lepidosauria; order Squamata; family Natricidae; genus Rhabdophis; species Rhabdophis nuchalis. The sequence goes on from CM077647.1 coordinate 68,875,201, forward strand.
AATAATACCTTCTTTCATAGCCCAATACGGCATGATTTATGAATGATAAACATATACCGTATTTTTCGGAGTATAAGATGCACCTTTTTTCCTCTAAAAAGATGCTGAAAATCTGAGTGCGTCTTATACATCGAATACAGTATTTTTTTGCCTCCTGAAACTCCACCCCCTTCACCAAAATGGCTGTGTGTAGTCTTATGGAGGCTTTCAGAGAGCTCCTGGGGGCTGGGGAGGACAGAAATTAGCCTAAACCGGGCTGCTTTTTGCCGCCCCCGCCCCCCAGCAGCACTCTATAAGCCTTCAAGGACTATGCATGCAATTTATTTGACCCAAAAATGGCCCGTTTCTGCGATAAATGGGCAATTTTTTTGCTAATTTTTGATTCCCCCCCCCCCGAACACACAGCAAGCACCCCACCCCCCAAGGCTAGTCAACTGCTAGACAACTCCACCAGCTTGGAGAAGAACATACCATCTACCAGGATAATTATCTCACCCTACTTGTGACTTTTAACTTTTTGTACCTCCAATCTCCACCGTCCCCTACCCATCCTTATCCCATCCCCCTCCCTCTCTTTTATCCTAAATGTCATCATTTAACATCATTACCCATGACAAATTTATAGTTATATCTATATCTATATTTATATTTTAACTGAGAACATCTATCTATATATCCTATATTCTATGCATGCCTTGCTGAAAAAACATTTGACAGTGGTCATATGGCCCTGCAAACGACCATTCTCCGCAATGTACTCGAGGGCAGACCTCATCTCGCTGCGAGAGTCCCCCCTCTCGCAGGGTTGGCCCTCCACTTTAACAAGGGCCCACTTCAAGGAAGGACTGATTAGTCACTAGAAGTGGACGAAACATACATTGAGGGGGTTTTTAACAAATCATTTGATTCGGCTTTTAGGGGGTACCAGGGAGGAGGGAGGGATTAGGCAATCTATGACTGGGAGTATGGCCAGGCCGGCTGGCGGAAACAGGAGGGAGACGGGTGGGTCCAATATGGGGGGGGGGGGGGGACACGGGTTGATTCAACAGAGGGTTCTTTAATCAGAACGGTCGTGGGGAGGGGGAGGGGCGACAGAAACGTCATCACCGGATAGAAGCGTGTGGCCGCTGGCTACAGGCAGTAGCGCGCCCAAACCCTCTGTGCTCCCCCCACGATCTAGGAGGTCAAGGCCGCCCTGGATCCTCTGCGGAGAAGGGCGGGATATAAATATGATTTTTTTTTTAAAAAGCACACAGAGCCGGGGCCCTAGGCTGATGCTATGAAACGCCAGGTCCGTGGTCAACAAAGCCCCCCTCATTAATGACCTTGTGTCAGAGGGGGAGCCGGACCTGATGGGGATTACTGGTTGGGCCACGAGGGGGGGTTACCTCTCGTGGAAATGTGCCCACCAGGTTACCGTGCATTTCATCAGCCTCGGGCCCTAGGCAGGGGTGGAGGGGTGGCGGTTATTGTTAAGGAAGGTCTTGAGCCGAGAGAGACCACTGTGCCAGACTACCGGTTGTGAGTTCCTCTATGTGAGATGGGGCCTGGGGAGGCAGTTGGGCGTGCTGATTGTGTACCTGGCTCCCCGCTACGTATCAGCAGCCCTGCCCAAGCTCCTCGAGGTGGTCGCCAGAGTGGCGGTGGAGACCCCCAGTCTTATAGTCTTGGGGGACTTCAACCTGCCATCGGCAGGTGAATCATCCGAGATAGCCCGGGAGTTCATGGCCTCCATGACAGCCATGGACCTGACCCAGGTAATTCAGAGCCCCACCCATGTAGGGGGACACACGCTGGATTTAATTTTTGTCTCTGACCAGTGGATGAGGGATCTCGGTGTAGGGGATTTAACCATCATGCCCTCGTCATGGTCAGATCACTCACTTCTCCGACTCGACTTTCCCACCGCTACACCCCACCGCGGGGAGGCGGAACCAGAATCTCTTAGATGGTTCCGCCCCAGGCGCCTGATGGAACCTGACAGGTTCCAGACGGAGCTTGGGCCATTACCTGTGGCCTTGTCCCGCGCCCCGAAGGAGGACCTAGTAGCCGCTTGGAATAGTTCGGCCGCTGGGGCCTTGGATCGGGTCGCGCCCTTGCGGCATCTCATGCGGCGCCGAGTCACCCAGGCCCCTTGGTTTACCAAGGAGCTGAGGGAGATGAAACGCTACAAGAGATGCCTACAGAGTAGATGGAGATCCTCACGGTCTGAATCCGACCGAACACAGGTAAGAGCCCATTTGAAGACTTACCTTGTGGCGATAAGAGTGGCCAAACGTCATTACTGTGCCACTCTTATAGCATCCGCAGAGAACTGCCCTGCCGCCCTGTTTGGGGTGACCCGCTCCCTCCTTCAACAGAGGCTGCGGGAAGCCCCTCTACAGGGCAGAGCTGAGGAAATTGGAGAATATCTGCAGGATAAAATCGCTCAGATCCGGAATGAGATGGTCTTCATGGAAAGTGGTCTAGAGGGAATTCCGGAGGCAGGTCTTGAGATACCTTTTTGGAAGGAGTTTGACTCTGTTACTTCCGACGATATGGACAGGTTACGTAGGCAGCTTTCGATATCCTATTGCATCGACTGGAGGGGTTGGGGGTGAGGGGCACCGTTTTACGGTGGTTCTCCTCCTACCTCTCTGATCGATCGCAATTTGTGTTGGCAGGAGGGCAGAGGTCGACCTCAAGACCCCTCACATGTGGGGTACCTCAGGGGTCGGTCCTCTCGCCGCTCTTGTTCAACACATATATGAAACCGCTGGGTGAGATCATCCGTGGTTTTGGGATAGAGTACCATCTATACGCTGATGATACTCAGTTGTACATATCTACCCCAGACCACCCCAACAATGCCGTCGAAGTGATGTCCCGATGTTTGGAAGCCGTGCGGAGCTGGATGGGAAGGAACAGACTCAGACTCAACCCATCCAAGACCGAGTGGCTGTGGTTTCCGGCACCCCTGTACAACCAGTTGATCCCATCACTGGCCATAGGGGGTGAACATCTAGCCCCCGTGGATCGGGCTCGCAACTTGGGCGTCCTCCTGGATACTCGGCTGTCTATGGAAGATCATGTGACGGCCGTGGCCAGGGGGGCTTTCTGCCAGGTTCGCCTGGTATGCCAGTTGCGGCTCCTATTGGACCGGGACGCCCTTCGCACAGTCACTCATGCACTCGTGACATCCCGACTGGACTACTGTAACGCTCTCTACATGGGGCTTCCCTTGAGTTGCACCCGACTACAGCTAGTCCAGAATGCGGCCGCACGGGCAATTATGGGTACCACCAGGTACTCCCACGTAACACCGCTCCTGCGCGAGCTACACTGGCTACCTGTGGCCTTTCGGGTGCGCTTCAAGGTGTTGATTACCATCTTTAAAGCGCTCCATGGCACGGGTCCTAGCTATCTGCATGATCGTATCCTACCCCACACATCCCTTCGACCGATTCGCTCACACAGAGAGGGACTTCTCCGGGTGCAGTCCACCTGGCAATGCCAACAGGCGGCATCCAGGGGAAGGGCCTTCTCTGTGGCGGGCCCAACCCTCTAGAATGACCTATCCCCCGAACTTAGATCTATCACGGACCTCCGCTCCTTCCGTCAACAAAATAAAGACCCATCTTTTCCAGCAGGCCGGCCTGGCCTAACCTACCGTACCAGCCTAGTTTTAGTAAATATTACCAATCGGGTTTTTACGATATACATTTAAACAAGGTACTTTTTAACACAGGGTAAAACATTTAATTTAGTTTTAATTATTTATAATTTGTTATATGTATATGCTCTTAAATTCCTGTACACCGCCCCGAGCCTATAAATAAATAAATAAATAAATAAATAAATAAATAAATAAATAAATAAATAAATAAATAAATAAATAAATAGTCATGCTTTTTATTTGAAGAAAAATGGCCCCATTTTTGCGGAGAAACTAGCAGTTTTGGGGAGGTTTGCAGAGCGCAAAAACACTTTTGGAAAGCTCTTTTGGAAGGCTCTTTAACTCTTTCTGTGCCAGCAGAAATAAAGTCCTACGGTTTGTCAGCAATTTCCTTCTCCAGGTCATGGATAAATACACCTGGAAACATCAACCTATCTACTCTCTCTCTCTCTCTCTCTCTCTCTCCCTACTGTATTTTTCTCTTTATTTCTCTCTGTCCTTCTACCTACCTACCTACCTACCTACCTACCTACACACACTCTCTCTCTCCCTACCTACCTACCTACTGTATTTCTCTTATTTCTATTTCTCTCTCGATTCCTTTATCTACCTACCTACCCTCTCTCTCCCTACCTATCTACTGTATTTCTCTCTCTCTATTCCTTTATCTACCTACCTACCTACACACACTCTCTCCTTACCTACATACTGTATTTCTCTCTCTATTTCTCTCTATCCCTCTACCTACCTATCTACACACTCTCTCTCCCTACATACTTACTGTATTTCCCTCTCTCTCTCTCTTTACCTACCAACCTACACACACACTCTCCCTCCCGCCCTCCCTACTATATTTCTCTCTCTCTCTCTAGTTCTCCCTCTATCCTTTTACCTACCTATCTGGCGTAGTTTTTAAATTGTTTTTAGTAGGGTTTTATTAAGGTTTTAGAACAGGCCAACCATTTAATATATTTTTAAACGTATTTTATGTATTTTATATTTTATACCACTGATTTTAATGCTGCCTGTATACTGCCCTGAGTCCCGGAAGGGAGAAGGGCGGTATAAAAATTTAATAAATAAATACCTACACACACACTCTCTCTCTCTCCCTACCTACCGTATTTCTCTCTATTTCTCTCTCTTTCTATCCCTTTATCTACCTACCTACCTACTCTCTCTCTCTACCTACCTACCTACTATATTTCTCTTTCTTTCTCTCCCTCTCTCCCCCTCTATCTACCTACCTACTTTTTTTTGTAATTTGCCTCTTCAAAACCTTGGTGCGTCCTATACTCCGGTGCATCTTATACTCCCAAAAATACTATGTTTTTAATCAATCAAAATAACAAAACACTAAAGTAACTAGAACACAAAAGCAAACATATCTTAGCTTCATAAATGTTCCATGAAAAAATGTATTAAGGTATCATCTTCAAGAAATTATGACAAGGAAATAAGGTTTCCTTAAAAAAACAAAAAAGAGACATTTTTTTAGATTTGTAAGATATCTTCTTTCTAAAAATGCATTCCTTTGGATGATGCAATAAAAATTGTTGTCCCACTCCAAAAAGAAAAATAAATCAGACTTACATGGAATTCAGACACATTTTTCCCTCCAACAGTTAGACTGTGAGTTTTCCCATCAAATTCTTCTTTGGGTGTGTATTTAATAACATGGCAGTCTTGAACCTACAAGAAATTATTCAGGTTTATCACATATTAGTTGAGGAAAAAGGCAATTACATTTAGTCCTAAACTTTTAAAAAAAATTGGCTTCAACAATCTGTTTTACATCTAATTCTAGATAATAAAATGTGAGATTCTATTCTGATATGTTTATGTGTGCACAACTTTATTTATTTATAAGACTGTATATTAAATGCATAACTTTGGACAGCAAACAATTCTAAAATCAGCATAAAAAACCTTCCTTTTTCAGGATGATAGATGAAATAAACTTAAAAGATATTTGGAAAGAAAGAAACTCTATAAAAAAAACAATATACATTCTATTCAAATAGACACTTCTATTCAAATAGAAATCTCCAGAATCGACATGATATGGGCCTCAGTGGACTTGACTTCTAATGTACAAGAACTTGAGATTGAAACAAGCACTTGGGTGGACCACAACCCAGTTACAATCAAATAGAGAGGTCAAAGGACGAGGTCCAGATGGACATTAAATAATATGATATTGAAAGAGAAAGAATTTGTACAGAAAATGGAAAACAAATTGGCCTTCTTCAAAGAAAATAAAAAAGAAGATACATCTATGCAGAACCTTTGGGACACAATGAAGGCCTTTACTAGAGGTCTGATAATAGACTACACAAGAAGGAGTAACTTAGGAGAAAAGACAAGAATGTAAAGGCTTGGAGAATGATTATATAAGATACTGGAAAAAGAGCTACAGAAATCACCACAAAAAAAGACATCAAAATAAAAATGGATACAATTAAACATAAATGGATTTACTGGAAAAGGAGGAACTGGCACAAAAAATTAGAGGCGCTAAACCAAATTACTTTGAAAATACAAATAAGCCAGGTAGATGGTTGGCATACAAACTGAAAAAGAAGAGAGGTAAAGAAAATACAGCAATTAAGAGATGAACAAGGACAAATACAGCATAGAAATGTCAAAAAGAAGAAAATTATACAAGAATACTATGCTAAGATGTATGAACAAGAGAATAAAGAAGAGGGAGGAGTTAAGCGATACCTACAAGAAGCTAATCTTCCTCGGATACCAGACGATACTAGAACTTTATTAGAAGGCAAAATAACGATGATGGAGTTAACTGAAGTGTTTAAAAAACAAAACAATGGGAAGGCTCCAGGACCGGATGGTCTACCAGTGGAATTCTATAAAACCCTAAAGGAATCCTTGTCTCTCCCTCTTCTTGAAGTTATGAAGTGATGACCGAGAGCAGAATACCCAAATCATGGTTAAAAGCATATATTATATTGCTACCTAAAGAGGAGGCAGATCTTACACAAGAACTACAGACCAATCTCCCTGCTAAACTCAGACTATAAGTTATTTGCATCAATACTGGCAGAGAGACTTAAAAAATATTTAAATGGGTTTATCCACCTGGATCAAAATGGCTTGTTACCAAAGAGACAAATTAAAGATAACATGAGAATAATTTTGGATACCTTGGAGTACTACAAGGCTCATCCTGAAAAACAAATGGCTTTGATGTTTCTTGATGCGCAGAAGGCTTTTGATAATGTGAACTGGTGATTTATGTTTCAACAAACGGAACAAATGAACTTTGGTAATAAATTTATACAAGCCATACAAACTGTATATCATAAACAAATAGCCAAGATAATGATAAATGGAGAACTCACAGATTCTATTGAAATAAAGAGAGGAACAAGACAAGACTGTCCATTATCACCGTTACTTTTTGTCTTAACACTAGAAGTTCTAAATAGAAAGATTAGAGAAGAGTAGGAAATAAAAGAAATGACAATTAAAAAAAGAAGAATACAAGTTGCAAGTGTTCGCAGACAACTTTGTTTTTATTCTTGAGGAGCCATTGGAAACTGCATCCAAACTGATAGAAAGAATTGAGGAGTATGGAAAAGTAGCAGGTTTGAAAATAAAGACAAAACAAAGATTTTGACAAATAACAAAGACAAAAAAAAAGAATTGGCAGAAGCCTTGGAGATTGAAGTTACCAGCAAGGTCAAATATTTAGCGATTTATCTAACAGCTAGATGTAGTATTCTTAAGAAGGATAACTATCTTAGACTGAAGCAATAAATTTTAATGGACTTGAGGAAATGGGAAAACCTACCATTATCAAAGATAGGGAGACTTATTGTTGGGTTGGCATGCTTTTCTATGGTATAAGGGAATTAAAGCACATGGTTATTTCAGAAGACACTATATAAGAGAGGCATTGTTGTTAAACTGGGAGAAGGTTAAAAGGTTACATTACTCAAAAATTCCAGTCTGGATATCAGTGTTGGAAATGTCATCAGACGCCGGGCTCACATTACCACATGTGGTGGACTTGTATTGAAGCTAAAAGATACTGGACTACCACAGGTGGTTGGAGAAAACGATACATAAACACATAGACTTTAAACCAGAACTTTTTTTTATTGGGAATCATACCAGAATCATATAATAAAGACTTGAAATACTTGATAGTAAATGTGTTAACAGCAGCTAGAATTGTATTTGCAAAAAATTGGAAAAAATGAGAAAATACCAATGCAGGAGGAAATTATTCGAAAAATAATGGACTGTGCTGAAATGAGTAAATTGACATTTGAAATTAGAGAACAAGAAGAAGAGCAATTCTATAAGGTATGGGATTTGGCTAGATAAAAAAACTTGGAAATGAAAATGTTTATTCCAGCTTTACTAAAAAGTGATAGTTGATACTATAAAGACATTTGGTTATTAAATAGAATGTTTGAATATATGATGTATAAGGATAATAATAAATCTATCTATATGTGTGGGAAGATTTGAATGCTATGCATAATGGTAAGTAGTGATCATATTATATTAGAAAGATATTTTGTTAAATAGATTATAACAATGTAATGAAAAATTGGTACACATATGAATTGAATATTTAGAAATTACTTGCTTTAACAATGAAAAAATATTATCGGCGGTTTACATGATGCACAAGTACTGTACACTTGATGGATGATTGGCGATATTATGCATAATTGAAAGCAATGATGTACGATTGCTGAAAAACTCTTGTTTTGTAAGAACAAGAGAAAGAGATAGGTGACCTTATGAAGACTTATTGTTATGAAATAGGATTTAAGGGAACAAGGTTTATTTAAAATGAAGAACTATTAATGGTAATGAAATATATAATGCTCAACGATAGTGATGTATTTAGCTATGCTTGATGGACTACCAGTGATTGTATATGTAATTGTAACAATTGATGCACAAAAGCTTGTAACCAAACGACATGCTTAACGAAATTGAGGAATGTTTTATATATATTATGTTTTATTTGATTCTGTATGCTTAAAATTTTTTTTTAATAATCCAATAAAAAGAAATAAGGAAAACTGAGGCACTATAAAGCATTCCATGTAAACAGATAACACATTTATTATTTTATTTATTTGTATTACAGCTTTAGTATTTTGGCAAATATATCCAACAGACATCTTCCTTCTATTTTCCCCACAACAACCCTTTGTGGTGAATGGGGCTAAGAACTGCCTAACCACCGAAGGGCTAAGGCAGGACTTGAGCTGATGATCTGCTATCTAGCCTAGTGCCTGAAGCACTAGACCAAATGCATGAGAGGAAAACCAGGCTTTAACAGCTTTCTGGAAGACGAAGATGGTTTATTATTAGCTTCTACAACCTGAGGTTTTGTAACTCTCTTTGCAAACTAGAATCTGAAAGAATTAATGTTGTGGAAATGCTTAGATTGTTTAAAAACAGTATAATATAAAATCCCACTTCAGAGTTGACGTTGACCGTTTTCTTTTTGGAAAATTCATGAACATTGTAGTGCTTCTAAGATGGAGACCAAGCTGGAACTATCAGGCAGCATACTAGTACTAGCATACTATGAACAAACACCACCAGCATTTAAGCTTTGAAGCAAATCCAGCCACTCTCTACTGTAAAAATCCTGCTTTATCTGGGTGGGTAAGAATTATTACACTATTATCATTTTATTGATTTATTGATTGTACTTTTATTGATCACTTATCAAAGTTTTTGTATTGATATTTTTATGTGAAGTACAATACATAACAAATTAAATATAATTATTATGTATTATCTCTCTTACCTGAAGCATCGTGACAGGTATTTTTTTACCTTGCTTTGTCCATAATGGCATCATTCCCAACTTTACTGCAATAATACCAACTCTTTTAGAACCTGTGAATAAAAGAATAAAACAATCCTTTCTTAAATTTCAAGCCTACTGGAGTTCAGAAAGTCATGATAGATTAATTCTTAAATTAATTCACAGCATGTACAGATCCTACAAACAGCATCTTGAAACACAATCAATTTATTCAAGTGGCAGCTACTACTATCTGATAGATAACATTTAGATTAAATTACACTGGACACAATAATAATAATAATCTTTATTGTCATTGTAATAATATTGTAATAAAATTACAATGAAATTGGTTATACTATGAAATCAAGTAATGTCAGCTATTTTAATGTCTAATATTTTTAAACATGCAGGGGCAATTAACATGTAATGTTAGTGCCATTTTTCCCCCTTTCTTCTCTTTACACCAACATCAAAAACTTTAATTATGGCATCTAAGAAACCTTCATCTGGGAAATCAAGCTCTGCTCCAACATCTGCAAAGCCTAGTCCATCCTCACAACCTAAAATCTCAGCCTTGTTACAGAGGGAAACAGAAGTAGAGGATCCTAAGCCATTAAACGTAGAAGAGATGTTTCAAAAAATAATGAATGAAATGCAACAAATTCGGAAAGACAATTTAAGTACAAGATTGGAATTATTGGAGGTGCAAAGAGGAATAACAAATAATAAACAAAAAATTGAGGGGCTAGAAGGGGGGGGCGGTTGAGATGAAGGAGGAGATAAAAGACTTTAAGAAAGAAATTATAGATATTACTGGTCAAATGTCTAAAATTGATTTTGAACGCGTGTCTTTCTTTTTAAGATTTCAGAATATTCCAGAATTACCTAATGAGAATTTAAAAGAGTTAATGGTTACTATGTTAGTGGATTATACTAAAAAAGATAAGGAACTTATCTGGGGGGACATTGATTTGATTTATAGAATTAATTCAGCATTTGCCAGAATAAATGATGTACCCAGAGAGATACACATTAAATTTATAAGAAGGTCAACGGGGGACGAGATACTGAGAGCGCAAAGAGGGGCCCCTCTGATGTATCAGCAAAACGAGGTGGCCATATTGAAGCAGATCCCAAAGAAAATACGAGATATAAGAAGGAATTATTCCTTCTTAACTAAAAAATTATTTTAAAAGGGGGTGTGGTTTAAGTGGCTGATGCCTGAAGGGATGCTGGTATTCTGGGAGGGAGGAAGAGTTAGAATCAAAACAGTAGAAGAGGTGGATAATTTTCTTAAAAAACATTCCTCAATCCTGGATGATGATGAGATGGGAACGGGAGGGGCCACGGGTCCGCCTGCTGGTGGGGTGGAGGAGGAAGAGACTATAGCAAAGAGGCTCAGATCGCAAAAATAACTTTTTATCTTTTTTTATGATGGTAATTCCTGTACGGATATTAGAACAAACTAGTTGAATGTATAAAATAATATGAAAATTTATGATTTAAAATGTATGTACCCCTTCCTTTTATTATTTCCTAATGGAACATGTATGAAGACTCGGAGGCGGTCACCAAACCCGACGTGGAAGCTCTAAAATATTATCTAATACCTTACCTACCCCTTTCCTTCTTTAAAAATGTTAAAACCAATAAAAAAAAATTCAATCCAAAAAAAACCATGCAATGTTAGTATGTTATAACTGCACTGCTGTTCTTTGCTATACATTTAACAAAACTATGTCCCTCCCATTGTAGTGTGAATGTCTAGGCAGTGCATTAATCCTATTGATAAAACTGGCATTTGCACCTCACTATGGCATAAGGGCCAGATTACTTGAAGGACTACTGTACTTGTCCAGTTTATTTCGTGCTGCAGGATTAGCACAAACCAGGTTTCTTCAATTAAACAATATCATCTTTCAGGATTTTGGAAGTGCATCTACTTGGTAGCAGCATCTGCCATCTGCAATGAGAACCAGATGGCCCGCACTCTGCTATTATTTAAAAGAGGCATGAAGGCGTGGCAATCTTCGCAATCTTTGGCGAGGAAGTGTGATATTTCTTGCTTCCTTCCATCTAGTCTGTTGCAGTTCACTATCTATCTTTTGTATTTTAATGTTTTATTGATTTTATTGTAATTTCTTTCTGTACTGTAATCAGGCAGCAAACGAGTTTATTATAATGGTGATAGCCATAAAAATTTCCCAGTTGGACTTGTTGAAATAACTTTTATCTGACTTACCAATAATTGGAATAGACTTTCACCGATTACTGTAAAATATATAAACTTATCAAAGTGGAAGTAAAAGAACAGAATCATAAGATGCAATTCCAGTAGACCTAATTCATTCTTTTGAAATATGTTTTTAATTAAGGAATGAGATGTATGTCCAATCAGATCTATCCAAAATAACACTTTCCTTTATCCCTTGAATTTATTGTATACCAACCTGGCTCCCATGAGCGCAGAGGCCAAGGCTCATCTTTCAGAGGACAAAGTTTACTAGCAGTTTGAGCTTTATATTCTTCTGTTGAAAGTTTCTTAACGAACTCAATATTTTCTTCTGAAAGTTGCTCATCCCACCATGTGCTATTGTAAATAATATGTCGAACTGTGACCAACCACAGGCCCCTATCAAAGAGAAGAAAAATAAGTTCAGAAAAATGCATGTTTGCATTTTCAAACTTCCTGTGCAATAATGTTGACTTCTTAGTTTTATGTCCAACCTACCAATAATAAAGAAAAGGTCAGGAAATATTGATCATAATACATGACTAGGAAACCTCTGCAGCTTGTATCCTAAAAGAAAATTATATAACTTGGGAGAATTAGGTTCTTAGAACAATTATCAGCTGACATTGAAATGCACAAAATTGTTAGATCAAAGGTAGCACCTAGATTTTGACTGAAATACTAGAGCAGTGGGGGTTTTCCTCCCAGAAGCATCTTGCCGTTGACTCTTTCCTAGAACAGTGGTCGGCAAACTCATTAGTCAACAGAGCCAAATATCAACAATACAATGATTGAAATTTATTTTGAGAGCCAGGTGGTGTGGCCTATTTTGTGGGAGTGGCTCAGCGGTCATGTGACCGGGTGGGCGTGGCCAACTTGGAAAATATGATGAAACTCACTTAACAACGGTCTTGCTTAGCAACCAAAATTTTGGGCTCAATTGTGGTCATAAGTTCTTTTTCTTTCTTTCTTTTTTTCATGTCTCCCACTTTCTTTTTCTTTCTTTTCTTTCTTCCCTTCTTTCTCTCTCTCTCTTTCTGTTTCTCTCTGTCTGTCTCTCTCTCTCTCTCTGCGTCTGTCTGTCTCTCTCTCTCTCTCTCTGTGGCTCTTTATCTCTCTCTCCCTCCCTCCGTTTCTTTCTGTCATTCTCTCTCTGTGTCTGTCTCTGTATCTCTGTCTCTCTCTCCTCCCTCCCTCTCTATCTTTGTCTCTCCCCTCCCTTCCTCTTTGTCTGTGTGTCTGTCTGTCTTTGCACTCACTCACTCATTTAATCACTCTGTGTGTGTGTGTGTGTGTGTCTCCCCTCCCAACCCACAGATGGGCTCCAGACCAGCGGAGCCTCGTCCTTTTTTTTAACCAGGCGATCTTTCCTAAGACATTTTACATAAAAAAGAACCTTAATTGCTGGCTCAACAAAAGAAGCTGGAAGCCAGGAAGCGGAAACCTGGGACAGGAGAACAACCTTTTCTGTCCCCTTACCAGCCGATCTGGGAAGAAAAGGAATGCGAGGGGGATCCCCCCCGCGGAGGGGCTCCAGACCAGCGGACCCTCGTCCTTCTTTTTAACCGGGCGGCTATCAGAGAGAAGGCAGAGCGTGCCCGAGGGCTTGTGCAGCAGCCGAAGATCGCTTGATTAAAGGTCGCCTGGCTAAAAAGAAGGACCAGCCCATCCGCGGGGGTGGGGGGGGAATCCCCCTCGCGTTCATCTTCTTCCCGGAAAACATAGGCACGCACGCACACCTACAGCCTGCAGAAGTTTCCTTCCAAAGCCCTCTGAGCCAGGAAGAGCCTGTTGGGAGAGGGGTTTTGCTCCTGCTCCGGGCTGTACTTGTACGGAGCACGCCTATGTTTTCCATGGAGTGGGGCCGCAGCCGGAAGATAAGGAACGTGAGGTGGGGCAGTGAAAGAGCCACACTCAAGGGGCCAAAGAGCCACGTGTGGCCCCCCCAAGCCGCGGTTTGCCGACCATTGTCCTAGAAGAAAGAAAAAGTGACTAGCTGTAGGTTATCCACTGTCTTTGTGCCAAAGGCAGGTCTAGAACATAAAGTCTCCTGGTTTCTAGCCACTACACCAAAGCAGCATATCCTGGAGGTAATGGAGCAATTTGTAATTACTCATTTGTAACTTGAGGATCCAATCTGGGACTAATGATGGTATAAAAAAAATTGGAAGGGATGGTAATATCAGTATTCAAGACTGGGAAAAAGAGTAATTGGATTCAACAGTTTAAGAGCTATGGTGCTACATTTCACAAAGGAAGCAGGATTAGAAAAAAATAAATGGATAGAGAAACATCAAATGTAGGTTTGATTCTATGTAAATTAATTTTAATTGTAACAAAATAAAAAATTTTCCCTCTGAAAAATTGAGAAGTTGAAGCATTAAGAAGGATTCAGCTATGTTGATATAAACCTAGTCTTTCAAATATATATGTTAACCTAGTGAAGATCAAATGTATGGTACAATTATACTGACAAACCCGTTCCATTTGGATGAATATATGGGATAAAGATTTAGGCTGCGTTATTTACAAATTGTATATCTTTTCCCACTTATCTACATCAAGAATGTGCCTTTTTATTCAATTATCCAGTGCTGTCAACTGCTACAAATTTCCAACGAGCGACAGGGATAAATATGCAAACTTGGTTAAGAATGCTAATTTTCTGGATATTGGGCTGTTTCCTGCTACCTATATTATGTGCATCTTTACCAGGTACTCTTCCAAACTATTTTACTCTCCCAGCAAAAATGGGAATCGTAAAGGAAAGAAAATAGGAAAACTAATTTGATAGCATTATAGGCAACACTACTTGGGAAATGGGAACTGGCTTTGAAGATCCGATGACTAAACTCAACACTGTTCAATGCCTTTCTTGAAACTCTTTGTCTCCCCATTAAAACTGTCCCCCAGCTTGACTCACGTGCAGCTCCTGGAGGTAGAAAAGCTTTAACCCAAACAATCATCCCTAGATACAAGTGATTGGTGTTGGAGCTTTACTTTTCTTATTATCATTAAGCGAAAGGCAGACCCGGAGTGGGGGAGGAGCTAAAGGACACCTAAAAAGAATTATATGTGTAGCAAAACAAATTCTCAGCTCCCGCCGCAAACTTACTGTCGTCTAACTCCAACTTCCGCAGCATCCGCTGCCCTGAGAACCGAATTAAGGATGCTTCCAGGTACCAACCGTCGCAATCCTACACGACACAGCAGACCAATTCCCGACATGATTACACATCAAAAAAACCGTCGAAATAGTGTTCAACCGAGAAAATCTCCCCTGCCCGCGGTCCCCGTTCTTAAGTTCCGGACCTATTTCCTGCCTACTTACTCCGCTTTCAGAGGAAAAGGTGGAGCTTATACTTAGTTCATAGAATCGCCGAGGCCAGAGAGGCCCTTGTAACTCCGGATTGGGCGGAGGGGGGGCGTATACATTTTGGGTCACATTAGTGGCCTGTGCCGAATGAAACTCCACACAGCGTGAAAGGCGGTAATAGTACATTCAGCTCTATTTTGAAAAGAGATTTATAGGAAATCTAGGAGACATTGAAGCGTTTCAACATTTTGGAGTTTGGGTGAAAACTCCCAAAAACAGTGCAAAAGAGAAAGCGCTTCTCTCCTGATACAGAGGGTTCTCTACTCTTATGTAACTTTATTCATTCATCTTAAATGCTTTGCTCTTAGAACCCCTTCACATTTTGAAAACATTTAACGAATGTTTATTTGTAAAAGTTGCGTTTATTGTATTTAAAACTAGCTATACCCGGCCACGCGTTGCTGTGGCCCAGTCTGGTTAAATGGCTAACCAATCTGTGTGTAGATCTACACCTGCACACATACACCCAACCACCATATAAGCCCCAACCTACCTACCTACTGTATTTCTCCCTCTCTGTCTATCCCTCTACCTACCTATCTACTGTATTTCTCCCTATCTATCTATCCATCCCCCTACCTATGTACCTACCTACCTACCTACTATATTTCTTCCTTTCTCCCTCTACCTACCTACTGTCTCTTTCTTTCTTTCTTTCTTTCTTTCTTTCTTTCTTTCTTTCTTTCTTTCTTTCTTTCTTTCTTTCTTTGTATCTATCTATCTATCTATCTATCCACCTACCTACCTACATACCTACCTTATTTCTGCCTCTCTATCTATCCCTTGGGGGTCATCTAGTCCAACTCCCTGCTAGGCAGGAAGCCCTATACCCATGATGGCGAACCTATGGCATGGGTACCACAGGTGGCACACGGAACCATTTCTTAGGCCACTCGAGGCATTGCCCTGTCAGCTTCAGTTTGTATGTGTGCCCTGGCCAGCTGATTTAGGCCTTCTTTTGAGGCCATTTTTTGCCCTCTGGAGGTGGGGGAAGGCTGTTTTCACCCTCCCCAGGCTCCTATAAACCCTCTGGAGCCTGGGGATGACGTAAAAAGCATGCCAAATGCAGGGGGTCATGCACATAGCATTATGGATGTGGCACACCTGTGCACATCGCCCCTGCACTCCCCCTGCTATTGGCAAGTGAGCCAAAAAAGGTTAGCCATCACTGCCCTATACCATTTCAGACTAATGGCTATCCAACATCTTCTTGAAGACTTCCAGTGTTGGGGCATTCACAACTTCTGGAGGCAAGCTGTTCCACTGATTAATTGTTCTAACTGTCAGGAAATTTCTCCTCAGTTCTAAGTTGCTTCTCTCCTTGATTAGTTTCCACCCATTGCTTCTTGTCCTGCCCCCAGGTGCCTTGGAGAATAGCTTGACTCCCTTTTCTTTGTGACAACCCCTGAGATATTGGAAGGCTGCTATCCTGTCTCCCCTAGTCCCTCTTGTATTATACTGTATTTCTCCCTGTCTCTCTATTCCCCTATCCACCTACCTACTGTAATACAATAGCATAGTTGGAAGGGACCTTGGAGGTCATCTAGTCCAACCCCGCTGCTCAAGCAGGAGACCCTGCCGTTTCAGACAAATGGTTTTCCAGTCTCTTCTCTCTTCAGTGTTAGGGCATCCATAACTTCTGGTGGCAAGATGTTCCACTGGTTAATAATTCTCACTGCCAGGAAATTTGCCCTCAGTTCTAGGTTGCTTCTCTCCTTGATTAGTTTCCACCCATTGCTTCTTGTTCTGCCCCCAGGTGCCTTGGTGAATAGCTTGACTCCCTCTTCTTTGGGGCAACCCCTGAGATATTGGAAGGCTGCTATCATGTCTTCCCTAGTCCTTCTTTTCATTAAACTGTATTTGCTGTCAGATGGGTGATTCTTTGTTACAGTTTGGTTCAGTTCGTATTAAACAGTTTAAAGCAGCTGCCTGCCTCCGTTTTTTTTTACCTCAGAGAACAGTCCTGAGCAGAATTTCTCCCCCCCCCCTCTATGGGCCACCTGGGAGTTTGCTGTCCTCTGTGCCTTTTTGGCCCCAAGAGGCCGCCGTATGAGGCCTATTCCAACACTGGCAGTTGAAAAGCAGTTTGATGGGCGTGGCTACAGGGTTGTTTACACACATTCAGTGGGTACATTTTTTTGTGTGTCATTTGTACACAACTCACGCTTGCTAGGCACAAAATGATTAGCTATTCTATTATCGGAGGTCCTTGGCTACGTTGTGTCAAAATTTGAGGCAAATTGGTCCAGTACTTTTTGAGATTAGTGGATTCGTACAAACTATTTTACATTTTTATTTATATAGATTAAAAATACTATTAGCAGTGGTGGATTTTTTTTAAAAAAAATTACTACCAGTTTTGTGGATGTGGTTTGGTGGGCATGGCCAATTTGATGTCCCTCACTGCAAGGGGTGCCTTGTCTGGCCTCTTTTAGCCTCAAAGGCCTCAACAAGATACAATTGTCCTATCTATTTATTTACTACTACTGAACATCCATAATACACTTTTTAAACCTATGTATATATGCCATATGGTCTTTCGGGTGCGCTTCAAGGTTTTGACGACCATCTTCAAAGCGCTCCATGGCTCGGGACCTAGTTATATACGAGACCATCTCCTGCCCCATACATCCCTTAGACCGATCCGCTCCCACAGAGAGGGCCTTCTCAGGGTGCCGTCGGCCGGACAATGTCGACTTGCGACACCCAGGGGAAGGGCCTTCTCAGTGGCGGGCCCTGCCCTGTGGAACGACCTACCCCCAGAACTTCGTACCATCACCGACCTCCGCCTCTTCCGCCAGTATTTAAAAACACATCTCTTTCACCAAGCCGGCCTAACATAACCTCCGCTAGGACTAGCCATAGATAGTTTTAATTCAGGGATTTTAATTGGTTTTAGCGCAGGATGGGGATTTAATAGGTTTTTAAATTTTGTATTGTTGTTTTTTGTATGTATTTTAATTTCCTGTGCGCCGCCCTGGGTCCTTTTGGAGAAGGGCGGGATATAAATTTAATAAAATAAATAAAATAAATAAATAAATATGTGTACATACATATTACATACCATATTTTTTGGAGTATAAGATGCACCCAGGTTTTGAAGAGGATTTTTTTTTTTAAAAGTAGGTAGGTAGGTAAGTAGAGGGATAGAGAGGGAGAGAAAGATAGAGAAATACGATAGGCAGGGAGAGAGAGAGAGTAGATAGGTAGGTAGATAAAGGGGGGGGAGAGAAAGAGAAATACAGTAGGGAGGTAGATAAAGGGAGGAGACAGAGAGATACAGTAGGGAGGTAAATAGAGAGGGCATAGATAAGTAGATAGAGGGATAGAGAGAAAAATACAGTAGAGAGGTATGGGGGAGAGAGACGGTAGGTAGGTATATAGGTTGATAGAGGAGGGGAGAGAAATACAGTAGATAGGTAGGGAGAGAGTGTGTAGATAGGTTTAGGTTTTAGGTTGTATTAGTTTTTTATACTGCCCTACTCCCGAAGGACTCAGGACGATGTACAGCCAAAGTAAAACAGATATATAAAAGTAAAAAAGTTTTTTAAAAAACATATTAAGGTAGGTAGAAGGATAGAAAGAAAAATAGATAGAGATAGAGAGAAATACAGTAGATAGGTAGGGAGAGAGTGTGTAGATAGGTTTAGGTTTTAGGTTTTATTAGTTTTTTATACCGCCCTACTCCCGAAGGACTCAGGATGGTGTATAGCCAAAGTAAAACAGATATATAAAAGTTAAAAAGTTTTTAAAAAACATTAAGGTAGGTCGAGGGATAGAAAGAGAAATAGAAAGAGATAGAGAGAAATACAGTAAATAGGGAGAGAGTGTGTAGATAGGTTTAGGTTTTAAGTTTTGTTAGTTTTTTATACCGCCCTACTCCCGAAGAACTCATGACAATGTACAGCTAAAGTAAAACAGATATATAAAAGTTAAAAAGTTTTTAAAAAACATATTAAGATAGGTAGAGGGGTAGAAAGAGAAATAGAAAGAGATAGAGAGAAATACTGTAGGTAGGTAGGGGGAGAGAGTAGGTAGGTAGGTGTTTCCAGGTGTATTTACCCATGTGCTAGAGAAGGAAATCATCACCTTTGGAACAAATCTTTGTTTCTGCAGGCGCAATACTTGACCAACGTAATTCTCATCAATCACTCTAACTAAACAACTTTCCAAAAGGAAAAAAAAAGTGGTTTTGCACTCTGCAAACCTCCCCAAAACAGCCTGTTTTTTTGCAAAAATGGGCCCTTTTTTCAAATAAAAGGCATGAATAGCCTTGGGAGGGCATGCAGAGTAGAGTGTTCCTGGGGTGGGGGACGAGCAAAAAAGGCCCATTTTTTTTGAAAATGGGCCGTTTTTTGGTCACAAAAATTGCATGCATAGCCTTCTG
The DNA here is from genome assembly GCA_039707465.1 of Rhabdophis nuchalis. Lineage (NCBI taxonomy): Eukaryota > Metazoa > Chordata > Lepidosauria > Squamata > Natricidae > Rhabdophis > Rhabdophis nuchalis. Next base: position 68,894,664 of record CM077647.1, read on the forward strand.
GAGGCTTATAGAGTGCTGCTGAGGGCTGGGGGGGGGCAAAACCACCCTGTCTTCTGCTCATTTCTGCCCTCCCCAGCCCCCAGGAGCTCTCTGCAAAGCCTCCATAATGGTATGCGCGTGACCATTTTGGTGAAGGGGTGGGACTTCAGGAGGCAAAAAATGCTTATTCGATGTATAAGACGCACCCAGATTTTCAGCCTCTCTTTAGAGGAAAAAGGGTGTGTCTTATACTCCGAAAAATACGATAGAGTAGACTGTATATAGGCACACAAAATATACATTATCTACTATATGTACTATAGGTGTATACACACACACACACACAAACACAGATTTGGAAAAACACAGAGTTCACTTTCTGCCACACATTTAACTATAACTTCTGTACATTAGAACATTACACATGCCTTCACATTTTCTTCCCTAGTCTGCACATGACTGTTAGAGCTAGGAGATGTCATGGATTGAATAAAATGTGGTGAAACTCACTAACAACGCTCTTACTTAGCAACCAAAATTTTGGGTTCAATTGTGGTTATAAATCAAGGACTATCTCTACCTTCCTCTGTATGGCAGCCTTGTCCTAGTAAACGCCTCCTTTCTGGCAATTTTCCTCTCTGTTAGAGGCACCAAAATAATCCAGATGATAAAAGATTTCCTGCTGGAGCAGGGGGTTGGACAGGTGGGTTGCTCCCAGTTCAGCCCGGATTGGGTGAACCGGTAATAGTGGAGGTGGGAGGCTCTGCCCATCTGCACGGATGCTTCTGCACTTGAACAGAAGCCTTGTGTGCATGCATGAGGGTGGGTTGCCAATTCTTTTACTGGTAGTAAAAGAATTGGCAACCTACCACTGGGGTTGGACTAGATGGCCTCCAAGGTCCCTTCTAAACCTGCTGTTCTATGATTCTATAAGGATCTGCTGCTGGAGCAGGGGGTTGGACTAGATGACCTATGAGATCTTTTCCAGTGCTGTTTGAAAGTGTCTTCTTAAGCCACATCTAGTGCCAAGGTTTGTGGTCCTTCCTTCCTCTCCTTTTTCTCTCTTTCTCTCTCCCTTCGTCCCTCCTTCCCTCCCTCCTTCCCTTCATGTATCAATCTATCCATCCATGCAACTATATCAATAGTGGGATTCAAATTTTTTAACAACTAGTCTGTGAGTGTGGCTTGGCGGGGCATGGTTTGGTGGGTGTGACTAGGTGGCCATGTGACTGGGTGGGTGAGGCTAGGTGGTCATATGACTGGGAGGGTGTGGCTAGGTGGCCATGTGACTGGGTGGGCATGGCCAACTCAACCGACATCACTTCTTTGCCCTAATGATAGTTTTAAGTATAAAAAAAGATATATACCAAAAGATTTATTTTTATTTATTATTATTTTATTATAAAAGAGGTACACAAAACTACATTGTTACAAGAGTTCTAAAATATTAATGAAAAACTATTAAATACTTAACAAAAACCAATACAATTGCAAAACTGCCAAATTGCAGTTTTATTGACGTTCTCAATTGCCCCTTTTTTCACTTTCACATGAGAATCATCATTGCTTGCAGTCCATTTGAAAGAAGAGAAATTTCTTCTAGAGTATCAATCATCAATGCCAAATCAGTCATAAAATGTATATTTTCAAGATAGGCAGCCATACCTAAGTATTTTTGATTTGAATGAAAATGGTGATTTAGCACTAGATAAGCACACCAACAGGTAAGATTGGCCTTAAACTACAGGCAGCCCATCTTGGTCCAAAAAGTCTACCAATCTTTATGATGTCAATTTCAAGTTCTCAGATATTTTGTTAAATTCGATTTGGTTCTTATTGGATTGATGAAAAATAGTATATATCTTATCAATTCATATTTTAAAACGATTTACTTGCTTTATTTCCTTTAAAGAGTCATCTAAAACAAGTTGGAGACAATGGTTTAAGCAATGCCATATTATGCTGTTTGGAAAATCTTGCTATTCTAGTGCTCACTCCAGATTTTCTCCCAAGTATAACGCTCAGAGAAAAATGCTATTAATTTTTTTGTAAGTAGTTCTTAGTAAACCAACATTTTTTAAAGTTTCCATTACTGAAGAACATATTGTCTCTGCATCTTGTTTTTCCAATTCAACTAGCTCAAGGAAAATTGTTGGTGAGTTAACTGAATCCTCAACTTTTAAGTAAAATATAAGAATTGGTTTGCGAGATATTGTTGAGGCTTTGTCAATAATTAAACATATTTTCAGATTTTTTTCAATAATTTTAGTAAATAATTGTTTTCTAAAGTCTTTTGCAATGAAATCAACTACTTTCACTGCAGTTTTACATGAATGCAATCCTTTTCCCAGATCTACTCTATTTTTAATTTGTGATTCTATCGCACCTTCTACGTTAGAAAATGGGTTTGATCTTTGGGCCAGGTTGTAAACTATATTGAATACTCAACAAATACTGCCTAAATACTTTTCTTTAATCTTGTCCAGTATCCTGCTCACAGTACTTCAATTTCTCTGTGCAGAAGATGTAAGCTTTGGATAAGAAGTGCTCTTTCATCTTTTTCCTAAGAGAGGTCTGTTGCACCTCTTTACTTTTCCCAGCAGCCTCTATTTTGAAATATTTTGACACCTCAGCTATGTGAACGCTTTTTTCTGCTGCTCTAGTATCAAATATCTAGTATCAAGTATCAATACTTGCAACCTAATTGTTTTTAAATTGCCAGTCCATTGTATTTCTCTCTAAAGTTGGTGTTCTGCTGCAATGTCCAGCAGTTAGGGAGATTATTTGCAATGTCTGAGTTTTTGGAAATACTTCCTGTGCTCGTGCTGCTTTTGGAAGTACTTGCTGTGCTTGTGCTGCTTTCTCCAAGTAGGAGTGGTTGAGGTTGTTGTGACTCTTTTGGATCTCCCAATCTTGTTTCCAATCTTGTTTTCTTTATGAAAAAAGTGGTCAAACTCTGTTGCCTTTTCATCCTGTTAGGCTACTGCAAAAAACCCAACAACAATGATGTCATTTGGATTCAACTGTTGTTATAACTTGAGGACTACAGGTAACGGAAGGGATCTGTTTTCCTTGTGTCTAGTTGTCCTGGTGTGCAGTACCATTTAGCATCGTTTTGAGGGTAGAAGTTAAACAATTTATGTTCAGGATGTGAGGGATCTGTAGATGTTTTCACAGCCCTATTTAATACTTTCACAGCCCTACTTAATAACACTACTTCTGTGGAATCCCATCCTCATAGGGAGGCTGGTAGGCTTCATGTGGTCTATGGGCATTTAGAATTTCTTTTCAATTTGGCACATTATTGGATGTATGTTTGACTGGGATATCCAAAACGAGCACTTTTTTATTACATTTGATGGTTGCCCCTAGCTTGCAAAGCAGGTCTCTGCCCCATAAGGGACAGTGGAAACTGAGGGAAGACAGTGAACGTGTGTTCTAAAGAAAAGGGCCCACCTTTACCTTCATGCCACTAGTAAATTTGATGGGGATTACTTTTCCTTCCATTCCCATATGTTATCCTTGGCTCCCTGCATTATGGACTCCTTAAAAAGAGGCTTGGTAATAAATATGAAGTAGCGCTGATATCAATCAGGCATTCATATGCCTTTCCCTCTATTGTTACTATAAGAAGGGTCTCTCTATCAGGATCATTCCTTAAGGGAATAGCTAGCCCATGGAATGTTGCTTTAAATTTTTCATTATCTTCCTCTAGTCAAGTCATTTCAATTTATACATATACATATACATATACATATACATATACATACACACACACACACACACACACACACACACAAACACATCTTGAGATCTTGCCGAAACGTTGCAAAGACAATCTCATTCTTACACGGGAAAACACCAAATTATTATTATTATTTCATTTATTATTTCAAATTTATACCCTGCCCTTCTCCTAAAAAAGGACCCAGGGCGGCGCACAGGCATTATTAAAACCATACAAAAATACAAAAATACATAATTATTAAAAACTATTAAACTTTCCCTGTGCTAAAACTAATAAAACTCTAAAATTAATTTTCCTGTGCCCCGCCTCGAGTCCCTTTGGGGAAAGAGAGCGGGTTATAAATAAAATTTATTATTATTATTATTATTATTAAAATTTAAAATTATCCCTATAAAAGTCAGAAACGGGGGTTATGCTAGGCCGGCTTGTTGGAATAAATGAGTTTTAAGACGTTGGCGGAAAAGGCGGAGGTCCCTGATGATGCGTAGATCGGGGGGCAGGTTGTTCCAGAGGGCTGGGCCCGCCACAGAGAAGGCTCTTCCCCTGGACGTCGCCAACCGCATTGCCCGGCCGACGGTACCCGGAGAAGGCCCTCTCTGTGGGAGCGGATCGGTCGAAGGGATGTATGGGGCAGGAGGTGGTCACGTATATAGCTAGGCCCCGAGCCTTGGAGCGCTTTGAAGATGGTCGTCAGCACCTTGAAGCGCACCCGAAAGGCCACAGGTAGCCAGTGCAGCTCACGCAGAAGAGGTGTTATGTGGGATTGCCTTGAGGCACCCGCGCGGCCACATTCTGGACTAACTGCAACCTTCGAGTGCACCTCAAGGGGAGCCCCATGTAGAGAGCGTTACAGTAGTCCAGCCGGGATGTCACAAATGCCTGAGTGACTGTGCGAAGGGCTCCGCGGTCCAGTAAGGGGCGCAACTGGCGTATCAGGCGTACCTGATAAAACGCCCCCCTGGCCACGGCCGTCACATAGTCCTCCATGGTCAGCCGGGAATCCAGGAGGACACCCAAGTTGCGCGCCCTCTCCACGGGGGCTAGTTGTTCCCCCCAATGGCCAGTGTTGGACTTACCTGGCTGTACCGGGGTGCCGGAAACCACAGCCACTCGGTCTTGGACGGGTTGAGGTTGAGTTTGTTGCTACCCATCCAGCCCCGTACGGCCTCCAGACACCAGGACAGCACCTCGACGGCACCTCGTTGGGGTGGTTTGGGGTGGATATGTACAGCTGAGTATCATCAGCGTACAGATGGTATTCCACCCCAAAACCACGGATGATCTCGCCCAGCGGCTTCATATAGGTGTTAAACAGAAGTGGCGAGAGGACTGATCCCTGCAGCACCCCACATGTGAGGGGCCTCGGGGCCGACCTCTGACCTCCTGCCAACACCCATTGCGACCGACCAGAGAGGTAGGACGAGAACCACCATAAGACGGTGCCTCCCACCCCCAACCCCCCCAGTCGGTGCAATAAGATACCATGGTCGATGGTATCGAAAGCCGCTGAGAGGTCTAATAGGACTAGGATAGAAGAGCAGCCTCTATCCCGAGCCCTCCAGAGATCATTCACCAACACGACCAATGCTGTCTTGGTGCTGTGACCGGGCCGGAAGCCGGACTGGCGTGGGTCTAGATAATCAACTTCCTCCAGGAAACAGGAAACTGTTGGGCCACCACACTCTCAACAACCTTTGCTAAAAAGTGAAGATTGGAGACTGGACGATAGTTTTCAAATAATGCTGGGTCCGGGGATGGCTTCTTGAGGAGGGACCTCACCACCGCCTCTTTCAAGATGACAGGCAAGGACCCCTCACTCAAAGATGCATTCGCAATGCCCTGGAGCCAGCCTCGTGTCACCTCCCAGGGTGCCAGTACAAGCCAGGAGGGACACGGGTCCACTAAACATGTGGTAGCCCTAAGGTTCCTCAACAACCTGTCCATATCCTCGGTAGCAACAAAGTCAAACTCCTCCCAAGATGTTGTCTCAAGACCGGCATCTGACTGGGCAATTTTCAGTGGAAGGCAACTCATTCCAAATCTGAGTGATTTTGTCCTGCAGATAAGCTCCAAATTCCTCTGCTCGCCCCTGCAAAGGGGCTTCCCGCGGCCTCTGGTGAAGGAGGGAGCGGGTCACCCCGAACAGGGCGGCAGGGCAGTTATCTGCGGACGTGATAAGGGTGGCACAATACTCCTGTTTGGCCACTTTTATCACCACTAAGTAAGCCCTAATATAGTCTCTTACTAGTGTTCGGTCAGCTTTGGATTGAGAGGATCTCCACCTACTCTCTAGGCATCTCTTGCGGCGTTTCATCTCCCGCAGCCCCTCGGTAAACCAGGGGGCCTGGGTGATTCGACGCCGCGTGAGAGGTCGCAAAGGCGCAACTCAGTCCAGTCCACTATACCATGCGGCCACTAGGTCCACAGTCGAGTCGTGGGACAAGGACACAGGTATTGGCCCAAGCTCCCTCTGGAACCTTTCCAGGTCCATCAGGCACCTGGGGCAGAACCACCTGGGTGTTTCCGGTTTCACCTCCCCGCGGTGGGGTGTGACAGTTGGAAAGTCGATCCGAAGGAGAGAGTGATCTGTCCATGACATGGGTGAGATGGCGAAATCCCCTGTTCCAAGATCACTACTCCACTGCCCAGAGACAAAAATCAGATCCAGTGTGTGCCCTCCCTCGTGAGTGGGGCCCTGAACTAATTGGGTCAGGTCCATAGCCGTCATGGAAGCCATGAACTCCCGAGCCGCCTCGGATGTTTCGCCTGCCGATGGCAAGTTAAAGTCCCCTATGACTATCAGTCTGGGGGTCTCCACCGCCATCTCGGCGATCACCTCGAGCAACTCGGGCAGGGCTGCTGTTACATAGCGGGGAGCCAGGTATGCAAGCAGCAAGCCCAACTGCCTCCTTAGGCTCCACTTCACATAGAGGGACTCACAACCGGTCGTCTGAGGGACAGTGGTCTCCCTCGGCTCAAGACCTTCCTTAACAATAACCGCCACCCCCCACCCCTACCCAGGGCCCGGGGCTGATGAAATGCACGGTAGCCTGGTGGGCACATATCCACGAGGGGTGCACACCCCTCGGGGCCCAACCAGGTCTCCATGATTCCCCCAGGTCCGGGTCCCCCTCTGACACAAGGTCATGAATAAGGGGGGCTTTGTTCACCACGGACCTGGCATTACAAAACATCAGCCGGGGGCCCCAGTGCTGTGATCCTTGACTGCCTAGCCCACGAGCGGAGCACAGGGGGTCGGGGCAAGTGTCCTCTCATAACCAACGGCCACGATTTCCCGACCCACGATGGACATCCTGTCTCCTGCCGCCCCTTCCCCTACCCAAGACCGATCGAATGGGAACGCCCTCTATAGGGACGACCCCCCACTCTCCCCTTTTTAATGGACCCATCCTTAATCCTACTTCCGCTTCCGCCCGCCGGCCCTATATCTTGACCCCCTTCTGACTGGACAGACCCTCCCCCTCCCTCCTCCCTGGAGCCCCCTAAAATACGAATAACAAATTTTACTAAAAAAAACCTGAGACCACGCTTCGCCCACCTCTTCGGATTAATAAATCCCTCATCAAGGTGAGCCCTCATTAAAGAGGAGGGCCAAACCTGCGAGAGGGGGGACTCCCGCAGTAGGATAACGGCTGTCCTTGAGTACATGCAAACTATACAATGGGTCCCACAGGTAATTGCAGGGCATCAGTTGGATACATAGATGTTAAAATAGGTGTTACAATAAATTAAAACATTTCTTCCAGTAAGCATAAAATCCAGATCAGAGAGTTTGTGAGGTCTTAAATGGTCGCAATAGTCCGTATGGGTGCTGTTAGGTGATAGATAATGAGCAGATGTGAACGCAGATGTAAAGCGCAGGGGAACTGGGTGTTGGGTGGAGGCAAAGTCACCCGGCACAGGGGCCTTTAGGCAGGCCACAGCCACGCACTGTCTCTAGGGCCTCGAGCCTCAGCCGATAGATGTTTATCTGGCCGGGGCCCAACTTTCCCCCGGCTGTCCGGCCTCTGGTGCCCGCCTCCAGTTGGAAACCTCTCCAACACCAGCCCCCAGTCTCAAACAGCCACCCTACCGGCTCCTCCGAGTGCATTGCTCCATCCTCCAGCAGCTGGGCAGCTGAGCAGCTGGGCAGCAGGGTGGTATCTTCCGGGCCTTAGGCCTCGGGCCTCAGGCCTGGTCGTCTTCGGCCTAGGCCTAGGCCTCAGCCCCGCTGTTCTCCGTCTGCCGTTCTCCCGGCCTGGCCTGGCCTCCCAATCTCCCGGCTCCAATGCCTCTCCAGCCCCCCAGCTCCGGCTCTGCTGTCTTCTGGTGGCTTTCTGGGTCCCTGGGTCCCTGTGCGGCTCGGCCTGGCATGGCTCGGCTCCGCTCCACTCCGCTTCCTCCCTCGGCTCCCTCGGCTCGGCTCCCTTGGCTCCCTCGGCTCGGCTTTCACGTTCGGCCTCGCTCCAGCCGGCCGGCCCCTTCCGGCCGGCATCTCTCCTCCCGACTATTTTCGGCCGCTCCGAGCCATCCACCCACCCTAGGAGACCACCCGGGCCTCAACAAAGCGCCTGGGTGGGCGACTTACTGGACCCGGCCCTTCCTGATCGAAAAAGGGCCAGGTAGCATGTTTTAAAACCCCAGCGGCCCCCGTAACCCGCACGGAGCTCAGCGGTGGCCCGCCATCCTCACACATGCGCAGATCTCCAATACAACAAGGCCTATATATATATATATATATATATATATATATATATATATATATATATATATATATATATATATATATGTAGATTTTGGTTTATTCGGGTCTTTTCCCGTGTAAAATTAAAGGTGTTTTTGCAACGTTTCGATGGGATCACCCCCATCATCATCAGGCTTTGGCTTCTGCCTTTTGCAAAAAAATTTGCCTTTTGCCTTATGCAGTTCATTTGCATATATATATATGCTGACATGATACAACAAAAGGGAGACGTCTACTCAAAGAAGCCTGGTTCTATGACAAAAATTCCATCAACAGACACATTGACCTGCTACCTGCCTATCAAGCGTTGAGGCATCAAGAAAGATCTAGCAGGGGAAGTAGAGACCAACTACTATCTGGGAGTGGGGATAGACAACACCGACCCACCTTTGGACATGCAGATATGGACATAGCCAGCCCAGGTCGAATGCAGGGGACCCCGGCTATAAGCCCACCTCAAGCTATAATGGAGGTAAACAATGAAGAACGAGCCGGGCCAGTTACAAGATCAAAGGTGAAACCACAAATGAAGCTGGCTAGGATATCAGCTAGGCCTGTGAGACAGAAGAAAAGGATGGGGGCGTGGGAGGAAGCCAGAGAAAATGCCTTTGAATCAACATCAGATAGCTCAGAGTTATTTTCTGGGGAAGAACAGCCCAAGCTAGGTTTGATAATGGAGAAAGGAATACAAACATCGATTAACATGTCTGATGCAAGAAAAACAACAGGGCAAATCACAGGTGGGAGGTGGATGGATGGACCTATCATGCGCACAATGACTAAATTGATTAACATTGTATAAAGGCAAGTATCCTTTTTTTTTTTATGAAAAAAAAGTTTTATTGGTTTTTACAAAGTTTTTTTTTTAAATAGGAAAAAGGTATAAGGTGTTACAGAGATATTTTGAGGACATCTATGTCGGAGGTGTTGGCCCCCTCCGAGGCTTCTTACAAAAATAATAATAATACAAATCATTTTTCATTTCCCACAATGTTCCCAAGTGCTTCCGATGATATAATGCATACTTTTTTTGTGGCTGGCACACGTGTGTCATGTGCATGGTACACAAACGTAAAATGTACCCATTTGTGAGGTTTTCACCTCGCTGTAGCTTCTCCCACCCGGCTGCTTCTTATGATGCGTCACACACACACCCCTCACATTTCCAACAGTCATTTCCTCAGCAACCGAATAAGCTTCCAATGTTTCCTCACACGTGGCACACTCACATGTGGCCCAGGCAGACCTTCTAGGCCAAAAACAAGATGCAGGGTGTAACACACTCCCATGTGGCCAAGGCAGACCTACTAGGCCAAAAACAAGATGCAGGGCATAGCACACTCCCATGTGGCCCAGGCAGATCTACTAGGCCCAAAACAAGGTGAGAGGGAGAAATACAGTAGGTAGGTAGGTAGAGGGATAAACATAGAGAGAGGGGAAAATAGTAGGTAGGTAGGTAGGTAGGTAGGTAGGTAGGTAGGTAGGTAGGAGGTAGGTAGGTGGATAAACATAGAGAGAGGGAGAAATACAGCAGGTAGGTAGGTAGAGGGATAAACAGAGAGAGAGGGAAAAATACAGTAGGTAGGTAGATAGAGGGATAATAATAGATAGAGGGAGAAATACAGTAGGTAGGTAACTAGAGGGATAAACATACAGAGAGAGGGGAAAATACAGTAGGTAGGTAGAAGGATAAACATAGAGAGGGAGAAATACAGTAGGTAGGTAGGTGGATAAACACAGAGAGAGGGGAAATACAGTAGGTAGGTAAGTAGGTAAAGGGATAAAGAGAGATATATCGAGAAACACAGTACGTAGGTAGGTAAGTAGGTAGGTAGAGTGAGAGAGAGGGGGGGAAATACAGTAGGTAGGTAGGTAGATAGAGGGATAGCGAGAGATAGGGAAAAATACAGGTAGAGGGATAAAGAGAGAGAGAGGGAAAAATACAGTAGGGAGGTAGGGAGGTGGATGGGTAGGTAGTTAGGTAGAGGGAGAGAGAGAGAGGGAGGGAGAAATACAGTAGGTAGGTAGAGGGATAAAGAGAGAGGGGGGGAATACAGTAGGTAGGTAAGTAGGTAGAGTGAGAGAGGAAGAAATATAGTAGGTAGGTAGGTTGGGGGTTATACGGTGGTTGTGTGTACCTGTTTGTGTGTGCAGGTGTAGATCTACTCACACATTGGTTGACCATTTAACCCGACTGGGCCACAGAAGCGCATGGCCGGGTACAGCTTATATATGTATGTATGCATGTATGTATGCATGTATGTATGTATGTATGCATGCATGCATGCATGCATGCATGCATGCATGTATGTACTATGTCACAACACCCTCGTAAGCCCCAAATAGGGGAGGGAGCAAAGCTGCTTTCCTTTTCTGTCTTTTGGCTCATCACTGGAGTCCATGCAGACAGAAAGCTATTTGTTTCGTTGCCTTTTGTTTACATTTGTGTTGCGTTTGTGCTGATAAATAAATAAATTGTGTGTGTGTGTGTGTGTGTGTGTGTGTGTGTCGGTGTGGATATGTGTGTGTGTGTGTGTGTTACATTTTTGAGCTGATCAATAAATAAGTCAGAGAGACTAATATAGATCTATTTCGAACTTTTTAGCTCTCATCAGCTAGCCATACCCTTACTGGGATTCGAACCGGGGCTGTATTGCATATCAGGCAAGAGCCTTTAGCCATTCAGCATGACAGGCTCTCCCGTTGCATCAGTTGAGACAGAAGGATTAGTATCTATAATTGTTCCACAACACCCTGTTAGGGCCCCAATTAAGGGAGGAGACATACTATTTCCTTTTCTGCCTTTCGGCTCATCACCAGAGTCCATCTAGACAGATAGATAGATAGATAGATTTTATTTTTCTATACCGCGTCCTCTCCCCAGGGGGACTCGGAGCGGTGCACAGGGAAAATTAAAACAACATAAAATATATACATAAATAAATACAATAAAAACAGATTAAATCAACTGTCCCTGCACTAAAATCCCCATTTTTAAAATTAACATTCCCTAACCCCTGAGGTAGAGACTAACCTAGGCCGGCCAAGCAGAAAAAGTGAGTTTTTAATTTCTGACGGAAGGAGCGGAGGTCCGTAGTTGTTCTAATGTCGGGGGGAAGGTCGTTCCAGAGGGCTGGGCCCGCCACAGAGGGCCCAGCCGTGAGTTCCGTTGTGTGATTTTTAAAAAAAAATTTAAATTTTTTTCGAATCCCAGTAAGGGATCTATACTAGTCTCTGATTTATTTATCAGCTCATATTTATCAGCTCATAAAACTAACATGCATATTAAAAAAAAATCACACAACGGAACTCATGGCTTTCTGTTCAGATGGTCTCTGGTGATGAGCCAAAAGGCAGAAAAGGAAACAGTATGTCTCCTCCCTTAATTGGGGCCATAACAGGGTGTTGTGGAACAATTATAGATATTAATCCTCCTGTCTCAGCTGATGCAATAAGAGAACCTGGCTGGCTGAATGGCTAAAGGCTCTTGCCTGATATGCAATACAGCCCCGGTTCGAATCCCAGTAAGGGTATGGCTAGCTGATGAGAGCTTAAAAGCTTGAAATAGATCTATACTAGTCTCTGATTTATTTATCAGCTCATATTTATCAGCTCATAAAACTAACATGCATATTTAAAAAAAATCACACTACGGAACTCATGGCTTTCTGTCTAGATGGTTTCTGGTGATTTGCCGAAAGGCAGAAAAGGAAACAGTATGTCTCCTCCCTTGATTGGGGCCCTAACAGGGTGTTGTGAAACAATTATAGATACTAATCCTCCTGTCTCAGCTGATGCAATGGGAGAGCCTGGCTGGCTGAATGGCTAAAGGTTCTTGCCTGATATGCAATACAGCCCCGGTTCGAATTCCAGTAAGGATATGGCTAGCTGATGAGAGCTAAAAAGCTCAAAATAGATCTATCCTAGTCTCTTTGATTTATTTATTGATCAGCTCATAAAACTAACACAGATATTTTAAAAAATCACACAACGGAACTCATGGCTTTCTGTCCAGATGGTTTCTGGTGATGAGCCGAAAGGAAGAAAAGGAAACAGTATGTCTCCTCCCTTAATTGGGGCTCTAATGGGGTGTTGTGGAACAATTATATATACTTATCCTCCGGTCTCATCTGAGCAGGAACAGAACCTGGCGGGATTAATGACTAAGACAAACAAACAGCAAGGATAATGATAAACGGAGAATTAACAGACTCTATGGAAATAAGGAAAGGGACAAGACAAGTCTAGCCACTATACCATCTGTTATTCATCTTAACATTAAAAGTTTTACATAGAAATATTAGATAAGGAAAAGATATAAAAGGAATGAAAATTTAAAAAGAACACAATTTGCAAGCATTTCTAATATTTCTATTGACAGTCTTCATTTTAGAGGATCCAATAGAAACTGCACCTACATTGATTGAAAAAATAGAGGAATATGAAAAAATAGCAGGTCTGAAAATAAATAAAGACAAAATGAAAATTTTGACAAAGAATATGTTATCAAGACAAAAGGAAGAATTGACGGAAACTCTGAAGATCCAAATCATAAATAAGGTCAAGTATTTGGGAATATACTTGACAGCAAGATGCGGCACATTTAAAGAGAACAACTACCATGAACTTAAACAGCAGATTGCGATAGACTTGGCAAAATGGGAAAGTCTACATTTATCAATAATAGGGAGAATATCTACAATCAAGATGAATATATTACCCAGGATTTTATATTTGTTCCAGACAATTCCAGTTAGACTAGGTAAAGCCTACTGGTCATCACTTACATTTTATATAGAATCACATATTTTCAGTCAAATATATTTATATACACCACTATTATAATACTGCATTTGTTTGACTATCACTATTATTTCTTCATCTTAAATGAGATGCTGAATATGGGTTCATTTATATTATAATAATTAATTACATCATCTTCAATGTATCCAATAATGAAGTATTTTTATGTCTTATAATAAATCATTCTATTATTCTAATATTGGTAACATTCTTCAATAATTCTCATTTCCATGCTTTTTTATTGAACCTGATAAAATAGATCCCATCTATATAAATAAAAATGTAAAATAGTTTGTACGAATCCACTAATGTGAAAAACTACTGCACCGATTTACCTCAATTTTTCACACAATGTTCACAAGGACTTCTGATAATAGAATAGCTACTCATTTTGTGCCTAGCACACGTGTATCATGTGCAAGGTACACACATGTAAAATGTACCCACGGAAAATGTTTTCACTTCCCTGTAGCTCCGCCCATCAGACTGCTTTTCAACTGTCAGTGTTGGAAGAGGCCTCACATGGAGGCCTCTTAGGGCCAAAAAGGCACTGGGATAGCAAACTCCCAGGTGGCCCATAGAGGGGGGGAGAGAAATACTGCTCAAGACTGTTCTCTGACGTAAAAACACGGAGGCAGGGAGCTACTTTAAACTGTTTAATACGAACTGAACAAACTGTAACAAAGAACCACCCATCTGATGGCAAATACAGTTTAATAAAAGAGGGACTAGGGGAGTCATGATAGCAGCCTTCCAATATCTCAGGGGCTGCCACAAAGAAGGTAGGTAGGTAGGTAGGTAGGTAGATAGGGTGATAGATAGAGAGGGAGAAATACAGTAGGTAGGTAGGTAGGTGGAGGGAGAAAGGAAGAAATATAGTAGGTAGGTAGGTAGATAGGTGGATAGAGAGATAGGGAGAAATACAGTAGGTAGGTAAGGGGATAGATAGATAGGGAGAAATACAGTAGGTAGGTAGGTAGGTAGAGGGATAGATAGGGAGAAATACAGTAGGTAGGCAGGTAGGTAGATAGGGGGATAGATAGAGAGGGAGAAATACATTAGGTAGGTAGGTAGGTAGGTAGGTAGGTAGGTAGGTAGGTAGGTGGAGAAAGGAAGAAATGCAGTAGGTAGGTAAGTAGAGGGATAGACAGAGAGGGAGAAATACGGTAGGTAGGTAGGTAGGTAGGTAGGTGTATAGATAGATAGGGAGAAATACAGTAGGTAGGTAGGTAGGTTGGTAGGTAGGTAGAGGAATAGAGAGAGAGTGAGAAATACAGTAGGTAGGTAGGTAGAGGGATTGAGAGGGGGAAATACAGTAGGTAGGTAGAGGGATAAAGAGAGAAAGGAAGAAATACAGTAGGTAGGTAGGTAGGTAGGTAGGTAGGTAGGTAGGTAGGTAGGTAGAGGATAGATAGAGAGGGAGAAATATGATAGGTAGGTAAGTAGAGGGATAGATAGAGAGGGAGAAATACAGTAGGAAGGTAGGTTGGGGGTTATATGGTGGTTGTGTGTATATGTGCAGGTGTAGATCTACACACAGATTGGTTGTCCATTTAACCAGACTGGGCCACAGCAACACGTGGGCGGGTATAGCTAGTATCCTATAAAATTGTTTATCGTCCTGTTCTCTAATTACAAATGTCAACTTACTCATTTCAGCACGTTCCATTATTTTATGAATAACTTCCTCCTTCTTTGGTGTTCTCTCATTCTTCCAGTTTTTAGCACATACAATTCTAGCTGCTGTTAACACATTTACAATCAAGTATTTTAGTTCTGTATTGTATGTTTCCGATATGATTCCCAACAAAAAGATCTCTGGTTTAAAGTCAATATATTTTTGTATCATGTTTTCCAACCAAGTGTGGATTTTAGTCCAATATCTTTTAGCTTCTATGCAAGTCCACCACATATGGTAATATGAACCCGGTGTCTTATGACATTTCCAACACTTTTCTGATTTATTCTTGAACATTCTTTCTATTCTCGTCAGTCATAGATGCCACCTGTAAAACATCTTGTACAAATTTTCTTTATATGCTGTTGACATTGTCATTTTATAATTTTGAAACCACAATTTCTGCCAATTCTCTAAATCAATCCCATGTCCAAAATTCCCCCCCAAGCAATCATAGATTCTTTAACTTATTCTTCTTCTAATTTAACTTCTAATAAATATCCGTATAGTTTTTAAATCACCTTTTCATCAGTACCTGTAAAAGTTTTATCTAACTCAGTCATTTTATCATGGAAACCTTCCATTTTAAGATCTTTATCATATCTAGAATGTATTTGCACATATGAAATCCAGTTGATCCTTATTTTTTCTTGTTCCAACTTTTGCATAGATTTAAGTTCACCCTCTGCATGCAATCTTTCACCATATCTAACTGTTTGTTCCTTTTTGTATGTTATTGGATATGAAAAAGCTTCAATAGTTGATAGCCAGACTGGAATTTTTAAATAGTATTGCCTTTTGATCTTCTCCCAATTTAATAGGAAAGCCTCCCATAAATAGTGTCTTCTAAAACAGTGTTTTTCAACCACTGTGCCGTGGCACACTAGTGTGCCGTGAGATATTGTCTGGTGTGCCATGGGAAAAATTTATTTGTGTTTATTTGATTCCTGTTCAAGAGAATTACTTTATATATAGTCAATATAGGCACAGAGTTAATTTTTTTAAACATTTTCTAATGGTGGTGGTGTGCCTCGTGATTTTTTTCATGAAAAAAGTGTGCCTTTGCACAAAAAAGGTTGAAAAACACTGTTCTAAAATACCTCTGCATTTTAGTTCCCTTGTACCATAGGAAAGCATGCCATCCCAACAACTCCATCACTGGCCATTGGGGGCGAACATCCAGCCTCTGTGGATAGGGCACGCAACTTGGATGTCCTCCTGGATACCCGGCTCTCCATGGAAGATCAAGTGACGGCCGTGGCCAGGGGGGCGTTCTACCAGGTTTGCCTGGTACGCCAGTTGCGTCCCTTATTGGATCGGGACACCCTTCGCACAGTGACTCATGCACTCGTGACATCCCGTCTAGACTATTGTAACGCACTCTACATAATAATAATAATAATAATAATTATTGTTGTTGTTGTTGTTGTTGTTGTTGTTGTTATTATTATTATTATTAATAATAATAATAATAATAAAACCGCTCTCTTTCCCCGAAGGGACTCGAGGCGGTGCACAGGGAATTTAAAAATACATACATAAAACCAACAAGCATAAATACAATTAAAATAAATTAAACTAGACCCTGAGCTAAAATCCCAACAGATTAAAACTGGACCCCAAAAAGTCCCTAATAAAACAATTCGATTACCCCAAGCCGGCCAGGCAGAAGAAATGAGTTTTTAGTTTTTGACAGAAGGAGCGGAGGTCCATGGTTGTTCTAATTTCGGGGGGAAGGTCGTTCCAGAGGGTCGGGCGCGCCACAGAGAAGGCCCTTCCCCTGGGCGTCACCCGCTGGCATAGCCTAGTGGATGGCACCCGGAGACGTCCCTCTCTGTGGAAGCGAATCGGCCGCAGGGATGTATGGGGCAGGATGCGATCCCGCAGATAGCTAGGTCCCATGCCATGGAGCACTTTGAAGATGATAACCAACACCTTAAAGCGCACCCGAAAGACGACAGGCAGCCAATGCAGCTCACGCAGGAGCGGTGCATTCTGGACACGCTACAGTCTTCGGGTGCACCTCAAGGGGAGCCCCACGTAGAGAACATTGCAGTAGTCCAGTTGGGATGTCACGAGTGCATGAGTGACTGTACCCTGCTCTACCCTGCAAAAGGGCTTCCCGCGTCCTCTGTTGAAGGAGGGAGCGGGTCACCCTAAACAGGGCGGCAGGGCAGTTATCTGCGGATGCGATGAGAGTGGCACAATGATGATGTTTAGCCACTCTCAACACCACAAGGTAAGTCCTTAAATGGGCTCTCACCTTTGTTCGGTCAGATTTAGACCGTGTGTATCTCCATCTCCTCTCTAGGCGTCTCTTGTTGCGTTTCATCACCCTCAGCTCCTCGGTAAACCAAGGAGACTGGGTGGCTCGTCGCCACAGGAGAGGCCGCAAGGGCGTGACCCGATCCAAGGCCCCCATGGCCGCGGTATTCCATGCGGCCACCAGGTTCTCCATCGGGGCACAGGTCAAGGACACAGGTAGTGGCCCAAGCTCTGTCTGGAACCTATCTGGGTCCATCAGGCGCCTGGGGCGGAACCATATAGGCGAATCAGGTTCCGCCTCCCCGCAGTGGGGTGTAGTGATTGGAAAGTCAAGTCGGAGAAGTGAGTGGTCTGACCATGACAAGGGTATGATGGCTACGTCCACTATACCCAGATCACTCTTCCACTGACCAGAGACAAAAATCAAATCCAGCGTGTGTCATCCCTCGTGCGTGGGGCCCCGAATTACTTGGGTCAGGTCCATGGCCGTCATGCAGGCCTGAACTCCCGAGCTGCCTCGGATGATTCGCCCGCCAATGGCAGGTTGAAGTCCCCCATGACAACCAGTCTGGGGGTCTCAACCGCCATCTTGGCGATCAACTCAAGGAGCTCGGGCAGGGCTGCTGTTACATAGCGGGGAGCCAGGTATACAATCAACACGCCGAACGGCCTCCCTAAGCCCCACTTCACACAGAGGGACTCACAGCTGGTGGTCTGTGGTACAGTGATCTCTCTCGGCTCAAGACTTTCCCTAACAATAACCGCTACCCCTCCACCCTGCCTAGGGCACGTGGCTGATGAAACGCGCGGTAACCTGGCGGGCACATTTCTACGAGGGGAAGTCCTCCCTCGTGGCCCAGCCAGGTCTCCGCAATTCCCACCAGGTCTGGCTCCCCCTCCGACACAAGGTCGTGGACGAGGGGGGCTTTGTTGACCACGGACCTGGCGTTGCAAAACATCAGCCTCGAGCCCTGGCTCTGTAATCCCTGACCACCTAGCCTGCGGGGGTTGTGGCACCTGACCGTTTGTAAGCATCGGCCTTGTGCCCCCAACTGGGAAGGAAAGACCTGTCTCCCATCACACCTACCCCTCCCTACGACCGTCTTGATGGGGCTTCCCTTGAGGTGCACCCGAAGACTACAGCTAGTCCAGAACGCGGCCGTGCGGGCAGTCCTGGGAGCCTCCAGGTTCTCCCACATAACACCACTCCTGCGCGAGCTGCACTGGCTGCCTGTGGTCTTTCGGGTGCGCTTCAAGGTGTTGATTACCATCTTTAAAGCGCTCCATGGCACGGGACCTAGTTACTTGCGGGATCGCATTCTGCCTCATACATCCCTGCGGCCGATTCGCTCCCACAGAGAGGGACTTCTCCGCGTGCCATCCACTAGGCAGTGCCAGCGGGCGACGCCCAGGGGAAGGGCCTTCTCTGTGGTGGGCCCGACCCTTTGGAACGACCTACCCCCTGAACTTAGAACAACCACGGACCTCCGCTCCTTCCGCGAAAAGCTAAAAACTTACTTCTTTCATCTGGCCGGCCTGGCCTAATCTATCCATCCTAGGCTGTAATATAAATTTAAATTGTTTTAATAGGAATTGCTGGGAATTAGGGTTAAGGGTTTTTAAGGTTTTAAGATTTTAAACTTTTAGCGCAGGTAAATTATTTAATTCTATTTTAAATATTATATTGTTGTATTTATAAATATGCTTTTAAAGTCCTGTGCACCGCCCCAAGTCCCTTCAGGGAGAGGGTGCGGTCTACAAATCAAATCAAATAAAATAAATAAATAAATAAATAAATAAATAAATAAATAAATAAATAAATAAATAAATAAATAAATAAATAAATAAATAAAATAAACAACAAATCATGTCCTTCTACAGTCAATAATCTAGAATTTCTTAATGTTATCTACTCCTTAACCCACATCAAGCTTGTTGCCTAATAGTATAACTCCCAGTTCGCTAGGCCAAATCCTCCTCTTGTTCTAGATTCTTGTAGTAATTTTAATTTTATTCTTGCTTTCTTTCCCTGCCAAATATACTTCAACACTATTTTGTTTAGGTCATCACAGTAGGCTTTACCTAGTCTAACTAGAATTGTCTGGAACAAATATAAAATCCTGGATAATATATTCATCTTGATTGTAGATATTCTCCCTATTATTGATAAATGTAGACTTTCCCATTTTGCCAAGTCTATCGCAATCTGCTGTTTAAGTTCATGGTAGTTGTTCTCTTTAAATGTGCTGCATCTTGCTGTCAAGTATATCCCCAAATACTTGACTTTATTCATGATTTGGATCTTCAGAGTTTCTGCCAATTCTTCTTTTTGTCTTGATAACATATTCTTTGTCAAAATCTTCGTTTTGTCTTTATTTATTTTCAGACCTGCTATTTTTTCATATTCCTCTATTTTTTTCAATCAATGTAGGTGCAGTTTCTAGTGGATCCTCTAAAATGAAGACTGTCAATAGAAATATTAGAAATGCTTGCAAATTGTATTCTTTTTAAATTTTCATTCCTTTTATATCTTTTCCTTATCTAATATTTCTATGTAAAACTTTTAATGTTAAGATGAATAACAGATGGTATAGTGGCTAGACTTGTCTTGTCCCTTTCCTTATTTCCATAGAGTCTGTTAATTCTCCATTTATCATTATCCTTGCTGTTTGTTTGTTATATACAGTTTCTATGGCTTGGGTAAATTTTTTCCCCAAAGCCCATCTGTGCCAGTTGTAACAACATAAGTTGCCAGCTCACATTGTCAAAGGCTTTCTGGGCATCTAAAAATATCAGAGCCATTTGTTTTACAGGATGAGCCTCATAGTATTCCAAAGTGTCAAGAATTATTTTCATATTATCTTTAGTTTGTCTTTATGGTAAAAACCTATTTTGATCAGGATGAATAAAGTTGTTTAAGTATTTTTTTAGTCTTTCTGCCAATATTGAAGCAAATAGCTTATTGCAGTGTTGGCTAACTTTTTTTGCCTTGCGTGCCAAAAGCAAGGGAACGCAGGGGGGTCATGCGTGGGCGTGCCACATCCATAATGCTATGTGCATAACCCCCCTGCATTTGGCACACGTTTTTTTCCCTCCCCAGGCTCCAGAGGCTTTCTAGGAGCCTGGGGAGGGTGAAAACAGCCTTCCCTCCCCACCTCCAGAGGCTCCAGGAGCTTCCCTGAAGCCTCCAGAGGCCGAAAAACGGCCTCAAAAGAAGGCCTAAATCAGCTGGCCAGTGCACACATGTGCACTAGAGCTGACAGGGTAATGCCTCGCGTGCCCTAAGAAATGGTTCTGCGTGCCACTATTAAACTATTAAACTCAGACCATAAGCCAGTGATGGCGAACCTATGGCACGGGTGCCACAGGTTCGCCATCACTGGCTTATAGTCTGAGTTTAATAGAGAAATACGTCTATAGTTCTTAATTTGAAGTGGGTCGACATGCTCCTTTGGGACAAGTGTAATATATGCTTCTAACCATGATTTGGTATTCTCTTTTTTAACATCACCTCATTCATAACTTCTAACAATGGAAGACACAGCGATTCCTGCAATGTTTTGTAAGATTCCACTGGTAGACCGTCTGGACCTGGAGCCTTTCTGTTGTTTTGTTTTTAAGTGCTTCAGTTAGCTTCATCATTGTTATATTTAATAATACATGATATTTAATAATATCATCTTTAAAGCACTCCATGGCACGGGACCTAGCTATTTGCGGGATCGCATCCTGCCCCATACATCCCTGCGGCCGATTCGCTCCCACAGAGAGGGACTTCTCCGGGTGCCGTCCACTAGGCTGTGCCAGCGGGCGACGCCCAGGGGAAAGGCCTTCTCTGTGGCGGGCCCGACCCTCTGGAACGACCTTCCCCCCGATATTAGAACAACTACGGACCTCCGCTCCTTCCGTCAAAAATTAAAAACACACTTTTTCTGCTTGACTGGCCTAGGATAATCAACTGTTTTTAGGGTTTTTAATGATTAATTTTTAGCTTTATATGGGATTTTAGCGCAGGGTTAGTTTAATTTAATTTTATATTGTACTATGTTTGTATTTTTATATGTATTTTAAATTCCCTGTGCCCCGCCTCGAGTCCCTTCGGGGAGAGAGAGCGGGTTATAAATTAAAATTTATTATTATTATTATTATATTGCCTTCTAGCATCATTTCAGTTTCTTTAGGTATTTGAAGTAAATTGACTTTCTGTAAGTATTGTTTAACTCCTCCCTCTTCTATAATCTGTTGTTCATAAAGTTTGCAATAGTAATCTCGTATAATTTTTTTCTCCTCTTCATTTCCATAACACATTTGCCTTTGGTCATCTATTAGTTGTAGTATTTTTTTTTAATTCTCTCTCTTTTTTCAATTTATATGCTAACCATCTGCCTGGTTTGTTTGCATTTTCAAAGTAACTTCAATAGTTGATAGCCAGACTGGAATTTTTAAATAGTATTGCCTTTTGATCTTCTTCCAATTTAATAGCAAAGCCCCCCGTAAATAGTGTCTTCTAAAATACCCCTGTGTTTTAGTTCCCTTATACCATAAAAAAGCATGCCATCCCAACAGTAATTCATGTCCTACAGTTAGTAATCTGGAGTTCCTTGGTGTTATCCACTCTTTAACCCACATCAAGCTTGTTGCCTAATAGTATAACTCCCAGTTCGGTAGGCCAAATCCTCCTCTTATTCTAGCATTTGTAACAGTTTTAAATTTATTCTTGCTTTCTTTCCCTGCCAAATATACTTCAGCACTATTTTATTTAAGTCGCCAAAGTCGTTTTTCACTAATCTAATTGGAATTGTCTGGAACAAATATAAGATTCTAGGTAAAATGTTCATTTTAATTGTAGATATTCTCCCTATCATTGATAGTTGTAGATTTTCCCATTAGGTCAGTTCCATTTTGGCCTGTTGTTAAGTTTATGGTAATTCTCTTTATGGTTATTCTCTTTGAGTGAACTGCATCTTGCTCTTAGATATATCTGCAAGTATTTAACCTTATTTGTGGCTTGAATCTCCAAGGTTTCCACCTATTCTTCCTTTTGTCTTGCTGATATATTCTTTGTCAAAATCTTCATTTATTTATTTATTTATTTATTTATTTATTTATTTATTTATTTATTTATTTATTTATTTATTTATTTATTTATTTATTTATTTATTTATTTATTTATTTATTTATTTATTTGATTTATTTACCGCCCTATTTCACCTAAAAGGAACTTAGGGCAGTGCACAGAAAGATAAAAACCCCACAATATGCAAAATATAAAAAACAATTAAATTATTAGATCTGTGCTAAAATTTGAATAAATAATTAAAACCAATAAATATCGAATTAAAATGTTCCCTAATCTATGTTAGGCCAGCTAGATGAAAGAAATGTGCTTTTACCATCCGACGGAAGAGGCGTAGGTCTGTTTTATCTTTATTTATTTTCAACCATGCTACTTTTCCATCTTCTATTTTTTCTATCAATTTAGGTGCTGTTTCTAATGGATCCTCTAGGATGAAAACCAAATAATCTGCAAATGCTTGTAGTTTGTATTCTTCCTTTTTAATTTTCATTCCTTTTATTTCTTTTTCTTCTCTAATATTTCTATTTAAAACTTCTAATGTTAAGACAAAAGTAGAGGTGATAATGGGCAACCTTGTCTCGTCCCTTTCTTTATTTCAATAGAACTGTCAATTCCCCATTTATCATTATCTTTGCTGTTTGTTTAGGATATATAGTTTGTATGGCTTGAGTAAATTTCTTACCAAAACCCATCTGTTTCAGTTGTAATATAAATCGCCAGTTCATATTATCAAATGCCTTCTGTGTCTCTAATAACATCAAAGCCACTTGTTTTTTGGGATGCGCCTCATAATATTCCAAAGTGTCTAGAATTATTCTCATATTATCTTTAATTTTTCTTTTTGGTAGAAACCCATTTTGGTCAGGATGAATGAAACTATTTAAATATTTTTTGATTCGTTCTGCCAGTATTGAAGCAAACAATTTATAATCTGAGTTTAACAGGGAAATAGGTCTGTAATTCTTGATTTGTAGTAGATCAGCCTCCTCTTTTGGTAGAAATGTAATATATGCTTCTGACCATAATTTGGGTATCCTCCTCTCTGACATCACCTCATTCATAACTTCTAGCAATAGAAGAAACAACTATTCCTGCAATGTCTTATAAAATTCCATTGGTAGCCCATCTGGGCCTGGGGCCTGTCCATTCTTTTGTTTTTAAGTGCTTCAGTTAGCTCCATCATAGTTATTTTGCCTTCTAGCATTGTTTCAGTTTCTTTGGGTATCTGGGGTAAGTTGATTTCCTGTAAATATTGTTCCATTCATGCCTCTTCTCATATTCTCTTGTTCATATAATTTACCAGAGTAATTGTGTATAATTTTTTCTTCTCTTCATTTCCATAACAAATTTGCCCTTGTTCATCTATTAATTCCAGTATTTTCTTTGATTCTCTCTCTTTTCTCAATTTATATGCAAACCATCTACCTGGTTTGTTTGCATTTTCAAAATAGTTCTGTTTAGCACCCCTAATTTTTGAGCTGGTTCCTCCTTTTCCATTAACCCCATTTTGTGCTTAATCATGCCCATTTTTGCTTTAATGTCCTTTTTTATGGAGATTTCTGTATCTCTTTTTCTAGACCCTTATAGTCATTATCTAGCCCTTTGAGGGTTTGTCTTTTCTGTCTTTTCAACGAACAGAAAATATTGAACAAAAAGCAGGTAAAACTGATAAAAATATTGAAAATATTCAACAAATGATGATGAAATATAAGGGCAGACTACAAAAAATTTGAAAAAAGGGTGATCAAAGAGAGAAGAAAATTGGGGATATTGACAGTAGATTGAGTGTGGTGGAAAAAGACAACAGTGGAACATTGGGTTGGGAGATTGAAAGGTCAGAATTCTTTCTAAGATTTCAAAATATAGAAGAAGAAAAAGGAGAGAATTTGACATAAATAATGACAGAAATTCTGACAGATGTTCTGGAGATAACCCAAGAAAAGATGATGGATGGTATGGATGAGGCATATTGAGTTTATACAAGATATGCAGCAACAAATGGTCTCCCAAGGGAAGTGCATGTAAGATTTACTAAGAAAGCAATTAAGACACAAATACTACAAAAAGTAAGAGACAGAAAATTGGAATATAAAGGCAATGAGATTGTAGTTTTGAAACAAATTCCAAGAAAAGTGAGAGAGATGAGAAGAGAATATCAATTCCTGACTAAATTTTTACTTTAAAAAGGTGTCAATTACAGATGGCTGATACCAGAAGGTCTAATGTTTGTATGGCAAGGACAAAGATACATTATTTATTTATTTATTTATTTATTTATTTATTTATTTATTTATTTATTTATTTATTTATTTATTTATTTTTATTTTATTCAAATTTATACCCCGCACCTTCTCCAAAAAGGACCCAGGGCGGCGAATAGAATAGACTCCACTGAAAAAGCAAAAGTATTCACAGAACATCTGAGAGGGAAGGCTGAGGAGGCTGGAAAAGAAGAATTAGTGACAGAACTTCAAGTGGTGTCCACAGTTGTGAATGAGAAAGAAGAAGCTGTAGGTGGGATCGTGATAGAAAAAGGTTCTGTATTGGTATTTGGTATTTATTAAATTTATATACCGCACCTTCTCCCTATTGGGACTCAGGGCGGTGTACAGGCAAGTAAAATCGATAATATAAAACATAAAATACATTAAAAATACATTAAATAGTTGGCCTGTCCTAAAACCCCTACTAAAACCCCTGCTAAAACAAATTAAAAACTACGCCAGGCCGGCCGCACAAAATAAATAGGTCTTCAAGGCCTGACGGAAAAGGCGTAGGTCGATGATCGTCCGTAGGTCAGGGGATAGGTCATTCCAGAGGGCAGGGGCTGCCACAGAGAAGGCTCTCCCCCTGGGGGTCACCAGCCAACATTATTTAGCCAACGGCACCCTGAGGAGGCCCTCTCTGTGAGAGCGAATTGGTCGGTGGGAGGTATTTGGTAGCAGGAGGCGGTCTTGAAGATAACCAGGTCCCTTGCCATTGAGCGCTTTAAAGATGGTTACTAGTACCTTGAAGCGCACCCGGAAAGCCACAGGCAGCCAGTACAGCTCGCGTAGGAGAGGTGTCACGTGGGAGCATCTAGAAGCTCCCAAAATCCCTCACG
This sequence comes from Rhabdophis nuchalis, assembly GCA_039707465.1. Taxonomy (NCBI): domain Eukaryota; kingdom Metazoa; phylum Chordata; class Lepidosauria; order Squamata; family Natricidae; genus Rhabdophis; species Rhabdophis nuchalis. The sequence continues at coordinate 68,920,061 of CM077647.1, forward strand.
CAGCCACATTCTGAACTGACTGGAGTCTCCGGGTGCACCTCAACGGAAGCCCCAAGTAGAGGGCATTGCCTGGAGGATGAAAATGGAAGAACGGAGGGGGCCGCGGCCCTGCCCACTGGGGGCCAGGGAGGAGGACAAGAAGACACAATTGCCAAGAGACTTAGATCTCAAAAATGACTTTTTTCAGTATAGTATAACTTTTGTTTGGATGTTGGTATATGATTGCTAGCACAGATTTTACAATGATGTATGCATTTCTTTCCACTTTGTAGTACTATTGAAAATTATGTATTATCTATATTTTCTTATGAAGCCTCGGAAGGGGTCAACGATGTCGACGTGAAAGTTCTCAAAATATCTTTTTTACACCTTACCTTTACCCCATTTATTAAAAAAAAATTAAAACTCAATAAAACTTTTTCAATATAGAAGCTCCCAGAATCCCCCACGCGGCCGCATTCTGAACTAACTGGAGCCTCCCGATGCACCTCAAGGGAAGCCCCATGTAGAGAGCATTGCAATAGTCCAGATGGGAGGTGACGAGGGCTTGAGTGACCGTGTGTAGAGCGTCACGATCCAGAAAGGGGCGCAACTGGCGTATCAGGCGAACCTGATAAAAAGCCCCCCTGGCCACGGCTGTCATATGATCTTCTAAAGAGAGCTGCGAGTCCAGGAGGACGCTCAAGTTGCGAGCCCTCTCTGTAGGGGCCAATCACTTATCCCCAATAGCCAGAGATGGCAGCAACTGGCTATATCGTGACGCCGGAAGCCACAGCCACTTGGTCTGTAAGAGAAAGTGGGTCCATCTGGAAAGGTATTTTTCTCTTTTTAAAAAATACTCTGCCTAAATAAACTTTTTTTCTTTAAGTAAAACCAAATCCTTTAAACAAAATAAATAAGTGGTGGAATCAACCTACTTTGGATTGATCTGGAAAGTTTTTTTCCCCCCCTTGTAACTGTGGATTGAAACACTTGTATCTGCTTTTTTTTCTCTCTTAAAGTTAATGGATTATTTTTCCCTCTTCTGTTTTTAGCTACTATTTTTGGAGCCTTGGATTAAAGCTTTATTTTTATTTTTAGAATTCTTCTTATGTCTTGCTACTAAAATTCCAATAGGAACTTTACTTTTTCTTTTTTCTTATAACAAAGAGAGACACATTAGAAAGTGAAAAGTAGCAACACTGCCACTGGAGGTTAGAGGCTGAACCTGTGGAGACAATGTATTTTTTCTTTTTGGAGAATGTTGATTACTGGGATGAAGGGCTTATAGTCTGTTTATAGAACTGATAAAGATTCAAGGGCATGAATTGTTTTTTACAGTTGCTCTTTGAAAATTCTTTAGTTAAAGGAAGGGGAAGAACCCTTCCCCATTGAAGAGTACAACAAAACCAGTGACATAAATTAATTTGAAAAGAAAAGATAAAATAGGCCTTTGACCAGGGTGGCAATAGGGATTTTTTTTTTTTTTTTTTTTTGGGCAACATGATTCAATACCTGGATGAGGACACTTTGGAATACCAAAATTTCCTGGCTGGAATTTTAAACCTTTTGGAAGGATATAGAAGAATTGATGGGAAACTGGGGAAACTGGGAAAACTGGTTCTTATTGCAACAAAACATGAAGAGTTGGAGGTCCCAAAAATCAAAGAGAAGGAAGAAAATGTAGAAGATAAAGAGATACCCCTCTCAGATGACGATAAAGATAAGATAACAGAGGATTTTGCTAATGGATCAAAAGTGGGAAAAAGCAGAAAGATGGGAATTTTGAAAAGGGAACCTGAAGAATTTAAACTCCACCTCACTCTCCAAGAAGAAGAGGGGGAAAAAAAAAGAACTGATGGATGTAAGAGGAGAAACTCTTCCAGAAACATGTTTGATAACCAAATATAGACAACTTTTAATGACAGAAGGAGGGCAACGACACTCCTAAGAAAGCAAATCTACCTGCCTGCTTGTGGAGGAGTGAAGACTGGTCAACATCAAGAGCTTCCCTGAGGATTTGTGAAGGGGGGAGGCTGTTTTCCTCATGTCGCTGAAGAAACTATCAATTAAGAGTTTAGATGTGCTTCTGTGTGAGTTGGGAGTGGGAGGAATTTGGACTATTCGTTCCGGGCAGGGGCACCAGCAACCCTTTTGAACTTCTTGAAAGCTGCTGAAAGCTGCTGAAAATTCAAAGCTGCTGAAAGCTGCTGAAAATTCAAACAAACAACGTCCCGGCTTCATCAAACCTGGATTCATGGCCTTTGATTCGGGTGCAGCTGTTTCTCCCCTCCTGCCTGCTCTGCTAGCCTATTCCAGCAAACACTTTCTGACAGCGTTTCTGTCTGCTCTGACGACCTGTTCCAGCAAACACTTCTTGCTGACTCTCTGCAGTCTGCAGCAAACCTGGATTCATGGCCTTGGCGGAGCCTCGCCCTCTGCCTCCACCACGACCTTGTGACCGCTGGACGTGGTGGATGGGCCAAGAGTTTTCACATGTGGACGGGACACGTGGCGTATCAGCTCAATGTTCTGCAGGCCCCACTGGAGTGGACATGGTTTATTGGTAATCTTCAATTATGGCTTTTAAAGACAGTTCATATCAAGGCGGTGTTTTTCCTGCTGACAATTCATCTCCTCACAGACTATTATTAACGTATTCAGCAGCTGAGCTCTGTGCCCTGCAGAAGTCCCCCCTCTCGCAGGTTTGGCCCTCAGCTCTAACGAGGGCCCACCTTGATGAGGGGTTTGTTAACCAGGAGAGATGGTCAAAGCAAAAATTAAGGGGTTTTTAAATTAGATTTTTAATCTGTGTTTTAAGGGGTTCCAGGGAGGGGGGGGCAAATTAAGACTAGGGTGGTGTGTGAGAGGGAAAAACCACTAGGGATTGTCTCCAGGCTGGCTAACGGTCCCGACGGGGAGAGCGCAGTGTCTAGAATTGGGGAGGGGGTGAAGGTCTGTCCAACAGAGGGCTATTCTATCGGGACTGTGTGTGGGAGGGGCAGGTATGGCGGGAGCCGAGGGCCATATTACTTAAGGGGAGGGAGCACCCGCTACTTGTGAGCGGTGGCACGCTCCGGCCCTCATGGCTCCTCTTGCAACCCAGGGGGTTCAGGATCTCAGGGCCTGGGCCTTTGGCTGATGTTGTGTAATGTCAGGTCCATGGTTAATAAAGCCCCACTCATTCACGATCTGGTTTTGGAGGGGGGGCGGACCTGGCAGGTATTACGGAGACCTGGCTGGGCCAAGAGGGGGGGTGCCTCTCATTGAAATGTGCCCACCGGGTTACCATGCATTTCATCAACCACGAGCCCAGGGTCGGGGTGGGGGGGTGGCGGTTATTATAAAGGAGGGCCTGGACCCAAGGGAGACCACTGTGCTGCAGACTGCCGGTTGTGAGTCCCTGTGTGTGAAGTGGGGTCATGGGAGGCAGCTGGGCTTGCTGATTGTGTACCTGGCTCCCTGCTATATATCAGCAGCCCTACCCGAGCTTCTCAATGTGATAGCCGAGATGGCGGTTGATACCCCCAGGCTGTTAGTCATGTGGGATTTCAACCTGCCATTGATAGGCGAAGCACCTGAGATGGCACGGGAGTTCATGGCCTCCATGACAGCTATGGACCTGACCCAGTTAGTTCATGACCCCACCCACACTGGAGGACACACACTATTTTTAACTCTGTATTTTGTATTTGTTTGTGGTTTATTTGTATTTTTAATTGCCTGTGCCCCGCCTCGAGTCCCCTTGGGGAGAGAGAGCGGGATATAAATTAAAATTATTATTATTATTATTATTATTATTATTACTGGACTTAGTTTTTGCCTCCGGCCAGTGGTTGAGTGATCTTGGTTTAGGGGAAATAGTCATTGAACCCCCGCCTCCGACTGGTGTAGTTCAGACGGGTTGACGGAGGCAGGTCTTGAGTCTGTCATCTGGGAAGAGTTCGATCCTGTGACTCCTGAGGACATGGACAGGATGCTGGGGTGGCTGAACGCCACCACATGTTTATTGGACCCGTGTCCCTCCTGGTTGGTACTGGCCTTCCGGGAGGGGACACAAGGCTGGCTCCAGGGATTTGTCAACGCTTCTATGAGTGAGAGGTTTCTGCCGGCTGCCTTGAAAGAGGTGGTGGTGAGGCCCCTCCTCAAGAAGTCCTCCCTGGATCCGGCTGTGTTGACTAACTACCGTTCCAGCATCGCGATATAGCCAGCTGGTACCATTGCTGGCCATTGGGGGCAAATTATAAGCCCCCACAGAGAGGGGGCACAATTTTGGTGTCCTCCTGGACTCCCGGCTGTCATTAGAAGATCATTTGATGGCCGTGGCCAGGGGGGCTTTTTATCAGGTCCGCCTGATACGCCAGTTGCGCCCCTTTCTGGATTGTGACACTCTACGCACGGTCACTCAAGCCCTCGTCATCTCCCACCTGGACTACTGCAACACTCTCTACATGGGGCTCCCCTTGAGGTGCACCTGGAGGCTCCAGTTGGTGCAGAATGCGGCTGCGCGGGGGATTCTGGAAGCCTCAAGATGCTCCCATGTGACACCTCTCCTGCGCGAACTGCACTGGCTGCCTGTGGTTTTCCGGGTGTGCTTCAAGGTGTTGGTAACCACCTTTAAAGCGCTCCATGGCATGGGGCCTGGTTACTTGCAGGTCCACATTCTGCTACTGAATACCTCCCACCAACCAGTCCGCTCCCACAAAGTGGGCCTCCTCAGGGTACTGTTGGCCAAACAATGTCGGCTGGCGACCTCCAGAGGGACAGCCTTCTCTGTGGCAGCCCCTGCCCTCTGGGGTGCCACAGGGGTCAGTCCTCTCGCCTCTCCTGTTCAACATCTATATGAAGCCATTGGGTGAGATCATCCGTGGTTTCGGGGTAGAGTTCCATCAGTACGCTGACGATACTCAGCTGTACATCTCTATCCCGCACCACCCCAATGATGCCGTGGAAGTAATGTCCCGGTGTCTGGAGGCCATGCGAGTCTGGATGGGGAGAAACAGGCTGCAACTCAACCTATCCAAGACTGAGTGGCTGTGGCTTCCGGCGTCACGATATAGCCAGCTGGTGCCATCGCTGGCTATTGGGGGCGAGTCATTGGCCCCTACAGAGAGGGCTCACAACTTGGGTGTCCTCCTGGACTCTTGGCTGTCTCTAGAAGACCATATGACAGCCGTGGCCAGGGGGGCTTTTTATCAGGTTCGCCTGATATGCCAGTTGCACCCCTTTCTGGATCTTGACACTTTATGGATGGTCACTCAAGCACTCATCATTTCCCGTCTGGACTACTGCAACGCCCTCTACTTGGGGCTTCCCTTGAGGTGCACCCGGAGACTCCAGTCAGTTCAGAATGCGGCTGCGTGAGGGATTTTGGGAGCATCTAGATGCTCCCTCATGACACCTCTCCTGCGCGAGCTGCACTGGCTGCCTGTGGCTTTCCGGGTGCGCTTCAAGGTATTAGTAACCATCTTTAAAGCGCTCCATGGCAAGGGACCTGGCTATCTGCAAGACCGCCTCCTGCTACTAAACACCTCCCACTGACCAGTCTGCTCCCACAGAGAGGGCCTCCTCAGGGTGCTGTCGGCCAGGCAGTGCCAGCTAGTGACCCCCAGGGGAAGAGCCTTCTCTGTGGCAGCTCCTGTCCTCTGGAATGACCTACCCCCTGACCTAGTTCCGTCGGGCCTTAAAGACCTATCTGTTTCGTGCGGCTGGCCTGGCATAGTTTTTTAAATTGTTTTAGTTTTTAAATTGTTTTAGTAAGGGTTTTTTAACTGGATTTAGATCAGGCCAATCTATTTAATATATTTTTAATTGTATTTTTAATTGTATTTTATACTCTATATTATTGATCTTATTATTGCCTGTACACTGCCCTGAGTCCCGCAAGGGAGAAGGGCAGTCTAAAAATTTAATAAATCCTAAATCCTACTTCAGAGTTGCTTTGAATAGTAAAGTGCTGAAAGACAGTTATAAGAATTTTACAATGGAAAACAAAACAAAAAAAGTCTTAAGCTACAAATGGCAAGAGAGATAAGACTGTTTCGCTATTGGAAAGACACTGGCTGATTTTGAAAGCTGATAATAAAAGATCAGTCACCCCTTGATGATTAATAAGTAGAAATTTAGTAATTTTATAAATTATTTTAATAATAATAATAATAATTTTATTTGTATACCGCATCCTCTCCCCAAGGGGACTCGAAGCGGTGCACAGGGAAAGATTAAAATACTATAAAAAAATACATAAATAGAATAAATAGGATAAGTAAAAAACAAATTAAACTAAGATTATCCCTGTGCTAAAATCCCCAATTATAATTAGCTACAATCCCCTAACACCCTATTAGGCAAAGACTAACCTAGGCCGGCCAAGCAGAAAAAGTGTGTTTTAAGTTTTTGACGGAAGGAGCGGAGGTCCGTGGTTGTTCTGATTTCGGGGGGAAGGTCGTTCTAGAGGGCTGGGCCCGCCACAGAGAAGGCCCTTCCCCTGGGCGTCGCCCGCTGGCATAGCCTAGTGGACGGCACCCGGAGAAGTCCCTCTCTGTGGGAGCGAATCGGCCGTGAGGATGTATGGGGCAGGATCCGATCCCGCAGATAACTAGGTCCCGTGCCATGGAGCGCTTTAAAGATGACAACTAGCACCTTGAAGCACACCCGAAAGACGACAGGCAGCCAGTGCAGCTCGCGTAAGAGCGGTGTTATATGGGTAAACCTAGAGGTTCCCATTATTGCTCGCGCGGCTGCATTCTGGACCAGCTGAAGTCTTCGGGTGCACCTCAAGGGGAGCCCCATGTAGAGAGAGTTACAGTAGTCCAGTCGGGATGTCACGAGGGCATGAGTGACTGTGCAGAGGGCATCCTATCCAATAGGGGGCGCAACTGGCGTACCAGGCGAACCTGGTAAAACGCCCTCCTGGCCACGGCTGTCACTTGATCTTCCATGGATAGCCGGGTATCCAGGAGGACACCCAAGTTACGCGCCCCATCCACAGGGGTAAGATGTTCGTCCCCTATGGCCAGTGATGGAGTCAACTGGTTGAATCGGGCGGCCGGAAACCACAGCCACTCGGTCTTGGACGGGTTCAGTCTGAGTCTGTTACTTCCCATCCAGGCCCGCACGACTTCCAGGCACTGGCACATCACCGCTACGGCATCGTTGGGGTGGTTTGGGGTAGATATATACAACTGCGTGTCGTCAGTGTAGAAGTGGTACTCTACCCCAAAACCACGGATGATCTCACCCAGCGGCTTCATATATGTGTTGAACAGGAGAGGCGAGAGGACCGACCCCTGAGGCACCCCACATGTGAGGGGTCTCGAGGTCGACCTCTGCTCTCCTGCCAACACAAATTGCAATCGACCGGAGAGGTAGGAGGAGAACCACCGTAAAACGGTGCCTCCCACCCCCAACCCCCCCAGCCGATGCAATAGGATACCATGGTCGATGGTATCAAAAGCCGCTGAGAGGTCTAATAGGACCAGGATGGAGGAACAACCCCCATCTCTGGCCCTCCAGAGATCATCTACCAACGCAACCAATGCCGTCTCGGTGCTGTGCCCGGGCCTGGCGCGGGTCCAGATAATCAACTTCCTCCAGGTGATGGGGAAACTGTTGTGCCACCACACTCTCTACAACCTTCACCAAAAAGGGAAGGTTGGAGACCGGACGGTAGTTAACCAATAATGCTGGGTCCAGAGAGGGCTTCTTCAGGAGGGGCCTCACGGTGGCCTCTTTAAGGGAGGCAGGCAAGAAACCCTCACTCAGAGAAGCGTTGACAACCTCCTGGAGCCAGCCTCGTGTCGCCTCCCAGGATGCCAGTACAAGCCAGGAGGGACATGGGTCCAATATACATGTGGTGGCTTGCAGTCGCCCACGTAACCTGTCCATATCCTCGGAAGTAACAGAGTCAAACTCTTCCCAACAAACTGTCTCAAGACCCGCCTCGTGGGATCCCACTGGGCTATCAATGGAGACTAGCTCGTTCTGAATCTGAGCAATTTTCTCCTGCAGATAAATCCCAAATTCCTCTGCTCTACCCTGTAATGGGGTTTCCCGCACCCTCTGTTGAAGGAGGGAGCGGGTCACCCTAAACAGGGCGGCAGGGCAGTTATCTGCGTATGCTATGAGAGTGGCACAATGATGACGTTTGGCCACTCTCAGCGCCCCAAGGTAAGTCCGTAAATGGGCTCTCACCTGTGTTCGGTCAGATTCAGATCGAGTAGATCTCCATCTTCTCTCTAGGCATCTCTTGTGGCATTTCATCACCCTTAGCTCCTCAGTAAACCAAGGAGCCAGGGTGGCTCACCGCCGCATGAGAGGCCGCAAGGGCGCGACCCGATCCAAGGCTCCCGTGGCCACATTATTCCACGCGGCCACGAGGTCCTCCATCGGGGCGCGGGTCAGGGGTACAGGAAGTGGCCCAAGCGCCGCCTGGAACCCATCAGGGTCCATCAGGTGCCTGGGGTGGAACCAAATAGGTGACTCGGGTTCCGCCTCCCCGCGGTGGGGAGTAGCGATTGGAAAGTTGAGCCGGAGAAGTGAGTGGTCTGACCATGACAAGGGCGTGATGACTATGTCCCCTATACCCAGATCACTCTTCCATTGGCCAGAGACAAAGATCAGATCCGGTGTATGTCCACCCTCGTGGGTGGGGCCTTGAATTAATTGGGTCAGGTCCATGGCCGTCATGGAAACCATGAACTCCCGAGCTACCTCGGATGATTCACCCGCCGATGGCAGGTTAAAGTCCCCCATGACTAAAAGTCTGGGGGTCTCAACTGCCACCGTAGCGATCACCTTGAGGAGCTCGGGCAGGGCTGCTGTTACATAGCGGGGAGCCAGGTATACAACCAGCAAGCCCAACTGCCTCCCTAGGCCCCACTTCACGCAGAGGGACTCACAACCGGTGGTCTGTGGCACACTGGTCTCTCTCGGCTCCAGACCTTCCCTAACAATAACCGCTACCCCACCACCCCTGCCTAGGGCCCGGGGCTGATGAAAAGCGCGGTAACCTGGTGGGCATATTTCAACGAGGGGGAGTCCTCCCTCGTGGCACAACCAGGTCTCCGCAATTCCTACCAGGTCCGGCTCCCCCTCTGACACAAGGTCATGGATGAGGGGGGCTTTGTTGACCACGGACCTGGCGTTGCAAAACATCAGCCGCAGACCCTGGCTCTGTACTCCCTGACCACCTAGCCTGCGGGGGTTGTGGCACTTGACCGTTTGCAACCAACGGTTCCGTGCCCCCAACCGGGAGGATAGAACTTGTCTCCCCTCGGACTTGTCTCCCCTTAGATTGCTTTTGAAGGATTATTAGTTAATAAATATCGAATTAGAATAAGAATAATGAAATAATAATGGACATAGCTTAATGATACACACACACACACACACACACACACACATATATAATTGTTCCACAACACCCTATTAGGGCCCCAATTAAGGGAGGAGACATACTGTTTTCTTTTCTACCTTTCGGCTCATCACCAGAGACCATCTAAATAGAAAGCCATGAGTTCTGTTGTGTGATTTTTTTAAATATGTGTGTTAGTTTTATGAGCTGATCAATAAATAAATCAGGGAGACTACTATAGATCCATTTCGAGCTTTTTAGCTCTCATCAGCTAGCCATATTATTACTGGGATTTGAACCAGGGCTGTATTGCATATCAGGCAAGAGCCTTTAGCCATTCAGCCAGCCAGGTTCTCTTATTGCATCATCCTCCCTTAATTGGGGCCCTAACAGGGTGTTGTGGAACAATTATAGATATTAATCCTCCTGTCTCAGCTGATGCAATAAGAGAACCTGGCTGGCTGAATGGCTAAAGGCTCTTGCCTGATATGCAATACATCCCCTGTTCGAATCCCAGTAAGGGTATGGCTAGCTGATGAGAGCTTAAAAGCTTGAAATAGATCTATACTAGTCTCTCTGATTTATTTATTGATCAGCTCATAAAACTAACACACACATACACACACACACACACACAAAACCATTAAGGAATGTTAAAAGATATTGTTTAATAAAAAAAGGGGGGTAGAAATATTGTTATTTGATTTTTAGGTAGAACACGTTTATAAAGTATAAGGTTATTGGAGGTTTCTTGAATAGTCAATGAATGTCATTTTGTGGCTATGATTATGAGTGTGAATTATTAGAGGGAAAAGCATGTTTAAATAAATGTGGTTAAAGGAGAACCTTGTATAGGGATATTAAGATATTCAATGAATTTTTGATTTAATGTGTGCAATTTAATATGAATAATGATGGTGGAAGAAATGCATGAGAGCTATATGTAACCAATCGATACGCTTTCTACAGGATGTAATAAAGGATGATTTTTTTCTTTTTCTTTTGTTTAATTAAAAATAAAAAGAATTATTATATAAAAAAAACAATAAATCTAAATAGAAAACCACTCCCAAAATCCTGTTTTAAAATGACTGATGAAATAGACCTAAAAGATGTCTGGAGAGAGAGAAACCCTACCAAAACAACAATATACTTTTTACTCAAATAGACATTTATCATGTTCTAGATTCAACATGATATGGGTTACAACGGAATTGGTCTGTAACATACAAGAAATTGAGATTGAAACAGATACTTGGGCAGACTACAATCCAATGACAATTAAATGGAAAGGAAAAGATCTAGATGGACATTAAACAATACCATATTAATGGAGGACAAAGTTTTTGTATCTACCAAATACATAAGATTAAGAATGCCTAGCAAGAAATTTGGCCCAAAATTTCTAGGTCCCTTCCCAATAGTGAAGATAATTAATCCAGTTACAGTTCAACTCAGTCTACCCAGAATTCTAGGGAAAATTTACCCAAGTATTTCATTGTAGCTTGTTGAAGCCAGTAATTGGGTCCAGCATAAGATTTACTAACTTTGAATTTAGACAATGGGTCCTAAAAAACCACCAATGGGCAAATCATTTTTGGGCCTCCCTCAGCAACTTCAAACCCAAGTATGCAGCAACCGAAAATTACTTCATTGTTATAAAATAAACTGCAGGAGAGAGTTCGAAAAAATTATCTACTAATCAAATGCTTCAGGAAATTATGAGAGGTCAAAATGAATTAAGGAAAGAGTTAGCAGACTTCAAAGATGAAATCAGAGCAATTCAAAAAGACATAACAGAAAACAGACAGAGAATTGTGGCGTTGGAGGGAGAGGCAGCTGAGATGGGGAAAGAGGTTAAGGAGATCCGAAAGGGGAATTTAGATCTGGAAAATTTTATGTCTAAAATAGAATTGGAAAGAATGTCCTTTTTTCTTAGGTTTCAGAACTTACCAGAAACAGAAAATGAAGATCTTAAAGACATTATGAGTACAATTCTAGCAGAATACCTTAAGAGAGATAAAGAACAACTGTGGTGGGATATGGATCTGGTTTATAGAATTAATTCAGCATATGCTAGAACTCATAATGTTCTAAGAGGGGTACATGTCAAATTTCTCAGGAGGACCACGAGGGATGAGCTACTGGAGGCCCAAAGAGGGGGACTTTTAAGATATCAAGATAAAGAAATTACCATTCTAAAACAAATTCCGAAAAAAATAAGAGACATGAGGAGGAAATATTCCTTCTTGTCAAAGAAACTATATAACAGAGGAGTTTGGTTTAGATGGTTATCGCCAGAGGGAATGTTGATTTTCTGGGAGGGAAGCAGAATTAAGATTAAGACAGTAAATGAGGCGAAAGCCTTTATTAAAAAACATTCTTCCCTTCTAGAAGATAAAGATAGTGGAGACGGGGAAAAGAGCAGCAAGACAGAAGATATGGGAATGGAGGGGGCTATGCCTCCACCTGTGGACAAGGAGGAGGGAGCAATATTGACAAGGCTCAGGTCACAAAAGTAATTGTATTTGAAATATATTGAAAATGTCAAAGAAAGAAATGATTGAACATACAGTTAATATAAAGTAAGAAATCTGTTTATGCTTATCCTTTATATGTTATACTTAAAATTGTAAACCTGTGAGATTTGGGGGGATTTCTACTGCCAGCATGGGAGCTACCAAAATTTTCTATGTACCTATATATCCTTTTCCCATAAAGGTCATAAAAGCAATAAAACTTTTACATTAGTGGGGAATTGGGAGGGGGAATAGTAAGGAGTAGAATGTGATGTTGTCAAAATAAAATTCCTTTCTAGAATCCAAGGTCATCTTTTGTCTCTACATCTCTGCACCTGACCGGAACTGGATGGATGGAAATGCCAGCATGGCAGTAGAAGATTGGACCATGTGATGGACTTGTGGGTGTGGGGGCAGGATCTTGAACCTTCAACTGGGTGGAGAAAACCAGGAAGCTTTCAGGTTTGGGTTTTTTCCAGATGTGCCAACATGACTCTCTTAATAAACTTTGAGCAATACTTTGCCTTTGACTTTGATTTAATTTTGGATGTTATTTGGAACTCTGACCCCCTCTTTCCAAGCAGCTGTTTAGGGCAAGACTCAAAACTCCCTTTAATGGTTTATGGTTTATGGTTTATTAAATTTATATACCGCACCCTTTCCCAAAAGGGACTCGGGGCGGTGCACAGGAAATTTAAAAACATATATAAACATAACAATATACAAAATATAAAACCAAATTAAATTAATACCCTGTGCTAAAAAATTTAAATATGTTAAAACAATATCCCTAAAACCAATTTAAAACAATTTAACTGCAGACTGTGGGCTAGGTGATATAAGTTAGGCCAGGCCGGCCTGTTGGAAAAAATAAGTTTTAAGGTTCTGGCGGAAGGAGTGGAGGTCCATGATCGTTCTCAGTTCGGGGGGTAAGTCGTTCCAGAGAGTTGGGCCCTCCACAGAGAAGGCCCTTCCCCTGGGCGTCGCCCGCTGGCATTGCCTAGTGGACGACACCCGGAGAAGTCCCTCTCTGTGGGAGCGAATCGGCCGAAGGGATGTATGGGCCAGGATGCGATCCCGAAGATAACTAGATCCCGTGCCTGTTGCTGACCAGGCAGGATCCGTGGAGTCTTTCCCACAGACAAAAGCATCTGTCGCTGACAAGGTAGTGGCTCTTCAGGCTCTGTCCAATGGCTGGGTGAGCTGGGAATATCTTCGTGGTTGCCAGAATTATTGGGAGAAAAATGCCTCCCAATGAGGTTTCTTCCAACTGGGAAACAATGAACTATGTTTTGAAGAATGAATGGAAAGAGCGTTGGTACTTACCTGATACGCCTCTTCTAATAAGGGGGGAGATAGCATCCATGTATGGGTTAAACCTATCCACACTCTGATTGTCATAATATTAAATAATTAACTAGGCATGGTATATAACCCCCTATGGAGTAGCCACACCCAGTTTTCGACGAAGAAAAGAATACAGACTCACCGGTACGAACCAACTCCTTTAGCAAGAAAAATCCAACAGTAACACTACCAAGAACAACAAGAGCCAGACACCAAACACAGGCAGGGCTGAACGAGAAAGGGATGGGCCGGATGCTATCTCCCCCCTTATTAGAAGAGGCGTATTGTGTTCTAAGCTGTCATGAGCTGCGCCTGCGCAGCAGTTACCAGTTTTGGCGGGGTTCACGCAGCCAGCGGATTGGCGGAGCCATCTGACAGCTCGCTATAAAAGCAAGCTGTCAGACGGCAGCCGCAGCTGTTGCCTGTCAGAGAGCTGAAGTTACTTGTGTTGCCGTTTGTTAGGAATAAACGTGTTAGCAATTTATTCCTCTGCCTGAGCCTCAGTTATTCGGCACCCACATTTGTTCTGTTCGCGCATGCGTAATCTTGGAGATACGCCGGCCGGCGCCTGACTCTTCTGGAGCGCCGTAACTCAGGCCCGGCTTCCGCGGCTGGTGGAAAGACTTCGCTCCCTGCTCCGGCCTGGGCCCCTGTCACTGGATGATGACCAATTGGATCCGCGTTTGCAGGTAAGGTGCCGGTCGCCGGTTCTGGGCGAGTTTCGCTGTCTCCCCTGCCGCTCTCGCTGTTGCTTCTTTGTCTGGGTTCTGGGTTCTCGCTGTTGCTTCTTCGTCTGGGTTCTGGGTGCCCCTGCGCCTTCGGGTTGGACGGTGACTGCCCACGTCTCGTTCGTAGCTGGTCGCAATGCCGGCGCCAAACGCGTCCGTCGGCAACTGTCACCCTGTAAGAGCAGGGTCCAGTTTGATCAATGACGGTGCCCGGCAACCAGAGGGGATAACCATCATAATTCCTAACATACACTCGTTCCCCAGGGCTAAAACTACGGGCCGCTCCAGAGTAATCGAGGGGTTTGTCTTGCGAGTAGGAGGGGTGTAGCCTATCTAGGCACGTCCGGAGCCTCCTTCCCATGAGGAGCTCGGCAGGACTCTTGTTGGTGGTAGGGCACGGGGTAGAATGATGGGCAAGGAGGAACGTATCAATGCGGTCCGGCCAACTAGCAGGTCCCATTCTAGCTAGCGCCTCCTTGGGCGAGCGCACCATGCATTCGGCCAAACCATTAGAGGCGGCATGATACGGGGCGATGAGGGCGTGTCGGATGCCCAACGAAGCTAGGAAACCCTCAAAGGCAGCGGAGGTCAACTGGGGCCCGTTATCTGAAACGAGCACATCGGGCAGCCCATGAGTGGCGAATAAATGCCGTAGCGCCCGTATTACGGCATCGGAAGTGGTGGATGTCGTTTTAATAACTTCCAGCCATTTGGAATAGGCGTCCACCACGACTAAAAACACCTGGCCCTGGAAGGGGCCAGCAAAATCAATATGCACGTGAGCCCATGGAGCCGAAGGCCGTTCCCATTCCCTGGGGTTGCTTTGGGGGGCATGGGGCGGGACTCCTGATATTGGGGACACGAGGCCACCCAGTCGGCTATGTCTTGGTTGAGCTTAGGCCACCACATGTAACTGCGCCCCAGGGCTTTCATTCGTACGATGCCTGGGTGGCTACAGTGAAGAGTTTTTAACACCGCAGGCTGTAGAGGTGGAGGGACAATGACCCTATGGCCCCATAGTAGGCAACCGCTCTGAGAGGAGAGTTCTGCCAGACGATTCTTAAAAGGCTGGAACTCGGCCGGTAAAGGATCCCTAGGCCAACCCCGTTTAACCCAATCTAACACCCGGCAAATTACCTTATCCTTGGCCAATTGCCGGGCAATGTCAGCAGCCGATATAGGCAGGTCAAGCTCTGAGATCAGGAACACCGCAGAAGCAGGGGCTGGATCTTCGAGCTCTTCTGGCAAGGGGCAGCGACTGAGAGCGTCAGCATGGGCAATTTGCTTCCCTGGGCGGTGGAGGAGGATGTACTGGTATGCGGCGAGGAAAATGGTCCATCGGGTCATCCTTGGTGATAAGACTTGAGGCGTTTGCTTGTCCCCTGCTAGCAGTCCTAGCAGCGGCTTGTGATCAGTAATGATTTGAAATTCGCAGCCGTAAAGGTAGTGGTGGAATCGCTTTACGCCGGCCACCACTGCCAGCGCTTCTTTGTCGATCTGCCCATAAAGTCTTTCGGCAGAGGAAAGTGTTCTCGAGAAATAAGCCACGGGTACTTCAGACCCATTTGGTAGCCGATGGCAGAGGACCGCACCCACTCCGTAGGGAGAAGCGTCGCAGGCTAGGACAAGAGGCAGGTTTTCGTTGTATTGGGAAAGGACCGCGTTGGAGACCAGTAACTGTTTGACAGCCCTGAAAGCGGAGTCCTCCCGGCGGCCCCAATGCCAGGCAGCGGATTTGTCCAACAGCCTGTGCAAAGGTTCGGCCACTGAAGCCTTATGAGGCAAGAATAAGGCGTAGAAATTAAGGAGACCTAGAAAGGCTTGAAGTTCCTGCTTTGTCTTAGGTGTAGGAGCGTCTAGAATCACCCTGGATTTCTCCTTCGTTGGGTGCAGGCCGGTAGCGTCCACCAAGTAGCCGAGAAATTCGACCTGAGGAACAGCTATCTGGCATTTTTTGCGTTTTACCTTGAGTCCGGCGGAGTCGAAACGGGTTAGGACTGCGCGGATGCGTGACATCAATTCTGGGGTGGATTTAGCTGAGATGAGGACGTCATCGAAATATGGGACGACACCCTCTAGTCCATGTAGCAGCCTTTCCATTAAACTTTGGAACAACCCCGGGGCGATGCTGACCCCAAATTGTAGTCTGCGGCACTTGAACGCTCCTCGATGGGTAATAATTGTTTGGGCTTCCGCGGCCTCATCATCGACCAGCAATTGCTGGTATGCTTGGCCTAAGTCCAATTTGGCGAATATAGAGCCTTCACCCAAAGTGTGCAGCAGATGGTGAATGACAGGAACAGGGTAGGCATTGGCAGGTAGGGCACGGTTCAATGAGCACTTGTAATCGGCGCAGATCCTCACACTGCCATCCGGCTTCACGGGCACCACGATTGGGGTCTCCCAACGTGCGTGGTCCACAGGCTCCAGGACCCCTTGCGCGATTAGACGGTCTAATTCAGCATTAATTTAATTTGTTTTAAATTGGTATGTATTTTGTATTTTGTATATTTATTGTTTTTATTCTCCCTGTGCACCGCCCCGAGTCCCTGTGGGGAGAGGGAGCGGTCAATAAATTTAACTATTATTATTATTATTATTATCTACCTTCGGTTTGAGGGTGAGAGGAACCCTGCGAGGTTTTAAATGGACAGGCTGCACCAGAGGGTCGATGTTGAAAGACACGGCCGTGCCTTTGTAGGTGCCCAGCTTCCCGTCGAACACAGCAGGAAACTCACTGACGAGTGTGTTGAATTCGGCTGCCTGGAGGTGATGAATGCCTTCTATTCGGAGACCTAGGGCATCAAACCAGTCCAGCCCCAGGAGACTAGGCAAGGCTCCATCTACCACAGTCACTGGGAGCCGCCCCTTGAATTTCTTGAACTGGACGGCCACCGTTCGTGAGCCTATGATGGGAATACGGTTTCCCTGATAGTCTCGCAATGTCATCTTGCAGCCGGGAATACCATGTTTAGACAGCTGGGGAAGCAGTCTTTTGATGGTGCTCCATGATATAATGGACGTGGCCGACCCGGTGTCGACCTCCATGGTGCACGGCAGTCCTTCAATTGACACAGTCACGTTTATCTTCTGTTTGAGGGAATGACAAGAACATACAGATTGTACGTCTGACAGGACTTGAGCTGAGGATCCTTGTGAATAGTCGTCATCCACATAATGTTCCTTTCTATTTGTCCACCTTCTGCTGTCATAGTGGTCGGTGAGAGCACTCAAGAGCTGAGGAGCGCGGCAAACCTTGGCGATGTGCCCTCTTCGGCAGAACGCCTGTTTAAATTTGCATTCAGCTCTAGGATGGCTGCTACCGCAACCCATGCAAACAGGTCTGCCCGTGCTACGGCCTTTGGGCCAGCTCTTTTTCTTTTTCGCCTCTTTAAGGCGGTTTACTTCCTTCTCCTCACCGGACTTGGATCCTGTGCTCACTTCCTCTCGGTGCACGGAGAATCCTTCAGCTCCCCTGGGTAACACCAATGTAGCTTGATTGGCGAGTTCTGAGGCGCGCGCCTCAGCCAAGGCTGATTCGAAAGTGAGATCAGCTTTTGCTAGTAGCCGTCGCTATAACTTTAGGTCTTTCAGGCCGCACACAAGTCTGTCTAGCAGAGCGTCATCCAGATTCTTAAAATCGCAGTGTAGGGCTGCTTTTCTCAGAGCGGCCACGTACTGATGCACTGATTCGCCTTCAGCTTGATTCCGCCTATGGAAAGCGTGCCTGTGGGCGATCTTTGGAGGCGAAGGCGCATAGTGGCTTTTCAGTTCATGACAGCTTAGAACACAACAAGGCATATCAGGTAAGTACCAACGCTCTTTCTCAATAAGGGTGGAGATAGCATCCATGTATGGGACATACCAAAGCCCTGAAAAGAACCCACGGGAGGGTCGAGATCAGACCTGCCCCAATGAATGAGGACGGACAGACTGCAGAACCCAGCGGCCAAAGTTGGCCTCAGCCGAGGCAAACGTGTCCCGTGTATAATGCCGCACGAAAGGGGATGGAGAAGACCACGCTGCAGCCCTGCAAATTTCTCCCAGAGAAGCTTGCGTTGCCAAGGCCGAAGTCGTCGTTGCACTGCGTGCAGAATGTGCTGTGACTCCTCGAGGAACTGCCTTGTCACAAGCCGCATAGGCCTTCTCAATGCATTGACAAACCCATCGTCCCACACAGGAGACAGACACCTTCTTACCCAGGGAACCTGGCAGAAAGGAGACAAAAAGAGACTCCGACCTGCAAATAACAGCCATACAATCAATATACACATGCAAGGCATGCCTGACATCCAGCAAGTGCCACTGGTCCTCCGAGGTCTGCGCAGACTCTGCAGGAAAGCTGGGGAGGACCACCTCCTGAGCCCGATGGAACCAAGACCCCATCTTCAGGACAAAGGAGGGATCCAGACGTAGGACAATCCTATCTGCATAAAACTTGCACAAATCTGAAAAATCTCATTCCACAGTGTCGAGAGGGCACCTGTCAAAGAATCCAATACCTTATGTAAAGGAGTACCAAAGCACCCTTGAGAAACCTCTTGACCCTAGGATGTTGAGTCAAAGTTTGTGACTTACCGCACAAAAGTACAGAAGAAACTACTGATACCTGTCTCTCAATGGTAATAGGAGTCAACCCTTTGCCCAGGCCCACTTGAAGAAAGTCCGGGACCTGTGGGATAATGGCTTGTACTGGGTCAAAGTGGTTCATCAAACACCACTTACAAAAAGGGCCCCAGGTCGCACTGTATATGAGCTGCATGGAACATGGACGGGAAGCCTGAATAATCTGAATGACCCTGGAGGAAAAGTTGTCTCGTCTCAGGATGCTCCGCTCAAGCACTAGGTGTCAACTAGAGCCATTGAGGCTCCAGATGCTTCAGTGACCCGTGGCTGAAGGAAATAATCTCTTGGGGAATCCTCCAGAGCCTGTCCACTGATAGAGATCAAAGGCCGGCAAACCAGGGCTGCTGTGGCCAATGTGGGGTGATCATCCCCACCTCTTCCCCCTCCCGCAAGATCTTTTGAATGACTCTGGGAATCGGGCAAAGGCGGGAAGGCATAAAGGAGCCCCAGAGGCCATTGGCCGTGGAGAGCATCCACCCCCTCTGCGTTCTGCGAAGGAAACTGGGAATAAAATCTCGGGAGCTGAGTATTGAGGGGAGTTGCAAACAGGTCGACCTCTGGGCAGCCAAAAAGGTCCACAATTGCCTGGAAGATTGCCAGCTGCAGCTGCAATCCTGAATTGTCCACCTCAATCTGACTGAGCTGGTCAGCCCTGACATTGTTCACCCCCGCTATATGTTCTGTGGTTATTGAGAGCAAATTCCTCTCGGCCCAAAGACCCAAGCTCCTGGCCCCCAGCGTGAGGGACTTTGACCTGGTCCCCCCCTGCCTGTTATATGAGCTTTGGTGGCCATGTTGTCTGTGAGGACCAGAATATGTCTGCCCTTGACCGAAAAGCGAAATGGTTTGAGAGCCAAGTTGACCGCCCTGAGTTCCAACCATTTTATGTTGTGAGCTAGTTCCTCTTGGTTCCATCGTCCCTGTGCCATCTGCATATAAGGGAGACTAGTATAGATCTATTCCAAGCTATTTAGCTCTCATCAGCTAGTCATACCCCCACTGGGATTCTAACCGGGGCTGTATTACATGTTAGGCAGATGGTTTAGCCACTAAGCCACCAGGTTCTCAACTGAAGTTGGACACCCCCTCCGAGTAGGTTGGTGTCTGAAGTGACCGTGACTTGGTCTGGGATCCTGAAGAATTCCCCCTTGGGTATGGTAGATGATGTCCACCAAATCAAAGAGCAGGAGACTTCCGCTGGCAGAAGAACCTGGATCTGGGAGCAGCTCATGAGCCTTTGCTGAAATGGCAAAAGAAACCATTGAAGGTCTCTATTGTGAAGGTGCGCCCAGGGGACAATGCCAATGGCAGACACCATAGTGCCTAACAATTTGGATAAAGTAGCTAAGGATACTCTACGTTCCTTGAGAACCTGGAAAACCAACTCTCTCAAACTAGTTTGAATCAGCCTAGTGGTAGGCTATAGATAGCTTTTGGCCAGATTGATCGAAACCACCTGGCCTCGCAGGATCAACATGGTAATGTCTAAGTCCCTTGGGGCACCACTTACAGAAGAGGACTGTAGCAACAGGTCATCTAGGCAGCATTGGATTTGCACATGTACCTGTCTCAGGAACGCTGCCAATGTTACCATCACCTACCTGAATACTTGAGGCGCAGATGACAACCCGATGGGTAAGGCTCGGTACTGGAAGTGGCGCCCAAGGTAACAAAACCTGAGAAACTGTCGGTATTCAGGGGCTATAGGTATGTGCAGGTAGGCCTCAGTAAGGTTGATGGATGTGAGAACATCTCCCTGCCTAATACCCTCTGATATTGAGTACAGTGAACGCATCTTAAACCTGCGATAACGCACGTAGCGATCAAACTATTTCAAATCAAAAATAGTTCTGCAGCCGCCCCAAGCCTTTGGAATCCCAGAGAGAATGGAATAATAACCTTGACCCTGGTAAACTGGAGGCACCAGGTGGATAGCCCTAATGTCCAATAGGTGTTGAATGGTTTCCTGCATAAGGCGCCTCCGAGTCGGGTTATTTGAGACCTGATGGTTGATTGTACCCATGCATCGGAGGTAGAGGAGTCCCAACAATCCGCGAAATATGCCAAACATCTCCCGATGAGCTGGGCCCAGAATTAATTCTTGCAGAAGAAGAATGAAAGGGCCATTTCTGCTGTCTACCGCTCTGCTGCCTATCCAGTTGATATCTCTGGCTGGGGGCATAGCCTCCCTGGTACAGCCTGAAACCTGCTGAAATCAGACCCCTTAAAAGAAGATCTGTAGTCCTGATCCCAGAATAAAGAACCGTAGTCCTGACCACAGAAATCGGAGCCACGGGGGTAGGGCCCCACCCAGAAATTGCCCTTCCTAGGAGCTGTGAGAAGCACCTTCCGTTTGTCCTAATTCTCAATTAAGAAAAGATCAATACACGCACCAAAGAGGGACCCTCCAGCCAAGGGGGCTAACGCCAGGCGTCATATGTGGCGCGCATCAGCTTGCCACAGCTGCAGCCAAAGCAACCTGCGAGACGCTATGGATGAAGCAATTGCCCTGAAGGCAAACCTGGCTGTGGCTAAAGTGATGCCCGAAGAAAATTGGATGGCTGCCACCAGTTTGTTGATGTCCTGATGTGACCTGAAATCTGCTATTGGTGTTTGCTGTTGAAGATCCTGCAATCAAAGCAAAGAAGACCGTTAAAGAAGGAGGCAGTGGTAGCTGCTCTCACTGTCCAGGCAGCAGCCTGATGACCCCTTTGTAAGGTGAGGTCAGCCCTTTTCGTCAATTTCATTGTAACTTTAGTACAATGACAATAAAGATTATTATTATCATCATCATCATCATCATCATCATCATCATCATCATCATCATCATCCTCTGGCTTCAGAGGGTCCTCTGGTTCCCTGGGCATGTTTGCAGATGCATGTAGGGCTATGACCGGTGCATCAACAGTGGGTTGCAACAGCACCTGAACCATGTCCTTGTCCACATTAATGAACATTTTGCCAGTGGAAGTGGGCATAGAGCCAGATGCTGGAGATGCCCACTGGCACTTGACCAGGTCAAGAAGGACTTGGGGGTGGGAACGTGTCAGCCTCAATAGCCTGTTCCTCAAATATAGTCTCAGCAAAAAAGCCCAGCAGCAGCACCAGGGGTTCCGATGGCTTTTTGCCAAAATTGGCCGATGCCTTAGCTTTAAAGAGCAGACACTTAAACAATGAGGCTGAAACAAACTGAGAAGGAAGGCTTAGAAGGGCGTATGCCCTCATCCCCTGAAAGCTTCTCCTCTCTGATTTTGCCCTCTCCAGATTCAGACTCACTATTGTCCTGGGAAGAAACAGGGGAGACTCCTGACCATCTATCCCCACAGGAACTGCAGATGGAGGAGCAACCTGTGGCTGAATCTGAGGCTGTTGGAAAGCAGCAACGCTGCACTGCTGGAAAGCCCTGAACATTAGGTCCTGAAATTGCTCCCCCCCCCAAGTGGGGTAATTGAGCAGCACCAACCCCTGCGGATGTAGAGGGAAGAGGATGAGGTGAAGCCCCCATGGGGCAGTGCGTGGGGGCGACTGCCAACCTTGGCTAGAACCCCAGAGGCCTGAGGAGTCAATGGGGATCCCCAAATGGAGGGATCCTCTGCAGCTCTCCCAGGCGAAGAGAGTGCAGTCTGCCTCACCTTAGTGCTCAGGACAAGAGAAGACTTCTGGCTGCTGGTACTTTTATAAATGCTTTCTAGTGCCTCATGTCTCTGCTTCTCATACTTAAAGGCAGGCTTAGGGGATTTTGAACCCCAATTTGGCCCCTTTTGAGGCTTGTGGTTCCCCATGCTCTTTCTTCCCCTTTGCCTTGTGGCAATGGGGGCAATTACCACTGCAGGAGCCTCTGTTCCTTCCGTGGGGCCACTGGTCGTAGTCGTGAGTACCTGACTCCACTCATTGTCCTCTGAAGCTGAGGCGGCAGCCATTTTGGTTCTTGATTCAGGCAGGCTTCAAAATGGCCGTTCATGCCAAAGGCCACTGACAGAGGCTTGAATATAAAGTGAAAGAGCGGCCTTGCTGCAAAGAGCTGCTGCACGCCTGACCCCTTCTCCAAAACAGCCTTCAGAAGCTGACTTGGCTCTGTTCTTTTCCAAAAGGGGTAATAAAGAGGCACAATTTATTTAGGCCCAGTGGAACAGCCCTCACAGTTGACAGAGGCCTGTCAGTTGTGGGAAAGCCTGCACAGAATTAATTGATATTCTTTGCCCGAACAAGGCCTCACAGCCAAGGCTGTGGGTGCGGCCCGCCTCCTGAACGCCAGAAATCTTCCCTCCCCCACACCTGGCTTGACAGCAGCAGCTTTGGAAGACAGAAGACGTGGCGCGGGCAATAGAAGGACTCAGGCAGGAGGCTAGAGGGGTGGCTGACAAACCGAAGGCCTGGGCCCGTGGCTGCCAATGACAGGAAACTCTGAGTCCTGCTTGCTGCTGAGGTGTGGGGGGCCCTGTCTACTCACAATGCCACCAATCCTGACAGAAATAAGCACAGAAGGCCGAACACCAAGAGTTGGAACACCGAACAGTCCCAGAGCTGGACTGAGTCGGAAACTGGGTGTAGCTACTCCGTAGGGGGTTATATACCATGCCTAGTTAATTAATTATTTAATATTATGACTCAGTCCAATCAGAGTGTGGATAGGTTTAACCCATACATGGATGCTATCTCCACCCTTATTGAGAATAGCGAAGCAGAGCTGCCAGAAAGAAGTCTTTTAATGGCAAGAAACCAAGACGAGTGACATTAGCAAGGTTTCTTAGCTAGCTAGCCTGATTGACATCCAAACACAAGTTTGTATATTCTTTCTGAGCCTTTCAACTTAACACATGCTTTTGCTATTAAATCCTGTATTTGACAAGGTGCGTGCGCAGGCATAGTGGAGCTGAGCTGGGTCTTGCATGCCCACAGAGAGGATTCTGTGTCATCTGTGGCACACGTGCCATAGGTTCGCCTTCACAGGGCTATAGTTTCTTTTTGCATGAAGACCAATGCAAAGAATAAGTTAAGCAGCTCTACTTTATTTCTGCTGACTGTTACTTCCTTGCCATACTCTCTCTTTAGGGGACTGACTGTTTCCTTGATTTTTTTTCTTGTTATTTATATGTTGGAAGAAACTTTTTCTATTATGTTTGACTTTTGTTGCAAGTCTTTGTTCATTCTGAGTCTTTGCTTTCCTGACTTCATCTTTGCACATTCTGGCTATCTGCTGATATTCTGCCTTAGTTGTGTGTGTCTCTTTCCATTTTTTGTACTTGCCCTTTTTGTCTTTCAATTTGTCAGAGAGATCTTTGTGCAGCCATGCTGGTTTCTTCTTGGATTTCTTGTTTTTCTTTCTCAGTGGTATTGCGTTGGTCTGAGCTTTTATGATAATATTTTTCAGTTTCCTAAGATTCTTGAGTTGTTTTCCCCTTTAGTATTTTTATCCAACAAATCTTCATCCAAGTTCTCTCTGAGCTTATTAAAACCAGCTCTTTTAAAATCTAAGACTTTGGTACCATTATGTTCTATTGCTTGTGTTTGTATTATGTTGAATTCTAGTATGACATGGTGACTCTCAACCAAGTTTCCTGCAGTTTCAATTCCCTCTATCACTTGTTCTCTATTTATAAAAATTAAGTCCAGTATGGCTGTCCCCCTTGACCTGCTTTTCCCCAGATGCCTCTGAGCTACAAATGTGTAGGAAGCCCTGGAGATTACATTGGAAAAGCCATCTAGAAGTTATTAAGGAAACATCTGGTACCGAAACACAGGTAAGATGCAAAAACTCCAGATTGAAAAATATTGTTTCAAGCACTATTTTTTAAAAATGGTGAAGAGAAGGGATGGCTGAAGTTGGAATGGAAAAAAACTCAGAGATGTTCTAATATCCATCTACATTATTTACCTCCCTTATTTTCTAAAGTGGCAGGACTAACCAAATGAGACTGTAACCTTTTTTTATACTCTGATGCTAATTAATACTGGTTTTCAGCATGACCACCTCTCCTAGCAGGAAAAGAATTTGCTTTAAGCTCATTTAGTGTGAAAACTGCCCCCTTGGTTTTTAAACTTAAGCTTGAGTATAAAAACAAGGAAAATGTCAGACTGGCACAGGTTTCCTTTGGAGAGGGATCCATAAAAAGAAACAGAGCAGGAAGAAGATTTCACCATTTTTTAAAATATTTGCATTAAATTAATAACCAGTTAATATAAAATTTGTCCAGTTAAGATGTAAACAAAGAAGCATTTTATCTTAATGCATTGCAAAATAATCTTCTCCCACTCCTTAAACCAGAAATGGATGGTAATGTAGGGACCATCATATCTGATAGCTTTTGCTCTGTATATGGACACTTTATGTCAGGGATGTCAAACCTGTGACCTAGATGTGCCATCTCTGGCCCCGCCCCCACCCGATTTAGCAAGAGGAGGAAAAGTTCTGATACATCACATGATGATGCCATAACAATGTGAGTTTGATACCCCTTTATGTCAACCCTGAAGTGAACCTGGCTGAGGTCATCTTTGAGGCTTCAGGGTTGCCACAAAAGAGAAGATGAGACAGGATGGGAGGAAAATAGATAGAGGGGGTTTATAGCAGTTGTGAAATTCAATTTTTTTTACTACCGATTCTGTGGGCGTTGCTTGATGGATGTGGCAGGGGAAGGATATTACACAATCCCCATTCCCACTCCACTCTGGGGCCAACCAGAGGTGGTATTTGCCAGTTCTCCAAACTAGTCAAAATTTCCACTACTGGTTCTCCAGAACCTGCCAGAACCTGCTGAATTTCACCCTGGTTTATAGTCGAAACAAAAGGTTTTCCTGTGGGAATCAAAGGCATTCTAACAGGTACTGGGAAGAGCATGAGTGGAATAACCAAGCAATCAGCCAGCATTTCTATTGGACAATGTGACTGGTGACTTGGGGTAAGGGGGAACTTTAACTTCTTTAATTAGGTGAAAATGGTGGGAACTTTCAGAGTTGGTTTTCACAGTTATGCCATTTGTCTGAAATGGTATAAGATTCCTGCCCATGCAGGGGGTTGGACTAGAAGACCTACAAGGTCCCTTCCAACTCTGCTATTGTATTGTATTGTATTGTATTGATTTATCCAATAAATTTTTCTTTGAGGAATCTACCTGCCTCTGAGTTCTGCTTTCTATTGGGTGCATTACTTGGAATGTTGACACTTTAATTGCTACTTGTTGTCATTATTTTAGCTTACTACCTTTTATTATAAATTTTGCATTTTTACCAATAAAATCAATTTGGTCAATAGCTTCTGAATTGGACATGAAAGCTTCTGTATCTTATTGACTTACTAATAAGAGACAACTCTAATGATGGAAATATTTATTTTGAAGGCTGATTTATTTTCTTCCAAGATTCCAGGAAATTTGACCCAGCTCTTAATGACTGAGTTGCCTTAAGTCAGTGTTTCTCAAATAGTGGGGCGGGCCCCCCAGGGGGGGCGTGAGGCTCCGTAAAGGGGGGCGCGTTTGACCTCAGCAAAGGATTTAATTTTTTTTAAATTTCTAATGCACTTTAAATCTTTTCTGCTACAGTTAATAAAGCTATTCTTTGTTGTAAATTGATCCACATTTCTTTCTTTTTTTATTCTCTTATACGTTAATAAGGATACAGTGTTATGCAGAGGTGTACGTATAACAATTTTATAGACAAATGATACTATTTACAGTCGCGCGGGGGGCGCGAAATGTTTTCTTCTTCCTAGGGGGGGCATGACAGAAAATAATTGAGAAGCACTGCCTTAAGTAGAAGAAATCTTGCAAGAAAAATGTAAAAAAAACAAAATCTCTTTCTTTCTGTGTGTGTGCAGTTTACATTGAACCATTCTCTCACTCAGATACAGGTATTAGAGTCATTCTAATATGATACGTTTCAAATCAGATTTCTAAATCTGGTTTGCCACATTTCATTGTACTCTGAGTACATCATAACACATCATCTTTTAAATTACTTATTTTTGGGACACACTTTGTTGTGCATATGGTAAACAACTTCCATTTGATAACGTGTGGTAACAACTACCATTTGACTTTCCTTGGAAATTTTCCTCACTGTTCAGAAAGGCATCCCTATGACATTGAAAGTAGCCATAGAGTATATTGGTCCCTGGAATGAGTAACTCAAATTGGTCTATATAAGGTGTTTTTTTATGGTTAGCTGAATAACTGGAGTTCCTTACTGCTTGTCAAAGAACGTTTTGAATTTAATGCCTTACATACTAGTTTCACATTCTCTTTTTCTGTGTGAATAATAAAAATGGGTGACTACAGAATTAATCTTTTTTGGGTCTTTCCTTGTGAATATATTCTTTTTTCCCCAAACAATTTTTATTGATTTTTACAATTTTTATAGGAAAAGGGGAAGTGGTAAGGTTCAATGATAACATTTTAGGACTTCCATGTCGAGGTTGGTGATTGCATCCGGGGCTTCATACAAATACATTTAAAAAAATATATAGTGGTGAGAAATAGATATATCATATTACATTTCATACATTCAATCATTCTTTTTTTTTTTAACATCCGTCTTGGTTACAGTGAATTTCAAAACGCACTTATTTTTGAGATCTGAGTCTCTTAGCAATAGTTTCTTCTTCCTCCTTCTCTTCAATGGGCGTAGCTACGGCCCCTTCTGCTCCCTTTTTTCCCTCTAGGATTGGGGAGTGCTTTCTAAGAAAAGCCTCCGCCTCTCCTATTGTTTTAATTTTAACTCTACCCTCTTCCCTACTGGTATACTTACCAGCAATCCCTCAGGCATCAGCCATTTAAACCAGATCCCTTTTTATATAGTTTTTTAGATAAGAAGGAATACTTCCTCCTAATCTCTCGAATTTTTTTGGGAATCTGTTTTAATATGGCAATCTCTTTGTCTTGATATATTAATGGCCCACCCCGTTGAGCTCTCAGTATCACATCCCTTGTAGACCTTCTTAAAAATTTAATATGAACTTCTCTTGGTACGTCATTTATCCTTGCATATGCAGAATTAATCCTGTAAATCAAGTCTATATCCCCCCAGAAATATTCTTTATTTTTTTTTGTATAATCTGCTAAAATTGTACACATCAAGTCCCTAAGATCCTTCCCTTCCTCTTCAGGAACATTCTGAAATCTGAGGAAAAAAGACATTCTTTCAAACTCAATCTTTGACATCTGCATAGTAATTTCTACCGTTTCTTTTCGCATTTCTCCTAACTCCTCTTTCGTCTCCTCTGCTCCTTTCTCTAACACTTCAATTTTTTGTTTATTTTCTATTGTATTTCCTTTTGTCTCTCGCATTTCTAATTTTAAATCTGTCAAGTCCTTTCTCATTTCTTGTATTTCTTTCATTATATCCTGCAGCATCTCCTTAGTTGTTGGTTCTTGGGAGGTCTCTCCAGCTAATTCTTTTTGTAACATCTCAGTAATTTTCCCTTGCTGTAAAATCAGGCTGGATCTGGCAGATGATGGAGCAGAAAGGGATTTTCCAGCTGGAGGCTTTCTGTGTGCCATTGTTCTAATTGTAGTTGTTTCAATAAAAATGGCATCGGAGAAGTGAGCAGGCAGAGAAGTCCAAGATGTCGGAGAAAAGTTCAATTCAAAATTCAAATCCAAAGTTGTAGTAAAGATCAGAGAAGAAAGTTAATCATCTAATAAGAAAAGAAGAATCCACTTTGGGAGAGTCACCAAAGGCTCCTTGAGGAGAGTATAATATAAATTGTCAGTTAAGCTGTTAACAACTCTGTGGGACTGCTTTCCCTGAGTCAGGGGAAGTTTCCAATTAAGAACAAAGGGAAGCCATTTTCCACTTCATTGTTGGGAAGAAAGCACGAGTAAAAGTTCCATTTGTTGCAAGAGGCTCATTACAATGTTGCCACTATAACTCCATAAGTAAAAAAGTTTCAACTTTAAAGTAGTGTTCATTCAGATGCCAATAATCCTTTTCCTTCTCCTTTCTGGAGAGCATTTCAAAATGCTGCTTTTTACGAGTTTTGTTCTACAAACAAAACTCCCCCCTCTATTCTTCTTTACAAGCTGATTGAATGAATTGAAAAAACACTCACAGTCACATTCTTAATGCAGGAGACCCAGCGCAATCCTCCGTCCCTGGCATTTTCGTCCAAATAGGAATTTTCCAGTTATTCCAGCATCCGTTGGCGAGAGGAGTCTGTCCCCCCCGCTATCCACTCTCCACCTCCTAGGTCGAAGCGGGAAAGGCTCCCCAATGACCGCCATCTGTGTGGGGACCCCCCGCAGCCATCCCTATGGTAGAGGGTCTCTCCAGGACCCTCAGTGCCCCCGAAGGTGCCCACCAGAGAAAGCAAGCAGCGGACGCGTCGGCAAACGTGTCCGTCACTTGCGGAAACCGGAAGCAAATCGTGAATATATTCTTCTTGATATATTTTCTTCTTGGAGTGAGCTGAAGCCAGTGCAGCTGGAGCATGTTTGCAGTAATGCCTCCTGGTTTTATTTTATTTTATTAATTTTTACTGCTCCCATTGGATCCTTTTTTATTTAATTAACATTTTTTAGTGGAGATAACAGTGTAGGACATAACACAAACAAAAACTTTTGTTGCTGCCGAGAATTAAAAAAGCATGGGAAAAAGAAAGAAACGCCATGGCACCAGCCCGGGATCTCTCCCTCCAGTGAAAACAGCAAAACAACCAAGAATTGAGGAGCTCTTTGTTGGCAGGAGATCTGTAAGTAAAACTAACCTCCCCCCATTCCCAACAATCTTAAGAGATTAGAACAACACCTGCAAAAAGATGTTGCAAAACAGCATTTACTAGACTTTCCTGATCTGGTGTGGTGGCAGGGGGATGGGACAAACTGAAAGCCAGCTCTTCTCACAAACAACTAGCCCAATTAATTCCTAAATGGAGCCTGAGCTAAAGGCTAAAAAGGCAACCAACAACCAGATAATTCAAAGTACGGAGAGTTTACCTTGGGAAAATTCAACTGAGTTTATGGCAAAGCAATGCCTTCTCACAGGACAAGTAGTGGTTTCAATATTTGAACAATTAATTGCCATCCAACATGATGTAGAGACATTGAAAAAAGACTTAGCTGTTTTTCTTCAAGTACAATATCGGGCCCTGGGTACTCCCACTAAAGTTCTTGCAGAAGACTTGGTTAACTCCCATATGCAGGATAAGGAAGAGGAAAAAGAGAAAGAAGCCAGAAAAACAGTTAAGGGGTTGGATAAAAGGTGGCAGTCCTCTTAGAAAAACAGTCCCTCCCCAGGCAAGGCAATGAGAGAGAAAGATATTAATAAAGAAGTCAGGAAAGCATCTCTCCCCCAATCACAACAATCACATCGCTCACTACAAACCCAATGGATTGCTTTTAGAATCCATATGAATGGACTTAATTATGAAGCAGACTATTTCCTCTGCTGCCCCTTTGGTGTCGATTGTTTTGTCGCTATCAAGGCATGACACAGTTCCAGAGAGTCAGCAGCTTATAAGTCTAGGAAGCCTGACACCCGCGTCTATACAGCACAAAGTGCCAGAGACCGCTGACACTGTCTCTGCAAAGTGCAAAGTGCTGTGGGACGAACGACGGAGATGGAAGGTACCCAGGAAGGAATTTCCCAGTCCCCCTTAGTGGCAAAAATGATACCAAGAAATGACGTAAGTGCAGTGCCTCAAGTAAAATCATTTTTCGTGGAGGCAGAGGTCAATAGAACTCATGATCTGCGAGGTTCCTGTTCCTGTTCCTGGCGGCAACGGACAAACCTTGGGGTTCGTCCGCCGTTTTGTTCTTTTTTCTGCCCCTAACGGGGCGGAGCACCCCCTTTTTTGGGGGGTCCCTCCGTAAAACTGGCTTGCCTGGGCTGGTTTATCCTGGCGGCGGCTGGGAAACGGCCCTTGTCTTCAGTTTAGGCGAAGGAAGACATGCTGCGGGGGGAGTTTCCCTTCGCCAATGGAGGACAGTAACGATCAGCAAAAATTTAAAAAGAACTGAGCGTCGGGTCGGAAGGCTCCCTGGGACTTTGGCAGCGAGGTGAAGAGTGAGTGATTTACAACATTATTTATGCTGGCAGCCTGGAGTGAAAGAACGTAGAGGGGGGTGTTTGTTGGTTAAACCTCCCCTCGGATTTAAAGCGGCGTTCTGAAATGGCTTCTTGTTGCAAGGAAGCGGATACTTTGTTTCCGGACTGCATTGAAAGAAGCGAAAGTGATCTGCGGCTGACTTTCTTACAATGTATCTAAGTCTGGTTGGCTAGATACAATTTTTCTCGGGTTATTTTCTCCTCCTGGCTCTCAGATGGGGCGGTGGAGGAAGGTTCCCTTTGTTCCTGAATGACTATTTTTACCTTTGGAAAATTACCAACATCTTTTCGTGAAATGGACTCTCTCTCTCTACTAATGAAGAAATTTCTGGACTAATTGATTCCTTCCCTGAGTGCCTTCTCTGTTAAAGTTTTTGATTGTGAAAAGTGTTTCTCTGCTGGGTCTTGAATTCTTTTACAACTTTCACCTGAACTGTTTTGCTCCTGATTTGCCTCAACGGCCCCACCCCAAAAACGCCATCTTAGTGACACTGACTTTAACAGCTTACCATGGCATCAAAATCAGAATTGGCAGGATTGGAACAAAGAATGTCATCTTTGGAATCGGTGTTACAAGTTTTGGTGCAGGAAATTAAAGCTTTGAGAGCTGATAATAAAAGTTTTAAGGAGGACCTTCTGGAAACACGGAAACAAGGAGAATTCACAGAAGACTGAGAAGCTGGAAGGGGGGCTGGCTGGGGCAAAGGGAGAACTTAAAAATGTCAACATTGAAATTGCAGATTTGTCTGGTCATATGTCTAGGATGGATTTTGAAAGGATGTCATATTTTTTAAGATTTCAGAATGTTTCTGAAGAATCTGGTGAATACCTTCCTGATCTCATGAGCACAATTTTAGCAGAATATTTACAGAAACCTAAAGATGAGATCAGGGGGGATATTGACCTTGTCTACAGAATAAATTCAGCATATGCCAGGATAAATGAAGTACCCAAAGAGATACATATTAAATTTGTTAGAAGGTCAACTAGAGAGGGAATTTTGAAGGCGCAGAGAGGGGGGCCGTTGATTTACCAACAAAAGGAAGTCACCATCTTGAGGCAGATCCCAAAAAAGATTAGGGAGGTGAGAAGGAAATTTTCCTTCTTATCCAAAAAATTGTATGACCACGGGATTTGGTTCAAGTGGGTGATGCCGGAAGGGATGTTGGTCTTCTGCGATGAAGGAAGAGTGAGGATTAAAACAGTTGCTGAGGCGGAAGCCTTTCTTAAAAAACATTCCTCTATCCTGGGGGAAGATCCAGGGGGGACGGAGGGGGCCACGGCCCCACCCGCTGGGGGCCAGGGAGGAGAAAAAGAAGATACAATTGCCAAGAGACTTAGATCGAAAAAATAACTTTGCTTTTTTAAAAAATTATTATTAATATTGCTTAACCTTATGTCTGGATGTTTGTACGTGATTGCTAGCATAGAATGGAGAATTTAGGAATTTTGTACTTATTTTCACCTTGTAGTACTTTTGGAAAAATGTTTTTTTTTTATGTTTTATTATGAAGCCCTAGAAGGGCCAATGATCCCGACGCGAAAGTTCTTAATATGTTTCTATATCCCTTACCCTACCCTTTTCGAAAATTGTAAAAACCAATAAAACTTTTTCAATATAAAAAAAAAGAACTCATGATCTGCAAGCCTGAAAGCAACAGGCAGAGAAATGATGCCTAAATAGACTTCTATGGAGTTCAGGTGTTTAAATGGGTGTGTGAGTGTAAATGGGGAAGGACGGGTGGAAGAGATTATTCAAGAAGCTGACTAGGAAATAGCGAGCAATCACTTTCTTCAAGAATACACTTCTTTGCTTGGAATGTGGCAGGATGGAGAGGAAGTTGGTGCACAGATGATTGTTTAAAAATTTTTTAAACAGGTATCAGGTAATTGCCTTGCAGGAGACTTGGGTTAGTGGTGATGAGGCCCCCATTGAGCTCCCTGGGTTTAATATTTGGCAGCTACGAGCAAAGAGGGTAGCTAGAAAGGGAAGAGCCTCAGGAGGGTTATGCATTTTGGTAAAAGCCGAATTAGGATGGAAGGGAAACGAGATAAGCTCAGACTCCGGCCCTTTATTTTTTCAAGCAATCCATTTGGCATATGGAGGGAAGTCAATGGTATTTATAAATGTGAATGTTAATCTGCCAATGGGCGATCTGTGGGAGGCACTAGAGGTAAAGATATTAGATATATGTAAAACATTTATAAAAACACCTTTAATTTTGGCAGGAGACTTTAACGCCCATGTTGGTCCTTTGTTAGAGCCTTTTGTTGAAAATAGTACAATTCCAGATGGTTATTTATATAACCAACAATCATGGGACTCCCAAGATAGGAAAAAGAATAAAGATGAGGGGAAATTTCTAACAATGGTATACAACTGTAACCTTCAAATTGTAGGCCAGTACTCAGAGGTTAGAAGGTATCCCATAACCTTTTTTGGTTCCAAGGCATGTAGCTCTATCGATTACTTTTGTGTTTCTCACAGCTTAGTATCAGGGGCTACTTTGGTCCTGACATTACCAAGGCCAGAAAGTGACCATCTTCTGATTGAGATGTCTCTGGCAATCCCTTCCAACTTAAGGAAAAAGAACGAAACAATTCAACAAATGGGCTTCAACTTGGAAATAGCCCAGGAGAGGAGGCTAACATGGAAGATGGTTGATGGGAAAGCAGTGACAGAATTTATGAATTCACCATGTATGGAAGACCTAGCATATATGCTTAAATAATACAAGTGAACAAGAGCTCATAATATATTTTGCGGAAATATGCCACAAATTGAATCATTTTTTCATGACTACTAAGTCAATGGGCCAGTTTGATTCTAGTCACTCAACATGGTTTGATAACGACTGCAAGTATGGGAATGTGAGTGATTTATATTGACTTTCTACATTCAACCATTTGAAAAGAGGAAATAGGGGGGAGTTGGGAGAAGCAACCCCCCTGGAAACAAAAGCAGCATTTGAAAATCATCCCCATGATTGGGAGAGAGTGAAAGTGACATCCGATGGATTTATGGTAAAAGAAAACGTATTATCAAATAAGGAATTGCTGTAAAAAATGTTTTATCTGAGTCTTGCTACATTCAAAATGGACTTTTTATAAACTTTTACTTTCTTCACCGCTGCCAGTAAGGCGGAAAGATGGCGCTTCTTTGTTCCCAGAAGAGAAGTTTCTTTTTGATAATGAGCATTCCTTCAATCTAACAAGTTAAATAAGACTAATTTAAAATATATATATAAAAACCTACTCTAGTGACTTTCAGGGTTCTGTCCTTTTGTGAAGCCTTCTATTTTTGCGTGGAAAATTACAATTTAGTTTTCTCTCTGGATGTTGCAAAACTAATTTGAACTTTAAGAAGATCTTGCTTTTGTCTCGGACTTCACAGACTGCCTGCCCACTGACGCCATTTCTTTCTTCCTTTTTTCACATAAGCATCTAAAACTTTAACCATGGCAGTGAGAAAGCCTCCACCTGGGAAATCAATCTCTGCTCCAGCATCTACAAAGCCTAGCCCAACCTCACAGCCAAAAATTACTGCATTGCTACAGAGGGAAACAGAAGCAGAGGACCCCAAACCATCATCGACAGAGGAGATGTTTCAAAAAATAATGAATGAAATACAACAAATCCGGAAAGACAATTTAAGCACAAGATTGGAATTGTTGGAGGCACAAAGAGAAATAACAAATAATAAACAAAAAATTGAGGGGTTGGAGGGAGGGGCAGTTGAGATGAAGGAAGAGATAAAAGATTTTAAGAAAGAAATTACAGATATTACTGGTCAGATGTCTAGAATTGATTTTGAACGTATGTCTTTTTTTTTAAAGATTTCAGAATGTCCCAGAGTCAGATAATGAGAATTTAAAAGATTTAATGGCTACAATGATAGCGGATTATACTAAAAAAAATAAGGAACTTATCTGGGGGGACATTGATTTGATTTATAGAATTAATTCAGCATATGCCAGGATAAATGATGTACCCAGAGAGATACATATTAAATTTATAAGAAGGTCAACAAGGGATGAGATCCTGAGAGTGCAAAGAGGAGGGCCTTTGATATATCAGCAGAACGAGGTGGCCATATTGAAGCAGATCCCCCCAAAAAAAACGAGATATAAGAAGGAAATATTCCTTCTTATCAAAAAAATTACACAAAAAAGGGGTGTGGTTCAAGTGGTTGATGCCCAAAGGAATGTTGGTATTCTGGGAGGGAGGGAGAGTTAGAATTTAAACAGTTGAAGAGGCGGAGACTTTTCTTAAAAAACATTCCTCAATCCTAGATGATGATGACACGGGAACGGGAGGGGCCACGGCTCTGCCTACTGGTGGGGTGGAGGAGGAAGAAACAATAGAAAAGAGGCTCAGATCACAAAATTGATTTTTCTTTTTTTATGTATGGTAATTTCTGTATGGATGTTAATAGAAACAAAGTAATTGAATGTATGAATTTCTCTTTTGATTATGAAACCGATGGTTTAAAATGTATGTACCCCTTCCTACTTTTACTATTTCCTAATGAAACTGATATTGTAAGAAGACTCGGAGGCGGTCATCAACCCCGATGTGGAAGCTCTAAAATATTGTTAAAATACCCTATTTACCCCTTTCCTTTTATAAAATTTTAAAACCAATTAAAAATTACTTTAAAAAAAAGAGATAACGACTGCAAGCAAAGGAAAAACCAGCTTAGGAAATCACTTGGAGATACTTAACCAGCCCAAATATGGAATTACAGAAGGAGTATATCACCATGAGGCAGAAATATAAGCAGCTATTGAAGAGGAAAAAGGTCTCTTACATTAACAACTTATGGGCTGGCTTAGAACAGGCAGCAAAACTGGCCTCACCCATACTCTTCTGGTTGGGGGGGTCTCAAAAATTATTAAAGATAGAAAAACCAATAAGTGACCCAAATATTACTGCAGAAAGTTGGGAGAAGCATTTGGCTACTCCAGCATCAGCAGAAAGTTCTGATGCTGTGATATTCTCTCCTGGAGCTTGATACAGGGATAGGAAGTCTTACCCCAGTGGTCAGAAGTGTCAATCATGGAGGTGAGGCATTTAATTTTTCCCTTGAAGACAAACAAAGCTCCAGGACAGGATGAGCTCCTGACATCATTATTTAAAGAAAAATAACATTCTAGCTGAAGAACAGACATAGTAGAAGGTCTACTATGGACAATTGTTTTGTGTTGGACCATCTAATAACAAAGTTTAAGTTTTGGGAAAAACCACTGCATTTATAGATCTGAAGGCGATACAATTGAGAGACAAATTTTATGGGATAAATTAGAGGCCATGGGAATAGAAAAGAAACTACTATATTTAATTAGATTGTTATACATGGAAATCGAGGTAAGAGTTCGAGTGAACAGGACAGGATCGGTAAAAAATGAAACCCCGTTAAAGAAGGACGTAATACAAGGTTGCATTTTAGCCCCAACACTTCAATTTATATTATTTATTTATTTATTTATTTATTTTTTATCAAATTTATACCCCGCCCTTCTCCTTGTTAGGACCCAGGGCGGCGCACAGGCATTATATAAAACCATAAAATACAATATACATCAATTAAAAATATATTAAATTAATTAAACCCGTGCTAAAACCCATTATTAAAACCTTACCAAATTATAATTTATATTTAAAAAGTCAGAAGCGGGGGGCTATCCTAGGCCGGCTTGTTGGAATAAGTACATCTTAAGACGTTGGCGGAAGAGGCGGAGGTTCGAGGTAGTGCGAAGGTCGGGGGGTAGGTCGTTCCAGAGGGCTGGGCCCGCCACAGAGAAGGCTCTTCCCCTGGGTGTTGCCAGCCGGCATTGCCCAGCCGACGGCACCCGGAGAAGGCCCGCTCTGTGGGAGCAGACCGGACGAAGGGATGTATGGGGCAGGAGGCGGTCTCGTATATAGCTAGGCCCCGAGCCATGGAGCGATTTAAAGATGGTAGTCAACACCTTGAAGCGCACTCGAAAGGCCACAGGCAGCCAGTGCAGCTCGCGCAGGAGAGGTGTTACGTGGGCTTGCCTTATCTCTAAATGACTTTCCAAAATGTTTGGAAGACATATCACTCCATGGGCCTAGTATAGGAACAAGACAGGTAAATTGCTTGTTATATGCCAATGATATAATTTTGCTGTCGGCCTCACAGGTGGGGCTACGAAGGTCACTCGGGAGCATATTGTATAAAGAATCGCTTGAGACTTCCTTCCGGTTGGCCGGAGGCGACGGTCGAGTCTTGGTGCTCGTCCGCCGCTTGGTTGCCTCTACAGCCCCCCCAGGGGCAGGGAGTTCTTTTAAAGGACTCCTGCTGTACAGGCGGCTTGCAGGGAATCCCCCCTCCCCGACGGCGGTCGGGGGGGTGGCCCCTGCTTTGACCTAGGCGTAGGGGAACGAGTCGCGGGGGGGGCATCGTCCCCTTTGCCGATGGAGGACCGGAATACCTAGCTGCTTTCAAGAAGAACTGAAACGCCGGAGTTGGAGGCAACACCGAGGCTCCTGGCTACAAAGTGGACTGTGAGTGATTTTATTTCAATGCTCGCAACTTTCAGCTTGAAAGAGGATGGAGTTTGTAACACCCCCCCTTGGAATGGAAAAAAGTGGCGTTTAAAAATGCTCCTCAGGCTTGGGGAAGCGGAGAAATCAACATCCGATTTTCTTAAACTATAAGTGAAAGTCTTTCCTGCATGACCTTTGGATACTTTGTATCGAAGTCTGGCAACAATGAGATAATTTTTACTTGTTAACTCCTGGTGACTTCCAGATGGGCGGGGGAAGATGGCGTTCCTTTGTTCTCAGGAGACATACTTTTCTTGGAAAACTGCTGACATTCCCTTGTGCTCGGGACTGCCTTTCTCTTTTCATTAACGATTGCATGTAATTGATTAATTAGACCTTTCCCTGAAGTGCCTTTTTTTTTCTTTTTATCTGATTGTTTCTAAGAACTTGGTTTCTCTCTGGATTATAACTAAATGAAACTGTGACTTTGGTCACCGGAATCTGCTCCCACCTTGACTCACAGACTCCTCTCCAGCAGGCGCCATTTTACTGACAAAGACTTAAATCTTTCATTATGGCTTCAAAAAAGCAGACGCATCAAACCAAGATCACTTCGATGTTACCCGAAAAAACAGATGTGGACGCTAAATTATCAGCAATGGATGAAACTCTTCAGAACATCATGAAAGAAATTAAAGAAATGCGGAAGGACCATGTCAGTTCCAAACTAGAACTCTTGGAGACACAGAAGAAATTAATGGAAAATACACAAAAGATCGATGGTCTGGAGGTGGGACAAGGGAAGAGCTTAAAAGCTTTAATAATGAAATAGGGGATTTAGCTGGTCATATGTCTAGGATGGATTTTGAAAGGATGTCTTATTTTTTAAGATTTCAGAACATTCCTGAGTCAAGCGATGAAGATTTGACTGATTTAATGTGTACAATTTTAGCAGATTATATACAAAAGAGTAAAGAAGATATTAGAGGGGACATTGATCTGATATATAGAATAAATTCAGCATATGCCAGGATAAATGAAGTACCCAGAGAGATACATATTAAATTTGTAAGAAAGTCAACAAGGGAAAGGATCCTGAGAGCACAGAGAGACAGTCCTTTAATTTACCAGCAGAATGAGATTGCCATCTTGAAGCAGGTCCCGAAAAAGATTAGAGAGATAAGAAGGAAGTATTCCTTTTTGTCCAAAAGATTATTTAAAAAGGGGGTCTGGTTCAAGTGGGTGATGCCAGAGGGAATGTTGGTGTTCTGGGAGGGGGGGAGGGTGAGAATTAAAACAATTGCAGAGGCGGAAGCCTTTCTTAAAAAACACTCCTCGATCCTGGCGGATGAAAACGGGAGAGTGGTGGGTGCCGCGGCCCTGCCCACTGGAGGTCAGGGAGAGGAAGACACAATTGCCAAAAGACTTAGATCTCAAAAGTGACTTTATTGGATGTTTATACATGATTGTTAGCATAGATTTTACAATGATATATTTGTATTTCTTTCCACTTTGTAGTACAAATGAAAATTTACTGTATTATCTTTTTTTTTTTATGAAGCCTCGGCTGGGGCCAACGACTCTGACATGGAGGTTCTCACAATGTCTTTATAACACCTTATTTACCCATATCCTATTTGTATAAAAATTTGTAAAACTCAATAAAACTTTTTCAAAAAAATATCTCAGAAACAAAACAAAAAAAAGAATCGCTTGGCAATTAATGTAGAGAAATCAAAGGTAATGATATTTAGCAGGTAACAAAAGATGAGATGGGTTTTAAATGGCAGAAGAATAGAACAAGTTCAGTCATTTACCTATTTAGGGGTAGTATTCCAAACAAATGGTAAATGGAATAAACATGTAAAAGCTAGAGCTCAGAAGGCCTTGATTCAGATGTCCCAATTAAACAAACTTGTTCTAGAGAAAACTCCATCTTCATTAATCCCAGTGCTAAAGGTCTTTCAGGCGAAAATTGAACC
Organism: Rhabdophis nuchalis; assembly: GCA_039707465.1. NCBI lineage: Eukaryota > Metazoa > Chordata > Lepidosauria > Squamata > Natricidae > Rhabdophis > Rhabdophis nuchalis. The sequence continues at coordinate 68,959,146 of CM077647.1, forward strand.
AGTACTTACCTATGGGGCAGAAATATGGAGGTCAATTAAGGTGCCTGGGCTGGAAATTCCTCAAAATAAGTTCCTGAGGAGAATTTTGGCACTGTCCCCTGGAACCCCAGCATGCGTAGTAAGGGCAGAAATGAGAGTCCATGTGATTGGCACTAGGGCCATGTTGAAGACCATCTATTACTGGCTAAGAATAACCGAGATGGAGGAAGGGAGGTTACCAAAGCTAACGCTAATGAATCAGATTATCTCAAGTAATAAAAATAATTGTTTATCAAGAGTTTTGAAGCAGGTATCAAGCTTTGGTATTCCTTTAAACTGGTAGCAATACGATCATAGGCAGATCAGAACCTGGATTGCACAGAGATTTAAAGACATGTGCACAATCAGACATTGCACAGGTGACAGCAGCAAAACTTTGCCCCTGGTTATCAGCCAATAAACAAATTTTCAAAACAGAAAAATATTTAACTTTGCCTTTATCTCCCATCATAAGGAGATTTTTTTACCAAATTGAGATTGGACCAGCTTCAAACAAACATGCTTTGGGGCAGATATAAGGAGATCCCTAGTAAGTGAAAGAGTCTGTTTACGTGGGACGGGAGAAGCTGAAACAATGTTCCATGTAATTTTTGATTGCCCCCTGTAGTCAGATTTGAGGGAACATCAGTTGGGTAGGATCTTTTATACCAGCACCCCTAAGTCTAAAGAGCGCTTCTTGCAACATTGTTTGTTAGGTTCTCATTTGCAGTTGGTGAAATGGATTGCCAAATTTGTTGTAAACGTGATGGAAATAAGAACAAAGTTGGTGCAGCAGAGCGTGGTAGATTGTAGGAAAGATCACTTGATTTAAAAATGTAATTTTAAAAATAGTTTTAAGACTAATTGGGTTAGATGCAGGGGTGACATTGTATTATAATTTTAATCATTTTAACCTGTATCTTAAATCATTGTATTCTATTCTGATTTCATTTTAGATTGTATTTTATTTCATTTTCATTTAAAATTGTGTTTTATTCTAATTTCATTTTAAATTGTATTTTCTCTAATTCTATTTTAAATTGCTTGTATTAAATTTCAACAATGTTTTGTTTCTGGAGCTCTGCACTTTGATATGGGCCCAAGGGCTAATCAATAAAGATTGATTGTCTTAATTATGGATGTTGGAATTCCAGAACTGCAATACTAAATTTCCTAAGCCATCTTCTTCACTGTCACAGGGGTCTGATTGATCTCCATGCTGTGGAGTGGTTACCTGAGGCCCCAAATTGGAAGTGGGATTATCCTGTCTTTCAAACAGCCCACCATACCACAGATGCTATTCAAGATGAAAGCACATTTAGTCTCCCTTCAAATCTTTCACATCAGAGTCTTTGGTGTAAAAAGGGTTACTCTGTTAATTGCTAACATGTGAGCTCCCAAGGTGGCTGCCTCCTCCTCATTTTCAACCTTGGGAAAGGGAGAGTGTTGTAGGAAAGCCAAGACACACAGACAAGCTCTTCAAAGCAGCAAAGAGTTTATTGTGCACAGATTCAGAGGTAGGCTCGTCGCCCATACAAAATGTCTGAACCCCGATAATCAGAAGGGTCCGTTCTTATACCCTTGGTTACGTATACATTCCTATTAACATATAGTTGCCCAAATATGGAGTTTAGGGCCAGTGATGGTCTTAGCCAAAACAGAAATGCTTAGATCAACAAGATATATGTTCGGGTAGGCTATTTGTAGATATTGGTTTGATGGTTTGATATGCAGAGCATGAGAATAGGCCGGTTACAGGAAACATCTGTCTGGGTCACAACGACCCTTCTGCGTTTCCCAGCAAATGCCAAAAGAGCTTCGTTAGCAATCTTTCTTCAAAGCTACTTGACCAATGTTTGCTGATCCATACTCGAGGCCTAGGCCAGCTTCAGACCTCGGTATCTCCTGTTCCTACCTCATTTCCCCCCTGTGTGGCTCCTCTGACTTCCAGAAGAGCCACATATTCATCCTCTTCTCTAGTCTCAGGTCTTAGCTTTTCATATTCCCACATAGCCATTACCTGGGCGGTAGCCTTTCTTTCTGCTAACATGGATAAGCTATTAGTAATAGTGCGAATAAAGATTGGGAGTATACAGGGTAAGAGAACACAGCCAGCGGCTATCAGGCCTATCAATGCTACTACTGCTTGTAAGCCGGGGAGTTTTGGGAACCAGGTACCAAACAGTTGCCCAAGGTCCAGTCCGTTCCATTTTTGGACAGGGACGTGGGCAATCCGTTCTATTCTTCTTGCACTATTTTCAATTATTTCCCCTATATCGTTGAATTCAAGGCAACAGTTTGAAAAGTTAAACTTAGCACATACTCCCCTTTCTGTCGCTAAGAGGTAGTTGAGGGCCAAGCGGTTTTGATAGATGGCGTCTTGGAACTTTTTGTTCTGTTTAGCTATAACTCTCAGGGATTGAGCTGTTTCGTTGGCAATGAGCTCAACTGCAGCTTGAAGTCTTATGATTCTATTTAACATGTAAACAGGGGTTCGATATCCATAGCTTCCATCTTGAGCCCATGTAGCGGGATCATAGTAATGAATGATCCGTTCAGGGGGCCAGTCCTCATCTTTCCAATCACCTATTTTGAAGGAGGATTTTAGGTGCCTGCCACTCCGTTGGTCTGCATCCATTACCTGAGGTTGTTCGAGGCAACATGAAAAAGGAGGGATTGATAACTCCTAAGGTGCATGCCCCTCTCCAACCCACAGGAAGAGTGCTATATGCCATTGTACCACAAATCCAATGTACCCCTGGTGGGGCGTTGGTGATGTTTCTAAGAGAGAACTTTGCCCAGAAGTTTACAGTTTTATTAGGCCAGTAGTTTCATGCATGTGTCTTCAGGTTCCATTCTTGAGTGCTTTGACAAACTGTATCCCCTACAGGGATGCCCTTTTTGTGGGTGTTGATTAGACACCATTGTGCCACAATGGAGGATTTTAGTTCCCATTATGATCCCTGTTGGTGTTGGGGAATCTTGGATATCTCATAGGAATGGGAGTAATTCCACTCCTGGGCTTCCCATGGCCATTGGTCCCCCATTTTTATGCCTCCACAGATAAAACAGTTAGACACATTCAAAGTATGAGCTATGGTAGATGCAAGCTCAAGGAATAGGTTACGCGCTTGCTCTGAGGGTTGGAATTCTATTTCCACCTCCTTCCAGAAGTCTGAAAAGTAGCGGGTATAATTACGTGTGGGATGATATCTGGTCTTGAGGGAAAGGTGTATGATGCCTCCAGAATCCATGCCTATAGCCTGCCCATATCTGGAGAACCATTGTTGTAGGTTGGGTATGGTTATATTGACAATATTGCAATGGTATAATGGACAATTAGATAAGGACAGTATTCTATTTATTTGAAGGTGGGTGCCTTTTCCTTGATTGGCCTGATAGGTGGCCCAAGCTGCACACCCCCAATGTGGGCAAAACTGGTCAGCGGTGCTGCTACAATCCCACTTCCCTTTATTTGTAGGGATCCTGGATGGACAAATGTAAACATGGTTTTGAGCATATGCCCGGTGCCATGACACATCTGTACCACAAGAAGTAGGCCATTGGGCTATTTTACATATATCAAATTGTAACATTCCCGCACTGACAGCTGACATAATCTGGATTTGGGCTATTATTTGCCCACTGCTAGACCCCTGACCTCGTGCGATTAACCATGTTTGGGCTGGGTTAATTCGAGGATCGTAACAGTCGGTCTTTGAGTCACAAATGGAATACCAGGTTCCCTTATAGCAGCAGGGGGTATGTGTTCCTTGGCAGTGATAATGAGTGTGATATATCAAAGTGGTGGTGATCTCTCTTTCTTTTAGGATGGTTTTGAGACAAACAGTACAATTATCCGGACATATGGTGTTGTGTGGGGGTTTATCCATGGGGTTTTTTAGGAACGGCTTGAATATTGGGAGATTCTTGATAACAGAGTACCCCCTCAGTGCCATTACACCTGAGGTAGGTACGCTCTGGGGTTCCAAATACACAAGAGAGCAAGTCAAAATGTATGCAAGACCGGGGTCTTCCCTTCACTACATTAATACCCCCAACTGTGTTATGCATTGTTGACATTGGTTTTCCTCCCCATGTTCACCTGGTGTGGTTGTGTCTCGAGTTTTTCAGTTACTATTGATGCTGAGCCGCTTATGTGAGGTTTGTTCTGTTGTTACCAGTGGTAGAGTACGCATGAGGCAAGTCCCTTTCTACCCTGTTTTCAACTGGGAGACAATTGTAATTCTTTTCCAGCCCCATACTGGTGGGTCTCCGCAATCCAAAAGGATGGGCGGAGATCCCTCCTTATAGGGAACTTTGGTGCACATACCTATTCTTAACACATACCCCACATAGCAGGATCAGGAGGTTGTCGAACCTGGCAGGCTTCGTTAGCCACCCTATCAAAGGCCTTAGGGAACAAACAGGGGTGCGGCAACACTCCTCCCCAGCACTCTGGTGTAAACACCAAGGGGGAATGCCCCACACACCCCTCGGACCCTATGGCATAGAAACGGGTGATATGTGGCCTGTCCTGTGGCCTGCTCCACTGGCCCAGATTCTTAATACACATGTCATTTCCCATCGCACTACTAATTAGTACAAGCAAAAATACCACATTCTCCATACTTCTTCACCCGTCCGTAGAAAGTCAGTTTCCGGTGTGACCTAGCAGGGGTTTCTTCACTGCTGTGCGTTGAGAAATCTATTGCCGGTAAGATTTCAGCAGAGCAGCCTGCAAGTGAAAGAGGGCAAACAGGAAATGTTAAAGCTATAGCAAAGCATATAGATCATATAAAGAGTAAATATAAGGAATATAATGCATAAAGGGAATACAGGCGTTTCTTTTGTACCTTTACCTCCACCTTAAGCGCAGCTTTAGGGGTGTGGTGGGATGAGGGGTGACCTACCATGCAACCTCTGCGGCTGCTTTGATTCTAGTCCAATGTAACCATCCTCACGACCGATTCGCTCCCACAGAGAGGGACTTCTCCGGGTGCCGTCCACTAGACTTTGTCAGCGGGCGACGCCCAGGGGAAGGGCTCTCTCTGTGGCGGGCCCGGCCCTCTGGAACGACCTTCCCCCCGACCACTGACCTCCGCTCCTTCCGTACGAAATTGAAGACCTATTTCTTTCGACTGGCCGGCCTTGAATAATTCTCTCTGTCTATTGATTCCAAATGCATTTTAATGGGTTCTTAATCATTTTTAGCACGGGTAACATTGTTTAATTATGTTTTAAAGTATGTATTTTGTATTTATTGTATATTGTTTTTAGTTTCTCCTGTGCACCGCCCCGGGTCCCTGTGGGGAGAGGGTGCGGTCAATAAATCCGAATTTGATTGATTGATTGATTGACTTTGACTCAGCAACTTTCACCGCCAACGGTGAAACCATGACAACTCTAAAAGGACCCTTCCATCTGCCCTCCAAGGGTTCCTTTTTCCAATGTTTCACCCATACCATATCCCCAGGCTTAAACTGATGACATTTAGTAATCAATTTTGGTGGTGTTTGCTCTATCACATAGGACCATAATTTTTCGACCTGTTGATTTAAGGCCTGTACCATTTCCATGTTCCACACACTTCCTTTATGACTTAGGTCTGGCCATCCAGCCAGATTCCTTCTTAATAATGTGGGGGGGGGGTCTGCCAAACATCAACTCATATGGTGACAAGTTGTGCATTCTTCTTGGAGCTGTTCGAACTGCATACAGAGCAAGGGGGACAGTGTCCGGCCATTTCAAGTGGCTTTCAGCACAAAGTTTGGTTATTTTCTCCTTCAACGTTCTATTTAGTCTTTCACAAACACACCCCCCCCCCCGGGGATGGAAAGAGCTGTGAAATCTCCATTTAATCCCTACCGCTTTAGCTAACGCTTGATTCATACTGTGCACAAATTCTGGTCCATTATCTGAGGAGATATAGCCTGGTGTTCCATACCTGGGGATTATCTCCTTTAACAACAAGCGGGCTACTTCTCTGGCTTGCTTTGATTTAGTTGGAAACGCTTCCGGCCACCCAGTATACATGTCTGCCATTACCAACATTGCCTTATATAAGCCACACCTAGGCATATCAGTAAAGTCAATCATCAAATAATCCATAGGGTAATACGACCGGGGGATCGCTCCTAGTGGCAAGAGGCGCCCCTGTCTGGGATTTACTTTTGCACATGTTACACATCTGGCTACCACCCCCGCCACAAGTCCTGCTAGCCCATTGATGAAATAATCCCTCTCTAATGCGGTTTCTAATGCGGTTTTTCCCATATGTGTGGTTTTGTGAGATAGTTGGACTAAAGTGTATGCCACTGAGGCCGGCACCACCACTCTATTGTCTGGCAACACATACCACCCATTTTCAAGTCTGGCATGTAGGTCAGTAACAGCTTTCTCACATTCCTGATGGGTATAGGTAGGAGTGATATCCGGAGGAATCACTCCCAAATCCATAGCCACCTGTATGAAGACATTGGGGGTGGGTTCCTGATGTACAACTGCCTCCCTGGCCTCTACATCCGCCCTTTTATTCCCTTGGGCTACTTTGTCTTCTCCCCTCTGATGGCCTTTACAATGCATCACTGCCACTTTAGTCGGTAATTGTACTGCCTCGATTAAACGGTTGATCAAATGTCCATGTTGTATATGTTTACCAGCTGAATCCCTAAATCCTCTCTCTTTATACACAGCCCCATGGGCATGCAAAGTCAAAAAAGCGTACTTGCTGTCTGTCCAAACATTCAGGGTCTCCCCTTTTAGCTATTTCCAAAGCCCTAATGAGCGCCCACAACTCCGCCACTTGAGCACTATGCCCTCCTCCCAGCGGTCTACTTTGTATGACCTCATCATCATCCACTATGGCATACCCCGCCACTCTCCTTCCCTCAATCATGTAACTGGAACCATCCGTATACCAATTGTATACTGTCTTCAGAAGAGGAATATCTGATAAATCAGGGTGGGTGGGATACACAGCTTCCAATACTTGCAAACAGTCATGCTCAGCCTCTACCTCGGTTGGCAACAAGGTGGCAGGATTTAACCTGGTGGACACAACCAATCTCACCTGAGGATTTTCAACCATCATAGCCTGATATTTCATCAGCCTTTGGTTGCTAATCCACAGGTGACCCTTATTATCTAGTACTGATTGAACCACATGGGGAGTGTGAACTGTTATGGGGCTAGAGAATGTAAGCTTTTGACAATCCGGTATTAATTCGGCAATTGCAGCCAGTATTTTTAAACAATGAGGCCACCCCTTGACCACCCCATCCAATTGTTTCGAGAGATATGCCACTGGGTGTTGCCACTGTCCAAGCTTCTGTGTCAGTACTCCCAGAGCAGTGTTTTTGTTTGTGACCACATACAGGTGAAACGGTTTCTCCAAGTTAGGTAGAGCCAGGGCGGGAGCTGATGTCAAAGCACGCTTAATATCCCTAAAGGAATTCCTCTGTTCCTCTCCCCAACAGAAGGGGTCAGCATTAGCCCCCTTGGTAGCGGCATAAAGCGGAGCAGCCATTAACGCAAGGTTCGGGATCCATATTCTACAGAACCCTGCCAATCCCAAAAATCCTCTCAATTGCCTCCTAGTCCGCGGCTCTGACAAAGCTAGAACTGCCTGCTTACGTTCATGTCCCAATGACCTCTGTCCTTGCTCAATATCATACCCTAGATGCCGCACCCTTTGTTTTACCAACTGAGCCTTTCGTTTGGACACCCTGTATCCACATTCCAATAATAACTGCAGTAATTCTTTCGTATTCTCCCAACAGAGATCCTCTGACTGCCCTGTCACCAATACATCATCTACATACTGCAAAACCACGTCTCCTTCCTGGCGGGCTTCAAAATACTGCAAATCCCTTGCCAAAGCGACCCCAAACAGAGTAGGTGAATTCTTAAACCCCTGTGGCAATTGGGTCCAGGTGAATTGCATCTTAGTGCCTGTCCATGGGTTCTCCCACTCAAAGGCAAACAATGATTGGCTTACTGGGTGTATAGGAATGGTGAAGAAGGCATCTTTTAAGTCGATTACTGAAAACCATTTTGCCTTTGGAGGAAAGAGGCCAAGAAGGGTATATGGGTTGGGTACTGCAGGGTGAAGGGTCACTGTCACATCGTTCACAATTCTCAAATCCTGAACCGGGCGGTAAGACCCATCTGGCTTCCTAATGGGAAGGATTGGGGTGTTCCAAGGGGATTGAATAGGTACTAAAATATCTGCTTCCAAATACCTCAAAATGATTTCGTAGATAGCAGTAACTACCTCTCGTGAATAGGGGCGCGTTTGTCCGATATGGACCGGTGACGCTGTTGGTTTCAATTCCAAAATGACAGGGGGGTGATGCGATGCAAAGCCGGGGGAATTGTCCTCTGCCCATAGCTCTGGCACCTCAAACTCCCTCCATGTCTCATCTACCCCCTCTCCAGCTAAGGGCCTCACCACCATCAGCCTCCAGGTGGCCTCAGGTTGATGGCACACCCGCACACATTGCTTTCCCTCATCAAAGGAGATGGTCGCCCCCAATTTGCTAAGCAGATCCCTACCCAGCAAAGGGATGGGGCACTCGGGGATGTACAGAAATTCATGTTGAATCTCCGAACCTTCGAAAGCACAGGTCACAGGTTGCAGGACCTGTCGTCCAAGAACGTGCCCTGACACTCCCTGGACCTGTATCCTATGCGGTCCCAGAGCTGCAATTCTGCTGTTCACTACAGACCGCCCAGCTCCAGTGTCCACCAAAAAAGTAGTCTGTCAACCCCCAATATTCATAGTAACCAACGGCTCAGGTGGGGCCTCCTCTAAGCCAAGTCCCCGTCAGTCTGTCCACCCAACTTCCGCCAAGCCCATCCCTTCTACCCTGTCCTCCCTTTGTCTCTGCCAGCTATTCTCAACACGACTTCGCATACCACGTCCTCGCATACCACGACTTGGAAAACGGGTTGTTGTTCCCCTATTAGGCACCGATCTGGTCCCCCATCCTCTACCCCGCTCGCCTGCCTCGGGCACTCTCTTTGCCAATGACCCTCCTCTTTACAGATCGCACACTGATTAAGTCCCAGTCTGGCTCCCTGTAAAGCCACTGCCAACAACTCTGTCTTCTTGTGCATCCGCAAATCTTTTTCCTTCTTCTCCACCTTCTCCCTATTCACAAACACCTTCCTAGCTACCTCCAACAACTCACTAGTATTCTTTCCCAACGCTCCCTCCAATCTTTGTAACTTTCTTCGGCTATCCTCGTAACTTTGCGCTATGAATCTTTCATTCAGCATCCTCACGTTATCTGCATGATGAGGGTCAACCTGAGTGTACAATTCATAAGCCTCAATCAACCTTTGCAGAAAACTCTCTGGACTCTCATCAGCCCTCTGGGTCACCAGAGACGGTTTGGACATGTTCACAGGTGGCTTTCCAGCCCTCCTCAGAGCCTCCACTGTCAAATTCTGATATTCCTTTAAAAGGGCCATTTGTCCCCCCTCCCTAGGATTCCAGTTTGGGGGATCCCGTTCGGGTGCTCTCTCATTCAACTCTTGCTGTAAATTCTGCACATTTGGAAAACGCTCCCCCAGACACTTTCTCACCGCTGCCTTCCATTTCTCCATCTCCTCTGGAGTCAATAACGTATTCAACAACTGTTGCACATCCTGCCAAGTTGGGTTATGCGTCTGCATAATAGTTTGAAAGAGATCTGCCATTTCAGTTGGCTTAAGGGACAGGGAGCCATAATGCTGCTTCCAATTCAACAAATCAGTTGTTGAGAACGGCACATATTGAAACATAGTTCTGATATCGGGCTGCCCCTGGGGATTAATTACCTGCTGATCCACTTGTCGTAACGGGGCGATCAGTTCCCCCCTCGCTGCCCTCTCCCTTGCTGTTGCAGATCGGGTTCGCACTCCTACAGCCTCCATACCTCCCCCGGCACCACTGTCCTCATCATCGTTTCCATCCGACTGAGCTGTTTCAATCTTAAGAGCCGAAGCTGCCCCCTCCCTTGGACTTCCAACTGTTCCAGACGGGCCAGCTGTTTCATCTCCACCCCCCTGTCCTTGCGCTTGTAAAGGGGGTGGCGAAGGCAGCTGGGGCTGCGCCGGAGATGGATGCGGAGCATATGGTGGTGGCCTCAAAACCTTCTCCACTTCCTCTTGCAAAATCTCTTTCCTGCTCTCTTTCTCTCTGTCCTTTCCAAGTCCAACTTTATGGCACCTCCTAAGCGTACTTCCCCTTCCCCGTGGTCTTGCCACACGCAACCGAACCATCTCAGCCTGGCACTGTAACAAAGCATCCGCCTTCTCATTCACAGCCAAATCCCACTGATCTATATATGGGTACTGGTTTGGATATTTCTCCTCATTTGCAGCTATCATATGCCACAAGGCATCAATAGCATCTTTGTTAAACGTCCCCTTCATGGGCCACCTCCTTTCCATTTGGGGCCATCTCACCTTACACAGATAACCCAGCCTCTCCTTAGTGACCTTCAAATATGGGGTGCTATACTTCGTTCGACAAAAGTACTCATTGAATCCCTGCAACATGCACTCCAGCGGTGTGCTGGCAATGCTCTGCTTCCCCCCCATTCTGGCACAAGTCACTGACCTGCTGTCCCGGACTTTCAACGGTCCTGGACAGGAACTGCAGCAACTGAACCTCCCACACAGCCTAACGGGGCTACTTTAGGGATGACGCCCTGAGCCCAGGAGGGTGATCAGGCCCCCTCTTCTGCCTCCAAACGTGGTAGGTACTCAACTCTTAACACATACTCGACTGAGGCATCTTCTCTCTCGTCCTGGCCAGGAGATGGTTCAGACAGCCTTTCCTACGATGAAGGGTTCTTGGACTAGCTGTCAGCACCGTCAGCCTCGTGGAGAGGTCGCTGCTGTCTCCCGGAGGTCAAGCCCCCGTGGCGCCTGGAGAATGTTCAGGAACGGCCTCTCAACGGATCCGAGGGGTGAAGCTGCTCTCAGCAAAACATCGCCTCATCTGTATTCCCGGCCAATGCACCATTTGTTGTAGGAAAGCCAAGACAAACAGACAAGCTCTTCAAAGCAGCAAAGAGTTTATTGTGCACAGATTCAGAGATAGGCTCGTCACCGATACAAAATGTCTGAACCCCGATAATCAGAAAGGGATCCGTTCTTATACCCTTGGTTACGTATACATTCCTGTTAACATATAGTTGCCCAGTCACTGGGCCAGTGATGGTCTTAGCCGAGACAGAAATGCTTAGATCAACAAGATATATGTTTGGGTAGGCTATTTGTAGATATTGGTTTGATGAATTAGGGAACTACAGATATGCAGATCATGAGAATAGGCCAGTTACAGGAAACATCTGTCTGGGTCACAACGACCCTTCTGCGTTTCCCAGCAAATGCCAAAAGAGCTTCGTTAGCAATCTTTCTTCAAAGCTACTTGACCAATGTTTGCTGATCCATACTCGAGGCCTAGGCCAGCTTCAGACCTCGGTATCTCCTGTTTCTACCTCAAGAGAAAGGCAGTGGGAGTCAACCAGCCTTGCCGGGGAAGAGATACTTAACAGCACAGAAGCTAGTTTCATTAATGCTTTTGGTGCTCTCCCAAGGAAAGAACAAGACAATATATTATACAAGTTAGAAAATTTAAAGAAATCCTTATTGGTCACAATGGACACAGCAGAGCTGCTTATAGATCTGGTTTTCCCAATAATTGAGCCTCTCACTTCTCCCCAGAGAACAAGGGATTACATGAATACAAGATCATGGAAAATAGAAGCCAAGACCCAAAGGGGGTATTAGAGATCCCAGTAGAGATGGAGATACTTTCATCCCTGTGTAAATATCCCATGACACCGTCAGCATCAAACCAAGAAACTGAGAGTCATCCCATGTCAGAGCCACCAGCTCAATGAATGAAATATGACCTAATAATGCCTTGTCCTACACCCAGAAAAGAGGCATCGGAATGGCAAGTTCTGTTAGCTGATGCTAAAACCTCTTACCCTGAACAAGTTCTTCAAGAGTCTACACATGACTTAGATGGGACCTCCCTACTTTTAAAGACCAATTCAGTGTGCGATGATACCTCAATCCATGGTAACAACCAGACAACTTCCTGATGAGCTGCAAAAGATGAGCCACTTTCCCTTACAACCTGGAATATAGCAGGTTGGTCTGTTCCATCAAAAGGCCAACTCTTTTTTGACTATATATCACAATTTGACATCCTCTTCTTGCAGGAAACCTGGGCCTCCACAGAGATTCAGTTAGATGGTTATTGGGTTAACTCAATCCTGGCTGTCCCAAGCAGGGTAGAAGGGGGAGAGCTAAAGGGGGTATTGTGACATTAGTTAATACATCCTTGCAATTTAAATGTGTACCACTGCCACCTTTTTAGCCATGGGTTGTAACTACATTGCTACATTAAGATTTTTCTTTTTAATATTGATATTCCTCCACTAAATAAGAATAATGTGATTAACAAGATTTGGGACAGCATAGAATATTTTATTCTTGGCTGTTCAGCCAAATACCCCAAAGCTGCAATAATTATAGGGGGGGGGGAATGCTAGAATGGGACTAAATGATCAAGCATTATTTAATCAATTTAAGATCCACAATTATGAAAATGTAACAAGAGAATCTTTGCATTCCAGACAATTTAAAGACCCTAAAGCTAATCTGGCATGTTTGTGTGTAAGACAAATGACTGTACGTTTGGCTCTTTGTATTCTTAATGGGTCCCCATGGGGTGACTCTCCAGCAGAATATACTTATTGGGGAGCAGGAAGAATATCCACAGTTGATTATTGGATAATATCATATGGCCTCCTGAAGTTTTTACAGAAGATGGAGGTAGACTCGCGACTGGAAATCGATCATAATACAATACCCCCCCCCCCCCAGGAGCACTCTGCAAGCCTCCCCCCGACTATTCATGTCTTTCATTTGTAAAAAAGGGCCCATTTTTGGCGAAAAACGGGTCGTTTGGGGGAGGTTTGCAGAGTGCAAAAAGGGTTCCCCCCCCCCTTTGGGAAGGCTGTTTAGTTACTTGGCAACTTTAAGACTTGGGAATTTCAAATCCCAGAATTCTCCAGCCAGCATAGCTTGTGGACATGGCTGGAGAATTCTGGGAATTGAAGTCCACAAGTCTTAAAGTTGCCAAGTTTGAGAACCCCTGAGTTAGAGGGATTGATGAGAATTACATTGATCAAGTACTGTGCCAGCAGAAACAAAGTTTTAGGTGCCATGGTGATTTCCTTCTCCAGCACATGGGTAACACAGCGCACTTAAGCACTTTGTGAAGATCATAGTGACTGGCTGGTGGCTTACCAACTGAGCTCGTCTGACTCAGCTCGAGCCACCCTACCTGATTATGACTATGGGCTCATGACATCTGTTTAAGGTGGCTCTCCTCTCCAGACTCATGGACTAGCCAATTTATTCCACAGCTGACCTTCTCATCCTGCAAGAGTCCCCCCTCTTGCAGGTCTGGCCCTCTGCTCTAACGAGGACTTGCCTCGATGATGGATTTCTTAATCTTCAGAGGTGGAGGAAAAGGAAACTGAGGGGTTTTTAGGGGGTTTTTAAATTCGGTTTTTAGGGGGTTCCAGGGAGGGGGGAGGGCCTTTTGGGTTAAGGGTTGTTGATGAGGGAAGCAGCCCACCAAGAGACATTTCCAGGCCGACCGATGGTTCCGACGGGGAGGCTGCAGGTTTGGATATTGGGGGAGGGGCTATGGTCCATTCTATAGAGGGTTACAGTATTAGGATGGTCGGTGGGAAGGGTAGATATGGTGGGAGCCGGAGGTACCATCATGGTTCGGGAGGGCGCACCCGCTGTTTACAGGTGGTTGCGCGCTCCAATCCACACGGCTCCTTCTGCAACCCAGGAGGTCAGGGTGTTCAGAGCTGGGGCCCTAGGCTGATGTTATGCAATGCCAGGTCCATGGTCAACAAAGCCCCCCTCATCTACGACTTGGTGTCGGAGGGGGAGCCGGACCTGATGGGCATTACGGAGACCTGGCTGGGCCATGAGGGGGGGAGGTCCCCTTGTGGAAATGTGCCCGCCAGGTTACCGGGCATTTCATCAGCCGCAGACCCAAGGTCGGGGTGGGCGGGTGGCGGTTGTTATCAAGGAAAGTCTTGGACCGAGGGAGACCACCGTGCCGCAGACAGCCGGTTGTGAGTCCCTTTGTGTGAAGTGGGGTCACGGGAGGCAGTTGGGTTTGCTGATAGTGCACCTGGCTCCCCGCTAAGTATCAGCAGCCCGATGGAGAGCGTTTCCGGTTTCAGACGCGACGGACATGTTTTCAACACGTCCGCCGCTGTGCTCCTTTGATGGGCACCTTCAGGAGCAGGGGGGGGCACGGAAAGCCTCCCCCCATAAGGGCGGTTGCGGAGAGGCCCCACCTTGACGGCGGTCAGGGGGGCTGGCCCGCTGCGCCCCAGGAGTCGAAGGACGGAGTGCGGGGGGAGCTGCAATGTGTTGACAGGAGAGCAGAGGTCGACCTCGAGACCCCTCACATGTGGGGTGCCTCAGGGGTCGGTCCTCTCGCCTCTCCTGTTTAATGCATACATGAAGCCGCTGGGTGAGATCATCCGTGGTTTTGGGGTAGAGTACCATCTGTACGCTGATGACACCCAGCTGTACATATCTACCCCAGACCACCCCAACGATGCCGTAGCGGTGATGTGCCAGTGCCTGGAAGCCGTGCGGATCTGGATGGGAAGTAACGGACTTAGGCTCAACCCGACCAAGACCGAGTGGCTGTGGTTTCCGGCTGCCCGATTCAACCAGCTTTCTCCAACGCTGGCCATAGGGGGCGAATATCTTGCCCCTGTGGATGGGGCGCGCAATTTGGGTGTCCTCCTGGATACCCGGCTGTCTATGGAAGAGCAAGTGACAGCCGTGGCCAGGAGGGCGTTTTACCAGGTTCGCCTGGTTCGCCAATTGCGCCCCCTATTGGATCGGGACGCCCTTCGCACAGTCACCCATGCCCTCGTGACATCCCGACTGGACTATTGCAACTCTCTCTACATGGGGCTCCCCTTGAGGTGCACCCGGAGGCTTCAGTTAGTTCAGAATACGGCCGCGCGAGCAATTATGGGCACCTCCAGGTTTGCCCATGTAACACCGCTCCTGCGCGAGCTGCACTGGCTACCTGTCGTCTTCCGGGTGCGCTTCAAGGTGTTAGTTATCATCTTCAAAGCGCTCCATGGCTCGGGACCTAGCTATCTGCGAGATCGGATCCTGCCCCACACATCCTCACGACCGATTCGCTCCCACAGAGAGGGGCTTCTCCGGGTGCCGTCCACTAGACTTTGTCAGCGGGCGACGCCCAGGGGAAGGGCGCTCTCTGTGGCGGGCCCGGCCCTCTGGAACGACCTTCCCCCTGATATTAGAACGACCACCGACCTCCGCTCCTTCCGGGTAAAATTGAAGACCCATCTCTTTCGACTGGCCGGCCTTGAATAGTTCTCTCTGTCTTTTAATTACAAATTTTAATGGGTTTTAATTATATATTTTTAGCATAGGTAGATTTATTTAATTTTATTTTAAGTAATGTTTGTATTTTGTATATTGTTTTTAATTATGCCTGTGCACCGCCCCGGGTCCCTGTGGGGAGAGGGTGCGGTTAATAAATCTTAATTTGAATTTGAATTCCCTTTCGCTGAAGGAGCCGGAACAATGGAGAATTTCCTGTGTGAGTTGAATTACTGGAGCTGAACGGCCAAGCCGAGGCTCTGGATTTAAAGCAACTGGAATGTGAGTTATTTGTTTATGACCCTCTACATTCAACTTCTTGAACTGAAGAATACAGGGGGGAAATTCCCCCCTTGGAAATAAAAGCGGCATTTTAAAATCACCCCCGGGATTGGGAGAGAGTGAACTGACATCCGATTGATCATCTTTAAAGGAAATGTTTTATTAAACAAGGAATTGCTGTATAAATGTTTCATCTGAGTCTTGCTACAGTTAAAATGGATTTGTTACAAACTTTGCTTTTTCCACCACTGCCAGCAAGGCGGAAGATGGCGCTTCTTTGTTCCCAGAAGTGAAAGTTCTTTGATTATAAACATTCCTCTGGCTTAATAAGCTGAACAAGACCAATTTAAAATATATACAAAAGAGCCTACTCTAGTGACTTTCAGTGTTCTCACCTATTGTGAAGCCTTCTATTTTTGTTCTGCTCTGAAAAATACAATTTGGTCTTCTCCCTGGACTCTGCAAAAACTAATTGAACTTTGATAAGACTTTCTCTTTGTTCCTTTGTCTCGGACTTCACGGACTGTCTGCCTTTTTTTCTTTGTTCTCATAAAGATTTAAGACTCTTAACCATGGCAGCGAGAAAGCCTCCACCAGAGAAATCACACTCTGCCCCAACATCTACAAAACCAAGTCCAACCTCACAGCCAAAAATTACTGAACTGTTGCAGAAGGAAACAGAAGCAGGGGATGTGAAATCATCATCGATAGAGGAGATGTTGCAGAGAATAATGAATGAAATACAACAAATTCGGAAAGACAATTTGAGCACAAAGCTGGAACTGTTGGAGGCACAAAGAGAAATAACAAATAATAAGCAAAAAATTGAGGGGTTGGAGGGCGGGGCAGTTGTGATGAGGGAAGAGATAAAGGATTTTAAGAATGAAATTACAGATATTACAGGTCATATGTCTAGAATTGATTTTGAACACGTCTTTTTTTTTTTAAGATTTCAAAATGTTCCTGAGTCAGATACAGAAAATGTAAGAGAATTAATGGCTACGATCCTAGCGGATTATACAAAAAAAATATAAAGAATATATCTGGGGGGACATTGATTTAATTTATAGAATCAATTCAGCATATGCCAGAATAAATAATGTGCCCAGGGAGATACATATCAAATTTACAAGGTCAACAAGGGATGAGATCCTGAGAGTGCAAAGAGGAGGGCCCTTGATATATCAGCAGAATGAGATAGCCATATTGAAGCAAATCCCAAAAAAAATTCGAGATATAAGAAGGAAATACTCCTTCTTATCCAAAAAATTACATAAAAAGGGGGTTTGGTTTAAATGGTTGGTGCCTGAAGGAATGTTGGTGTTCTGGGAGGGAGGAAGAGTTAGAATGAAAACAATAGATGAGGCCCAGGCCTTTCTTAAAAAGCACTCCTCAATCCTAGATGACGAAGATATGGGAATGGGAGGGGCCATGGCTCTGCCTACTGGTGGGGTGGAAGAAGAAGAAACAATAGCAAAGAGACTCAGATCACAAAAATGATTTTCTCTTTTCCTTTTTTTATATATGGTAATTCCTGTAAGGATGTTTATAGAAACAAAATAATTGAATGTATGAAATTTTAGATTATGAAATTTACGATTTGAAATGTATGTTCCCCTTCCTATCTTTTTATTCTTTAATGGAATTGATACTGTAAGAAGACTCGGAGGCGGTCACCAGCACCGATATGTAAGCTCTAAAATATTGTTAAAAATACCCTATTTACCCCTTTCCTTTTATAAAATTGTAAAACCAATAAAATTACTTTACCAAAAAAAAAAAGTATCAGCAGCCCTACCCGAGCTCCTGGATGTGATTGCCGAGGTGGTGGTTGATACCCCCAGACTTTTAGTCATGGGGGATTTCAACCTGCCATCGGTAGGTGGATTGTCTGAGGTGGCTTGGGAGTTCATGGCCTCCATGACGGCCATGGACCTGACCCAAGTAATTTATGGCCCAACACACACCGGAGGACAGACACTGGACCTAATTTTTGTCTCTGGCCGGTGGATGAGTGATCTTGGATTAGGGGAACTAGCCATCGAACCCCTGTCATGGTCAGATCACTCCCTCCTTTGGCTTAACTTTCCAACTGCTACACCCCACCACGGGGAGGCGGAACCTGATATTCCAAGATGGTTCCGCCCCAGGCGCCTGATGGACCCAGAGAGGTTCCAGACGGAGCTTGGGCCAATACCTGACTCCCTGGCCCACGACCCAACTGAGGACCTAGTGACCGCCTGGAATCATGCGGCCACAGGGGCCTTGGACCAGGTCGTGCTGCTGTGGCCTCTCACTCGGCGTCGCTCTACCTTGGCTCCTTGGTTTTCCGAGGAGCTAAGGGAAATGAAACGCCGGAAGAGACACCTAGAGAGCATTTGGAGGTCTACACGCACCGAATCTGACCGGACATGGGTGAGGTCACATTTGTGGACCTACCTCGTGGCGTTGAGAGTGGCAAAACGGTATCATCTTGCCACTCTCATCGCATCCGCAGATAACTGCCCTGCCGCCCTGTTTAGGGTGACCTACTCCCTCTTTCAACAGAGGCTGTGGGAAGCTCCCTTGCAGGGTAGGGCAGAGGAATTTGGATGTTATCTGCAGGATAAAATTGCTCAGATCCGGGGCGAATTGGCCTCCAATTGGGTTAGTCCGGACGAGATGACAGAGACAGGTCTTGAGACCATTATTTGGGCTGAGTTTGATCCCATGACTCCCGATGGCATGGACAGGATACTGTGGCAACTAAATGCCACCACATGTTTATTGGACCCGTGTCCCTCCTGGCTTGTACTGGCCTCCCAGGAGGTTACACGAGGCTGGCTCCAGGGAATTGTTAATGCTTCCTTGAGTGAGAGGTTTGTGCCAGCCGTCTTGAGACCCCTCAAGAAGTCCTCCCTGGACCCAGATGTTTTATCTAATTATCGTCCGGTCTCCAACCTTCGCTTTGTGGCGAAGGTTGTTGAGAGTGTGGTGGCACGACAATTCCCCCAGCACCTGGAGGAAACTGCCTATCTAGACTCGTGCCAGTCCGGCTTCCGACCTGGATACAGCACGGAGACGGCATTGGTCGCGTTGGTAGATGATCTCTGGAGGGCCCGGGATAGGGGTTACTCCTCTATCCTGGTCCTGTTAGACCTCTCAGCGGCTTTCAATACCATCGACCATGGTATCCTACTGCACCGGTTGGGGGGGTTGGGGTTGGGAGGCACCGTATTACGGTGGTTCTCCTCCTACCTCTCCGACCAGTCGTAATTCATGTTGGCAGGGGGTCAGAGGTCGACGTTGAGGCCCCTTACTTATGGGGTGACTCAGGGGTCGGTCCTCTCGCCTCTCCTGTTCAACATTTACATGAAGCCGCTGGGCGAGATCATCCGTGGTTTTGGGGTAGAATTCCATCTGTACGCTGATGACACCCAGCTGTACATTTCTACCCCTAACCACCCCAGCGATGTCGCCGACGTGATGTCCTGGTGTTTGGAAGCCATGCAAGTCTGGATGGGGAGGAACAGGCTCCGATTCAACCCATCCAAGACCGAGTGGCTGTGGTTTCTGGCACCTTAACATAGCCAGTTAGTTCCATCTCTGGCTATCCGGGGGGAATTGCTAGCCCCCGCAGAAAGGGCCTGCAACTTGGGTGTCCTCCTGGACTCCCAGCTGTCCTTAGATGACCATCTGACAGCCATGGCCAGGGGGGCCTTCTATCAGGTTCACCTGATACGCCAGTTGCGCCCCTTTCTGGATCGTGGCGCCCTACATACAGTCACTCAAGCTCTTGTCATTTCTCGCCTAGACTATTGTAATGTTCTCTACATGGGGCTTCCCTTGAGATGCACCCAGAGGCTCCAGTTGGTGCAGAATGCGGTCGCGCGGGGGATCTTGGGAGTTTCCAAATACTCCCATGTAACACCTCTCCTGCGCGAGCTGCACTGGCTGCCAGTAGCCTTCCGGGTGTGTTTCAAGGTTTTAGTGACCATCTTTAAAGCACTCCATGGCAGTGGGCCTGGTTATTTGCAGGACCGCCTACTACCACATACCTCCATTCGACCTGTCCGCTCCCACAGGGAGGGCCTCCTTAGGTTGCCGTCCGCTGGACAATGCTGGCTGGTGACGCCCAGGGGAAGAGCCTTCTCTGTGGCAGCCCCGCCCTCTGGAATGACCTCCCCCCAGACCTTCGTACTATCACCGACCTTCGCCTCTTCCGCCGGACACTAAAAACATATCTCTTCCATATGGCTGGCCTGGTATAGCTGCTACAGCTATGTTATTATTAGAGTTGGGTTTTAAATTAATTGTTTTCTTTTTTAGCATGGGCTAAATTATTTAATTTTAGTTTTAACTTTTGTAGAATTGTTTGTATTGTTTGTATTTTTAGATTTTTAGATTTTAGATAGGGCGGGATAGAAATCTAATAAAAGTAAAAAGTAAAGTAAATACACCTGGAAACATCTACCTACCTACTTACTGTATTTCTCTCTCTCCCCTCTATCTACCTATATACCTACCTACCTTCTCTCTCTCTTTCCCCCTACCAATCTACTGTATTTCTCTATTTCTCTCTCTCTATCCCTCTACCTACCTACCTATCTACACTCTCTCTCTCCCTATCTACTGTATTTGTTTCTCTCCCTTCCCCCCTCTAGCTACCTATATACCTACTTACCTTCTCTCCCCCCCCCCATCTACCTACTGTATTTCTCTCTCTTTCTCTCCCTCTCTATCTAGCTACCTACTTTAAAAAAAAGTTGCCTCTTCAAAACCTGGGTGCATCTTATACTTTGAGAAATACGGCAATAGAAATGACACAGGCAATTATAGACCCATTAGTGTTCTGAGCATTATTAGTAAATTGTATGCCAAACACCTAAACTGTAAACTTCAGGATTGGCTATTTTCAGGGGGGATAATCAAAGATGAATAAGCAGGTTTTAGAGAAGGAAGATCACTGGTGGATCATATCTTGGTACTCCACCATTTAGTACAAAAATACATATATTAAAAAAATCCTCCTTTTTGTGACCTTCCTTGATTTTTCAATATCCAAGATTACCCTCTGGGAGAAAATAAAATGCACCACTATCGATAAACGCCTCCTCTTCCTCATACAAAAATTGTATGCCAATTCCACCTTGAAAGTGAAGTGCAATCCCCAAGGGAGTTGAACTGGCCCAGTAAGGGTACAAAAAGAAGTTCGGCAGGGTTGCATCCTGTCCCCCTCCCTCTTTAACTTCAATATTAATCCCTGATTGATCTCTTACAGAACCCTGATTTCCATCCTCCTAATCTAGCACAAGGCAAAGTTCCAATTCTCTTATAGGCTGATGATTCACAAACCCCTGTAGGACTAAAGAGAGCAATTAGGGCAACACTCAGCTATTGCAGGCAAAACAAGCTGGTCCTTAATTTTGATAAATCAAAATTTTTAGTTTTTGCTAAAAGACCTAGCCCAGGGATGTCCAAACTTGGGAACTTTAAGAGTTGTGGACTTCAACTCCCAGAATTCCCCAGCTGCCATGTCTGGCTGGGGAATTCTGGGAGTTGAAGTCCACAACTCTTAAAGTTCCCAAGTTTGGACACCCCTGACCTAGCCAATACCCCTGGAAAATAGAAGGACATACTGTAGTTTGGAACAGGTTAGAACATTTAGATACCTTGGGGTTTTCCATATTGCAATTAAACATTTCTTTTACACATACCTCATACATCCCTGCGACCGATTCGCTCCCACAGAGAGGGACTTCTCCGGGTGCCGTCCACTAGGCTGTGCCAGCGGGCGACGTCCAGGGGAAGGGCCTTCTCTGTGGCGGGCCCGACCCTCTGGAACGACCTTCCCCCCAAAATCAGAACAACCACAGACCTTCGCTCCTTCCGACAGCTTTTAAAAACTCATTTCTTCCGTTTGGCTGGCCTAGGGTAATTTTAATTAATTTATAGTGTTAAGGGGTTTTAGGGACAGTTTTTAGTTTTTATAGATGTTTTTAGCGCAGGATATGTTTAATTGTGATTTTAAATTTTGTACTCTGTTTGTGTCTATTGTTTTTAATTTTCCTGTGCCCCGCCTCGAGTCCATTTGGGGAGAGAGAGCGGGCTATAAATAAAATTTATTATTATTATTATTAATAATAATAATAATAATATTTAATTTGTAAAACCGCTCCCTCTCCCCACAGGGACTCGGGGCGGTGCACAGGGAAAAATAAAACAATAAATATACAAACATAGCATAAAAACGAATTAAATCTAATACCTGCTAAAATCCCATTAAACACTAAAATACCCAATAATTAAATAAAAACCCTATAGCAGAGAGACTACCCTAGGCCGCCCAAGCAGAAAAGATGTGTTTTTAGTTTCAGACGGAAGGAGCGGAGGTCCGTGGTTGTCCTAATATTGGGGGGAAGGTCGTTCCAGACGGCAGGGCCCGCCACAGAGAGCGCCCTTCCCCTGGGCGTCGCCCGCTGACAAAGTCTAGTGGACGGCACCCGGAGAAGCCCCTCTCTGTGGGAGCGAATCGGCCGTGAGGATGTATGAGGCAGGATCCGATCCCGCAGATAGCTAGGTCCCGAGCCATGGAGCGCTTTAAAGATGAGAACTAACACCTTGAAGCGCACCCGGAAGACAACAGGCAGCCAGTGCAGCTCGCGCAAGAGCGGTGTTACATGGGTAGACCTAGCGGTTCCCATAATTGCTCGCGCGGCTGCATTCTGGACCAACTGAAGTCTCCGGGTGCACCTCAAGGGGAGCCCCATGTAGAGAGAGTTACAATAGTCCAATCGGGATGTCACGAGTGCATGAGTGACTGTGTGAAGAGCGTCCCGATCCAATAGGGGGCGCAATTGGCGAACCAGGCGAACCTGGTAAAACGCCCTCCTGGCCATTGCTGTCACTTGATCTTCCATGGACAGCTGGGCATCCAGGAGGACACCCAAATTGCGCGCCCCATCCACAGGGGCAAGATGTTCGCCCCCTATGGCCAGCGATGGAGTTAGCTGGTTGAATCGGGCAGCCAGAAACCACAGCCACTCAGTCTTGGTCGGGTTGAGTCTGAGTCCGTTGCTTCCCATCCAGATCCGTACGGCTTCCAGGCACTGGCACATCACCGCTACGGCATCGTTGGGGTGGTTTGGGGTAGATATATACAGCTGAGTATCATCAGCGTAGAGATGGTACTCTACCCCAAAATCACGGATGATGTCATCCAGCGGCTTCATATATGTGTTGAACAGGAGAGGCAAGAGGACCGACCCCTGAGGCACCCCACAAGTGAGGGGTCTCGAGGTCGACCTCTGCTCTCCTGCCAACACAAATTGCGATCGGCCAGAGAGGTAGGAGGAGAACCACCGTAAAACGGTGCCTCCCACCCCCAACCCCCCCCAGCCGATGCAATAGGATACCATGGTCGATGGTATCAAAAGCCGCTGAGAGGTCTAATAGGACCAGGATGGAGGAACAACCCCCATTTCTGGCCCTCCAGAGATCATCAACCAATGCGACCAATGCCGTCTCGGTGCTATGCCCGGGCCGAAAGCCGGACTGGCGCGGGTTTAGATAATCAACTTCCTCCAGGTGACGGGGAAACTGTTGTGCCACCACACTCTCAACAACCTTCGCCAAAAAGGGAAGGTTGGAGACTGGACGATAGTTGGTTAATAGAGCTGGATCCAAAGAGGGCTTCTTAAGGAGGGGCCTCACCATAGCCTCTTTTAGGGAAGCAGGCAAGGAACCCTCACTTAAGGATGCGTTGACAACCTCTTGGAGCCAGCCTCGTGTCACCTCCCAGGATGCCAGTACAAGCCAGGAGGGACACGGGTCCAATAAACATGTGGTGGCTCGCAGTCGCCCACGTAACCTGTCCATATCCTCGGAAGCAACGGAGTCAAACTCCTCCCAAACAAGATCTGCCTCGTGGCATCCCAATGGACCATCAATGGGGGCTAGCTCGTTCTGTATCTGAGCGAATTTCTCCTGCAGAAAAGTCACAAATTCCTCTGCTCTACCCTGTAACGGGGCTTCTCGCACCCTCTGTTGAAGGAGGGAGCGGGTCACCCTAAACAGGGCGGCAGGGTGGTTTTCTGCGGATGCTATGAGAGTGGCACAGTGATGACGTTTGGCCACTCTCAGCGCCACAATGTAAGTCCGTAAATGGGCTCTTACCTGTGTCCGGTCAGATTCGGAACGAGTAGACCTCCATCTTCTCTCTAGGCATCTCTTGCGGCGTTTCATCACCCTCAGCTCCTCGGTAAACCAAGGAGCCAGGGTGGTTCGCCGCCGCAAGAGAGGCCGCAAGGGCGCGACCCGATCCAAGGCTCCCGTGGTCGCAGTATTCCATGCGGCCACGAGGTCCTCCATCGGGGCGCGGGTCAGGGATACAGGAAGTGGCCCAAGAGCCGTCTGGAACCCATCAGGGTCCATCAGGCGCCTGGGGCGGAACCAGATAGGATTATTATTATTATTATTATTATTATTATTATTATTATTATTATTATTATTATTATTATTATTATTGTTGTTGTTGTTGTTGTTGTTATTATTATCATTATCATTATCATTATTATCATTATTATTATTATTATTACACAGACAGAGATCAGTTAGTACCCACTGCCTTAAAACTTTTTGAGGACAAAACATTGGCACAAATTCTATATGGGGCACAAACAAGAATTCTTGCAAAGAAAGATTTGCTAGAAACCGTACAAACCAAATTCCTGTGAGCCATTTTAGCTGCACCCAACAGAACTTCAAATGCCCAGTTAAGAATTGAGACAGCATGACTCAAATTCAGGTAAGAGCCTGGAAGATGATGATCATTCATTGGCTTAAAATGCACTTATTTCCAGAGGGACTGTCCCCACTAGTGTTGACTGACAACTTCCCCTCCCCCTGGAAACAGGCAATTGATCACAAGCTGGGCTCTTATGGGCTCTCCCTGGTATTCTTAATGTCCTTAGGGTTTGATTAAGCAAAGCAAGTAGTAATCAATAAAATGAAGGACATGGAGTTCCAAGAAGAACTAAATAGGTTGCCTCTCTACAGTAGGGACAGAATCAAACAGGTATGTGGGAATCGGCAAGATATCTAAATTACCTGATCTTCCCAAAACAAAGAATAGCTTTCTTCAGAGCCAGATTTAACATTCTTCCTTCAGCACTCCTCCAAAGCAGGTATAAGAGAACACCTATAGTAGAACGGGTTTGTATATGTGGTAAAGGAGAAGTGGAAGATATCTCACATGTTCTATTACACTGTGAGCTTTACAGAGCTTGTAAGTCTGCACATATTCTCCCCTTATTAGAGAGCCATGGAGGGCAGACAATTTTTATGTAGGCTTTCTCCTTCAGGGCACAAACCCGGCTACCACATATGCAGTGGCAAAGTTCTGTGCTGCTGCAATGTCCATAAGAAAAAAAATTGTTATAGAAGTATAGCTGTCATCTTGTAGCAATTATTTGGACATATCTCTAACAATTTGTGGACCATTGTATTTACTCTCATACTTAATGGCTTTGCACCCAGGTAAATCAGGAAGTGACCAGAACAATTTGATAACATGTATGTTATTTTCCACTTTTAAAATCAATACTTTTAAATTATATCGTAATGTCATTACTTTTTAACATTGTAAAAAGTAATGTGTATTGCTGGTCTTTGACCGTAATAAAAATTTATACTATTATACTATACTCTTCTTGAATACACACACACATTCTTCTTGAATATATTCTTCTTTTTATTTTATTTTATTTTACATATACATATCAATGTGTGAACAGTGTGGCACCTGTGTGTCATACATTCTAATACAGATAAAACTAGTAATATTAATCATAGTTGTTACATTCATACAGCCATCAAATATTCATTATGTATTTCTAGTAATAATACACATTTATATTACGTTATAGTCTTTCATTATTAAACTATTCCATATTTCAATATATTGTTCTAATGCCAATTACAATATTGCTTAAACATACATAATAATACCACTATTAAGTTTTTAAACTTCCCTTTTCTTATTGTTTTTATTTTATTTATGTAAAAATGTGTATATTAATATTCTCTCTTTCTTTTATTTTTGTCTCTATTCTGATTTTCAATCATTTCACCCTTATTTTAAAATATATTCACTTGTCCATTTTGGTGCTTTCCATCTTGCTCATTTTTAACTTACCTCCCATATTTCACTCTTTGCATCTATTTGTATTAAGATACAACCCTTCATTATTTTATTATTCAATATTTCAATGCAGAGTTCTAATACCAATAACAATATTATTTAAACATACAAAATTATTCTAATCATATTCTTTACATTCATCTAATCTATATAATTCTGATAGTGAAACACATGTTTACATTAAGGTATGTTCTTGCATTGTTTAACTGTTCAGTGTTTCAATATATTACAGATGAAACTTGAAAAATTAGAATATCGGGCAAAAGTTCATTTATTTCAGTAATGCAACTTAAAAGGTGAAACTAATATATTAGATAGTTTCATTACATGCAAAACAAGATAGTTCAAGCCATGATTTGTCATAATTGTGATGATTATGACTTACAGCTCATGAAAACCTCAAATCCACAATCTCAGAAAATTAGAATATTACATGCAATCAATAAAACAAGGATTGTACATAGAACAATATTGGATCTCTGAAAAGTATAAGCATGCATATGTACTCAGTACTTGGTTTGGGCTCCTTTTGCAGAAATTACTGCCTCAATGCGGCATGGCATGGACGCTATCAGCCTGTGGCGTTGCTGAGGTGTTATGGAAGACCAGGATGCTTTAATAGTGGCCTTCAGCTCTTCTGCATTGTTCAGTCTCATGTCTCTCATCTTTCTCTTGGCAATGTCCCATAGATTCTCTATGGGGTTCAGGTCAGGCGAGTTTGCTGGCCAATCAAGCATAGTAATCCCACGGTCATTGAACCAGGTTTTGGTGCTTTTGACAGTGTGGCCAGGTGCCAAGTCCTGCTGGAAAATGAAGTCAGCATCCCCATAAAGCTCGCCTGCGGAAGGAAGCATGGAGTGCTCCAAAATCTCCTGGTAGATGGCTGCATTGACCCTGGACTTAATGAAGCCCAGTAGTCCAAAGTCCTGTTGCTCAGTGGTCCAAAGTCCTTTTTTCTGATGAGAGCAACTTTTGTGTCTCATTTGAAAACCAAGGACCCAGAGTATGGAGGAAGAATGGAGAGGCACACACTGCGAGATGCTTGAAGTCCAGTGTGAAGTTTCCACAGTCTGTGTTGATTTGGGGAGCCATGTCAGCTGCTGGTGTTGATCCACTGTGCTTCATTAAGTCCAGGATCAACACAGCCATCTACCAGGAGATTTTGGAGTACTCCATGCTTCCTTCCACAGGCGAGCTTTATGGGGATGCTGACTTCATTTTCCATCAGGACTTGACACCTGGCCACACTGCCAAAAGCACCAAAACCTGGTTCAATGACCGTGGGATTACTATGCATGATTGGCCAGCAAACCCGCCTGGCCTGAACCCCATAGAAAATGTATGGGGCATTGCCAAGAGAAAGATGAGAGACATGATACTGAACAATGCAGAAGAGCTGAAGGCCGCTATTGAAGCATCCTGGTCTTCCATAACACCTCAGCAATGCCAAAGGCAGATAGGGCCCATGCCATGCTGCATTGAGGCAGTAATTGCTGCCAAAGGAGCCCAAACCAAGTACTGAGTACATATGCATGCTTTTCGGACTTTTCAGAGGTCCGATATTGTTCTATGTACAATCCTTGTTTTATTGATTGCATGTAATATTCTAATTTTCTGAAATTGTGGATTTGGGGTTTTCATGAGTTGTAAGCCATAATCATCACAATTATGACAAATCACAGCTTGAACTATCTTGCTTTGCATGTAATGAGTCTTATCTCATATATTAGTTTCACTTTTTAAATTGCATTACTGAAATAAATGAACTTTTGCACGATAGTCTAATTTTTCGAGTTTCACCTGTATTCCAATGCCAACCATATTATTTAAATGTACTTAATAATACCACCATTCAATCTCTAGTTTTCCCATTTTATTATTGCTTTTTTATTATATAAAAGTAAGTAAAGGTAAGGCTTCCCCTCTCACATATGTGCTAGTCATTCCCAACTCTAGGGGGCGGTCCTCATCTCAGTTTTAAAGCCGAAGAGCCAGCGCTGTCCAAAGACGTCTCCATGGTCATGTGGCCGGCATGACTAAATGCCGAAGGCACATGAAACACTGTTACCTTCTCACCAAAGTGGTCCCTACTTTTCTACCTGCATTTTTACATGCTTTCAAACTGCTAGGTTGACAGAAGCTGGCACAAGTAATGGGGGCTCATTCTGTTATGCAGCGCTAGGGATTCGAACCACCAAACTGCTGACCTTTCTGATAGACAAGCTCAGCATCTTAGCCACTGAGACACCATGTTCCTTATATAAAAGTGTGTGTGCGTGTGTGTGTGTGTATGGTGTACTTTTTGCTGATAAATGAAGGGAGACTGGTATAGTTCAGTTCAAGCTGTTTAACCCCTCATCATTCGAACTTGGGCTGTTCTTACATATTAGACAGTTATATTAACCTCTAAGCCACAAGCTCTCCTCCCTTATATGCTGAGCTGGGAGAATGAACACATGTTTTTCTTTTGTCAAAGCACCTGGTATGCCCAAAGGGAAGCAGTACGCTTCCTCCCATATTTGGGCATATCAGGTGTTTTGACAAAAGAAAAACAATATATATATACACGCTGATCAGGATGAGAGCCTGTGGCCTAGTGGCAATTAAAACTGCCTCACATGTAAAACAGCCCTGGTTCGTGTTTTATTCTTTTATCCTCTTCACTTGAGTATATAACAGTTCGAATCCCAGTAAGGGTATGGCTAGCTGATGAGAGCTAAATAGCTTGAAATAGATCTATACTAGTCTCCCTTATTTATTTATTTATCAGCACAAAAATGTAACACACACACACACTCCTCCATTCTCTTATTTCTACCTAGCTTCTAATCATGCCACCATTCTAAAAAAGGATGCTTTTATTCTCATTCTTTTGTTTTACTTTCCTCCCATATTCCTCTCTTGGATCTGTATCTCTATCTGCATCTGCATCCTGCCTATTCAATCTAGCTGTTTCTCCCATCTCTACTCTTGTCCATTGCCTAGCTTTCAAAATAACTTCCTGAACCCCTATCTCCCTTTCAAAAATATCTTTCTGTATCATCAATTTTCTTTTTAACTCTCTTAAAACACACACACACACGGTTTAATTAATCAGTCATTGTTACTTTTATTATTTTCTCGTCTTCTTCTTTTATTCACTGATCCTCAGTTCTCTCTTTTCCTACATTCCTTCCGCTAGCTCCTTCCTTTTCTGTGGATGACACTTGGGTCAAGATCAAAACACAGGAATTGGAAGCATTCACCAAACATAGCAACTCTGTGGACAGATATGTCAAATTCACATGGAAGGATGTTAAGGAAAATAGTCTAGCTTTCTTGGACTGTGCAGTATACATTAAGGAAGACAGAAGCCTTAACATTGAAGTTTACAGAACATACACATACCCCAGATCTATATTTACATTTTTATCAGCTACCCTCCTGTTTGCTGCCGTAGAAAATGGGGGAGGGATTGATAGATAATTTTTCATTCAGCTTTACAACTTTGGTCTGGATTTCACCTATTTCTCCAAGGCCATTTCTGTTAGCTCTGGTATGCAGTGGCCTCTGGTTGCCTAGCTACAATGGGGTTGGGTTGTACAATCTGTTTCAAGTTGCTGTTTTCATGTGCTTTGCCTCAGAGCTTGCCTGGAATTACTTGCTTTTAGTTTGTTCCTAGTAAAACTATTTTTCTATAAATCTATGGAGCCAAGGATTTTTCTTTTCTAGGAAATGGACAGAGGCAGCCCTGACACATTTTAATTCCCACCATCCACTGAGCACAAAATAGGAGTCATCAGAAACCTACACCACCTACAAGGCCTATCAGTGAAGATGGGAAAGAAAAAGATCTAAAACATATCAAGAAAGCCCCCAGAACATGTGGGTATCCCAAGTGGGCCTTCATCAAATTTCAAACAACACCCTACGGGCATTTCTCCATAACAGACAAGAGAACAATATACAAAACAACGTTGTCATTTTACAGGAATATCGGAAAAGCTCAGGAGGATCTTCAGCCAACATGACACATGTGCACACTTCAAACCCAAGAATACACTAACACAGACATTCCCCACACCCCCAAGGATAAAACACCCAGACACAAACTGAGCAATGTATTATAAGCAGTACAATGCATTGGAAACAAAACAGCTACTTCATAAACACATGGAACAACATAGGAGAACAATCTCATCAGGACTAGATTCAGCAGACCATCTGCATTTAAAAATAAAGGCCACTCCTTTGAAGACAGCAAAGTCTACCTTTTGGACAGAGAGGACCGCTGGTTTTAAAGAGGGATCAAAGAAGCCATCTCTGTCAGAACTGAACAGCCCTCTCTCAACAGTGGAGGGGGGGGGGGATATGACATCATCTATCTCCAGTCTACAACACAGTCCTTTTAACAGTTCCAAGAAGACTCCAACCCATTTGCACCATTCAGGTGATCTTGATAACACAGATAAAACTCCAGATGGCCTTAATGACTCAGTAAAAGAATGCAAATGACCAGCTGCCTGCAAGGAATATAAAACCTTCCATTCTTCACTATCCAGTCAGAGCTGAAGAAGCTTTTTGGATGGGAAGTGAGAACTTTTTAAAATAAAAATAAGGAAGTCCAGTTGCCTTTTGAAAAAAAAAGCACCTTTGGGACATTTGCTGGGGTTGCTTGATTTAGTATTTCTGGGAAATTAGCCCCATATGTTTTGTAAATTAGATTTTAAAGCTTAATAATTAACTTGGCTATGTTTGGCCATATTTTTTATATGTAAACAATTATCATGCTTATTACACATATCTTAGATTCATGTTAGAAGTATAATTTCCTGAAATAGTTTGAAGAGGTTTTGATAATAGGAATTGTCATAATCTGAAAATGGAATACTTTATGAAAACATTTGAATGAACAGCTTTGTAACAAGAAATACACACAACAACTGCAAAACTGTGTTATTTTTATTTTGGAACATGCAAATACAATCCATGCATCTGCCACTTTGAAAAAAACTTTTCATTTTATAGCAGATAATCCCAAAGATATTTTGGCTATCAACTTCCAATAAATTTTTCAAAATGCTTTACAGTGTAAAGATAATAAGAAATTTAGCAAAATTTCAACAAACCAGTATAAAAAACAGATACAGATAACTTTTCAAGATGACATGCTGTAATGTAAAGTGTAATAATTTTGATTGGTTTTTTTCCATAAAAAGTCTGCAACAATACAGTAGCTTAATCTTTACTTGTTAAGCCTTTAGGCTACACATGCAAAAATAAAAAGGGGAGAGGAATTTAAGTAAAAATCACAAAAACGTGCTATTTTCATTTTAAGTACAATAGTTGTAAATAGTACTGTATCTGAACTCTGTCAAGTATGTAGGAAAGTTCATGGAGCTAGTGTCCTGGAAGACTCATATTCTGACATACATTTTGGTTTAATTGCTTTCCCATTATAATAGTCGACCACTTGATTTGGAACTTCAGCCAAAACACTTTTTGCTAATGCAGCTGGGGATGCCTGCAAGAAATGGCAGAAAATAATGTAAGTTACTTCAGGTCTAATTGTGCCAACATTTCTTTATAACTGACAGTGGTGCGTTCATAACTTCCCTGTAGCAGTTGTTTGTTATGTTTATATCTCAGCTTTTTTTATAAGCTCAAAATAGTGTATGGGTAGAACAAGGATATTATTTTATCTATACAGCAATCCTGTGAAGTGGGATGAATTAATTGACTCCCCAGTTCAAGGCCAGTCTCTTAGTCACCATTTTGCACTAGCTGATCAAAGATGTTTTACTTCAATCTAGTCATCACTTCTAAAAAAAACCTTATACTAAACTTATACTATACTAAAAAACTATACTATACTTATAACAGCATTTACCCAGAAAAAAAATATGAATCTGCTCTCTTCCTCCAAATAATTTAATTGGGATACCCTGAAAAATATTAATAGAGGAAAGAGGAGCTGACGTCTCGATGATACGACGTGCAGTCTTGATGATCTGAGATCGCTGTTGATACTTTTGCTGCTGGACGGTCCCTTCAGACCTAAACTGTCCTGCAGAGATGGTGACAGGGAAGAATACATCTTGCTGATCTCAGGGACTCCACAAAGTCCTTGATTGATCCAAGAGAAGTTCTTCTACCTGGCAACAAAAGCACAGCCAAAAGGTGATGAAGTTGGGACAGCTCCAGAATGGAAGGAAATGGAAAGGAGAAAGTGTGTCCATATGGGGAGGAAAAATTATTCTTATAAATCCCCCCCCCAAAAAAAATTAAAGCCAAATTAAATTTGAAAGCAGAAGCAGAGAAATTAAGCTGCATTGGATTACTTTGGACAAGTTGTTATCTTTCTTTTTAATTTTATTTTTGGATGTAATTTTTTGCAATTCATTTAAAGTGAATGGATTAGTTTTTCTTCTTCTATTTTTTCTTTTATTTTTAACCTATGGATTAAAATTATTTTCTTTATTTTAATATGGGTTTTTATTTTTCCTCTATTAAGTTCCATTTAAGAATTTTGCTTCTTTTAAGCCTGGAATATAAAGAAAATATAAAAGGAATACAAAGAGGGTTGTAACATCATAGTGAAAGGAAGCAACACTGCCACTTGGAGGCTGGAGGCTTGAGTCTTGGAAACATTGTACTTTCCCTTTTTCTTTTGATCTCATTGACTTTGCATTTCAAGGTTTTGCAACTTGTTTCAGAGAGTGATAAGAGAAAAGAGAATGGATTGTTTATGCAGGTGCTCTGTAGGAGCTTTTCTGGCAGCTGGAGAAAAGTGAAACTAAACCCTGTTTTGAAAGATCATAAATGAACTTGTGTCTAATCTAATAAAAAGCTTTGAATGCTAGAGTGGCAGTGTTTACTAGTTGGAAGAATGGCACAACATCAAAAAGAAACCTTAATATTGCAAAATATTATGTTTGGAATTCAAGATTTATTAGAAGTAACAGAAAATTGAGAAGAGGTTGGAAAACATAGAGTATATAACAGCAAAATATGATGGAAAACTTGAAGCTGCTTATCAAATGGAAAAAGTGGAGGTTAGAGTCCTAGAAATCCAAGGGAAAAATGAATATAAAGACAAGACAACTGATGATATTAAAAGTGAACTGAGTGTGGCGAGAAGTGGAAAGAGTGGAATATGGAAAGGGGAACTAGATGGACAGGAACTCTACCCCAGATTTCAAGGCATAGAAGAAGAAGAAAAAGAAGAAATGATGGATTTAAGAAGAGAAACCTTGTCAGAAGCACCATTGATAACTAAAGATAAGCTGATTAAAGAAGCAGATGGAGGGTATCGAGATTATAGAAGAGATGCAACAAGCAATAAGCTGTGAAGAGAAGTCCAAACAAATTTTACTAAGGAAATAAACAGAAGATCAATTCCACAAATGGCAAAAGAAATAAGACTGTGTTATTACTGGAAAGACACAGGTTGATATATGAAAGCTGATAATAAAAATTTAGTTAAATTTAGGGTATCATGTAAAAAATGAAGTGATAATGGATATGGTTAAATAAATAATTGATAATGATAATAATGTATACATATGTATTGGTTTAATAAGAGGAAATTTGATATAAATAGCACAAGATGACTATGAAAGAAACTTAGAATTTTTTTGTAGTATGAAAGCTAATGATAAAAATTTAAGTCAAAATTTAGTTAAACTTTGAGTATTAAGTAAAAAAATAATAATAATGAAATGAGAATGGATATAGTCAACAAATGATTGATAATGATAATAATGTATATATATGTACTAGTTTAATAAAAGGAAATTGGATATAAATTGTAAACAGTGATTTGGAAAAGGGGTTTAGAAATTTTGTTATTAAATATAATCAATTTTTATCTAGAACATGTCATAAAGAAGTAATGTTATTGGACAATATTGGCAATAGCTAATGAAATGTGATTATGTGGTTGTGCTTTTAATTTTGGAATATTCTATGTAAAAGGATGTAAAAACAATTATAGTCAAATGAAAATGGAGGTATGATGATAGTAAGATATATAAAGATCTGATTTAAAATATATAATTTGATATGAATTGTAGGTGATGACTGTGGAAGAGGTGCTTGAAAGCTTTTTGTAATCAATTAACACACTTTCTATAAAATATAATGGAAGATGATTTTGTGGTGGGTTTTTTTGAGTTGTGTTTGTCTGTTTATTCAAAAATATTTTTTTAAATAAAAAATATTAATACAGGAAGATGTCATTGCAAGTGAGTAAATGCAGATTTGAGTGAAAATAATGAAATAGAGGCATCATCCGAAGAAGGGGAAGAATAATAGTTTCATCTCCTATTACCACCCTCTGCCCATCCTCACAATTTGTTGAAGGTGAGAATCTGCTTATGCCCATGAAGTGCCATCATGCAAACAAGAAATAAAGAAAAATCAGGATCCTCAGTAAGGGAGAGTCTCCATAGCAGATATTCCCATTATACATAGCAGATTGCAAAGAGGAGAATAATCTTATTGACTGAATCCATCCTCAGAATGATATATACAGCCCACCATTCCTTAAGCTTAGAATACATAAATATTGATATTACATTATGTTATGTCCCAAGGTATAAGGTTTTACATGATATCTACCTCTGCTCCCCCTTAGAGAAGAAATAAATTTCTCTTTTTTTATATAGTGTACATTTTGTATGGTATCATACATTATATGCAGTGGTGGGATTCAGCCAGTTCTCACCAGTTCAGTAGAACCGGTAGCTAACTGTTCTGTTTGGTGAACCGGCTGAAGCTTCGACCCTTCCCTCCTAGCCACTCCTCCCCTCACCCGCCTCTCTTTGCTGCGCTGCTCAACTCAGCTGAGAGTAAGGGACTATTGACACCCTACTTCCCCTTCCCTCCTTATGCTGCATCAAAGAGAGTTGCCCTCTCACACTTTTCCATCTGGCCAGACTGAAGGCCATTTTGGCATCTTGGCACTCTTCTAACCTCCCCCCCTAGCCCCTCCAAACAAGTGACATCTGTGCAAAACCCCAAGGTAACTCTAAGGTGCCCAAGGGGAGGAAGCATGGGGAGAGGCATCTTGGCAACTGGCCTCAGAGGAGCTCAGGGCCTCGTTACGAAAAGTCCCATGCTCCTGGGAAGATGGGGAAAAAGCTCTCTGGTTTGTTGGCTTCCCACTTTCACAGCAGCAGTCAGGGAGGAAGCATGTGGAGAGAGTACCTTGGCAACTGGACTGCTTCTCTCTGACCCCCTTTCCTGTTTTGTCTGCTGGATCAATGCAGGTGGACATAAATCCTAGCTTTGCTGTCCATTGAAGCTAGGAATATAAAATAAGGTGGATAATGTAATTATCGGATCTCTGCAAAGTCCTCATCTTCCAAGGAACTCAGCAGAGGCCTCACTCACTGCCTGCTGAGGCACCTGGACTTCGAATGATGGGATGGGGTCTTTCAGACACTTAGTTTAATCACCTGTTTAGTAGCTCCTGCCCCTTCCTCTGTCACCGGGAGTTCAGGTGTTTCAGTGGATGGTAAGCAAGGCCTCAGTCAGGCTCCTTGGCAGATGAGGACTTTGCAGGGGCTGATCTAGCACCCAGGGTGGCTACAACACAAACTTATATTCTTGGCCTTATTTGAGATTCCTAGCTGCAATGGACAGCAAATTCAAAATGCATTTGTGAATGTATACATATACAAACATATAGACACAGCTATGCAGATACACACACACACACACGATTCTGTATATTTCCATGAATGTATATTTACAGATTTATTTATTCATTAATCAATGTATATGTATATGCCACAGCGCAAAGGCGAGGGCTACAGTGAAAAACCCTCTCCTATTCATCTCACTGGATGAAATTCCATAATTGATGGGGCCTTCAATAAGTGGGCTATCCCATTGTGGCAAGATGATAAGATACGCAATTGGCATTAATTTTTATGAGTAACAAGTAAATTGATAAGATCAAGACGCTGATCAGTGCGCAGCATATTTTGTGTTTTTTCTGTTTAATTTTCTTTTAGAGGAGAAGAATTGATTCCTGAATTGGCATCATAGTACAAAAATATCAAGTACAAAAATAATAATGGTATTATATTTGTACTAGATTTAATAATATCAAAATAGATTGAATTTTTAAAAGTCTGAATGATGATTTTTGTTTTGTGTTTGTTATATTGTTATTTTAACTAGCACATGTTTCATCTTGTTGTGACAATAGTAGTGTCCTCCAGTACTAGGTTGTAATTCTGTAATACCTAGATCAAAACTTTGAGCATTACATCTCCTTTTACCCCATATTAATCATCATTCTATAATATTTTTACTGTTTATGCTTCCATATTCTAATATTGTGACTTCTTAAGAAAATTATAAATGAACTTTATCAAACAAGTATTATTATGTAATACACATATTCTATATTGAACTGATTTGTCAGTTGTTTGCTGATGGGCTATATTCAAAGAGACAAGCATTTACCATACGCTTCAGTAAAATCATCCTTGAATTTCTATCTGAATTATGTGTGAATATTATTGTGATAGGTATAATATTTATGGGTGGAATCCCTGAACTAAGAAATAATGTCTTATCAAAAAAGTATGGTTAAAACAAATCTTACATGTTTGAAGTTTCTGAATGGCACAAACTGAACAATGTCTCGTAGAACTGGTTCTCCCTTGGGAGACCGCAGGATGCCATCATCCCCATCAAGCATCTGCATGTCACTGAAATCAGCATTTCCGACTCCAACAATGATGACCGACATGGGGAGGTGAGAGGCATGGACGATGGCTTCACGTGTGTCAGCCATGTCTGTGATGACCCCATCCGTCAGAATCAACAAAATGAAATATTGCTAAATGGTAGAAAGGAAACATCAGCATTTGAATGTATTTCTGACATTTGTTGCTAAAAATAGTGCTGCTAAGATTCCCTGGCAATTGCATGCTGTAACTAGCTTTATGGCACTTTTCATTGATGCTGACTGGAGGTTGAAAGTTAAATAAATATAATCAGATTAAAGAAAATATAATAAATTTATTTTACAGGAAGTATGAAGGCAACAGTGCTTCCTTGGGCAGAATTATATAATCATTCATGTAGACAGGGCTCGTATAATATGGTAGACTCCTTTGTGATTTAGCTAACTTTGGCTCATGTTGTTTGAATCAGCAGCTATTTGCTAAATCATGGTATATTGTATGCATGTTGTGTGAATCTATTATAACTCAGTAGGTATTTTTCTTAGCCAGTAAATATCAGGAAAGTGTCTGATAAAAAGTAGAAAGAATCAAAAGAAAGAATCAGAAGATTTCTGAAAGTAATTAGTTTAATGGCACCAGTATCTAATTTGGATGGCAACTATAAGACTTTGCTAGTACTAAGGCACTATTTTCTCAATCTATATATGAATTGCTGGCTGTCCAGGCCTCTTGATAATAAATGTATATTATGAGAATTTATGAGCCATAGAAAGAGTGACAATAATTATCTTTAATTACTACATTAAAAGAAATTCCACAAATTTTCTCACAGCTTAATTTACAACGAAAATATATGGAATTACTGCACAAAACTTGTAGCAGATCTGGCATCAACTACTGTGTGCATAAATTAGGAGCAATATAAAATAGTATAATAAGACATTCTGTTTATTAATTACTCACACACAATAATATCATGAATACCTCTTTTATGTGACACAGACAGCATAGTGTGACATATTTAGGGCTGACATATTTATTTATTTAATTAATTAAATTTATACCCTTATTTTATTTATTTAATTAAATTTATACCCCACCCTTCTCCAAATGGACCCAGGGCGGCGCACAGGGATATTAAAATACATACAAAATATATAAAATTTAAAAAACTTATTCTAATAAATAAAACCCTGTGCTAAAAACCGAATTAAAAATCCCAAGTTTAAAACTGTCTAATAGTCAGTAATGGAGGTTACGCTAGGCCGGCTAGATGGAATAGATGTGTCTTCAGACACTTGCGGAAGAGGCGGAGGTCGGAGATGGTGCGGAGTTCAGGGGGTAAGTCGTTCCAGAGGGCTGGGCCCGCCACAGAGAAGGCTCTTCCCCTTGGTGTCACCAGTCGGCATTGTCCAGCCGATGGCACCCTGAGGAGGCCCTCTCTGTGGGAGCGTATCGGTCTGAGGGATGTATGGGGCAGGAGGCGGTCTCGCATATAATTAGGCCCCGAGCCATGGAGCGCTTTAAAGATGGTCGTTAAAACCTTGAAGCGCACCCGAAAGACCACAGGAAGCCAGTGCAGCTCGTGCAGGATAGGTGTTATGTGGGAGTGTCTAGGCGCTCCCGTAATCACCCACCCGGCCGCGTTCTGGACTAGCTGTAGCTTTCGGGTACACCTCAAGGGGAGCCCCATGTAGAGAGCATTACAGTAGTCGAGTCGAGAGGTGACGAGTGCTTGAGTGACTGTGCGTAAGGCACCCCGGTCCAGTAAGGTGGATATGTACAACTGAGTATCATCAGCGTACAGATGATATCCCACCCCAAAACCACGGATGATCTCACCCAATGGCTTCATATATGTGTTGAACAGTAGGGGTGAGAGGACCGACCCCTGAGGAACCCCACATATGAGGGGCCTCGAGGCCGACCTCTGCCCCCCTGCCAACACATATTGCGACCTACCAGAGAGGTAGGATGAGAACCACCACAAAACGGTGCCTCCCAGCCCCAACCCCCCCAGTCGGCGCAATAGGATACCATGGTCGATGGTATCAAAAGCCGCTGAGAGGTCTAATAGGACTAGGATAGAGGAATATCCTCTATCCCGCGCCCTCCAGAGATCATCAACCAACGCGACCAATGCCATCTCGGTGCTGTGCCCGGGTCGGAAGCCGGACTGGCGCGGGTCTAGGTAATCAACTTCCTCCAAGTGTCGCGGAAACTGTTGAGCCACCACACTCTCAACAACCTTCACTAAAAAGTGGATGTTGGAGACGGGACGATAGTTCTCTAATAATGCTGGATCCAGGGACGGCTTCTTGAGGAGGGGCCTTACTACTGCCTCTTTCAAGATGGCAGGCAAGGACCCTCACTCAAAGATGCGTTGACAATGCCCTGGAGCCAGCCTCGTGTCGTCTCCCAGGATGCCAGTACAAGCCAGGAGGGACACGGGTCCAATAAACATGTGGTAGCCCTAAGTCTCTTTGACAACTTGTCCATATCCTCGGTGGTAACAAAATCAAACTCCTCCCAAGATGGTGACACAAGAACAGCCTCGGACCGCTCGACTGGACCACTGTCGATGGAGGGTAGCTCGTTCCGAATCCAAGTGATTTTCTCCTGCAGATAAATCCCAAATTCCTCTGCTCGACCCTGTAAAGGGGCTTCCCGCGGCCTCTGTTGGAGGAGGGAGAGGGTCACCCCAAACAGGGCGGCAGGGCGGTTATCTGCGGATGCAATAAGAGTGGCACAATACTCACGTTTGGCCACTCTTATCGCCACTAAGTAAGTCCTAATATGGTCTCTCACTAGTGTTCGGTCGGCTTCGGAGCGAGAAGATCTCCATCTGCTCTCTAGGCATCTCTTGTGGTGCTTCATCTCCCTGAGCCCCTC
This sequence comes from Rhabdophis nuchalis, assembly GCA_039707465.1. Taxonomy (NCBI): domain Eukaryota; kingdom Metazoa; phylum Chordata; class Lepidosauria; order Squamata; family Natricidae; genus Rhabdophis; species Rhabdophis nuchalis. The sequence continues at coordinate 68,998,677 of CM077647.1, forward strand.
GGTAAACCAAGGAGCCCAGGTGGTTCGTCGCCGCAAGAGAGGCCGCAAGGGCGCGACTCGGTCCAAGGCCCCCGTGGCCACACTTAACCATGCGGCCACTAGGTCCTCAGTCGAGTCGCGGGGCAAGTCCACAGGAATTGGCCCAAGCTCCCTTTGGAACCCTATCGGGTCCATCAGGAGCCTGGGGCAGAACCATATAGGAATGTCCAGTTCCGCCTCCCCGCAGTGAGGTGCGGCGATCGGAAAGTCGAGCCGAAGGAGAGCATGATCTGTCCATGACAGGGGTGTGATGACTAGATCCCCTATTCCCAGATCACTACTCCACTGTCCCGAGACATAAGATGCATGTCAACATTATAGATTAGATTTATTGAATTTATATTGAATTTATATAAACATAGCTAACTTAACTGCAATTTGTATTCATGAATGGGTAAGCAGATGTTTTATAATTAGTATCAAATTATAATAATTTGATAAAATATAATTAGTATTTTATTGCTTAAAATAGCAATAGCAATAGCACATGGACTTATATACTACTCCACAGTTCTTTACAGCTCTCTCTAAATGGTTTACAGAATTAGCATATTGCCACCAGCAATCTGGATCTCATTTTACCAAGTTTGGAAGGATGGAAGGCTGAGTCAACCTTGAGCAGTTGAGAATTGAACTGCCAAACTCCAAAATTAGCCTCAATATTGCATTCTAACCACTGCGCCACCCAGGGGGTAGCTTCCAGCATTCTAACCACTGTGCTACCCAGGGGGTAGCTTCCAGCTTCTGTTACTGCTGGTTTGCTCAGGGATGCTTTGGGCACGCACATGCTTGATGTGCACTATGCGCACATGTGCAGTAGTAAAAAAAATGCTTGTGCCATGCACAGAAGCAAAAAACAAGATGGTGCTGCTGTAGGCATCATCGATAGAACCAGTTTGGGGGTGTGGCTGGCCGAGTTACTACTACTCAGCTGAACTGGTCCAAACTGGTAGGAACCCACCTCTGGTACCACCACGGCTCTTAAAAACGTAACAGTTTTTTTAAAATACATTTTTGGAAATGGATACTTATGGGCATTTCCACAATAAAAACTATCATGAATAAAAACATAGAATGGGTCCAATTGAAACTGTGAGGGAAATTATCTGCTTTTATGTTTGTACTGTCCAGATGTTGAAGTATCAAAAATGGGCTAAAGTATGTCAATGTATATCTAAATAGATATTTTATGTTCTCAGAAGGAATGCTTTCATAAAGTAGTTTCTTATTTTCCATGATCCTTACCGATGCCTCCTTGGTGTTTGTTTCTTCTGATGCTGATTTAGCTACCTTTTGGATGATGGGAGCTATGTTGGTTGGTCCATAAAGCTGAAGCTTTGGGAGGCAATTCTGATATGCTTCCACAACCCCTTGAATCCCTTGTAAAATGACAAGATGAAGAAAAAATTGGGATGAAAGCAAGGACTGAGCAAATTCCTTGGGAAGGAGGATATGACTCCAAGTTTTCTTCCAAGTGAAATTGTTTTAAACCCTTCATGTAATGTTATTCATGAAAGTGATCAGCCAGACAGCCTATTTAATCTTCCCAGCCATGATTCTGAAATAGTTGAAAGAAAGAGATTCTCCCCACTGACCTGACCTCATTTATGACATGTAATACATAATTCATGAATGAGCTCTCTTCCTTGCTATCAGCATTCAAATAGCATTTTATAGATATTAACCATCCCAAATATTGGAACCCTTTGCAAATATGATTATTTTATATGCCATAACAGCCTGTGCTAACAATGTGAGCATCAGAAAAATGTTATAATTTTAGAAGTTTATAGAGATTAATTATTAGATGGAAATTACCTGGTACGTTTTCTCTCACTGTCCTTAGTACTTTTGGACTAAACCATTATATGGCCTTTCTAAAGACCTGCATTTTATCAAGAAATTTAAAAATGAAATCTTAGAATAAGAACTAAATCTTGAATAAGAAAGACTTGTCATGGATCATTGCTGCTGCTGCTGCTGCTATTGACATTGTTATTCTTCTCAAAGTGAGCTATATATAAAAACCATCTTTTTTTAGAAAAGCAATCTAGTAAAGCAATCAATTATAAACAAATTCCCATAAACTAAATAATTAAAATGTGGGTCTACAACAAATTAAAACAAGAGTTTAACAACAAACTGGTCCTAAGGTCAACTATTAAACTACAAATAGTTGAATTTCTATTCTCATTTAATAGTTATATGTAATCTTTTCTGGATTCTCTGAATGATTCACATTTAAGAATATGAAAGTAATACTTATACAGGAATTTGTCTTAATACTGAGTCCAATTATTGAAGTCCAATCACTTTCAGTTCTGCAGGGAGATATAATTCCCAGCTATACCTGAAGTGCTGGACATTGGTCCTGCGAAGTTCTGTGTGAAGTACATTACATTTAACACTTCTCATATCACCCTTCTACTAAGTATGAGCTCTAAGAAGCAAGCAAAGGACACTGAATATGAAATCAATACTGTACAGATACATAGATTGAACAAACAGTTTGGGCTCAACAAATGATGAAAAATACATTAAACAGCAGAGCTGCATTATGTTGTTTGCTGAAAAAAAAAGCTGGTTACCTGCACATTCTGGATTATCTTCATTAAAGTTGATTGCAAAATCATGAGATACCTGTGGATAAAGCCAACCCCCCCCCCCCCAAGAATTAGATTCATTTTTGCTCTAAAAATAATTCTTGTTTCGCATTGGCAAGTGGAGAATTCAAAATAATTTTCTTTTAGAGATGCAATACCAAACGCTTTCCAAATAATTATTTGTGTTGGTTCAAAGTTGCAGCTTTTGTGTGGTATATTAAGGAAGAGTATTTGCACAATTCAACTCAAGAATATTTTCTAAAGTGGAAGAAACAAGAGTGGGAAAACATTCAATGAATTCATATCCAAAAGTGAACTTACCTAATTTTGCATTTTCCAACCATTATATGACTCAAAATTTAATTAAATTCAAATTTGCAGTTCTTCAAATTCTGCACTACAGTTTCTAATAATAATAGTAATATTAAAGCCTGTAAATTACAGAAAAAAATATATGCATATATTGCAAAAAACTACATATACCTATGAAAATAATGCCCAAGCATTTTATTGGGAAAATACCTGAAAAATGTTTATAATACCAAAGAAAGTATTTTGCTACAAACTAGAATTAATGTGCATAAAACTATCCTGAAAATTGCTATGAATCTTACACCCAAATTTTCAGTAACTGCAAACAATCTCCAAAACTAATCTCTTTAAATTGAACTGACCCATCCATTAATTTCAATCTAGGAGAAGTTGCTACTGATTTAGTAACGTGAAGGAGAACCATGGCCCAGAACTGTACTGGTCAATGATGCTTCCTATTTCATGTAAAAGTGTCCTTTCTGAAATCAGGCTGTTATATAATTTGGAAAATTAGTTGAAACAGAGTTTTTCTGAATCAGGTAGGCCATTTTTATTCCTTGCTGTTTTAAGTGATTTTAACTTTTTTTTAAACATATATGTTCATTTTTATTATACTAATAACAGGAAATATTTGAATGATTATGTAGCAATGAATGAATAAATACATATATCTCTTCCCTGCTTTTTTTAAAATTTAGACTAGGTCAAAACATAAGCTACATTAACCTAGTCCAATAAATAATAATTATACCCCAGAAAGTAGAATGCTCTTCAAAACACTCATTAAAGAAATGCACCTTTCTTATCTAATGTTCCATAGGTCAATGGTATGTGTCCTCTCCCCCCCCCAAGGGGGGCGGGAAACAATGTAATCACAGGGGGTCTGTAAAAGCTTGAAGAATTTAAATCTTGAGTTAAGTCTTGAGGTCCATGGCCATGGTCCGTCACCACAAAAGATATTAAAAGTGATCCATAGTAAATAAAAGGCTGAGAACCACTGATACAGATAATTTAACTACTTTAATACAGAGGTATATAATGTGATGGATTATATAGCTAGGATATGCTTTCTGATGTTGATGAAGGGAGTCATGAAGCCTTTAAGACAACAACAGGTAGAAAAGTACATGTTAATTCCAGAGATGGGAAGTATTAGAAAAAGATTCAGATTAATTTTCCTATATTGCCTCAGGAATAAAAGAGAAGGAAGGGAAGATATGGAAAATTCTATTACTATAGCTCCGTGATGATGAACCTATGGTGCACACATGCCACAGGTGGCATGCGGAACCATTTATTAGGGCTCACGAGGTGTTGACCTGTCAGCTCCAGTGCACATGTTGGCCAGCTGACTTTCGCCTTCATTTTTGACTGTTTTTTGCCCTCCAGAGGCTTCCCTCCAGGTTGAAATTCCCAAACTTCCAGGTTGCCCATAGAGTCGTTTTTTGCCCTCTGCAGGCTTCAGGGAAGGGTCTCCAGGGAGTGGGGGAGGCCATTTTCACCCTCCCCAGGCTCCAAGAAAGCCTCTGGAACCTCTGGAAGGGTGAAAAATGGGCCCATCATGTGCCAAAAGCGGGGTGGAGGGTGGGGGTCACATGTGCATGTGCATAGGATGGTGGTTGTGTGCACATGCACTCAGGGGGGTGTAGCATGCATAGAATTATTGGTGTGGGCACACCCATGCATTCCCCTCGCTTTTGGCACATGCCGGGAAAAAGGTTAGCCATCACTGCTATAGCTTACCTCAATAAAATACAATTGTAGTTTTCCTGTGGAGTAATTTCTGTATTCTGGCCTATTTTGTAGGGTTGACCATCTATGAAGTCTCTAATTTGTCTTTATTTCATTCACAAGATTCTTTTCAATTAAAAATTAATGGAAGATGACATATTGCAAAGCAACACCTTTCTGCAATCTGACTTCTGAGCTGACATAATAAAATAAAAATGATTGGAATTGACTAATTTATTTGGAAGCATGTGAGATATCATACAGAACTTTGGTAATCCTGAATTTGTGGCTGGAACTACACATACAGTTTACATTAATGGCTATGTATTGCGTTATTTTGAGGGGACAGCAAATTTACATTGTTATACTGTATACTCACTACTTTACACTGTAGCCAAGTGTCATTTCTTCAGTGTTGTCACATGAAAAGATATACTTTAAATATTTACAAAATGTGAGGGGGTACTGAATACTGAATATTATCCTGCTCCCAAATATATTCAGTTATCCACAGTTATATATTTTTAATTGAAGCCATTTATATCCACTTGCCCCAAAGATTGTCTGTACAGGGTCCTGTTAATTTTGCTTAATATGACATCCATCTTCCTTTTCATCCCTACTACTTGGCACTCATTTCTTAATCTTAAAAATGGTCATCTTTGTTTAGAGATCTTAACAAAACAAAATTCTTCTCAAAAGTTATTTTAATTCCAGTCCTCTAAAGTTCTGATCCAAAATACCAACTGTACTGTATGCTAAAAATAAACTTGATCACAACAGGAGGAGAAATTGAGTGGTATGGGAAATTTTCTCATGTGGAAAGTCTTAAAGGTCTTAAAATTATCTCCATTGGTTTGAAATTCAGAATTATGCATAACATGATGCTATTTGAGTGGAGACACCACCATCCCAGCAGTAAAGCATGCAGATGAATCTAAAATTGCTTCTGCCTCGCCTCTTTATTCCCTCCTGCCATTCATGCCATTGCTTCCCTCTCCAGTAATTTATACATTATGCTAGAGACATCAAGAAAATGAGGAAGCTTCACCTGTTCACCTACTTTATAGTCGGGAGGTATCCTGGCTCCAAACCCATACACTGGGAACATTTTATCACTGAAATTAAGATAGACAAGTATTGTTGATCTTTGTTATACTGATCTCATTTCATTTTTCCTCCTCCACCAAATTCATAAATAAATTACAAAGCAGAAAAAAGTTATGAAAGAGAAAGGACCCACTACATACCAATTACATAGGTTTCACCTACCTCAGCTTGCAAATATATTTTTTTCTATATGAAATAGCTAGGTTCTTGCCTCTCCTTTGATAATTAGTAAGCCATTATAGCAGCTAGGGTCTATTCTGTTAAAAAAAAATCAAATAGGCCTTTGAGTTGAACTTGACTTCTGATTACACCTGGATACGTTCTACAAAAGTAATTGGCTATTGCCTTCTTGGGTTTTTTTTAACTTCCCACTTCATTTAGCAATCCTAGAATTCCAGTCAGTTCCAATACTAACCAGAGCTTTTCATGTCAATTGACTAGATGTCATCTAATAATATAACCTTCAAGCTAAGTAATTTGTATTTGAAGGCAAAAATCTTTGGCCTGTTAGCTTGCTTGATGATATGATTATGCTGAATTTGATTAATTTGCAATTTACTTGAAAAAATATTTCACTTCCAAGTGTGTGTTAAATTGCAACCATAATTTTTTTTTAGTAAAATAAGTTTATACCACTGCTTCTCTTCATCATTTAACAGCATCAAAAGATTTTGTATTTTTAGCAGCATTTATAGCAATACACATGTATACAGCAAAGTATATGCTATTCTAGTATATATTGACAGTAAGTCTTGGGGAATCTGTGCTAGCTTGTAATTAGCCTTTATATCTATAATAATATCCATACCTGTATCCATATTCATTATTTACCCCTAACTGTATCAGAAAGTGAACTGGTAATTAACTTCATGCTAATTATCCTACTGTTGCAACCTCTTGAATAAATGCTGATTTTTAAAGTTGTCAGTGCTATAAGAAGCTCTTAACACCTGGCTTTTCCCCCAGGAATTGATTGGGGATGGGGTATTGTGCTCATTCTGATTATTTTGGTTGTCTTATATACAAGAATGTTTAAGGATTTTGTTTCTTTCTTGGGTTTTTTATTTTTTTAGAAGCTATTGTCATAGTTTTTATCTTACATGCTGCTCCGAATTGCACGTGATTAGGCAGCTATATAAATTGATTGATAGATTAAATAAACATGTGAAGTAGAAAGGTTGGTTGCTTAATTTTATATAATTTGTATGTCTCTAGAAGCCCTACAAACCTAAAGTAAGATGACATAATTGCTACATGATTATTTTAAAATAAATATTGCTCTTTAAATAAAAGATATTAAAATATATGGGCCTACTTTAATCATTGCTCTGTTAGTTTTGTCTTTAAAAAAATAAAATGAATTGTTGCTTAATGCCTTTGGGAAGCTGAACTTGCTGACTAGCAGCAAATGTATGAGCATTAAGTGTGTGAAAATAGAAAACACAAATATGCTACCTACAAAAGGAGTAATTAATGAACGTGAGGAATATACTTGCCCTAACAGAAATTTCTAAAAAATATTTCCTAATGAATTAACCAAAATATTAATTATAATAAATATTATACCCATAAACCTATCTGATTAACAGTCAGAGTACCACTGCTGACCAAGGAATGCCAACCACCCTTATTAAATGAGTCAAATGTGCAAGCTAATCACAAAATGCATCAATACATTTTTTCTCATGAATATAAAGCAAGGAATAAATACAGGATTGAAAATAAGAAACAGTGTAGCTGCAATCCCATAAAATGGTAAGCCAGGATTCAATATCTGCATTTACTTGTTATTTAGGAACACAGACAACCTGAGTATCCTTAGCTATATTGATTGCCCATGTTTTGTGATAGGTTAAAATATATACTTTACATGTCAGCATTTAAAACATTTATGAATATCCAGAAACTTCAGAGCAGATAAGGACATTGGTAAAGATTTGTTAGAAGGCCAATAGTCTATTAATACAAGTTGGTTGGTTGCATTTTGGACCTACTGATCTACAGGGTAATAAATATCAAACCCAAATAATCATCTTGTGCATAAATCCGTCTCAATCCAAGTAAGGCCTTCACTTTAGGTAAAGGTTAATGTTCCCCTCACACATGTGTGCTAGTCATGTCCAGTTCTAGACGTGGTCCTTACCTTGGTTTCTAAGCCAAAGAGTTAGCGCTATCCGAAGATGTTGCCATGGTCATGTGGCCAGCATAACTCAATGCTGAAGGCGCATGGAGTACTATTACCTTCCCACCAAAGTGATCCCTATTTTTCTACTTGCATTTTTTACGTGTTTTCGAACTGAAATAGTTTGCAGAAGCTGAGACAAGTAATGGGAGCTCACTCTGTTACATGGCACTAGGGATTTGAACCACTGAACTGACGACCTTCTGATCTACAAACTCAGCATCTTAACCACCGAGGCACCGCATCCTTATGCCTTCACTTTACTAGAGAGTATTCAGTCTCCAAAAATAGAAGCTGAAACTGAATATCTGTCTTCAATGTGCATTAGCAATCATGGCTCTTTTAAGATATCACAAGTGTCGTTTCTTTAAGGCTGCTACTTATTCCAAAGCTACTGTTGACAAATGAATCTACAATGCTGCATAGCCTTAATAAATATTAGTTAAAATCCCAGTTCTGTTATATTATGAGAGAAAACTACAGAATGGTCTAAAGCAGGAATTCAACACAGGTATAATAAATGATAAAACTATGCAGCCTTTCAAATTCAAGGACAAAAAGGTGCTTTGCGACATTCTTGGCATAAATATGTCCCCTATCTGTAATCCTTTCAGGAAGCTGTACTTTTCCTCAGACTGGAAAACAAACATGCTGATGCATACCTACACAATTATTTTATCAAAATTTGGGACATTTGAAAAGAAGGAGAAAATGCAAGTTAAAAAAATTAACAGACCAATTTTCAACATGTTTCCAAGTGGAAATTCATCCATTTACATCAGTCACATCATTTGCACAAAGTCTTTGTGACTCATATGATATGACTTGCATCCTTTACTCTTGCTTTCCTTGGTACCCAAGTGAATGAATTTCCAATTGGATGCTAAGGAAAAGAAAAGAAAGGGGAGCAAGTCATGTCATATGAGTCACAAAAACATTGTGCAAAAATGTGACTGATGTAATTTGCATTAGCTATAGACTTCATGATAAGCATGAAGTCATTGTAGCTTATTCATTTTACACTGCTTTTCTCAACTCCTCTTTTTAAGCTCAGATCACCTAGATTTTAGATCACTTACTCTATATGTTTTTAAGTAGCTAGCTCTTGAAAATTAGTAATGTGCTCAGTCATAGTAAAATTATGAAAAATATGTTGCAACCCATTTGGAAGTGAATGTAGAAAAAATAGAGGCTAGCAATAGTTTCATTCACCTCTTTAAAGGTAGCATCATTATAATGCAAATAGCAATGCCTTGAAGTAAGCTAATTACATGGAAGTCACCAGAAAATGCCTCAAGAATAAATCAAAAGCAGTAACAGTTGTCAACATTGTCAGTGTAGTATTTCTATCTGATATACAAATTTATGACACTTCATGTGACATACATTATAATATATTTCAAGTGAACAGAAGAAATGTTCCTACTTTACAGAGAAGATAGCTAAACCCAAACTATAGTATTAAATGTAACACAGATTTACCCAATAAATAACATGCAATTTTACTTCATCACTATATGGCATTTGCAAATCAAGTGTTTAATATAAAAAAAATCTTAGAACAGCTAATACTAAAAGCTTAGAACTGTTTTAATCCTTTGTTTGAATTAATAATCAATAATTATTTGCGTCATAACTCAAAATAAGGTTTAAATGAGTATTATGCCAGATCAGACATATGTATGTACATTTTATATTTTATTGTTGCTGTAGCAGTGGAAGCAGTGGAAGCTATTTGAAAATATGTGTATCAAAGTTTAAGGAAATAGTTAATGTTTAGAGTCCAAATTTTTAAATGTTTATGATGTTATAGGGATTTCTAATCAAGATCTCACTAGGTAGTATTTATCAAAACTCTGTGCTTTAGTGCAATTATGCTATAATGCTTGTTGTTTTTTAGTGCAAGAGAGTTAATATTGCTTAACAATTATCAATATCCAACTATTAACTTTATCAGCATTACTTGACATATATTTAGAAACTATTCTGAAAGAACATGATAATTTTTCACCTGTCATAGTCTTGGCAGATTTCCCCAACAGCAACTAGTGCCTTCAAGTATTCATTTGGTTGATATGGATGAATATAGTGGAGAGAACAGCTGTTCCGAGGATCACCATTTGAGGCTGTAAAATCTATAGCCACCTAGAAAAGAAAACCAAAAAGAGTCATATACCTCTTATTATGCTTGTATCTATATACAAGTCCTGGCCCCATCGTGGATATGGCTTCTTTAGTGGATCATACAATTCTCTCCGCCTGTCCATTACTGGCTGGATGGAATGGAGCAACCAGGGCATGTCTGATTCCCTAAGTAGCTAAATAAGTCTCAAATTGTATGGCCGTGAATTGGGGCCCATTGTCCAAGACTAGGACATCAGGCAGGCCATGAGTGAAGAAAAGCCTTCATAATGCCTTGATGACCACCTCTGCCATGGTGGTGGTCATGAGGACTACCTCTAACCACTTTGAATAGGCATCCACAACTACCATAAATACCTGGCCATGAACTGGGCCAGCGAAATCAATGTGCACCCTCAACCAGAGTGAACTGAGGCCTTTCCCATTCCTTAGCGGGTGCCTCTGAGGAAGCTGATCTGGACTCCTGGCACAGTGTGCAGGTAGCCACCCACTCTTATATCTCCCCGTCCATGTTAGGCCACCACATGTAACTCCTTGCCAAAGACTTCATCTGGACAATTCCCAGTTGCCCTATGTGCAAGGCCTCTAATACTGCAACTCGTAGTTTGGGTGGAACAACAACCCAGTCCTCCCCACAGAAGACAACCCTGCAATACATATAACTTATCTTTTTTGGTTACAAATGCTTTAAACTCAGACCCAACCAGCCCCTTGGGCCACCCCCTCCACACCCAGTTTAAAACTTGAGAGATCATTTTGTCTCACACAGAGTGGTGGCCAACCTCACTTGGTGACACTGGGTCAGCCTCCAAACAGTCAATGAGCAAAACTGGGGTGTCAAGGGTTGGATCTTCCAACAGTTCAGGAAGTGGGCACCTGCTAAGAGCATCAGCGTGTCCCAAAGTTTTCCCCGGCCTGTGAACGAGGTGGTAGCTGTAGGCAGCGAGGAAAATAGTCCAGCGGGTCATCCTCAATGACAGCGATGCAGGGGTGGGTTGGTCCCCAGCCAAGAGCACAAGCAATGGTTTGTGGTCTGTGATGACCTCAAAGTCCCAGTCATATAAACACTCGTGGAAACATTTTACCCCAGCAACTATAGCCAAAACCTCATGGTCCAGCTGGCTGTAGTTGCGCTCAGCCACTGAGAGGGTCCTCGAGTAGTAAGCGATGGGGGCTTTGGTTCCATTACGCATGCGGTGGCTGAGACTATGCTGATGCCAAAAAGAGAGGTGTCACAAGTCAGGACATGGGGCAAGGTCTGGTGGTGGCTTCTGCTTTTCCCCAGGTCCATCTGGCATTCTTGCCAAGGAGCCAATGCAAGTGCTCAGCGACAGTAGCTTTCTGTTTAAGAAAGATGCTATAAAAATTGAAAAGTTCGAGGAACACCTGCAGCTAGGTCTGGTTGCAAGGTGTGGGGGCTTCTTGGATTGCTTTAATTTTTTTATTTGTTGGTTGAATTCTGGAGCCGTCGATTAAATACCCCAGGAATTCAACCCTTGGAACATTAATTTGACATTTTCCCCTTTTTAACTAATTCTGGTCAAAATAGTTCATAATCTTTTGAAAAGTTGATCCTTATTTGCAGCTGATACCAAAATGTTGTCAAAATAGGGGACGACTGGCCATTCCATGACACTTTGGAACAGTCCAGGGACGATATTAACTCCAAATTGTAGCCAGGTGCATTTAAATGCACCCCTATGTCAAAATTGTTTGGGCCTGTGTTGTGGCGCCATCTGTAGGCTATTGCTGGTATAATCCTGTGCCATAACTGATTTAGCAAATACTGTATTTTTCGGAGTATAAGACACACCCAGGTTTTGAAGAGGCAATTTTTTTTAAAAAAGTAGGTAGGTAGATAGAGGGAGAGAGAGGGAGAGAGAAAGAGAGAGAGAGAGAAATACAGAAGGGAGGGAGGGAGGGAGAGAGTGTAGATAGGTAGGTAAGTAGAGAGAGAAATAGAGAGAGAGAGGTAGATTGGTAGGTAGAGGGATAGAGAGAAAAATAGAGAGAAATACAGTAAATAGGTAGGGAGAGGGAGAGAGATAGTAGGTAGGTAGGTAGATAGGTAGATAGAGGGGGAGAGAGAAATACAGTAGGTATGTAGGGAGAGAGAGAGTATAGATAGGTAGGTAGGTAGAGGGATAGAGAAAAATAGAGAGAAATATAGTAGTTAGGTAGGGGAGGGAGAGAGAGAGAGTAGGTAGGTAGATAGATAGGTAGGTAGATAGACGGAGAGGGAGAGGGAGAGAGAGAGAGAGAGAAATACAGACTTGACTTCCGGTTCTCGACGGCAACAGAAGCACTCATGGGCGCTCCTGCCGCTTGCTTTTTCAGCTGGCCCCCCAGGGGGATCCAGGGAGTTTGGGTTAACTCCCTGTCATACGAGTGGCTGCGGGGGGCTTCCGTACCAACGGCGGTCGGCGGGATGCCCTTTCCCGCTTTGCTCTAGGAGCTGAGGGAGCGGAAAGCGGGAGGGGAGACCCCCTCGCCAACATTTACTGGAATTAGCGGAAAAAAGAAGATAGGCTGAAATGCCAGACCTGGTGTTGCAGCGGGACCTTCTTTCAAAGAAAAAGTGACTGTGAGTTATTGCTTTACGATCCATTAAATCGCTGTTGAAAAAGAAAATAGAGGGGGAAGTTTCAATTGCGAAAACCCCCTCTCGTAAAAGCGGCTGTTTAAAATGCTCTCCGAATCAAGGAGAGAGAAAGATTAACCCCATCCGTTCTTATACCAACCAAAAGAAACTTTGTTTCAATGTTGGAATTACAATTGGCAACATTGTATCTGTATCTGTTTAAACAGCGGAAACTTTCACTTTTTTCTCACTTTCTTCTCCTTCCCGGAGGAGAGGCGGCAAGATGGCGATTTCTTTGTTCTGGATGGTAAACTTTTATTGAGTTATGTAACATCCCTTCAGTTACTTGGAATCTTTTTTTCTTGGAAAGAAAAATATATTTCTACGGTCTTCTTAAGAAGCCCTTGGTGTACTTCTTTTTATTTTTATTGTGGATTTATAGAAAAAGTATCCCTCTGGACTTTATAAAATTTAAAAAATTGAAAATTGGACTCTGACTCAGTTTGTTCCTGACATCTTGAACCTCACAAACTGAGCAACAGGAGGAGAGAAAGGGAAAGAGAAAGGACTAATGCTTGATGACATAATGAGAGAAATACAAGAAATGGGGAAAGGCTTGATGAAAGACTTCTCAGATTTAAGAGATGAACTGCGGAAGTCACAAAAAACTATAACAACTAACCAACAGGAAATTGGAGAGTTGAAGAAGGGGGCAGCTGAGATGAGGGACGAGTTAAAAGAATTGCAGAAAGAAACGTCAGAATTTTCTGGGCACATGTCTAAATTTGAATTTGAAAGAATGTCTTTCTTCCTTAGGTTTCAGAACGTTCCTGAAAGGGAAGGTGAAGATTTAAGAGATCTAATGAGTGGAATTTTAGCAGATTATATAAAAAAAACTAAAGAATACCTTTGGGGGGAAATAGATTTAACTTATAGAATTAATTCAGCATATGCTAGAATAAATGAAGTCCCCAGAGAGATTCATATTAAATTTTTAAGAAGGGGAGGAGATACTAAGGGCACAACGGGAGGGTCCGTTGAAATATGAGCAAAAAGATATTGCCATATTAAAACAAATTCCAAAAAAGATTAGAGAAGCAAGAAGGAAATTTTCCTTCTTGTCTAAAAAATTATATAAAAATGGAATCTGGTTTAAATGGTTAATACCTGGAGGAATGTTGGTATTCTGGGAGGGAGGCAGAATTAGAATTAAAACAATAGAGGAGGCTGAGGCCTTTCTTAAAAAACATTCCTCAATCCTGGGCGATGAAGAAGGAACAGGAGGAGCCACGGCCCCACCCTCTGAGGGGAGGGAGAAAGAAGGTGCGATAGCCAAAATGCTCAGATCCCAAAATAATTAATTTTGAACTATTGTAATTCTTGAAACGGATGAAAATGTAAAACTAAAGATTGAATGTATGAATCTTAAAAAAAATGTGCCAAATGTATATATCTCCTAACACAGTGGTGGGCAAACTCATTAGTCAACAGAGCCAAATATCAACAGTACCACAATTGAAATTTCTTTTGAGAGCTGGAAGGTGTGGCCTGGTTTGTGGGAGTGGCTCAGCAGTCATGTGACTGGGTGGGCGTGGCCAACTTGGAAAATGTGAAACTCACTTAACAATGGTCTTGGTTAGCAACCAAACTTTTAGGCTCAATTGTGGTCATAAGTTCTTTCTTTCTTTCTTTCTTTCTTTCTTTCTTTCTTTCTTTCTTTCTTTCTTTCTCTCTCTCTCTCTCTCTCTTTCTTTCTTCCTCTCTTTCTCTCTCTCTTTCTCCATTTCTCTCTCTTTCTGTCTCTTTTTCTGTCTCTCTTTCTGTCTCTCTTTCTCTCTCTCTTTTTCTCTCTTTCTTTCTTTCACTCTCTCTCTCTCTCTTTCTCTCTCTCTCTTTCTCTGTTTCCCTCTTTCTCTCTCTTTCTCTCTTTCTCGCTCTCTTTCTGTCTCCCTCTCTCTTTCTCTCTCTTTCTCTCTCTCTCTCTCTCTTTCTCTCTCTCTCTCTCTCTTTCTCTCTCTCTTTCTCTCTTTCCCTCTTTCTCTCTCTTTCTCTCTTTCTGTCTCCCTCTCTCTCTTTCTCTCTCTCTCTCCCTCTTTCTCTCCCTTTCTCTCTTTCTGTCTCTCTTTCTTTCTGTCTCTCTTTCTCTCTCTCTCTTTCTCTCTCTCTCTCTCTTTCTTTCTTTCCCTCTTTCTCTCTCTTTCTCTCGCTTTCTTTCTCTCTCTATCTGCTTCGTCTGCCCATCTCTGTCACTCTGTGTGTGTGTCTGTCTGTCTGTCTCGCATTCAAGCACTTAATCACTCATTCTGTGTCTCTATCTTTCTCTCCCTCCCTCCCTCTCTTTGTCTCTCCCTGTCTCTCTGTGTGTGTCTGTCACTCTCTGATTCCCCCCTCCCTCCTTGTCTCTCTCTGGCTCTGTGCCTCTCTCTGTCTGTCTGTCTGCCCCCTGCCCCCCGCAGAGCCTCCTCAGCCCAGCCCACCATGGTTACTCACTGGCTCGCCTTAGCAGGGCCCGCCCGGCCGCCCGCCGCATTCGCTCGCCCGCTCAGGGTACTTCCAGGGCTCGATGTGAAGTGGGGAAGTAACGGCAACCCTCCGGATGCCGGTTCCCTCCAATCTCCCTGGAAGGAGCCGGGCTCGCCTGCCCGTGCTCCTTCCAGGGCTTGATGTGAGGTGGGGAAGTAATGGCGACCCTCCGGACGCCGATTCCCTCCAATCTCCCTGGAAGGAGCCGGGTTCGCCCGCCCGCGCTCCTTCCAGGGCTCGATGTGAGGTGGGGAAGTAACGTCGACCCTCCGGGCGCCGGTTCCCTCCAATCTCCCTGGAAGAAGCCGGGCTCGCCCGCCCGCGCTCCTTCCAGGGCTCGATGTGGGCTGGGGAAGTAATGGCGACCCTCCGGACACCGGTTCCCTCCAATCACCCTGGAAGGAGCCAGGCTCGCCCGCCCGCGCTCCTTCCAGGGCTCGATGTGAGGTGGGGAAGTAACGGCGACCCTCCGGACACCGGTTCCCTCCAATCTCCCTGGAAGGAGCCGGGCTCGCCTGCCCGCGGGCTCGATGTGGGCTGGGGAAGGAACGGCGACCCTCTGGACGCCGGTTCCCTCCAATCGCCCGCGGAGCCTCCGCACCCCCTGGAAGTAGATGAGCAGCCGGCATGCCGCCTGGGGAGGCTCTGCGCGGGGAGCGAGGGAGGGAATCAGCGGCCGGTAGGGAGGGTTGCTCCGGCAGGTCCCAGGAGTCCCACCCTCGGCGAGGGGGGAGGAAGAGCCGCACTCGAGGCGCCAAAGAGCCGCATGCAGCTCGTGAGCCGCGGTTTGCCGACCACTGTCCTAACACTATTTGTTTAACATGATATTGCATGAGGACCCAATTGCAGTCACCATCTCTGGTATGGAAACTCTAAAATGTATAATACAAACCCTAATTACCCTTTCCTAATATTATAAAATTGTAAAATCTATAAAAACCTTTATTAAAAAAAAGAAATACAGTAGGTATGTAGGGAGAGAAAGAGTGTGTAGGTAAGTAGGTAGGTAGAGGGACATAGAGAGAGAAATAGAGAGAGAGAGAAATACAGTAGCTAGGTAGGGAGAGAGAGTAGGTAGGTTGGTAGGTAGAGGGATAAAGAGAGAAAAATAGAGAGAGAAATGCAGTAGATAGGTAGGGGGAGAGAGAAAGAGTAGGTAGGTATATAGGTAGAGGGAGAAATACAGTAGGTAGGTAGGGGAGAGAGAGAGAGAGAGAGAGAGAGAGAGAGAGAGAGAGAGAGAGAGAGAGAGAGAGCATAGATAGATAGGTAGGTAGATGTTTCCAGGTGTATTTACCCATGTGCTGGAGAAGGAAATTGCTGACAACCTGTAACACCTAAAGCTGCTGGCACAGCACTTGACCAATGTAATTCTCATCAACCACTCTAACTAAACAGCTTTCCTAAAAGAAAACATTTTTTGCACCTTGCAAACCCCCCCAAAATAACCAATTTTTTGTGAAAACGAGCCAGGTTTTTTTCAAATAAAAGCCATGAATAGCCTTGGGGGGGGGGTTGCAGTGTGCTCCTGGGGAGGGGGGATTCTCCAACAATGAGCAAAATTGGCCCATTTTTTGTGAAAACGGGCCATTTTTTGTCAAAAAAAATTACATGCATAGTCTTATGGAGGCTTATAGAGTGCTCTTGGGTGCTCGGGGGGGGGGGGGGGAAATTGAGCAAAATATGGCCTGTTTTTTGCTCATTTCTGCCCTCCCCAGCCCCCAGGAGCTGTCTGAAAACCTCTATAAAGCTATGCACAGCCATTTTGGTGAAGGGGCAGGACTTCAGGAGGCATAAAAATGCTGTATTTGGTGTATTAGACGCACCCAGATTTTCAGCCTCTTTTTAGAGGAATAAAGGTGTGTCTTATACTCCCAAAAATATGGTACTTTTCCAGATAAGCACTCTGTTATAGGACTTTATTTGTTGTGTATTTATAGTTCATGCAGATGCGAACTGACCCATCTGGCTTCACCGGGGTCGCTATAGGGGTCTCCCAGCATGCATGATCGACTGGCTCCAGAATCCCCTGGCCAATTAGTTTGTCCAATTCAAGGTCAATTTTTGGACAGAGGTCGAAAGGGACCCTCCAGGCTTTAATCTAATGGGAGCAGTGTTGGGGTCCAAATTAAATGAAATTGGGATCCCTAGACCAGTGCCGAAGACATCCTCAAACTCTCGCATTAGCTCTTCAGTGCTGTTGTCTTTTAAGGTGTTGCTGCTGGTCACCCCCAAGCCCAGGGATTTGAACCAGTCTAAGCCTAGGGTGCTCTGCAGAGCGCTGCCAACCACGGTAACAGGAAGCATGCCATCAAATTTTTAAAATTGCACCTGGAAGGTGCCTTGACCCAAAAAGGGGATTCAGTTCCCCTGGTAGTTGCTTAGGTGTATCTCTGGAAGCCCTCTGGAAGCTTGTGCTTCCATAGATTAAGGTTGGTATTTTTCAGTGTGGCCCAGGACATGATGGTCAGCGATGAGCCAGTATCTATCTTCATGCTACATGGAGACCCTTCAAGGAGGATGGAGATTTACAGATTCTTGTTGCTCAGGGTGCTTGCTTGCCCGATGTTTGGAATCTGTCTTTGGCATCTGTGTTCCCTGCCCTCTGCTGCAGCTTCCATTGTTCTTGCCGGGGTGGAGGTTGTCTTGCAGTCTGCGAAGCTTGGGGTTTCCATGGTGTTGGGATTGGAAACTTGCTCCTGCAGGCTCTTGGAATATGCCCTCTGTGATCGCAGCAGTGGCAGATTACATCCCAAAATCGATAGGTAGATCACTGGTGGTTTCCTCCACAGCTGGCGCAAAGGGGGAAACAAGGCTCAAAATCTCATGCCGTTCTCTGCTTCTCTCTGCGCATGCGGTAGACCTTATCTTCACTGTCAAAGAGGTCTCGCTCTGTAGTCTCACGATGCATTTCTGCTGCTCTGTGTGTGCTCTTGGGGCTGTTTTGCCTCTGTAATGTCTCCGTTGACTTGGTCAGGACTCTGTTGTTCTGGCCTTGTCTAATGCGATTTGCAGCGTAAGGTTGGTCTTTGCCAGTAACCTTTGCTGCAGGTTGATGTCTTGCATATAATTCTATCTAGTAGCAGTTCATCGAGATCACAAAACTCTCAATATGCTGTGGCTTTACGAAGTGCAGCAATTTATTGGTTGATCGTTTTACCTTCCTTCTGGTCACAGAGGTTGAATTCATGCCTCCATATGTATTTAGGTGGCTTGGGAGCATAGTGTGTCCTCAGGGTCTGTTGAAGCACTGACCAAGCAACTGACAGTACCGGCATTGGCTTGGGTAGGTCGTTGGCAGTGTCAAATACCTCTGGCCCACAGTATCTCAGGAACATGGCTTTCTTTCAGCCTTTGGACAGGCCCAGGAGGTTGTTGGCTTCGAGGAAACATTCAAACTTCATCATGTATGAGTCCCAGTGCTCAGTGGCTGGGTCGTGCAGAGCTGGTGGGGTGAGCATATTCATCTTGCTTCAGTCAAGGCAGATTTGAATTTGCCACTTAAAGATGGTCATTCGATGCCACATTTAGTTCCAGGCTGGATTGTGTTGCTGGATTGTCAGTCCGCTCTTTTTGTGTCCTCGTTTTCTTCCAACACTTTCAATGCCAGTGTTAAATCGAGTGAATGGATTGTCAGGTTCCAAAGGGTTAATGAAAACAGCCAAACATAGAAATGGTTTGTAAATGTAGTTTGTATTCTTCCTCCAGCACAAACTGACGAACAAAGCACTAAGGTCATTGCTTCCCACCACCTTTTATAGTTACATTGGTAATTAAGATAAACCGCACCCTGCGTGTGTGCACACCCATCACCTTGTGACCCAGAGCAAAAACCACCCAGCAATTAATCATAGATTGCTAGCTTTAGCTACACAGATACACAGCTTGCGGAGGAGGGAAGGTGAGTCTTGGCAACTGGCCCAGTCTTCTCCCCTGAATGGCAGCTCCAGTCTTGGCTGGCCGGAGCTGACATGTGGCCCCCTACCATGAAGACATCATCTGGGGAGCTAAAATTATAGTCAGTTAGGAGTCGAAGGACCCCTTCCCCCTGTTTCTGTGGGATGTCTGCAGTGGAACCTCTCTACCAGGTGGGGTGCCCTACAGTCCTTGCTATGAACTGAAGATGACTCTGACAGGGGATAACCTTTCCATTAAATAAGATATTGTAACCATCCCCTGTGCCACCTGGAATCTAATATATCTTGCATTATATAGTGCTGTTCCCCATCTACAGAAACTGGGGCTGGCAGCCGTAGCGGGTCTCCTCTGATATTAGAGGCCTGAATTGATCGGAGCAGACGGCAGTGGAAGACTGGATGTGTTTTTCCCAGTAGAGGGAGGAGTCTTAGCTGCACTGTGACAGTGTTAATAACTCACATGATTGGGAAAGGCCCAATGAATTTGGGCCTGAGTTTCTTACATGGCAATGGCAACCTGAGATATTTAGTGGAGAGGCATACCCTCTGGCCTATGTGGAAAGGTCCTTTCACCTTCTGCCTTTTATTGGCACTCTTTTTATATGTGGCAAAAGAGTGACATAACACATCCCTCACCACTTTCCAAACTTTTTGCCTCAGGACTATCCACTCCTGCAAGGTCGTGTAATCTGGACGCATTTGAGAACACTCTGGAATTGGGATGAACTCCTGCCCTGAATCCACATGAAATGGAGTAAACCCCGTACTTTTGTTCACTGCATTGTTATATGCAACCTCGACAAAGGGAAGGAGTTCAGCCCAATTGGTCTGTTGGTACTGGATGTAACATCTCAAGTAGTGCTCCACCATCACACTTTTCCTCTCAGCCACACCATTTGTCGTGGGGTGGAAGATTGTACTAAGTCCCTTTGAAGACCCCCACCATTGCCACGAATCTATGCCAGAACCAGGCAGCACTCCCCTGTCTGAAATTATCGTTTTGGGCATGCCATAGAATCTATAGACATGGGCAATAAACAGTTTGGCCAGCTTCCTATAAAATGGAAGGCCGGTACATGCTACAAAATGAGCCTGCTTGGAGAACAGGTCTATTATCATCCAAATGACCTTGTTCCCTTGGCTGTCTGATAAATCCATAATGAAGTCCATGGCTATCTGTTCCCATGGCAAACTGGATCTGCCACCTGCTGTAAAGGACCAGGAGGCCCACCAGGCTGGGTCTTCATGGTAGCGTAAACAACACAACTCCGTACATATTCCTCTATGTCCCTCTTCATGTGGGGTCACCAGAACTGATGCTTTACTAAATGCAGAGTCTTGAGGAACCCAAATGTCCAGCTGGGCAAACATCATGGCAGTGCTGCAGCACAGCCACCCATACCACACTTGGTACACACTGCCCTGAGTCCCGCAAGGGAGAAAGGGCGGTATACAAATGTAATTAAATAAATAAATATAATTATATATATATATTTATATTTATTAAATTTCTATCCCGCCCTATCTCCCAAAAAGGGACTCAGGGCGGCGCACAGGAACATTAAAATCCAACAATACAAATAATACAAATTCTACAAAATTTAAAACTACTATTAAACAATTTAACCCATGCTAAAAAGGAGACAGTTAATTTAAAATCCAGATTTAATAAAACATGGTTGTAGTAGCTATGCCAGGCTGGCCATATGGAAGAAATAGGTTTTTAAAGTCCGGCAGAAGAGGCGAAGGTCAGTGATAGTCCGGAGGTCTGGGGGGAGGTCATTCCAAAGGGCGGGA
The DNA here is from genome assembly GCA_039707465.1 of Rhabdophis nuchalis. Classification (NCBI taxonomy): domain Eukaryota; kingdom Metazoa; phylum Chordata; class Lepidosauria; order Squamata; family Natricidae; genus Rhabdophis; species Rhabdophis nuchalis. The sequence goes on from CM077647.1 coordinate 69,019,614, forward strand.
CCTGCCACAGAGAAGGCTCTTCCCCTGGGTGTCACCAGCCGGCATTGTCCAGCGGACGGCACCCTAAGGAGGCCCTCCCTGTGGGAGTGGACAGGTCGAGTGGAGGTATGCGGTAGAAGGTGGTCCTGCAAGTAACCAGGCCCACTGCCATGGAGCGCTTTAAAGATGGTCACTAAGACCTTGAAACGCACCCGGAAGGCTACCGGCAGCCAGTGCAGGAAGGAATTTTGACTCCTTCCAGGCAAAGCCCTCTCACTATGTTAACAAAGTTTGATTTTCTTGAAACCACTGGTCCATTGGAAGTGCTGCTTTGATTGTGCTGGGGAGGTCCTTCCCCTGGGCACATAGGTTTGTTGCCGGTGGGGCCTGTTGAATGGCTAACACCCTAGGCTGTGAGGTTGGGATGATAGCCTACCCTAGATCCTCCCTTTTATTGTGATACTATGGTTTGCGAGAGAGGGCATCGACTAGAGAAGTCCGTCCGTCCCCCCCGGTATATATTTTAATTGAAAGTTGACTTGCCAAAAATATATGTTACCTCCTGCAGGGTCATAGAATACATCCAGGGCTTTGGCAGCTTAGCCATGGAGTAGTTCCATGGCACAATCTGTGGGACGGGGGGTGGGGGCAAAGTATTACATTCCTGCTTGCTGCATATATCTCATAAGTCTGCATATACCTGAGGGAATTGCTCCTCCCCTGCTGTATGTACCGATGGCACTGTAGCTCACAATCCCACTGGGCCCTGGCTGTGGTTTGCACCTCATGAGGAGGGGGGGGGGGTGTCAGGATCAAGGCCTATTCTGAGATGACTACTACCTCCACCCCACCATATCAATGTCCCCATTTGTCCAACCATGCCAGGCCTAAAACAATCTCCTCTGTAATGTTTGGAACCACTACAAATTGCAAGACCTCCCGATGGGGACCACACCCATCACCTTGTGACCCAGAGCAAAAACCACCCAGAAATTAATCATAGATTGTTAGATTTGTAATTTCTTTAGCTACACAGCTTGCAGTCTTCTCCCCTGAATGGCAGCTCCAGGCCTCTGGGCTGGTCAGAGCTGATATGGATGAGGCAGACTCAGGCTAACAGTAACAACAGCTCTTTATTAGTCAACACTATGTACAATCCAGCAAAGACTAACGCTGTTAGATTTTTTTTGATTTTTTTAAATTAAATTTATACCCCGCCCTTCTCCTTGTTAGGACCCAGGGCGGCGCACAGGCATTATTAAAACAACAAAATACAATATCAATTAAAATATATTAAATTACTAGACCCGTGCTAAAAACCCATATTAAAACCATACTAAATTAATTTCTTTTTAAAAAGTCAGAAGTAGGGGCTATCCTAGGCCGGCTTGTTGGAATAGAAACGTCTTAAGACGTTGGCGGAAGAGTCGGAGGTCCGAGATAGTGCGAAGGTCGGGGGGTAGGTCGTTCCAGAGGGCCGGGCCCGCCACAGAGAAGGCCCTTCCCCTGGGTGTCGCCAACCGGCATTGCCCCGCTGACGGCACCCGGAGAAGACCCTCTCTGTGGGAGCGGAGCGGACGAAGGGATGATTGGTTATGTCTTAACCAATCACCTTTGAGTATTTTCCTGCCAGATCAGAGGACCTTGGTGGAAACTACCATACTGACTGTCAGTTTGTAACTATATTTATGATAATTGCAGTGTCCTGGAGTCATGTGATCACTTTTTATGACGTTTTGACAAGCAAAGTCAAGGGAAATCAGATTTACTTAACAACTGTGTTACTAACATGACAACTGCAGTGATTCACTTTACAGCTGTGGCAAGAAACCTGGTAAAGTGAGGAAAAATAACTTAATAACTGTCTTGCTTAAGAACAGAAATTTTGGGCTCAATTATGGTTGTAGGTTAAGGACTACCTGTACTTTCATGGCTTCATATCCTATCACAATCAATGTCAAAACCCAGAAATTGAAAATGTCAAACAAGCTTATTGTGCAACAGATCTATTTTGTGCTACATTTACAAACCGAATATTGGTTATGAAACCAATTCCTTTATAATGTGCTGCATTTACCAAAATTGAACGTAAGGATTGTTTCTTATATTATAAAAATATCATTTCTTATATTATAGATTATTTATTATATTATATATATGTATATTTTACTAGCCATTCCAGTAAAATACCTAGGCAGCAATATCTAAAAGCAAAGTAATTGAAATGATATAAAGAATAGAAATCATGCTTTTCAGTTATATCATATTTCTGTATCAAATTGAATAATTCACATTTTCTTTTCATTCTAGGTTATGCTGTAAAACTCTTTGGCCATGAAAGAACACAATCAATATTATATAAAATATCTTTTCCTAACAGAACAAATGAGAAATTAAGATCTTTATGTCAGCCATAGTTTCTAATGGAGACATAGAAGTCATGAATTAATAATAAATAAATAAATAAATTTTATGTGTTAGATTTATATTTCAGATTTCCTCCAAATGTTCAAAGATATGTATATGTGTCTATATATGAATTAACCATTTCTCCACTTTACCTAACAAATGGACTTGCCATACAAGTTATTTTTATCTATCTCTTTGCTGCCATTTAATGGACACTTGGAGGTTTGCTGGCCACATATAACAGCTTTACTTTCCAGATGTCTTGGGAGAAAACAAACTTGTACAAGAAAAGTGTTTGTAGTGGGGAATGGTTTTAGAGCAGGGATGTCCAAACTTGGGAACTTTAAGACTTGTGGACTTCAACTCCCAGAATTCCCCAGCCAGCTATGCTGGCTGGGGAATTCTGGGAGTTGAAGTCAACAGGTCTTAAAGTTCCCAAGTTTGGACACCCCTGTTTTAGAGGCTTGATGAATATTCATATAACATTACTATTTATTATTATTAGTGGGAGATGAACTTAGTAATAAAAAATACCTATCCCAAAACACTGCCTTTTTGGTTATATTATTCTTAGATATTTTGATGGACCTCTGAAGTACAGGATGCATTTAAATTCATGTTCAGATTAAGTTTACAGACAGATCTATTAATATAAAAATTCATTCATGTTTTCTCACATATCATTTTGACTTTAACAGCTGGTAAAGGAGGGGGAATGTTTTTTCCTCTGCTATGGTTGAACTGATGGGAATTGAATATTCTTTTTCTAAATCTGATACTCAAAAGAGTTTTCCTCTGATTTTTTTTCTTTTAGTTATTTCTTTTAGAAATAACTCGGTAAATAACTCGGTTATTTACTTAGGTCTTATGACACTGATATGTGTGTGTGTGTGTGTGTGTGTGTGTGAATTTTTTCTCTCTGTCTCTCATCATGCCTCATCTTCTGTTACGTAATTTTAAATTAAATATTTTACATCATTATATTGTATGTGTATTTTTTAAAGTGAAAACTATGCATACCACTTTGAGAATTGTTCCTCGCAGAGTATAATGCATTGTAAAATTTGATTAAACTATTAATCAAAATACTAAATCACTTGAAAATTTATCATTCTTGTCTTTTGCCTCTCTCATTTATATTTGTTCCCAGATATCTAAAAGGCGTGCCTGGATTATAGGGGAAATTTTACAGGGCCTTTGATCAGGGATGAAATTCAGCAGGTTCTCACAGATTCTGGAGAACTGGTAGCAGAAATTTTGAGTAGTTCAGAGAACTGGCAAATACTATCTTGGGCTGGCCCCAGGAGTGGGGTGGGAATGGAGATTTTGCAATATCCTTCCCCTTCCATGTCCACCAAGCCACTCCCACAGAACTGGTAGTAAAAAAAATTTGAATTTCACCAGTGCCTTTGATACAATCTGGAACATTCATCCTCTCTCCCAGGGTAAGTTTAAACTTAGTTTACAGCCAAAGACCAAAGAGGAAGAAAATACATAGTAATACTCATCATCATAAGGAATAAAAAGTAAAAGATTGGAAAAAATGATCTAATATGGTTGAGATTTTCCATATGACCCTTTAAATTAAAAACTAAGGCAAAACAATCTGTCTTTCTTACTCTGCTGGGGAATATATTTTTAAAAAAGTGAGGCACATTTTAAATACTAGATAAAAAAACTAATTAGCCTGGTTAATTAAATCTAAGCAGAACTATCTTCAACTAGGTAGGATATCACTGAGAAACCAATTGAAAAAGGGGGGGGGCAGGAGAGGAGTTAAGTTACATGATCCTATTGAACAAAGTCAAATAGGACTTTTACAAAAGACCAAGGAGCAGTTGAACCCTTAGCACAATTTAAGACATATTTGATATTTTCCAAGCAATGTACAAGTATATTTTAAAATAAACATACTCCAATTAAATTGTGTTTCTTTGTTTTACTAGTTTAATCAAATTTATGGCAGTAGAACAAATAAAGGTTTTTCCTATTACATTCAAACACCCCACTCTCAGGTATTCTATCTAGAAGGAGAACCAGAAAGCAAACTCAAATTACAGTTATGGCAGTAATAATGATGCAGATTATAAAAGTAGCTGCAAAAATATTCAACATCACTTCATGGTACATAAGGCTCCCCTCATTTACGACCTCATACAAGAGGGGAAAGTGGACGTGGCGTGCATTACGGAGACCTGGTTGGGCCATGAGGGGGGTGCTCCCCTCATTGAATTATGCCCACCAGACTTCCTGGTGTTTCATCAGCTGAGAGCCCAGGGCAGGGGCGGAGGTGTGGGGTGATGGTGGTTATTAGGGAAAGTCTCGGACCTCAGGAGGTCACTGTGCCTCAGATAGGTGGGTGTGAGTCCCTTTGTGTGAAGTGGGGTCTTGGAGTTCAGGTGGGCCTTTTTGTTATGTACCTATCTCCCTGCTATGTTTCATCGGCCCTGCCAGAGCTGCTGCATATGTTAGCCGGATTGGTGTTTGATTTCCCCAGGCTTATGGTCCTGGGCGATTTCAATCTGCTTTCCATTGGCAAGACATCCAAGTCAGCTAGGGAGTTCATGGCTTCCATGATGGCTATGGATCTAACTCAGTTAATTCAAGACCCCACTCATTACAAGGGACACACGCTCGACCAGATTTTTGTCTCTGGACAGTGGATGAATGGTCTAGATTTAGGGGATATTTCTATCCAGCCCTTGTCATGATCTGATCATTTTCTCATTAGGCTCGACTTCCAGACTGCTACCTCTCGCTGCAGGGAGGTGGAACCGACTAGATGGTTTGGCCTCAGGCACCTGATGGACCCTGAAAGGTTCCTGATGGAGTTTTGGACTTTTCCTGAATCCCTTGCTCACAGTTCGAGCAAAGCCCTAGTGGAAGCCTAGGATAGGGCAGCCACTAAGGCGTTGGACCATGTTGTGCCTTTGCAGCCTCTGACCCTAGTTTACTTAGGAGCTCCGGGAGATGAAACGCCAGAAAAGACACCTAAAGTGTGGTTGGAGGGTCAGCCGGTCCAAATCTGATTGAACACTAGTAAGAGTTCATATTAAATCCTACTTAGTGGCGATAAAAATGGCAAAACAACAACATTTTCTTATCGCATCCGCAGATAACTGTCCAGCCACCCTGTTTAGGGTGACCCGCTCCTTACTTAACCAGGGAACTGGGAAAGACTCCTTGCAGGGTCGGGTGGAAGAATTTGTTCAGTATCTGCAGGATAAAATCGCTCAGATTCGGACAGGCTTGGACTCCGACTGGGTAAATTTGGGCACGTCGACAGGGATGAATCTTGTAGAGACTATCTGGGATGAGATTGATCCTGTGACCCCCGAGGACATGAACAGGATTATGGGGAGACTTAGTGCTCCTCTTGTGTGCTGGACCCATGTACCTCTTGGTTAATTTCAGTTTCCTGGAAGGTGACATGAAGCTGGCTCCAGGAGATTACCAACGCTTCATTGAGAGAGGGGTTCTTTCCTACCACCCTGAAGGAGGCAGTGGTGAGGCCCCTCCTTAAGAAGCCTTCCCTGGATCCAGCTTCTTTAGCCAACTATTGTCTGGTCTCCAACCTTTGCTTTGTAGTGAAGGTTGTTGAGAGTGTGGTAGCACGTCAGCTTCCCCAGTACCTGGATGAAGCTGCTTACCTGGATCCATTTCAGTTGGGCTTCAGGCCCGGGTACAACACAGAGATGGCATTGGTTGCTTTGGTTGATCATCTCTGGCGGGCCCGGGGCAGGGGCTGTTCCTCTGTCCTGGTTGTCAGGCCTGCTTCCTCCATTAATCAAGAAAGGCCACACTCAAACACATTTTGGAAGTTTAAGGTTACTTTTACTGATTATGAAAAGACAGCAGCGAAAGTCAAGCAAGGAATGAGATAATTGGGCGCGAAGCGTACATATCAAATCAATACCCATCCCCTATAGCCCATGACCCCCATGATATTATCCAATGCAGAAACTTCCACAATGTCAGGTGGGCAGCACGTCCAGGAACATCATCAGAATGGAATGTGAGACCGTTGGCCTTGGCGATATCCAAGCAAGCAATAAAGCGGAGGCTGACACTGGTCCTATTAGACTTCTCGGCAGCTTTTGATACCATCAACCATGGTATCCTACTGTGACAACTCAGGGGGTTGGGAGTGGAGGGGCACCATTTTGTGGTGGTTCTCCTACATCTTGGATCAATCGCAGTTTGTGTTGACTGGAGGACAGGGATCAACATCGAGGTCCCTCGCTTGTTGGGTGCCCCAGGGGTCGGTTCTCTTGCCCCTCCTGTTCAACATATATATGAAACTGCTGGGTGAGATCATCCGTGGTTTTGGGGTACGGTATCATCAATATGCTGATGATACCCAGCTTTTCATCTCTACTCCAAGCCACCCAAACGATGGCCTAGACGTGATGTCCTGATGCCTGGAGGCTGTGTGGCTCTGGATGGGGATGAACAGGCTCAGGTTCAATCCCTGCAAGACTGAGTGGTTGTGGTTTCCATCATCCCAATTTGTCCACCTTGTTCCATCTTTGGTCATAGGGGGAGAAGTTTTAGCCCCCTCAGAGAGGGCCCACAATCTGGGAATCCTCCTGGATATGCGGCTTAGTTTAGAAGAATACCTGACTGCCGTGACCAGGGGGGTCTTTTACCAGGTTCGTGTGATATGTCAGTTGCACTCCTTCCTGGATCGGGATGTACTATGCACAGTCACTCATGCCCTTGTCCTTTTTTGCTTGGACTACTGTAATGCTATCTACATGGGGCTGCCCTTGAAGAGCACCCAGAGGCTTCAGCTGGTCCAGAATGCAGCCGCGTGGGTTATCATGAGGGTACCTAAGTGCTCCCATGTTACCCCCTTTTAGGCGGCCTGCATTGGTTTGCTGGTTGTTTTCTGGGTACGATTCAAGGTATTAATTATGACCTTTAAAGCGCTCCATGGCTTAGGTCCAGGGTACTTGTGAGACCACCTACTGCCACCAGGTAGCCTCCCATCATCCAGTACGATCCCACAGAGTGGCCTCCTCAGGGTGCCGTCGGCCAGACAGTGTCGATTGGCGACCCCCAGGGGGAGAGCCTTCTCGGTGAGAGCACCTTCCCTTTGGAATGAGCTGCCCCAAGAGCCACACATAATTCCCGACCTCCTGTCCTTCCGGCGCACCCTAAAAAGCTGGCTTTTCTAGCAAGCCGCCCTGGCCTGAATAAAATAAATTATTAATTTTAATTGTTAATTTTAATTTATTTTAGATTTAACTGTAAATTGTTAATTTATTGTTATTGGATTCTCTATTTAATCTTTGTTTAACTTTTGTATTATGCATTTTTATGTTGTACGCCGCCCTGAGTCCTTCGGGAGAAGGGCGGCATATAAGTCCAATAAACAGTAAACATAATATGTAGATCGTGGTATGTTATAGTTTTATGATACCACTGTACTCACACAACATGGAGAAAAATTATAATCTAAGCTCCAGAAATGTCTTTCTGAAACAAAATTCTGCTACTGAAAAGATTTACTTTTTTACCATTGTATTTCTTGCCTATGCTATGGTACATAATTGCTATCTTTTCCCTAAAAACTTCAAATTTCTGAAGTTACAAATAGCACAGTGTGTAGATTTTGGATTCCTATTGGAATCAATTACAGGACAAATATTATTCTGGTACAAAAGTAACATATCTTTCGTTATTCAGAGCCTTGGGCTCATTTTAAGATGCTACATCTATTAAATAGATTAGATACATCTATTAGATAGATAGAATGCATTGATGCTACTCCATTTCTACTGGAATTATTATTATTCAATATTTAGGAAGCTTCCTTTGTACCTGGGATGACATTCGTAAGGCTCAGGGTGTTTTCTATGATAGTATTTCGTTTCCAACTTTGTTCTGCATGGTAACTTTGTAAGACTAGTTTTTGCCAAATCTAAGAACAAGAGTAATGTGGCTTTAATATAATTTTCCCAAATCATATCTTTTATTAGGCTTTATGCATTTTTCACCTCTTTTCCTTCCCTCTCATTTATATAAAACTAATGTTTAATTTCTTTGAGGATGACTCAATATCATAACTTTTAAAATCTTGTATATTCCCAGCTGATTAAAAAAAATTAAAGCCAATATATTACTTATGCAGAATAGTTTAAAAGCTTCTGTATTTACATATATCAAAAATTGATTTTCCATCAAAATATCATTATGCAGTTCATAGTATTTCAGCTTTATACAGTTTTATAAGCGAGATATCAGGAACTATTATTCTCTTATGGAATATTTTGATTTTTAAACGAGGGCTGTTATCTGAATGCCTTTTTTAAAAAGTTTTTTATTTTGTTTTGTTACATAATAAAAATTCTTTTATGAACAGTGTTGTCCGAATTCCCCCTTTAACATTCCCACCAAAAGACATAATTCATTTTACATTATATTTCCATTATTTCCAATTTTAACCCTATTACTTTTCTTCTCCTATTTTCCAAGTTCTCGTTTTTAACAAGTATAAGCAATATAATTTTTCTTTTTCTTTAAAAATAAACAATTTATTATTTCCTTTCCATCTATTTTCCATTAACAATATAAATCTTCAAGTTTCAAATTTCAAGTTTTATATAATCAACATTATATAAACATTTATAATTTATAAATAAATTTATAAATAAACATTTATTTAACAGCTTTAAAGTTCTTAATATAATTTCCACACATTCTAATTAAAAATATTTTAACCTTAACAATATTTATTTTACTGGATCATGCCATTCTACTATTCTCCTATTTCTAAATTTTTCTTTTCTTTTTTTCTTCTTTTTATGTGTTTTATATATTTTCTTCTGTATTTTCCCTCTCACTTTTCAAAAGATTTTTTGAGTGTTTCCCACCCAAATTTCTCTTTTCTATCTCTCTTTATTTCTCTCTTTATTTTTGGATAATTTCTTTTTCGGATGCCATTTCCCTTTTTTTTTTTTTATATTGAAAAAGTTTTATTGGTTTTACAGTTTTTCAACAGGGTGGAGTAAGGGATACAAAGAAATTTTGAGAGCATTCACGTCAAAGTCGTCGGCCCTTCCGGGACATCAAAATAGATCATTAACAAAAAACATTTTTCATACACTACAGAGTGAAAGCAAGTACATATTTCTAAGTTCTCAGTTCTATGCTGTCAGTCATTTACAAAAATCCAGATACACATGTTATACAATATTACTCAAAAAATCAAGGCAAAGTTATTTTTTAGATCTAAGTCTCTTGGCAATTGTATCTTCTATCTCTCCTTCCAGGCCCCCAGCGGGCGGGGCCGTGGCCCCCCCTGCCCCCCCTGGATCTTCCCCCAGGACAGAGGAATGTTTTTTAAGAAAGGCTTCCGCCTCAGCAACTGTTTTAATCCTCACTCTTCCTCCTTCCCAGAACACCAGCATCCCTTCGGGCGTCACCCACCTGAACCAGATCCCGTGATCAAACAATTTTTTGGACAAGAAGGAAAATTTCCTTCTCGCTTCTCTAATCTTTCTTGGGATCTGCTTCAGGATGGCAACCTCCTTTTGTTGGTAAATTAACGGACCTCCTCTTTGCACTTTCAAGATTTCCTCTCTGGTTGACCTTCTAACAAATTTAACATGTATCTCTCTGGGTACTTCATTTATCCTGGCATATGCAGAGTTTATTCTGTAGGCTAGGTCAATGTCCCCCCTGATCTCATCCTTAGGTTTATGTAAATAGTCTGCTATAATTGTGCTCATGAGATCAGGGAGACATTCACCAGGTTCCTCAGAAACATTCTGAAATCTCAAAAAATATGTCATCCTTTCCATATCAATCCTAGACACATGCCCATTTATTTCCACAACCTCATTAGTAACATTTTTAATCTCTCCCTTAGCCCCCACCAGCCCCCCTTCCAACTCTTCATTCTTCTGTGTGTTCTCCAACATTTGTTTCCGTGTGTCCAATAGCTCCTTTTTAAAGTTGATATTTTCTTCTCTCTGGGCCTTGATTTCTTGTACCAAAGTTTGTATAACAGATTCAAGAGAAGCCATCCTTAATTCTAAGCTTGCCAGTGCTGATTCTTGTGCCATGATTAGCTGTTAAAGTCAATGCCACTAAAATGGCGTTTTTGGGTGGGGCTGCTGAGGCAAATCAGGAGCCAAAAGTTCAAATCAGGATTGTAAAGTTCAGGAACCAAGAGAGAAACAGTTTTCCAGATCAATAATTATAATAACGAAGGCACTCCAGAAAAGAGATCACAAATCCCAAAAATTTTTTTTCTTCTTTAGTAACAAGAGAAAGTCCAAATCATAAAGAGACGCTGGGAATTTTCCATAAGTAAAATAGTCATTCAGGGACAAAGAGAAGCCATCTTCCACCGCCCAAGCTCAAAGCCAGAAGGAGAGAGTGGTAAAAAAAATTGTTTCAAGCCAGCCAGACCTAGAAACTTTGTTGCAAGGCAAACCGCAGATCACTTTCCCTTGTTGCAAACAATCCGGATTGAAGATATCCGCTTCCTCGCAGCGAGGAGCCATTTTCAAGTGCCGCTTTAAATCCGAGGGGGGGTTTAACAAGCAAGCACCCCCCTCCAAGTTCTTTCAGCCAGGCTGACAGCAAAGAAAAAAAAGTTTTAAATCACTCACTCTCCCCCTCGCAGCCGAAGCCCTGGGAAGCCTTCCGACTCAGCCGATCAGCTCTCTCCATGTTAGTGAACGATGCCGTCTTCCTTTGGCGAAGGGAAAACCCCCCGCAGCATGTCCTCCTCCACCTGAGCCGAAGACAAGGGTCGCTTCCCCACTGCCGTGGGGGAAGCAACCCAGGCAAGCCGGCCCTACGGGAGACCCCCAAAAACGGGGCGTCTCGCCCCCGTGGGGGGGGCAGGAAAAGAAACAAAGCGGTGGACGAACCCTAGGCTCGCCCATCGCCGCTGGAGCCGGAACCGGAAGTTCCCATTTCCCTTTTTTCATCTCTGTTCTCTTTGTGTCTTTACCCCATTGAGTTTTACTTTCCATTTCCACCTTGTTAATATCTTGTTCATTTATATTGCTTGCTGTTCCTCTCCTGTCTACTTTCAACAAATTTTCTGGTTCCTTTTTTATCTCTTTGTTACAATACAATAGCAGAGTTGGAAGGGACCTTGGAGATCATCTAGTTCAACTCCCTGCCTAGGCAGAAAACCCTATACCATTTCAGACAAATGGTTATCCAACATCTTCTTGAAGACTTGCAGTGTTGGGGCATTCACAACTTCTGGAGACAAGCTGTTCCACTGATTAATTGTCCTAACTGTCAGGAAATTTCTCCTCAGTTCTAAGTTGCTTCTCTCCTTCAGTTTCAGTTTCAGTTTATTCAGATTTGTATACCGCCCGTTCTCCCTTACGGGACTCAGGGCAGTGAACAGGCAATAATAAAACAACAATAAAAACATCAAATACAATAAATACGCTAAAAATGAATTAAACCACTAAGCCTGTTCTAAAATCCCCAATAGAAACCCCTAATAAAAACAGATTAAAAGACTACGCCAGGCCGGCCGCATAAAATAGATGGGTTTTCAAGGCCCGGCGGAAGAGGCGCAGGTCCGTGGTTGTACGTAGGTCAGGGGATAGGTCATTCCAGAGGGCAGGAGCTGCCACAGAGAAGGCTCTCCCCCTAGGGGTCGCCAGCCGACATTGACTGGCCGACAGCACCCTGAGGAGGCCCTTTCTGTGGGAGCAGACTGGTCGGTGGGAGGTATTTGGTAGGAGGCGGTCTTGCAAGTACCCCGGTCTCTTGCCATGGAGCGCTTTAAAGGTGGTTACTAACACCTTGAAGCGCACCCGGAAAGCCATAGGCAGCCAATGTAGCTCGCGCAGGAGAGGTGTTACATGGGAGCATCTAGAGGCTCCCAAAATCCCCCGCGCGGCCGCATTCTGAACTAGCTGGAGCCTCCGGGTGCACCTCAAGGGAAGCCCCATGTAGAGAGCATTGCAATAGTCCAGGCTGGAGATGACGAGGGCTTGAGTGATCGTGCGCAGAGCATCATGATCCAGAAAGGGGCGCAACTGGCGTATCAGGCGAACCTGATAAAAAGCCCCCCTGGCGACGGTTGTCATATGATTGTCTAAGGACAGCTGAGTATCCAGGAGGACACCCAAGTTGCGAGCCCTCTCCACGGGAGCTAATGACTTGCCCCCGATAGCCAGAGATGGAGCCAACTGGCTATGTCGTGACGCCGGAAACCACAGCCACTCAGTCTTGGACGGGTTGAGTCGAAGCCTGTTTCTCCCCATCCAGACTCACACGGCCTCCAGGCACTGGGACATTACTTCCGCGGCATCGTTGGGGTGGTCCGGGGTGGAGATGTACAGCTGGGTGTCATCTGCGTACTGATGAAACTTCACCCCGAAACCATGGATGATCTCACCCAATGGCTTCATATAGATGTAGAACAAGAGAGGCAAGAGAACCGACCCCTATGGTACCCCACAAGTGAGGTACTTGATTTAGTTTCCTTGATTAGTTACCACCCATTGCTTCTTGTTCTGCCCTCAGGTGCTTTGGAGAATAGTTTGACTGCCTCTTCTTCATGGCAACCCATGAGATATTGGAACACTGCTATCATGTCTCCCCTAATCCTTATTTTTATTAAACTAGACATACCCAGTTCCTGCAACTGTTCTTCATATGTTTTAGTCTCCAGTCCCCTAATCATCTTTGTTGCTCTTCTCTGCATTCTTTCTAGAGTCTCCACATCTTTTCTACATTGTGGTGACCAAAACTGAATGCAGTATTCCAAGTGTGGTCTTACCAAGGCATTATAAAGTGGTATTAACACTTCACGTGATCTTGATTCTATCCCTCTGTTTATGCAGCCTTGAACTGTATTGGCTTTTTTGGCAGCTGCTGCACACTGCTGGCTCATATTTAAATGGTTGTCTACTAGGACTCCAAGATTCCTCTCACAGTTACTGCTATTGAGCAAGGTACCACCTATACTGTACCTGTGCATTTCATTTTTGTTGTCTAAATGTAGAACCTTACTCTTTTCGCCATTGAATTTCATTTTATTAGATAGTGCCCAATGTTCAAGTTTGTCAAGATCCTTCTGTATCTTAAGCCTATCTTCTGGAGTGTTAGCTGTTCCTGCCAGCTTGGTGTTGTCTGCAAATTTGATGAGTTCCCCATTTATTCCCTTGTCCAAATCATTGATGAAGACGTTGAAGAGTACTGGGCCTAAAACAGAGCCTTGGGGGACTCCACTGCATACTTCCTCCCGTGTAGATGCAGTTCCATTGAGGACTACACGTTGAGTGCGGTTGGTCAGCCAGTTACGAATCCATCTGGTGGTGATCCTGTCTAACCCACATTCTTCTACTTTATCTAGTAGTAGGTTATGGTCTACCTTGTCAAATGCCTTACTGAAGTCCAAGTAAACTATATCGACAGCATTCCTCTGGTCCACTAATTTTGTCACATTATCAAAGAATGCAATGAGATTAGTCTGGCATGATCTGTTTTTGACAAAACCATGTTGGCTTTTGGTTATTATTTTGTTTGCTTCTAGGTGTTCAGTAATTTGCTGCTTGGTTATTTTTTCCAGAATCTTTCCTGGTATTGAGGTCAGGCTGATGGGTCTGTAGTTTCCTGGATCTATCTTTTTTCCTTTTTTGAAGATGGGAATCACATCAGCTCTTTTCCAGTCCTCTGGTAGTTCCCCGGTGTTCCAGGATCTCTGAAAGATATAGTTCAGTGGTTCTGAGATCTCGTCTGCCAGTTCCTTCAGAACCCTGGGGTGTAATTCATCGGTCCTGGTGATTTGAACTCATCTAGGGTAGGCAGGTGCTCACTTAATATTTTCTTCCCTATTTCAATTTGTGTTTCTAATCTGATTTTTGTGGTGCTGTTTTTGATAGATTGGAATGTTTTATCCCTTTGTGTAAAGACAGATGCAAAAAATGAGTTGAATAGTTCTGCTTTCTCCCTGTTGCTTGTCACCTTCTTGCCATTTTCTCCCAGCAATGGACCAATTGTTTCTTTAACTTTTTCTTGGTTTTTAACATGTTGGAAAAGGCTTTTTTTGTTATTTTTTACTTTTGTGGCAAGCCTTTCTTCATTGTGAGCCTTAGCTTTCCTCACTTCATATTTACAGGCTCGGATTATTTGCTGATATTCTGCCTTAGTTATGAGGGAGCTCTTTCCATTTTTTATACTTATCTTTTTTGTCTTTTTAATTTGTCAGAGAGTTCTTTATGCAGCCATGCCGGTTTCTTTTGGGAGCTGTTATTTTTCTTCTTCATTGGTATTGTGCTAGACTGGGCTTTTGTAATCTCATTTTTCAAAATTTCCCAAGCTTCTTAGGTTGTTTTCCCCTTGAGGATTCTCATCCATGGATTTTTTCCAAGCTCTCCCTAAGTTTATTGAAATTAGCTCTCTTAAAGTTCAAGATTCTAGTTTGACCTTGTTCTACTACTTGCGTTTGCATAATGTTGAATTCCAATATTGCATGGTCACTTGCTCCCAGGGTTCCTGTGGCTTCTACACCTTCTATCATTTCCTCTCTGTTAGTGAGAATTAAGTCCAATATGGCTGATCCCCTTGTTCCCTTCTCTACCTTTTGGGAAACAAAGTTGTCTGTTAGGTTTGTTAGGAACCTGTTGGATCTTCCACTTGGTGCAGAGTTTGTTCCCCAGTTGATGTCAGGATAGTTAAAATCCCCCACTACTATTGTGGTGTGCTTCCTACATACCTTGCTTAGCTGACTAGCAAAAAGTTCATCTACTTCCTCTGCTTGGTTGGGTGGCCTGTAGTATAGACCTATGGCAATGTCATTTCCCCCCCAACCTTTAATATTGACCCAAATGCATTCAAGATAGTTCACATCGTTGTTGTGCTCTATTTCTGTAGAGATGTAGTTATTTGTTATATATAACTCCACCTCCTCTTTTATTTGGTCTATTTCTTTTAAATAATTTAAATCCTTCTAGCTGTATGTTCCATTGGTGTATAGACATTTGAGTCCATTTTGATTGACCATGTGTTTACTGTCTACGTAACTTGTGTTGTGCCTGACTTCCCCTATTTTCTTGCCACTTGTATGATTCATGCACATGGTTTGGCACTCACTATTAAATGCTTGATTTTGCTTGACAGCAGGAGTGATAATCTTACCCGCACAAACATCTGCGTTACATGCTCTGATAACCCTATGAATTTTAGATTGCTGGGGACAAAAATGTTCTGTATCAGTTAATTCTCTGTCCCTGCTGTTCAGTTTAAATGTTTATCCAGAAAATCTGTGAATTTAATGCCAAGTAACTCAGTCCCTTTCTTGGATGGGTGCAAACCATCTCTTTTGTACAGATTTTCATTGGACCAGCTGCAGGCATCATGACTAATAAAACCAAAGCCTTCCCTTTTGCACCACTCCTTTAGCCACACATTAAACTCTGCTACATGCTGGCCCTTTCCTTTTTGTTGCTTATATACTGGTAAAACCTCTGAAAAGATAAGCCTATAACCTATACTGTTTAAGTTCGTACCCCAAGCTCTGTAAATCATTCTGCACAGAAAGTACATCTTTTTGGGACAGATCATTAATGCCAAGATGTATAATAGCATCAATGGCACAGTCCTTATTTGCATTCCTGACTATCTTAAGAATGTGCCTCTTGTCTCTGCTGGCAGTAGCACCTGGCAGACACCTGACCTCTTTTAAAACCTCCATATCCTTTCCTAAATTTACATTCCTTATGATTGAATCACTAATCAGAAGGTGACTTCTCTTTTTACATACCTTGCTCTTCTTATGTGACTGATGTGTGATACCTGGTCCCCCATTTCGCCTCTCTGAAGTAAGTTCCTCATTTTGGACCGCAATCTCCTGCTTATTTGAGTCAACCTTATCACAACTACCTTGACCTGTCTCTTTAGTGTCCTCCTTAAGGTCAGCAAGGGCGCTATATTTGTTATGCTGTGCCACAGCAAAAGCTTTGTGTTTATGGTTCACAGCTCTCACCCTGCCAGATCCCACGGTTGTCCAGACTGCTCTTCTCCTGCAGGATCTTTGTGGTAGAGGGGGCTGATAGCGTGGCATCTCCATAGGGTGGAATGGCCGAGTTGGACACCTAATTTCTGCTTGGAGAGCACAGATTAAAGATTCTAGATAGGCAATCTGTCTATGTAGACTAGTAATTTGTTTACAAAGGGGACAGTATCCATGTTTGAATAAAATACTGCGAAAGACAGTTGCAAAACAGCTATTACATTGGACTAAATCAGTCATTTTGAAATAGAATAAAATAAAATAAAATAAAATCACAATTCTAAGTCATTTTCATTTATTTTCATTTATTTAAATTTATATCCCGCCCTTCTCCACAGAGGACCCTGGGTGGCATACAGGAAATTTAAAAACATACCAATACAAAGATAAATATATAATTTAAAATAAATATTAAACAGTCCTATCCTGTACTAAAACCAAATTTAAAATACCCAATTTAAAAACTTCCTAAAAGTCCCCACGGGAGGTTAGGCTAGGCCGGCTTGTTGGAACAAATATGTCTTTAGACATTGGCGGAAGAGGCGGAGGTCGGTGATGGTACGTAATTCAGGGGGTAGGTCATTCCAGAGGGCTGGGCCCACCACAGAGAAGGCTCTTCCCCTGGGTGTCGCCAGTCGGCATTGTCCGGCCGACGGCCCCCTGAGAAGGCCCTCCCTGTGGGAGCGTATCGGTCTAAGGGATGTATGGGGCAGGAGGCGGTCTCGCATATAACTAGGCCCCGAGCCATGGAGCGCTTTAAAGATGGTCGTCAAAACCTTGAAGCGCACCCGAAAGGCCACAGGAAGCCAATGCAGCTCGCGCAGGATCGGTGTTATGTGGGAGCATCTAGTGGCTCCCATAATCACTCACGTGGCTGCGTTTTGGACTAGCTGTAGCTTTCGGGTGCACCTCAAGGGAAGCCCCATGTAGAGAGCATTACAGTAGTCGAGTCGGGACATCACGAGAGCTTGAGTGACTGTGCGAAGGGCAGCCCGGTCCAGTAAGGGGCGCAATTGGTGCATCAGGCGTACCTGATGAAACGCCCCCCTGGCCATGGCCGCCACATGGTCCTCCAAGGACAGCCGGGAATCCAGGAGGACACCCAAATTGTGCACCCTCTCCACGGGGGCCAGTGTTTCACCCCCAATGGCCAGAGTTGGAGTAATCTGGCTGAACCAGGGTGCCGGAAACCACAGCCACTCAGTCTTGGCAGGGTTGAGCTTGAGTTTGTTACCACCCATCCAGATCCGTACGGCTTCCAAACACCGGGACAGCACTTCGGCGGCATCGTTGGGGTGGTTTGGGGTGGATATGTACAGCTGAGTGTCATCAGTGTACAGGTGGTACTCCACCCCAAAACCACGGATGATCTAAGTGCACTAAACCACAATGTATTATTGCTATTTTGATTTATGGATATATGATTCAAATATATGATTGTAGGTGCCCTCCAAAAGCACCTCCAATCAGCTCCAGTCACAGGAAAAGTTCAAATGAAACAGCCACTACTTACTCTTCCTTTTTGTGTCTTTAAATCCCCCCTCCAAAAGCACCTCCAATCAGCTCCAGCCACAGGAAAAGTTCAAATGAATGGGAAAGTTCAAATGAATGCACCTTTTAATGTTTAATGTTACCTTTTAATGTTGCTTGTGCACTTTTTAACATTTCCAACAACTCCTCTAACATCTCACCCTCCATGATCAAATTTAATACACTTTAAATATTTTTATCTTTTACCACAATTAATTTAGTCCTTCTTCTTAGTTCTTCTCTTTGATATCAGATCCCAAGATAATCCAATCCTTTTCCAAAATTCAAAAGTTGTATACTTTCTTCCAGTGTAAACAAAATAAAGTCAAGTAAAAAGACAGACCATACCCTTCTTCTATTCCATTGTTTCAAGATAGTATTATGTCTCCTCTCTCCAGTAGGTGGCTTTTATTCTTCCCTTATGTAATCAGATCACTAATTTGTCAAATCTTTGTCGGTAGTCAAAATCCAAAATCCTAATTTTCCTGATCTTCTTTTTTTTAAGCTTTAGGTTTTTCCAATTCCAAATTTATTAACAAAGTTCTTCTTGGTCTCAGTACTCTCTCACTGTGATAGCTTTCCCCTCCTTTCTTTCCGTCCACTGTATTCCAAGTGATGTTTAGCTGCTAGCTTAGCTCCGGAAAAATTTTAAGCTCCAAAATTTGTTTTTCTTACGCTGACATCGGCCAATCTTCATCCGGATCAAACACTCCGTCCGCTTCTCCGCACCTGCACAAATCTTGTTCCAGATGCCCTGGCTCCAGAGCAGTCATACAAAGATAGCCGCTACCTCCACTGCTGATCTCCAGAGAGCTTTGAATTGGACCTGTTGGGAGCTTGCCTCGTTTCCTGCAGGCATCTGAAATACCTCTCCTTGTGCCCCGTCCCTTCAGGATGGTTCCAATTCACAAAGGACCTCTTGACAACAGCTTGCTGGCTGGGTTTTTGCATAGCTCGGCAGAGCTCACTGTTTCCCCAGCTCTTCTCGCAGGGGGACTTCTCGGTGTTTCTTCTGAATGTCTTTATTGTCTTTAAAATTATCAATAAATATGAAATAGAAATCCCAGTTCCTTTGATATGAGTGAATAAGGAGGGCATATCTGAATTTGTCTTTACTGCTATTAAATTTATATCTTCAAAAGGCAGATAATAGCAGTGGGATTTCAAACCTACAACATATTTTAAAATCATCATCCATGTTCTGGTCAGATTTATGGGAATGTCACTTTTCTCTTGAATAGAAATAGCAGCAACTGTTTTCTTTATAACATTTCTATTTGATTCAGGTAAGCAAATGAAAATCTGTCCTTTAAATTTTATTACCTTAATAGTAATTTAAAAATGCCCTTTTTTCTTATTTCAGTATTGCTAGACAGTCACTTTTTTTGAAAAATAAAGCTTTCCCTTCAAAGTGACCATAGAATTTTAAAAATGGTTTTGAAAAAAAGTGCTTGCTTTTATTTATCAGATACAGTCTTTCTAATAAGACATGATATGCTTACAAAGGCGCATCTTCAGAATACCCAGTTTGATGCTATAAAAGCTCTCATTAGCTCTTCAAATTAGCAGGTTCATCATACTGTAGCTTTTTGTTCACAAACCTATGCTTAACAACTTGGCTCCCTCCCCTATCAAACAGCCTTTCAGATCACAGCTGTATTGTATTGTCTGCACCCTACTTGAACTCATTGAAGACGTAATTAATTTGAAAACAGAAAGAGTGTGGGCTGACTTGCAAAAAAACTTCAGAATTCTGCACCTGTTTCTGCAGAAATACTGCCAGTATAAAATGTAGTCCTTAATGTGGTATCAGAATCCTTGTGAATTATGTTTTTTATTTTCTTCTCTGGGAATTGCCACAAATGTTATAATATTTATTATATTAAATAAAATCAATTATTAGATAACAGAACATGTGAACAACTGCAGTGCGTGTGTGAATTTATACATGCCTACAAACATACATAAATTACATTATACATAAAATGTACTGCAGTTCACATGTTATAGCATGTTATAGCTTAAAAATGATTCACAATTCTAATAATTAATTTTATAATTTTAAATAATATATATTTAATATTATATATACAGATATGAGCACAAATATAGATATAGTATTTAGTTAATAGCTTTTAAAGTGAACTCTGAAAATTGTGTTACCACTGATTTCCATGACATGCTAATATTGATTCTAAATCCAAAGGTGCTTTTTTCAAGAGGCAACTGGACTTTCTGGTTTTTCTTTGAAGACTTTCGCTTCTCATCCAAGAAGCTTCTTCAGTTCTTTGCTTCTTCGATGAGTAGCAAAAGGTCTTCAAAAAAACACCAGAAAGTCCAATTGCCTCTTGAAAAAAATACCTTTGGGACAACCATGACCTGGATGACTGAGAATCTCCATAGACATCGATTCTGAACATGTTTATCTGAAATTAAATTCCACTGAGTTCAGTTGGACTTATTTTAAATTAAAAAACAAAACTCTTAAAATCTTATGGCATCTGAATGATTAACAAATGTCTTAATGGCATAAATTCCTATGGACCTTTACTAGATTTAATTTATATTTTTTGAGAATGCCTCTAGAAAAATTTGATTGTCATATTCAGATCCATTATTATAGGATACATTTTCTTTTAATGTTCTTCCAGAAAAGGTGGATTAAATTAATTTTGGGAGTAAAAAATTATGCTCATAATTTCCTTTAATATCTGTAATCCTTTAGGTGTTTTTTTTCAGGACTGTGACCAAACATTTTATTGCCAAATTATTATCTGATTTACAAAACCAGAAACTTAAACAGGAGAACATCGTTATTTTTTAAAGTTTCTTAAGATTGGCATATGGCTTTTAATATTTGAGGATAACATGTCACTAGGAAAAAGGAATGCCTATAGATGGATTTAAGACAAACTTTACGGTCCTCCAGATTACATCTGGCCCTTTGGCTGTCTGGCCTGTGTGAGGTCAATTGGAAATCAGAAATAAAATATAAATAACTATGCCATAGCGGATGGAAGAAGAGGCTGAAACAGGTATAGCTCTCTGCAGCCACTGCCTGTGCTCCTTCAATTGACTAGTGAGCATGGGAGGAGAAGGAGAGAAAGCAATTTTCTGTAACTGCATAGCACTCATCCCTCACCTGGAGCAGCCTGAGGTGGCAGCAGTGGTTATTTGTGAGGGGATCTGAGCTCAGGTCACCATTGCCTAGGTTAAAGCACAGTCTTGCAAGCAAGTGGGTAGAGTGTAGCTAGAGGTTATTGGGCCAGCCCTCCACAACAGTCCCAGTTCCTCAGATTCACCAGTTCTCAAGTGGCCCCTTGGGAACATTAATTAGCCACCCCTGATCTAAGAACATAGTTTAATCAGTATTTAGTACTTAGTCATATATCTGTTTTGTCCACCTTCTGTATTTATTTGTATTTTAAAAAAGCTGCATGGAGCTTTGACTTCACACATATTTCTCTCTTTCTTTCTGTATATGTATATGTATATAAAAGCATTTCGTATTATATATACATGCATGCATAATATCAAAACATACATTTTGATATTAAACATATATGTTCATATATGTTTACATATGAGCATAACATTTATATATGATTGAAATGAATTTTAAATAAATTCATTTTAAAGCAGAACACTTCTTTCACAAATCTCAAATAAAGCTAGAAGGACAAATGTATTCCAATTGACAATTCAGTTGAAAAGTAGAAATGAATGTAGTTTGTATTCAAATGTGCCAGCATTTTTGGAAATTTTGTTTCTAAAAACAACATTATCAATCCTCAAACATGTTGGCTTTAGCAAAGTTAGAAAAACAAAGCAACTGTTCAAAGAACAAACTTTTAGATGTATATTTGTTGTTGTTAGTTGCGAAGTCATTTCCCAACCATCATGACCCGATGGACAATGTTCCTCCAGGCCTTCCTGTCCTCTACCATCCTCTGGTGGATGGTAGAGATGTATAGTATGAATTGATAAACATTGAAAGATTGATACAACCACATCACAATTTATTTTGAGGAACTGCTTTAGAAAATGAGCTTCTAATTTATTGTATTAGTTATGCAAATGTCAAATATTTATAGGCAACATTAAGTTTGACCTGCTATCAAGTTTTCATTATCAATGAATGTAATTTAAACAAGCTATTACATGTAAAATATGTTATATTTTTCAACAGATTATTAAAAATTAAATATTTTAACACATTTATATCTTATCTGAATTCAACAAAACCTTGCAATATTACTTCTATTATCCTGTGTGTAAAATAATACTTGCATTGTGAAAGATTTTGCCTTTTTAAAAAAATAAACAAAATACTTACTGTAAACTGTATTTGGCAGCCACCCATTATGTAATCTAAGAATGAATGCATCTTGTGAATCTGGAGGAAAGAAAGTCAGAAATTTGGTTTTAAAACCATGTGTTCTTAAATATTTCCCTTTTATATTGGAAGGTATATCTTTGTAGCCATTAGTAACTTAAAGAATATTGAGAATAAGTGATACAGGAAATACTGTCTCTCATGGTAAAAATAAATATTCCTTCCTTTTCCATACCTTTACATAAAGGAGGGGGGAAAGACTTTGAATGCTAAGAATCATAGCATAGAATTGTTTTGAAAGAGAGTTGAAAATTATGTACTGATACAGGGTTTCTTTTAGAAAGAAAATAGACATTGAGATGTCTTTTAATGGGAATGGATTGGGGATTTCCAGAAATGGAAAAAAAGGTGGTTTTTCAGGAGGCAACTGGACTTAAAAATATAAGTAAGTATATGTAAGTAAGCCCAAAGGCCCTCTAACCTCCAGCCACTCACCCTGGATGAACATCAAGTGAGAGCTGTGCTGAAGGCTGTAAATCCCAACAAAGCTGCAGGTATAGATGGGTGTTGGAGAAAGTGGTAAAAACCTGTGCTGACCAATTAACAGGGGTCCTGACAAGGATTTTTAGCATCTCCCTGCAACAGGTTAGACTACCATCATGCTTGAAAGTAGCCACAATTATCCCAGTTCTGAAGAAAACAGCCATAAATAGCTTGAATGACTATAGATCCATTGCACTGATGTCTATAGTAATGAAGTGCTTTGAGAGACTAGTCCTACAACGCCTCAGGTCCTGTCTTCCACCAAATTTCGATCAACACCAGTTTGCTTATAGAAGCAACAGGTCAACAGGGGACGCCATCACCACTGCTCCACATATTGCACTGAGCCACCTTGAGAAATCTGGGAATTATGTCAGAATGCTTTTTATAGACTACAGCCCGGCCTTTTGCACGATCTTACCAGGCATTCTCATTGAAAAGTTGACTGACTTGAATTTCCCTCTCCTCACTCATGAATGGATCAAAGACATCCTGTCGGATTGTCCACAAACAGTAAGGGTTGGGTCCTTTACATCTTCCATGCTGAAGCTCAACATAGGCTCCCCTCAGGGCTGTGTGTTCTGCCCCTACCTGTACTCGCTGTATACATATGATTGCATATCCTCTGATCCATCCAACATCATAATAAAGTTTGCAGACGACACAACAGTGCTGGGTCTCATAACTGGAGGGGATGAATCAGCATACAAGAAAGAAGCCCAGAAGGTATCCACATGGTGCTCAAGAAACAACTTACATCTAAATACTAGTAAGACAAAGGAGATGGTGCTAGATTTCCAGAAGCACAGAGAGGAACCTGCCCCATTGTATATTAAGAGGGGCTGTGTGGAGAGTGTTTCCTCTTTTAAATTCTTGGGAGTGCTTATTAGTCAAGATCTCACCTGGAAAAACAACACGTCTCTGGTGATTGGAAAGGCTGACCAGAGACTTCATTTCCTTAGAGTCCTGTGGAAAAATCAGGTGGAACAACGGCTGATGACCTCTTTCTACTGATCCACCATAGAAAGTGTCCTTACATATTGCATTACAGTATGCTATGCTGGTTTAACAGCTGCGGACAGGAAGGCACTACAGAGAGTGATCAATTCGGCACAAGAAACCATTGGTTGTCCTCTGACACCATTGGATGACATCGCCAGATCTCGCTGCTTTAGCAGAATAAGGAAGATACTCAAAAATGATTCACACCCTGGTCAGTGGTCTGGCAGAAGATATCAAAATATAGTCTGCCAAACAAATAGGTTTAAAGATTGTTTCTATCCTTGGGCTGTCAGACTTTTAAATACAACCACAATCACTCCATGCACACACTAGCTTTTTTCTTTTTCTTTCTTTCTTTGTTTCTGCTATAATTTTGCACCAGTGAGGTTAAAACCAATTTCATTGAATTTTAAGTACAATGACAATAAAGATTATACTTATACTTATACTGAATTCTTCTATTGTGAACCCAACAAAGTTCAGTGATGGTATTAATCCTTGGTTTACATTATCTAGGTTCTAAAGCTAAGTATGATTGCTTTAGTTAGTATCCGCCTGGGAAACTACCAAGATTAGCAGATATTATATAGAGGTCAAACATGTCCTGGAAGATGACAAACACCAATATATATTTTGATATGCCCTGAGGTCACCAGAATTTAATCTTAATTCAGAAACTTTAATAATATATTTCAGTATAATTAAGCAAATGTATTCCTTTGAATATACAAGACTAACAGATTGAATGTATGAGGGTCATTTTGGATCTGCAGCTGTCAACCCAATGAAAATGTTGATCTACCATGATGTAGCAGCATCTGGTATCCTACCTTTGGGAATCCCAAAATATGCATTTTTATTACATGTTCTATTTTTGACACATAAAAATCTACAAAATATGGACAGCAGAACCCAATTCCCTCTCTTATATTTACTTTTGTTATGGTTGTTAAAAACAATACTTTCACATTTATTGTTAAAGCACTGCTTAAATAAAAGCACCTTGCACAGATTAAGAATGACGATGCCAGAGTTTTTGTAATTCTTCTTCTTTACTTTATACTTGGGGTTTATACACTCCCACTGAATCTGTGAAAACACAAGTCAGAGCATGAAAGTCCTGTCTTCATTTATAATTTACTCAGATTACATAATGCGCAATTGAATCTATACAAAACATCACATAAAACAACCACAAGAGATCAGAACAACTCTGTAAATATAATTTCAGTTACTTGAGAATGCTGTTACAGTAACTTTGATGTGGTATGCTCTAATAAGAACATTCCACATCAAAGTTACTGTAGCAACAGTAACTAGAAAAAGCTGTTCTAGTATGGGCATATGCTACTCTGTCATTCCATCACTGATCTAAAATAATAAAATGTAGGGCATGACATAGATGATCAAAAACTATATTGATTCCTGATCTGCAGATGAAATTTGTTTCTGAGTTTATAGAAAATTCATTAATTCTTTGACATTTTCCATTTTGAATCTATACACCTTCCACAAGAATGCTTAGATCAAGTTAATATCAACCACAGTTCTGGGACAAGCAGCCAGACTGTATCAGCATCCTCTGATTTGTATCAAAATTCTAACTAATTCAAAGGCTTGTCCCTAGAAAATTCCATTGCGAAACCTGTAAAATGTATATCTATTTCATGCCAACTTCATCACATCTCTCCTAACAGCTAGTATTTAGAAGTTCCCTTCTCCTTAATTATTTTAACTAAATCTATTGATACAACTTTTGGAAGAATAGTCCAAAATAGATCCAATAATAAATTTTGTAATCTGTGAAGAAAGCTTTCTTTTGGTCAAAAAACTGAAAGTAATTACGCAAATATTTTGTAATAACCATACTAAATTTGGCCTAATCTGTATACTTCAGCTTCCTAAATTTCTAGGATGGCCATGGTAGCTAGACAGTCTAATAAGTGGTCCATGTACCTGTAGGACATTGCAACAGGCTGATTTATACGGCGATATTTCCCCTAGTGTTTTCTAACTATTAGTTGAGCTAATGAGTGTCAGTATTACCTTGTTGACATATGCTCTTGTGATATCCAGTCCAGTGGTTTCTTCTGGAAGAGAATTACTGGTGCAACAAACTAAACACTGAGTCTCAAATCCTAAATTCTTCTTATTAAATAGTCTAGTCCTAGTTCTTAAGGAAATTAAGTACCATTCCCTAGGGCGGTCTTCCTCTTCCTTAACTTTATGCCTTCTGTATATGTTAGTCAGCACTGCAATTGTCTGGGCTGAATTGAGATCAGGGAAACTGAAATTCATCACATCTGGAGGATATAATATTGGGGAAAGTTGGTCTAGTACAAACAAATAAATGTTGAGACTAATAGTTTAAAGTCCTAATATAAAATTTATGTATATAATGAATAACTAAGACATTAACTTAAACTGAAATAATATTGAATTAATTTTAAATGAAATATATTTCCAAATATACAAAATGGAGATATTTGATGGCTACTTTATATATTAGGCACTGATACTGATTAATTCTCCATTCCAGTTAAACCAGAACTTTAAGTTTTATCTTTTTATTATTTTAATTTTTATCCAATAATATAAATGTGTTTTTCTGCCTATCTTTTCTATATATGTTTATTTGAAGTTATTCCCATTCAGTCCATTAGTAGACTCATCTGCTTCTACAAGTACTTAATCTCTGTGAAAATATTTAATGGATTTGAATATATTCTTTGAAGGGTAAATATGCTAAGAGAGGCCATTTAGTGCTACAGTCAAGATTGCTTGAAATGACAATTTATACTTATAACACAATCTGATATTTAGCAATTCACTCAGTTCAATGGAATTTATTTCCAAGTAAGTGGGCAAAACCTGTGCAACTTATTTGGGGATGAGCTCTACTGAACTTATTTGTGTTTTGAACAGAAGTATACAGGACTGCAAAGGAAGGAACAGAGACATGTTACTCTATGGTGACCAAAGACATCTGGTAGCACCTTTTTGATATATAAAATTTATTAAAAGGTATATAATTTTGTAAGCATTCTTTAAACTAGGAGTTATCAACCCTTTAGTAACCCCAAAAGACTCAACACTGCTTACATATGTATAGAAAATTGTCTTTTATAATTGTTTTTGTTTCCCATTCCATTTTTATCTTTTCTAAGGCTGTTTTAGAGCTTGGTATGTTTCTGCATCAAAATTGGAACTCAGTCTTCTGAATATTGGAAACATAGATATAGAAGATCACAGCAGGTTGTAACAACTAGTCAACCTTGGGGAATTCAAAAAAGCTAAGTAGAGTCAAATCTGCTCAATAATTGATGGGCAACCACTCTAGGGACATAATAAATATTATGATAAAACATTTGTATGTTGTTGCACAGAAAATTGCATTCGGTTTGAGGAAGACTTTTCTTTGAGAGCTAGGAAAATCTCCAGGAACTCCTCCTTCCCCAAAAAAGTGGTTTTGACAACACCAAACTGAGATTGGAGGTTCCCTTTTACTATCAGTAAAAATAGAATCAAAGATATAACTAGTGTAAATGTTCTGTAATTAATTTCTTCTTATGGCATTAACTCTTCTTTGAATGATTACCAGTTAATTTAATAGGCATTCCCATCCAGTTGTTTCAGTTTAGAGATTTGAGCATGAATACATGAGCTGTCCATTAGACTATGTTGATCCCTCCTCTCTAATGTAGGAAAATGTATAATCCCTCAGTACCCATGATATAATTTTGGACTCTGATAAAGGTGAGTTTATATGCACTCTGCATCAGAGACTTTGATTTTTTTTTAAATTACAGCTAATATCCAAAGGACAAAAAATATATAGGCTATCCATCTCTGTTTTTGAAATCTGGCTAAAATGAACCTGATCAGTCCAGAAAGAGAACAAGAGGTTTTTTCCTGAAGAAGAAAGCCTAGATATTTGATTATTTCTATCTTAGATCTCAATATTGGTATTGAGATCCACACCCTCCCCCAACTAAAGAAACATACAGAAATAAAAACACATATTACTGGGAAGATTTTTAAAAACATTTTCTTGTCCTTTTGTTTTCTGGAGTATTTGCTTATGTTCACAGTACACACACCTACTTTACCCCCCAAATGTCCTAAAAACAAAACAATATTCTGTACAATTTAATTGAAAACAACATTGATAGAGATGCATTAAATTTATCATTCAAATCTGTTCCTTTCAGCTTATTGTACCTATTTTCCTCTGTTGGGAATACTGGTCTCATTTGCAGCCCCCCAAAATTGGCAAACTGTATTAGTAATCAAAATCAAAGACAACCATATTTTTCATAATTTAAGTGTAAGATTTCTAAAAGAAATCTGAAATTCAGAATTTGAGTTCAAATTCAGTGAATTTGAAAACTCAACCCTTTTTAATCCTGTTATTTTTGTAAGAATAATAATTTTTTTAAACATTCTCTATGAATCCAAAAACTACAATTATTAGTATTTCATCCAAGAAAGAAAATAATAATTAGCAGTATAGATTTAAGAAACTGGCATGGTATAAAACTGATAATCATAATAACATAATTTGTGATTGTCTTTGATATGTCAATAGCATAGTAAAAACATTAAGCATATTGATTGATTGATTGATTCATTGAGATAAATCAATAGGTATTACTATGATCAATTATCACTCTAGGATTTTTAAAAAAGATTATTCTGAAGAGAATTTATGTGTGGAGTCCTTTCTGAGTTTGGCAGTTTTCTTGCAGACATTTCATTGCCAAACATTGTAACATTATCTGTGATGGTATTTATTTTTTAAATAGTTGTTAAGGTCATACTTATTTAGATTTATGTTGTATGCTACATACCTACAGATGTATTGGCTTCAGACACATCAATTTTTAGAATCTGTGGGTACAGAGGAAAACTACAAAAATTAAAAGAAGCTTTTTATTTAACTCCTGCTGATCTCATCAGAGGTCGATTGGCTCTAGATTAACTGTTAATGCTAACCACCACCACCATCCTGACTAATTAATATTTATTTTTAAAAATTTGCTCTTATCATAACTTGATGCCCAGTTTGCCTATTTGGATGGGCTATTCCAAATGGCATCCCTGCCACTTTCTTTATAGTGTAAAGGCAGTACTTTGCCATGGGCTATTTTTCCAATTTTGCAGTCTAGAATACTCAAATGGTTCCTTCTCTGCGTACCAGCCACAGCAGACTCTAGTTTACAAAATCAGTCAAAGATGGTTATTTGATGTCTCTGCAGAGATTCACCATTCACCAATTTTATGTTTATAATGAACATATATACAGCTCCAGTAATTGCAGTTTCTGAACATCCAAAGCTCAATATTTGCAGAGTTACATTTTAAAGACAAGTTTATAAACAAAGTTATATAACAGTTCCACTTTATGGAAATTTACATGGTGAGTATGAATGTAAGAATATTTTTCAATATTAATTTCATTTCACTTCATATTCCATTTTGCATTTTATCAGTTATATAATAATCCCTCCGCTAATTGTTCAGGTGCAACTTCATTTTAAGGCTATTTTTTACAGTTTAGCAGAGGAGTTTACTTGGCACACATAAATAGCATTAACTTCATTTTTATTAAAACTTGTTTAAATCCAAGATTAAAAGTATTTTAGCCACAAACCAGTGGTGTGATTAAATTGTTTTTACTACCAGTTCTCTGGGCATGGCATGGCTTGGTGGGTGTAGCAGGGGAAAGATGCTCTGAAATCTCCATTTTCACCCCACTCCAGGGCAAGGATACTGAGAAATCTCCATTTCTACCCCACCCCAGGGCAAGGATACTGTAAAATGTCTATTTCCACCACACTCCAAGGCAAGGATACTGTGAAATCCCCATTCCCTCCCCACCCCACTAACCTACTTCCCAGTTCCGTTCTTCTGTGCAGGGCAACAGAAAAAGACCCAGCCAATCAGCTGTGATGCCGATCACCTGGGACTTGGGAGGCAGCATATAGATGGCAATGAAGCCAGCCAGAGATGGTATTTGTCAGTTCTCTGAATTATTCAAATTTCCGCTACCGGTTCACCAGAACTGGTCAGAACTGGCTGAATACCACCTCTGCCACAAACACTCTTTCCCCAACTAATGTTTTGAAATTAATAGCTTAAGCAATACTGAATTTCTCTTTTTCATGATAACCTCTAGTTTTTCAGATAAATTGATATAACAGTAAATGTCAATAGAGATTAGGAAGAGAAAGGCTAAATATTAGAGTTGT
Source organism: Rhabdophis nuchalis (assembly GCA_039707465.1). Classification (NCBI taxonomy): domain Eukaryota; kingdom Metazoa; phylum Chordata; class Lepidosauria; order Squamata; family Natricidae; genus Rhabdophis; species Rhabdophis nuchalis. The sequence goes on from CM077647.1 coordinate 69,049,669, forward strand.
GCTCCAATTCACAATAAAATTTGAACCCAGATAAGTTCAGCGCCAGTTTGGGCAGATTTGTATTCACATATACAAATATAAATATATAGACAGCTCCAACTCATTGTGTCTTAATTACAAAGGATCCACAAAGTTTTGTCCCCAATTTGCTGATACCATAGATACACATACCACAAAAATATAATAACCCATTTTGACACTGCATGTAGAACATCTTGGTGAAAATAGGATGTAGACGGAATATTTAATTCTGAAATCAGCAGGATATTTTAGGATAACAATAACACCAATAGTCCAACAATTATTGATCATTCAAGTCCCAACTTCTGGACAGAGTAGGAGATTATGGGGAGAGAACTCATTGGATAATACAAGAGACTGACTGAAAAAACTTGGAGCAGGTTGGACATTGCTGGTGAAACTACACTTACAATAGGTTATCAGAAGCTAATGGGAATACTTCTAGCAAAGATGAGATAACTGGTCAATTCACAGTAAACCAAGATATTTCCCGAGCTTCATCGTTATCCTGCAAAGTGAATTGAGTGGTTTATGCACAGTGCTACTAATTACTGCAACAATGTTTCATATTCATCCCAGTTCCTTCATCTGGTCACTGTAGCCTGTGACATATCTTCAAATACTTCTGAATTAATATTTACAATCCCAAAATGTTTACAATCCAACTGTTTTGGTATGGAAAATGCTAGAGATCATCTATTGGTTTAGTTTACTTTTACAGGAAGAAAATAGTCAAGTATCAAAGTTTAATTGCCTTAATTAAATAGATCAAAGCTAATAAATCTAATATCTATTAGAGCTAATAAAGTTTAATATCCAGTATTATACACCCACAAGGAATAACAATAATTTGTCATATCTAACAACTGTCATCGATCAGAGCTGCTAACCAGAACTGTAATAATTAATTAATAATAAAAAACATATTTTTGATTCCTCACTTCCCTCACTTTCCTCCCTAGTTATAAGAAAGCTACAGTATAAAGTATAACGTTGGCAGGACACCCAAAAGTCTGGTTTACCTGATCCAAATCAGCACTAGCAAAATGTATTTATATTTCCTATTTTTTTAACTGCCCATCTCTTTTAGTGGTAAAATGCCAAAAATTACTGTTATGATTTTCTATATTTTTGAAATCATTATAAGAAGTAAAACTATAGGTATATTATATTTTCCCACTTTGGTCACACAAAACTTTCCAATTCATATAAACTTTTAGAAAGAATCTAGGAATGAAGTCCAGCTGCCCTGAAAAGAATAGGATTTCTCATAAACACCAGTTAAAATCTATCTTCAATTCCTATTGAAATAATTCATGACATTTAAAGGCAGCATAGATACCAATCATAAAGGTGTTGTGTTTGCTGGGTGGTGGTAGTGGCAAGAACTAATTGTAGTCACAAAATGTATTGTATTCACCAATTAATCTGGGACGTAAAATACATTACTGTTTACTGATATCTTTAGATGAGGAAAAGCAGATGTGTTGATGGATCCTGATAAAGCTCTTTTCCATGTAATTCCAGCATCTATGAGCATGTGCCATTACCAAAACAGCATTAACAGAGGTGAAAGATCAGTGGACTAACTCCTTGTGCTATTGTGTCAGTTTATCTCAAATGTGCTTGAGATGTTTATTCAGCCAAAAACATTCTCAACCATTTTCTCTTCTACCAAGTGAGCTGATTCCAGCTCTCTAGTAATGTATTCTTTCCATGTGTTTAATTTTTTTGTCAAGATGATATACATATATTTTAATAGTTCTTTGTCTGATTTCCTATATAAAGCATTCTAAAAACCAAAATGTAAGCAAAACAATACCCACTTTTTTTCCATTACTCCGATAGATTGTTATCTGCTTATTTACAAATAAAATTCATTTATCTAAGCCTACCTGTCTTCCTTCCATTGCTCCTCGCATTTCCTTGAAAGTTGAACTGAATTCTCCAATGAAATCATGCTTGCCATTGGAATCCCAGTCCCAGACTATGCACTGAAAGAGAATTATAAAAACTAAAAAATCCCAGAAAGTTGATTAAAACAACAGAAACAACCCCTTTATGGGGAAAAAATAGCAGTTAAGGACTGTGCAAACCATGTTCAAATTCTTAATATTTTCTGTACAATGAAACGAGAAAGCATCTACTTACTCCATGAAATCCATGGACATCTATCTCAACAAAAACTAGCGAGAGTCCTACGATAGGCTATAACCCATAACTATAGTTCACCAGAGGTAACAAAGCCATGGTAAAAAACAGACATTCCATCTATGTTTGAGAAGGGGTATACATCCCATTTCATATATATTAAAGTCATTCACATTTTCTGGTTTTCATGCTTGTCTAAAATATTTGCAGCTGCTTTAGGGAGACCACTTACCTTATTTTTCAGAGTATAAGATGCACTGGAGCATAAGACGCACCCAGGTTTTGAAGAGCCTTTTTTTTTTTAAAAAGTAGGTAAGTAGGTAGATAGAGGGATAGAGGGGGAGAGAAAGAGAGAGAAATACAGTAGGTAGGGAGGGAGACAGAGTAGGTAGGTAGGTAGGTAGGTAGGTAGGTAGGTAGATAAATGGATAGAGAGAAATAGAGAGAGAGAAATACAGTAGATAGGTAGGGGGAGAGAGAGTAGGTAGGTATATAGGTAGAGAGAGGGAGAGGGAGAGAAATACAGTAGGTAGGTAGAGGGAGAGAGAGAAAAATAGAGAGAGAAATACAGTAGATAGGTAGGGGGAAAGAGAAAGAGAGAGTAGGTAGGTATATAGGTAGATAGAGGGGGGGGGAGAAAGAAAGAAATACAGTAGGTAGGTAGGGAGAGAGAGAGTAGGTAGGTAGGTAGATGTTTCCAGGTGTATTTATCCATGTGCTGGAGAAGAAAATCACTGACAACCTGTAGCACCGAAAACTTTGTTTCTGCTGGCACAGCACTTGATCAATGTTATTCTCATCAATCACTCTAACTAAACAGCTTTCCAAAAGGGGGAAAAAAAGGTTTTGCACTTTGCAAACCTCCCCAAAATGGCCATTAAAAAAAAAATCCCCCCCAAATAAAAGGGATGAATCGCCTTAGGGGAACTTGCAGAGTGCTGCAAGTCCCCCCAAAGCAGTGGGGGGACTCCCCTCAGTTTTGTTGGTGGGGGCCAAAAGCAAGCAAAAAACGGCCCGTTTTTCATGAAAATGGCCCGTTTTTTTTGTCAAAATATTGCATGCATAGCCTTATGGAGGCTTATAGAGTGCTGCTGGTGGGGCAAAAAACGGGCCATTTTTTGCTCATTTCTGCCCTCCCCAGCCCCCAGGAGCTCTCTGGAAGCCTCCAGAAGGGTATGCATGGCCATTTTGGTGAAAGAGCGGGGCTTCAGGAGGCAAAAAATGCTGTATTTCGTGTATAAGACACACCCAGATTTTCAGCCTCTTCTAGAGGGGAAAAGGTGCATTTTATACTCCAAAAAATATGGTACTAAAGTTAATAAGACCTTTAAGACAATGGCATTTTTGTCAGGCTCATATGGAAACTTAAAAAATAATAATGGAGCTTTATTAAATAAGAAATCCAAATAATGTTTTCTAATCATTAAAGTTGGGTCATAAGTACCTTTGCATGGATCCATTGTGCTCTGAATGGTTGCTAACAACTGGTTGTTAAGTGAGGACTACCAATAGCCTCTTCTTTCTTCAACTTAAATTCATCTTTCTTGTGGAAAACATTAAGAAAAGGATCTCCTGCTTCATCTTTTTCTGATAATTTTGGCATAATGCCAAAATTCTAATGTACCTATAGAATTTTGGAATTATGCATATTCGTCCTATTGTGATTATTCATCTAATACTCAATTCAATTCATATCAGCAAAGATTGTCTTATCATTTTATTATACTATACAGAATTTTCATTGTAGAATGCTTTCTAAACAGAAAGCTCAAATTGATTTTATTTTAATATTGTCTTTAACCTGGTACAAATACAAATAAAATACTGTCTTCTTAGAGGAAAGGCACACGTGAGAAAGATAAGATGTTCAAAGGATAGATATTCAAAATTCTTTGTGAAAATAGCTTATGTTTGAGCACTTATACTGTTAGATTGATTTTTTTTCTGTTATTGCCTTCCTACTCCTAGTGCTAAGATAGTGAAGAACCAGATTGCATGTATTCCTGACAATACATGTAGCCCATGAGGCAAAGGAGATGCCATCGCTCCACTGCATAGATGAGCAATGACCTTCAAGAGTTTCAGACTGTGATATTTTCTTACTCGGTGTTTTAAGAAACTAATTCTGAGACAGTGCTGAGCAAGTACACTGTCACTGAACTCTGCACAATTACTTCTAAGTAGAGCCAATAAGTGAGTGAAGAGCCAGAGTTTTCTGCAAATTGTAAACTAAATGGTTTAATGCCCTGCAGCTATGATAAAATGGAGAACTAATAGTTGAGAGCCTGTTATACCCTGAGGCTTTTTTACATTATTTTTTACAGTATCTTCTACTTTTTCTTTACAAAAGGGGAAATGCATACCAAATAGCTTCAATCACAAAGCCTTTATTCCTTGATGAAAATACCTTACATGTCACACAACTGCCTTGGACTCCCCCTCCTATCCTACCACTTATAAAAACAATTACACAGAATTGTCACGTGTTGATCAAAAAAAAAAGAAAAAGGATCATGATTGTGTTAATGATTTATTCATCAGTCTTTCATTAGAATGTCAGAAAGTTGTTTCAAAAGAGAAAGGACAATTTTAGATTGTCTGAGATTTGAATTCTAACTGGAGATCGCAAATTACATTTAAAACTGTTAAGGTGAACATGCTAAAGCTGATTTTTTTAAACTCCTAACTTTAGAGAAGTAGTTCCTAGAACTTTAGAAAGCCAAATGATTTAGTACCAAAGTTCATGGAGAAAACATACTGACATTATTTCAGTGTTGTTTGTATAGCTATAATTAGAATAAAGTTTTAGAAGCATGATTGATGTCTGGAAATATTCATTTTGGATATAAGATATATTGATCATCCTGATCAATATACCATATATAGCCCTCTGTGTTGTCATGGTACATATGTGATTTTAGCCTTACTAGATACCCCAAACAGGAAATACAACTGGGTAAGTTAAGTCTACTTTATTGTAAAGCTACATGAACAGAATCTTGAAAGACTGAATATACAATTCTCCCAGTGATTTTTTTACAACCTGAGAAATTATGAAGAGTCCCTTTCTGGTCATGTTATTCTGCCCAATATTCAACTTCCAGCTATGATCTCTTATATAATCAGTCCCTATTTTGTTGCTTGTCTTTCAAGGTCACATACCATTAATGTGCTACCAAGACACATACTCTGAATTCTACTTTCAAATTTTCAAGATTTATTGGAAGGTCAAAATAAAGCTATTTTTATCAGGCTCAGACTGTCCGTTTTCAAAGATTGTATGTTAATTCCAAACATCTGGAAACGTCATGCTTTTTCTGGAACATTTCTAAAATATTATTAATCATAAGGAATCACAGCCCCAAGGTGCTGAAGTAGGAAGCTCAGGATCAATGTCAAATTTTTCAAGTCAAGACTTGGGTGTAAATTTGCAACACTTCCACCTCAATGACTTACCTTCTGTTATTTTTATTTATTTCCATAGTAATTCCTTTTACTTTTGTCAAAATTTCGTCAAACTATAAACCACCCTGAGTCTCTTACAGTAAAGTAGGATAAGATACCAGGTGTTTGCAAATGTATGGATGGGGTCAAAAAAAGTCATGATAGCATTTGCTCCTGCATGAATAAGGTTTTGACCCTTTTTTAAAGAAAGTCATGCCTGCAACACATACAAAAAGAGACTAAACTTTAATCATATCATTGCAGTGACTATCTTGTCATTTTGAACCTCTTATCATTGGTAATATATTAATATTTTTATAAACAAACCAAACTGATTGTTTAGCCTGAACTTTGCAGAAGTCTTTGAGATACTGTAAGTGGTATGGTTAAATAAGAATTCATTGAAGATATGTTAATGAGTTGATTGTCTTCTGTCAGGATACAGTTTCTCTCTCACATGGCAATTTAAATCAAATATTTTTTTCTTCCTGCCTTTTCTGTGTTTCAAAGGACTCTGGCCTATACTTCATGGTCTTTAAGTTGAATAACTATTGGTTACTGATGTAACTAATATCTCTTCCCTCAGAACTTAGCCCCCTTCTTTATACACTCATGATTGGAGCTTATAGAATCTGTAAATTGGAAGGAATTATTTCACTATCAAATCTATCATGTTACTGAGTGTGGAAATCCAAATTAAAGTATCTCAGAAAACTCAGCAGTTTCTACTTGAACTCATCCTGCAAAGTCAACTTCACCATATAATTGATCCTGTCATTTAACAATTTCTACTCTGTAGATGTTTTTATGTATAACTAGAACCTATGTTCCTATATTTTAAAATCAATTATAAATTATGTAATTTAAGACTACTGTGAGTTAGAGGCTGCAGCTTTGTCAAACTCTCAGAGTATAGATGCATATAATTCATGCACAAAGATGCACTGGACACTGCAAAACAGGACTCCTCAGGAATAATTTTGGATTTTCACGTGTTAATTTCTGTTTACTTTCTTGATTTTGTCTTTCACTTCTGACTTTATCTGCTTTGTTTTTGAGATCTCATAGGTATACATTCAGATTCATTGCACATTAATTGATGTCTCCTGCCATTCCTAATTCTGGTTGCTCTTTATCAGACAAAAATAGCAGTACCATTTTGTGAATTTCAGAGGCAGTTGTCACCATTCTTTGATTAGCAATTATTGGACTGAAAAGTGAGCATGAAATGAAATATAGCTTAATAATGGGCATTGGCCCTTAAAGCTTCATTTCCAAGATCTTTATGCATCTCCACTATACAAAAAGACAATTTTATTCCATTTTAAGATAATAGTTAAACAAAAGTCATAAGAAGATGGAAGGCCATTGATGTTAAGCATTATACAGCATTACTTACATCAGATGGGAATCTGGCCCTATGACTCAGTATTTTGTTGGATTGCTTTTTCAAAAAAAGACATTGATTTGACATCATACAAAGAGGACCATTGCATGATTGCCTCATTTGCAAACACTTTGAAACCTTCTCTCAAATGGCAAAGGCACTAAACTGTCTCCTCGGTTTTCACAATAATTATTTTCTCTTTTATATCTTCCTTGGCCAGGTTACCAGTGATTTATCTCTTAGTAGCCACCTGATAACCCAAGCACTAAATTCTGAATGAGGAATTGCATCATTCAACATCAGATCCTGGCCAGGAACATAGAGTCAGATATCTTAAACACTATTCTAGGGATTAATGAGTAAATGACTCTGAAACATGAACCACTGCTCGATGGACAGAAGACGACTTCAAAGACAGTGACTGAAAGCACAAATACTTGAAAAAATTAAATTGCCATTGCCCAAGATTCCTCAATCATCTTTATCCATTGTTTAAGACCTTACCAGGTAAATAAAATCAGACAGACAAACTACCAGCAGTGCTACCAGTGCTATAACAACTCTCAAATAGAATTTAGTTTCATTGGAGAGAATTCTCATTGAAGAGGCAGACTAAAATATTCTCTAGTTTTATGTTCCTTGAATGGATTGGAATGACCATTCTCAGAATTCCAAGAACATTTACAAGTTCCCAACCAGTCCCATAGAATTCTATAGGTGAGCTAATAGATGGTTTTTTAAATTCTTTGTTTTCTATAGCAGAAGTAGCAAAAAATATAAGTGGGAAGTGCAAATAAATGCTGCATCCATCTCTAAGGCACAATTCTTTAGGCCAGGGATGTCCAAATCTTTTGCAAGGAGGGCCAAATGAGGTGAAAATGTGTGGAGCTGACCATTCAGCTTGGCATTCTTTGAACCATTAACATTAAATGCAAATGAACTATTTTATGAAAGAAAGACTAAACAAATAGCTGTACTAATGTGAAAGATGATACTGAGATCTCAACGGCATTATATAGGGCAGGTCTGGCTCAAAAACAGTGGTTTTGATATGCAAGATGTCACACGGGTGAAAGTCACTTAGTCCTGTCCTCATGTGGTTCTTGTTAATGTTCATAACCGAGAATGTCTTGTCGCACAAGTATGTCGAACCAAACAAGCTCAGGATTTTCTTAGCAAATATTTGTATCTCTTGGAACCTGTCTTTATCCAGCTGGTGGTAAAAGTTGACAAGAGGGAGCTATTGGTGCCGACTGCGACACTCGGCGTCACACTGCAGCTCAATGAGCTCCAGCTGCAGGTGGTCTAGAGCATCATCAGGGTCCACAGAAAAATGAGAGGAAAAAAGGGTGATCTCCTTTTCAATAGCTGCAAAATCCTGAAAGTGCCGTTGAAACTCCTCACTCAGAGATGAGATGTCTGCTTCATAACTCCTTATTTGCACACTCATATTGTTTTGTAGAAAACTGATCATTATTTCCTGCAGCAATGGGAAATGTGTAGTATTGGGCTGTATTTGTGACAGATGCCTTTGGAAAAGTAGCAGCTTGGTCCCAAAGGCTTTGATATGCGAATACAATTGGCTTACCACTGCATTTTGCCCCTGAAGGCTCATGTTCAACACATTCAATGCCGTGTTATGTCAACTAAAAATCCAAAATCAGCCAGCCAAACAGGATCAGATGGCTCTGGCATCGGTTGTCCCCCTTTTGCCAATAATTGTCCAATTTCCTCCCTAAGAGGGAAGAAGCGCTGCAGTGCAGACCACTGACTGAGCCATCTTACTTTGTTGTGATACACAACACCTTTGTATTCAGCCTGGATATCGAGTAGAAACTGTTGAAACTGGCGGTGGCATAGGGCTTTGGAGTGAATATAATTAATAACCTTCATCACCGGTTTCATAACATGATCATATTTCAGATGTTTGGCACAGAGAACGTGTTGGTAAATAATACAATGGAGTTTTATAGCTTTGCCTCCTTCTTCACTGACTTTGTTATAGTCTAGGGTTGATAATCCAGTTCGCTTGCCAGCCAAGGCAGGTGTGCCATCTGTAATAATCCCAGTGATTTTATCCCACGGTAGTTTCATGTCCTCTACGGTGGAACAAACAGAAACAAATAAATCTGTTCCTCTTATTTGGGCCTTAAGACTCTGGAGGTCAAGTAGCTCTTCACTCATGTTCATGTCATTGTTCACTCCTCTCAAAAAAATCAATAACTGAGCGGTGTCAGATGCATCCGTGCTTTCATCCCAGACTAATGAAAAAAAAGTCAAACTCCACTTCTTTTGCGTCTAACTGCCTCTTAATATCAGATGAAACATCTTCAATTCTCCATACCACAGTGTTACGAGCCAGGCAAACATTGGCAAACCCTTGCTTCTTCTCAGGACAAATTTTCTCCACCATTTTCATCACACAGTCTTTAATAAATTCACCCTCAGTAAAAGGTTTGCAGTGCTTGGCAATCAGCGTTGCCACCTCATAGCTCGCCTTTGTGGCATTTTCATTTAACTCATGGGCTCTTGTGAAAAAGTGCTGCTGTGCTATTAATGCAGCGTCCAGGTCCTTCACTTTTTCATCGCGTTCATTCCCAGTTAGCTTGTGGTAGTTAGCATGTTTCATCTGGTAGTGCCTCTTGATATTAAATTCCTTGAAAACAGCCACAGTTTCTTTGCAAATTAGGCAGACACAATTGTTTCATATTTCAGTGAAAAAATACTCCAATTTCCACTTGTTCCCTTGCTGTCAACTTTTCTTTTTTTAGCTACAGTCACCATTTTAGAAATTGGCACACAAGTCTTGTATCACAAGGGTCATGTGATGAGAGTGCTGGTTCAGGTCTACCGTCATCTTCTGGTGAAATATAACCACCAGCCTTGAAGGCAGTGCTTAGCCAGCTGTGGATGGGCAACAGGTGACAGCTGCAGGAACCATTGTGCAGTGAAGGAAAAAACGCCGGTTGGCAGGGATGAGTGACAGGCTTAGCTGGAGAAGAGACTGCGGGCTGCTCAAAATTTGAAAATGGGCTGTAATTGGCCCTTGGGCCAGACTTTGGACATGCCTGCTTTAGGCTATAAGCTGAGAGTTCATATGCCAGAAGTGAATATGACCAAGGCCACTTGGGTAAGTGAAGAAAACCCAAAACGGAGGCAGGCAGGCTAATGCTTCTCTTGCAAACACATTGGGAGCATACATTGTAGTAAATGGTATTCTCTTTATTCATAGTTTATCACAATTGGGTAGACTATTCTAATACATTTAATTCAGACCAAATTATATGATGAGTTAGCATGATTTGTGAACCTCTTTATCTGTCCATATCAGGTTTCTGATGAGGGAACAGATTGTTCTTGACAGAGATTTAGATTGATTGTGTACAGGAGGCTTGCAAGAGAAAGTTGCAGTTTGCGTAGCTTTGCATCTTTCTTACTGACTTATTTTCTCCTATTTCTTACCAGACTATACATAGATATGGTTGCTCAGTAGAAGTGTTTCATGATGTACTGAATTTCTTAAATTTAACTAAATTTCTATAGGTTTTTTTTCCTGTTGTGGGTACAATCAAACTTTCAAAATTCCTCATGAGATTTGTGAGCAGATAATTTGGATGGATGATTTCTCCAACAGAAGACTAACTGCTCTAACAATTTTTCAACCATCCATGGTAACAAGCATCATTTCCTGTTATTAGTTCATGCCAAAAAAGTGATTTTGACAAAACCATTGATAACAAACATCTGGAACTAATAACCACACAACACAAAAGCTACACAATGAAAGCAGAATAGCTGCACAAAGATTTAAATACAGGTCTGGATGGGCCATCTTCTAAATATAGTACCCTCATGCTATCCCATAGACCATTACGTATCACCACAGTTCCCTGAGTGATATTGGCTCCCAGACGTCTAAGAAGCAGAACTGTCACTATCATTTAATTGGTATGTAATCTTTTCTAAAAGGTCTGTGTAGTCATAGATTTTAATTTAAGTTTTTGAAGGAACTTCTTCTCCATATTGTCATATCAGATAAAAGTAATTCAGCCAAAAAAGTGATTTTGACAAAACCATTGATAACAGACATATGGAAGATAAATCTAATAGTAAACAGAACCAAGGAACAGGAAGGTTAATGGCATGTTGGGAGGGGAAAATAACTTAGAGGTCTGGCCTTAAAAGAATCATTGTCAGAACCTGTTTAAAGCTAGATGACAATAGACTAAGATGGCAAGTAAAATCAAGGGTTTAAGTCACACACACACACACACACACACACACACTTAACATTTCATTACTTTTATCTCTGACCATGTGAAGAGTAAAGATTTGCATTAATTGGTTGTGAATTTCTGGTGAGTATAACTAGGTATCTCCTAGCTTTAGCAGAGTAAGGAAGATACTCAGAAATGATTCACACCCTGGTCAATGTCTCTTTGCACTTCTACCATCGGGCAGAAGACATCAAAGTATAGCCAGCTGAACAAACAGATTTAAAGATAGTTTCTATCCTTGGGCTATCAGATTTTTAAACAAAATCACAATCACTCCATACACACGCTAGTTTGTTTTCTTTTTCTTTCTGTTTTCATTTCTGCTATAATTTTGCACCAGTGAGGTGAAAACCAATTTCGTTATATTTAAGTACAATGACAATAAAGATTATACTTATACTTAACTGCTTAATAGAATCATTTTCTTTCTGTTCCTGGTTAGCTGCAGATCTATTATCTTAAGAGCAAACTATGTGATCATGCCTGCTTTCTTTTTGCCACCAGAATTTTGTGAAATCCCCTGTTCACTCAATCTAGGGATGAACAGCTTTTATTTAAAAAAAAGTTTCTCATTTATATGAAGTTCAGTTATACACATTTCTCCAGAAATGTACAACTGTATTCATCAATATTACCACTTGCTGATTTTTTCTATGCAGCGAAAGGACAACAGTTGAATCCCAGTGAACTAAGATTTGCATCTTTTCCTGCTAATGTAGCCATGTGAATTTTACCTCTTCTGTCGATTTGATAGACTAAAAAAAAGTCTGCTTATTTTGAATTTATTTTGAAATTGCTTGAATAAACATGTAACATGTTCCTGTTCAATTTTTTTTTAAAGTTTTATTGAGTTTTATAAATTTTTAACACATAAGATAAAGGGTAAGGTGTAACAAGACATTTTGAGAACTTTCACGTCAAAGTCGATGGCTCCTTCCGAGACTTCATAACAAAATATAGATAATACATTTAACTTACATTTGTACTACAAAGTGGAGAGAAATGCAAATATATCATTGTAGAAAAACTATGCTAGCAAACATGTATAAACATCCAAACAATATTATGGTATATTAAAATAAAGTCACTTTTGAGATCTAAGTCTTTTGGCAATTGTATCTTCTTTTCCCTGGCCCCCAGTGGGCGGGGCCGCGGCACCCCCTGCTCCCCCATCTTCATCCTCCAGGATTGAGGAATGTTTTTCAAGAAAGGCTTCCACCTCTGCAATTGTTTTAATTCTTACTCTTCCTCCCTCCCAAAATACCAACATTCCCTCTGGCATCACCCACTTGAACCAGACCCCCTTTTTAAATAATCTTTTAGACAAGAAGGAATACTTCCTTCTTATCTCTCTAATCTTCTTCGGGACCTACTTCAAGATAGCTACCTCTTTCTGTTGATAAACTAAGGGACCGTCTCTCTGCGCCCTCAAGATCCTCTCCCTTGTCGACCTTCTAACAAATTTAATATGTATCTCTCTGGGTACTTCATTTATCCTGGCATATGCTGAATTTATTCTATATATCAAATCAATGTCCCCCCTAATCTCGTCCTTAGGTTTGTGTAAATAATCTGCTAAAATTGTGCACATTAAATCAGTTAAATCTTCACCAGTTTCCTCAGGAACATTCTGAAATCTTAAAAAATATGACATCCTTTCAAAATCCATTCTAGACATATGACCAGTTAAATCTCCAATTGCATTATTAATACTTTTAAGCTCTCCCTTTGCCCCAACTAACCCCACCTCCAGCTCATCAGTCTTTTTTGAATTTTCCATTAATTTCTTCTGAACCTCTAAAAGTTCTAACTTAGAACTGACTTGGTGCTTTCTCATTTCTTTAATTTCTTTCACCAAGGTTTGAAGAGTTTCTTCAACTGCTGTTAATCTAGCATCCATATCAGGTTTTTCAGATAACATCGAAGTAATTTCAGGCTGATGCGTCTGCTTCTTTGAAGCCATGGTAAAAAGTTTAAGTCTGTGTCAGTAAGATGGCGTCAGCTGAAGAAGTGTTAGTGAGGCAGGAAACGAGCAAGTTCCAATAAACAAAGTCTTAGTTGTTACCTAATTAAAGTCCAGAGAGAAATCAGATTTTTATAATCAAATAGAAGAAAAAAGGTACTTCAGGGAGAGGATCAATTAATCAGTTGTAAACAATCATAAGTAAAAGAAAAGAGAGGCAGTCCCATTCACAAGGGAATGTCAGCAATCATCCTTAAATAGTGTGTCTCAGGAGAACAAAGGAACGCCATCTTCCCCGCCCATCTGGAAGCCACCGGGAATCAACAAAGTGGAAAAAATTGCTTCTATTTCGCCAGACTTCGATTCTAAGTATCCACAATCATTTCGGAAAGACTTTCACTCACAATCAGAAAGGTTTGAATGCAGGTTTCTACGCTTCCTCAAGCCTGAGGAGCAATTTCAAAACGCCGCTTGTCTTCCGTTCCAAGGGTTTTTTTCACAAACTCCCCCCTCCATCGCTTTGTTAGGCAAAAGTTGCAAGCAGAAAGAGAAAGTCACTCACAATCCACTCTGCAGCGAGGAGTCTCAGCTTCACCTCTGACTCCAGCGATTCAGCACTCTCACGAAGCATTAAATGTTCCGGTCCTCCTTCAGCGAAGGGAACCAAGCCCCCCGCAGCATGTTCTTTTACTCCTGGGTCGAGGCCAAGGACCCCCCCCGACCGCCGTCGGGATAGGGCAATCCCAGCGAGCCGACCGTATGGTGGGAATCCTTTAAAAGGAATTCCCTGCCCCATTGGGGACCGTAAAAGAAGCAAAACGACGGACGAGTCCCAAGACTCGACCGTCGCCTCCGGGAAACCGGAAGGAAGTCAATATTTTATAGCATGACATTTCATTCAATCTTTCAACTTTTTTCAAGTAAAAATCACGTAGATCCTCTAGCTATTCAAGTGGATTAAAAGCCTTTTAAAACATGCTTGACAGTAAATAGTAAGTGCTTAATGAAAGTAAAGTTTAAATGAACATGTGACTTCTTGACTCTTCACAGCTCTGGCAGTTAATTTGATATGCAGAAAAATATTAATTGAAAATTGAAGTAATAAATAGGACTTCCTGGAATATCGCTATATAAGGTTTAAAACTATACCTTCAAACTGTTATGTAACTATGATTGATTTTAAATGTAATATATATTTGCTATTGATGATACGAACAACAATATGTTGATGGTATAGAATCAAATATCATACAGAAACTACATGTGAGAAGCTTCATTTAAGCCAAATCATGCCCAACTGCCTCCCTAGGCCCCATCTCACGCAGAGAGATTCACATCCGGTTGTCTGAGGGACTGTGGTCTCTTTCGGCTCAAGACCTTCCTTAACCATAATCGCCACTCCCCCACCCCTCCCTAGGGCCCTAGGCTGATGTAAGGCGCGGTAACCTGGTGGGCACATGTCCACGAGGGGTAAACCCCCTTCGTGGCCCAACCAGGTTTCCGTTATACCTACCAGGTCCGGGTCCCCCTCTGACACAAGGTCATGGATGAGGGGGGCTTTCTGAACCATGGACCTGGCGTTGCATAGCATCAGTCTAGGATCCCGGGTCTGTGATTCCTGCCAAGCTAGTCTGCGATGGGAGGGCGGAGAGTTGGAGCACATGACCGCCTGTACCCAGCGGCCATGGTCTTCCAACTGATGACGTCTATTCCGCCTCCCACCGCCCCTGCCCCTCCCTAAGACCGAATCGATGGATGACACCTCAGTGGAACCGACCCCCCTCCCCCTTCCTCCGTTGTCCCACTTCCGCCAGCCGGCCTAATCATTTGCCATCCCCACCCTGGACTATTTCCCCTTCCCACCCTGGAACCCCCTAAAATCAGAATTAAAAAATTACCCAAGAACCCCCTCAGTTTGCGCTTCGCCCACCTCTCAGGAACAATCAGTCCATCATCGAGGTGGGCCCGTGTTAGATGAGGGGGCCAGGCCTGCGAGAGGGGAAACTCTCGCAAGCCAAGGAGCTCTGTTCTGGAGTACGACAATAGCATAATAACGGCACTGGTTCTAAAAAAAGGGGGGAGAATCGTCTAAGATGTTATAATGCAAGTCAGAATTAATACAGCAAGCTAAAACTTAAAAGCGTAAGGTAAGATAGATGATAAAGATGATAAAGTGCGGTAGGTAGTCCAGGTGGGGTGGAAAAAGTCTCTCCAGCGGGGGGTGGGGGGGTAGTAGATGGCAGAAATAGTCTTCCCCCAGATAGTTCTCTCATCCCGCCTAGCTGATAAAGTGCGGCAGGTAGTCCAGGTGGGGTGGAAAAAGTCTCTCCAGCGGGGGTGGGGTGGGGGGGTAATAGATGGCAGAAATAGTCTTCCCCCAGATAGTTCTCTCATCCCGCCTTTCCACTCCTCGGCCCGTTTGATCACCAGTCCATCCGTCCATCCTTGCCTCGTCCCTAGCTCTCAAACTGGCCCAAATCAAGATGGATTGGGCAGGGCTTCCGGTTCCGGCTTCTGGCGGCGACGGATGAACCTTGAGGTTCGTCCGCCGTTTTGTTCTTTTTTCTGCCCCTAACGGGGCGGGGTGCCCCCCCCTTTTATTTGGGGGGGACCCTCCGTAGGGCTGGCTTGCTTGGACTGGTTCTGCCGGCGGCAGCTGGGGAACGGTCCTTGTCTTCGGTCCAGGTGGAAGGAGACATGCTGCGGGGGGTTTTCCCTTCGCCAATGGAGGACGGCAACGTACAATGAATTTGGAGAGAGCTGAGTGTTCGGGTCGGAAGGCTTTCCGGGACTTTGGTGGCAAGGTGGAGAGTGAGTGATTTTAACTTTATTTGTGCTGGCAGCCTGGACTGAAAGAACGTGGAGGGGGGTGTTTGTTTGTTAAACCCCCCCTCGGATTTAAAGCGGCGCTTAGAAATGGCTCCTCGTTGCGAGGAAGCGGACATTTTGCATCCGGATTGTATTGAAGCAAGTGAAAGTGCTTCGCGGCTTGTTTCTATACGATGTATCTAAGTCCGGCTGGTTTGATACAATTTTTCTCTTGTTACTTTCTCCTGCTGGCTCTCAGATTGGGCGGTGGAAGATGGCTGCCCTTTGTTCCTGAATGACTATTTTTACTTATGGAAAATTACCAACATCTCTTTGTGATTTGGACTCCCTCTCTCTACTAATGAAGAAATTTCTGGATTAATTGATTCCTTCCCTGGAGTGCCTTCTCTGCTATAATTATTGGCTGTGGAAATTGCTTCTCGTCTGGGTCTTATAAACTTTTTACAACCTTGATTTGAACTGTCTTCTCCTGACTTGCTCCAGTGGCCCCACCCAAAAAACACCATCTTAGTGGCACTGACTTTAACAGCTTACCATGGCATCAAAATCAGAATTGGCAGGTTTGGAACAAAGAATGACATCAATGGAATCAGTGTTACAAGCTTTGGTGCAGGAAATTAAAGCTTTGAGAGAAGACCATAGCAGCTTGAAGAAGGAACTTTTGGAAACACGGAAACAAGTGCTGGAGAACACACAGAAGACTGAGGAGCTGGAAGGGGGGCTGGCTGGGGCAAAGGGAGAGCTTAAAAATGTTAACAATGAGGTTGGAGAACTGACTGGGCATATGTCTAGGATGGATTTTGAAAGGATGTCATATTTTTTAAGATTTCAGAACATTTCTGAACAACCTGGTGAATGTCTTCCTGAACTCATGAGCACAATTTTAGCAGACTATTTACATAAACCTAAAGATGAGATCAGAGGGGACATTGACCTAGTCTACAGAATAAATTCGACATATGCCAGGATAAATGAAGTACCCAGAGAGATACATATTAAATTTGTTAGAAGGTCTACCAGAGAGGGAATTTTGAAGGCGCAGAGAGGGGGGGCGCTAATTTACCAACAAAAGGAAGTCACCATCTTGAAGCAGATCCCAAAAAAGATTAGAGAGATGAGAAGGAGGTATTCCTTCTTATCCAAAAAATTGTTTGACCACGGGATTTGGTTTAAGTGGGCGATGCCGGAAGGGATGTTGGTGTTCTGGGATGAAGGAAGAGTAAGGATTAAAACAATTGTTGAGGCGGAAGCCTTTCTTAAAAAACATTCCTCTGTCCTGGGGGAAGATTTAGGGGGGGCAGGGGGGGCCATGGTCCCGCCCGCTGGGGGCCAGGAAGGAGAAAAAGAAGATACAATTGCCAAGAGACTTAGATCAAAAAAATAACTTTGCTTTTTATTAATATAGTATAACCTTTTTATCTGGATGTTTGTACACGACTGCCAGCATAGAATTGAGAATTTAGGATGTATGCACTTATTTTCACCTCGTAGTATTTTTGAAAAATGTTTTTTTAATGTTTTATTATGAAGCCCTGGAAGGGCCAATAATCCCGACGCGAAAATTCTCAAAATGTTTCTGTATCCCTTACCCTATCCTTTTGGAAAATTGTAAAAACCCAATAAAACTTTTTCAATATAAGATGGATTGGGTAGGGACTGCACAGGCCGGGTGGAGGCCGCACGGCCTGCTGTTGTTACTGCGCGGCCTGATCTTCAGCCCACACCCGGCCCCGGCCTCCTCCATCTTCCATCTTCGCCCTGGTCACCCGGCCTACCTCCTCTCCGGGTGTCCCAGGGCTGTACCAAGGCCGCTGGGGCTGCACAGGCCGGTTGAAGGCCGCGCGGCCTGTTGTCATCTCCGCGCGGCCTGATCTTCAGCTCGTAGCCAGCCCGGCCTCCGCTCGTTCTTCATCCAGGTCGTCCGGCCTACCTCCTCTCCGGGCAACCTAGGGCCACAGCAAAGGACGCCAGAGACACCAGGGCCGTTCCGACGCTCCGGGACATTTGGAGCTCGCCACCCAGCGCTCGCCATGCCACCGGCGCTGCTGGCGCTTGCCTCTCCGCTTCTCTGCCCGGCGCCTCTCCGTTCTCCGCCCGGCGTTCTCTCGCCATGCCGCCTCTCCGCCCAGCGCTTCCTGCTCCTCTCTCCGCCCGGCGCTCTCTGTTCTTCTCTCCGTGCCGAGCGGCGTTCGCCTCACCGCCCGACGCCTACCCCACTCGCATACCTCGCCCGCCGCGCCGTCTGCGCTCTCCGCGGGCCGAAAATCCCTTGGCAGGTTGGCAGGTGGACCAACTTGCCAGGCCAGCCCTCAAAGCTGGAAAAAGAGGGCTGGCGACGACCCCCCAGGGCCAAAAGACCCCTCAGGCCCAGCCGTGCTCAGCACAGAGCCTCCATTTCTCGTGCATGTGCAAACATCAAGTGTTTTTTACATTCATTACCAGGTATCTACGTTATTCAAGTGATAATAACAATGCTTTTAATAACTGCAGGTTTGAAATCAAAGTCTTAATCAAAGGTAGCTCCTGATACCAACGTTTTGCACTTAGTGTGCTATTTATTGAGTATTACAAAAATAACAGCAACACCCAATTAAATATTACACATGGCAACTGACACATATAGTATTTAATTTGGCATTGATCATGGTATAATTATCCTCACTTGAACAACATAGGTACCTGGTAATGAATGTAAAAGTAGCATGTACACACACACACATGATACATAAATAGTAGAAAGAAAAAGAAAAACAAGCTTAGAGATTGGGATAAAAGGCTGACTAGAAAGAAGTGGAAAGGATAAGGAAAGAACTTATAGGAGAGAGGAAGAAGGGATACACACACGCACGCACACACACACACACACACACAGAGCAATTGGGAACCCACTGAGGGAGAAAAGTGTCTTTTATATCATCCTTTATCTCTTTTTGTTCTCATGCTAATTCCACAGTTCTCTGTGTTTCCTTCTATCAAGAAGTTCAAATACAAAAAAGTTTGAAATATATTTTGAATAAATACACGATAAAAGAAAACAGGCAAAGGGAGTGGGGAGAAGCCATGATGTTAGGAAATATGGTGTTCAGGTTGAAATTTGTGCCATGTATGCTGAAAAGGAGATAATTGTCATAGTGCCAGATCTGTACATTTGTCCTACAGAAATCCCAAGACATTTTAAATCACAAATGGTCTTAGTAAGAATGCATACACCAAGCCGAAAGAAAACTGGACAAAGGGATTTCAATTTTGTTTTGAAATATAGAAAAGGACAGGCTTAGTTGGACTTAAATCATTTTAACAGAAGCTAGCATTATTGCTGTTTAAAGATGGTATCTTCCAGGCTTCCGGTTCCGGCTCCTGCGGCAACGAGCGAGCCTAGCGCTCGCTCACCGTTTTGTTGCTTTTTCTGCCCCCCCACGGGGGCGAGACGCCCCTTTTTTGGGGGTCTCCCGTAGGGCCGGCTCGGCAGGGACGCCCCCCCTCACGGCGGTGGGGGAGGCGACCCTTTTGCCGCAGCTTAGGTGAAGGAGAACATGCTGCGGGGGGTTCTCCCTTCGCCAACGGCTGTCGGCGCCATTCACTTTAATGAAGAGGGCTGAGCGGAAGAGATCGGAAGGCTTGCCGAGGCTTCAGCTGCGAGGGAGAGTGAGTTTTAAAAAGACTTTTTTTCCTTGCTGCCAGCCAGGCTGAATGGACTGGGAGGGGGGTGTTTGTTTTAAAAAAAAACCCCTCGGACTTAAGCGGCACTTTAAAATGGCTTCTCTGGAAGAGAAAGCGGAAATCTTAAATCCGGACTGTCTCTAACAAGGGAAAGTGGTATGCGGCTACTTGCAACATTGTGTCTAGGTCTGGCTGGTTAAAAAAAAAAATTATTTTTCTACTCTCTCCTCTGGGCTCTGAGATGGGCGGTGGAAAGTGGCTTTTCTTTGTCCCTGCCTGACTATTTTAATTATGGAAAATTTCCAGCGTCTTTTTACAATTGGGACTCTCTCTGGATATTAATGAAGAATTTTTTTTGGGATTTCTGGTTCCTTTCTGGATTACCTTCGTTATTATAACTATTGAGTTGGAAAATTGTCTCTCTCTTGGTTCCTGAATTTTACAACGTTCCAACCTTGATCTGAACTTTTGGCTCCCGGTTAGTCTCACCAGCCCCACCCTGAAAACGCCATTTTGGTGGCATTAACTCTAACAGTTAAGATGGCTCAAGAAACAGCACTGACAAGTTTAGAACAACGGATGGCTTCTCTTGAAACTGTTATACAAACTTTGGTTCAAGAAATTCAGGCCCAGCGGGCAGAAAACATCATTTTCAAGAAGGAGCTATTGGACACACGGAAGCAAACGCTGGAAATCACACAGAAGACTGAAGAATTGGAAGGGGGGCTGGTGGGGGTTAAGGGAGAGATTAAAAATGTTACTAAAGAGGTTGAGGAAACAAGTGGGCATGTGTCTAGGATTGATATGGAAAGAATGACATATTTTTTGAGATTTCAGAATGTTTTTGAGCAACCTGGTGAATGCCTCCCTGATCTTATGAGCACAATTTTAGCAGACTATTTACAAAAACCTAAGGATGAGATCAGGGGGGACATTGACCTAGCCTATAGAATTAACTCAGCATATGCCAGGATAAATGAAGTGCCTAGAGAGATACATGTGAAATTTGTTAGAAGGTCAACCAGAGAGGAAATCTTGAAGGCGCAGAGAGGGAACCCTTTAATTTACCAACAAAAAATGGTCACTATCTTGAAGCAGATTCCTAGAAAGATTCGAGAAGCAAGGAGGAAATTTTCCTTCTTGTCTAAAATTTTATTTGATCATGGGATTTGGTTCAAGTGGGTGACACCCGAAGGGATGCTGGTGTTCTGGGAAGGAGGAAGAGTGAGGATTAAAACAGTTGCTGAGGCGGAAGCCTTTCTTAAAAAACATTCCTCTGCCCTGGGGGAAGATCCAGGGGGGACGGAGGGGGCCACGGCCCCGCCCGCTGGGGGCCAGGGAGGAGAAAAAGAAGATACAATAGCCAAGAGACTTAGATCGAAAAAATAACTTTGCCTTAATTTTCCTGAACAATTTTGCATAATATTTCTGGATTTTTTGTAAATGTCTGACAGCATGGAATTGAGAATTTAGGTATATGTACTTGCTTTTACCTTGTAGTGTTATGAAAAATGTTTTTTTTTTGTTATTTTTTTATTGTGTATTTTGAGGTCTCGGAAGGGCCGACGACTCTGACGTGAATGCTCTCATCTCAAAATTTCTTTGTATCCCTTACCCTACCCTATAGAAAAAATGTAAAACCAATAAAACTTTTTCAATATAAAAAAAAAAAGATGGTATCTTCCTATTTCAAAGAAGAAATACTGATGAAGATGAAGACACGGCACTGCATGAAATGGGAGAGTTGGATTTTAGATCATCAAAAGGAGAGAATGAAAAACATTTCAAAATAGCTTTTAATAGATTCCAAGCTCCATTAATTTCAAAACAACAGTCATCTTGTTCCAAACTTTTATGACATGACATGACATGACATGACATGAACTACTAGTGGGCATTCTTATTCACCAGAAAAGACAGGCCAGGAGTAGAAATGAAAGTACTCCACCTCCTTCCACCCCTCCCACCTTGCTGTTTGCAATGCCACCACTTGCAACACCGCCATGCCGTCCGGCTCCTTCCCCCACCTCACTGTTTGCCACCCCTCCACCAACTCCCCCCCACAAGGCCACTGCCGAGTCAGTGGCCTCTCTCTCCTCTCTCTCTAGGTATGTATGTATGTATGTATGTATGTATGTATGTATGTATGTATGTAGGGAGGGAGGGAGGGAGGGAGGGAGAGGGATAGAGAGGGAGAAATACAGTAGGTAGGTAGGTAGGTAGGTAGGTAGGGGGATAGAGAGAGAGGGACAAATACAGTAGGTAGGTAGGTAGATAGGTAGGTAGAGGGATAGATAGAGAGAGAGAAATACGGTAGGTAGGTAGGTAGAGGGATAGAGAGAGAAGGAAAAATACAGTAGGTAGGTAAGTAGGCAGTTAGAGGGACAGAGGGAAAATACAGTAGGTATGTAGCTAGGTAGAGGGATAGAGAGAGAGGGGGGAGAAATACAGTAGGTAGGTAGGTAGAGTTAGAGAGGGAGGGGAGTGATAGGGAGGGGAAACTGAGGCAGAGAAGGAATGGGGCCGCTGAAAGGGTCTATGGGGGAAAACTTTTTCATTTAACCAAACTTGGCCACAGCAACATGTGGCGAGTACAGTTAGTTTCAAATATACAAATACCCTTTCTTCCTTCTAGAGATTTTCTCCTTTATTCTACAGTAGAAATAATCCTATGGAGATGATCTTCACTAAATCATAATTAATTAAAAAATCTTCACCCAGGCTTCATTAAGACATAATAGAAAACCATAGTTTTTTATTACAAGCTTGCAAGTCTGAAAATGGATTTGATTTAAACCACTATTCTCTGATTTCAAATACTACGGGAAAGTAGTTTAATTTTTTTTTAAAAAACCTATGATATGAGGACAACAACAAGATGCTGGGAAATATGTGAGCCCAAAAGAATCCCAAACAGGGCTCAAGAGGCTGGGGTAAAAATTCTTGTAAAATAAGGTAGCTATTCCACTGACAAAATAAATTGATCTCCAAATTACATTGTTACATCTGCACCCATATTCCCTAACAGAAATGCTCCAAAAGATGTTTAGATGTTTAAAGGGGGATTATAAATTACATAGAGCCATTAGTTATTTTTCCTTAAAATGTGACCCAGGGTGAATAAGGAACCCTGTTCTGTTTTAATAGGGGCAACATTGCCCCACCATGCTTGATTTGAAAAGCCCTTTGATTTGATTTTCTGTCTAGCTTTAGAAATAACATTAGGAAATACTGCTGACTTCTAAAAAGTCTGCAGTCATGGAGTATGAGGTGTCAATCATTTTGTTTACTTTCAGTTTTTAGTGCTTGTATTTCACAGGCTCTCCATCATGACAGAAGGCTTTTACTGTTATGTTCCTAAAATGTAGTGGAGCCTTGGGAAAAGGTTTCCTCTCAGGTTGAAAGGGAATCCTGTCAGCCTTGTAAGAATCATCCAAGCAGACAGAGTAAAGTTATTTTGTCTCTAAAAGTCTTATTCTGCCACCAATAGCTGTTTATCATTGATATCCTTTGCCATCAGGCTGACATTTCTGAAAAACAGAAAAGTCTTTGGAGATTCAGAATACAGCGTTATTTTCAGTTATTTTATATCCTTGACAACTAGCTCCCAAGAAACTAAAGTAATTAAGAATCATTTACATGGACCTTTATTTTTTGAAGTATTTGAAATATTGACTAAAATTTGTATATGTGTGTTTATGCATTATTTTTTTATGTCACAAGAGACCTGACATAGATCCTGAATGTATACACATAAATGCCATCACTAGAATACCCAAGAAGAGACCGCTCAGCATTTTCCTTTAAAGATATATACTGAGGACAAAAGAAAGATTACTAAAAAAGCTAAAAATCTGATATCAATTGTAAATATAGTTCAATTGTAAATATAGTTCATTTGGCTATAGCAAGAGTGAAAATGATACTCTCATGCATTTGTGGATGAGAAATTATTTAGCCACACATTTTAACATAAACATTGTTTTCCTGAAACAATATGTTAATTAAAATGTAATTATCACAAAAACTGTACAGGTTATGCAATGAAGTTTTCTAACCAAAACACATGTACAAAAATGTATTAACAATAATAATAATAATAATAATAATTTTAATTTATAAACTGCTCTCTCTCCCCGAAGGGATTCGAGGCGGTGCACAGGGAATTTAAAAATACATATATAAAACCACAAACATAATACAATATTAAAATGAATTAAACTAAAACCCTGCGCTAAAATCCCAAACTAAAACTAAACCCCTAAAAACCCTAAAAATCAATTCAATTACCCCAGGCCGGCCAAGCAGAAGAAATGTGTTTTTAACTTTTGACGGAAGGAGCAGATGTCCATAGTTGTTCTAATTTGGGGGGGAAGGTCGTTCCAGAGGATTGGACCCGCCATAGAGAAGGCCCTTCCCCTGGGCGTCGCCCGCTGGCATAGCCTAGTGGACAGCACCCAGAGAAGTCCCTCTCTGTGGGAGCGAATCGGCCGCAGGGATGTATGGGGCAGGATGCGATCCCGCAGATAGCTAGGTCCCGTGCCATGGAGCACTTTGAAGATGATAACCAACACCTTGAAGCGCACCCCGGTCCAATAGGGGACGCAACTGCCGGACCAGGCGAACCTGGTAAAATGCCCTCCTGGCTACGGCCGTCACTTGATCTTCCATGGACAGCCGTGCATCAAGGAGGATGCCCAAGTTGCATGCCCCATCCACAGGGGTTAGATGTTCGTCCCCTGTGGCCAGTGATGGAGTCAACTGGTTGTACCGGGCTGCCGGGAACCACAGCCACTCGGTCTTGGATGGGTTGAGTCTGAGTCTGTTCCTTCCCACCCAGGCCTGCACGGCTTCCAGGCACTGGCACATCACCTCTACGGCATCGTTGGGGTGGTTTGGGGTAGATATATACAGCTGCGTGTCATCAGCGTAGAAGTGGTACTCTCGCCCAGCGGCTTCCTATATGTGTTGAACAGGAGTGGCGAGAGGACTGACCCCTGAGGCACCCCACAAGTGAGGGGTCTCGAGGTGGACCTCTGCCCTCCTGCCAACACAAATTGCGATCGACCGGAGAGATAGGAGGAGAACCACCGTAGCACGGTGCCCCTCACCCCCAACCCCTCCAGCCGATGCAATAGGATACCATGGTCGATGGTATCAAAAGCCGCTGAGAGATCTAATAGGACCAGGATGGAAGAACAACCCCCATCTCTGGCCCTCCAGAGATCATCCACCAACGCGACCAATGCCATCTTGGTGCTGTGCCCGGACTGGAAGCCGGACTGGCGCGGGTCCAGATAATCAATTTCCTCCAGATGACGGGGGAACTGTTGTGCCACCACA
This sequence comes from Rhabdophis nuchalis, assembly GCA_039707465.1. Taxonomy (NCBI): domain Eukaryota; kingdom Metazoa; phylum Chordata; class Lepidosauria; order Squamata; family Natricidae; genus Rhabdophis; species Rhabdophis nuchalis. The sequence goes on from CM077647.1 coordinate 69,074,744, forward strand.
CTCTCTACAACCTTTGCCAAAAAGTGAAGGTTGGAGACCGGATGGTAATTTACCAACAATGCTGGGTCCAGAGAGGGCTTCTTGAGGAGGGGTCTCACCACCGCCTCTTTCAAGATGGTAGACAAGAACCCCTCACCCAAGGAAGCATTCACTACCTCTTGGAGCCAGCCTCGTGTAACCTCCCAGGATGCCAGTACAAGCCAGGAGGGACACGGGTCCAATAAACATGTGGTAGCTCGCAGCCGCCCACGTAACCTGTCCATATCTTCGGAAGTAACAGAGTCAAATTCTTGGAAAAAGTGTTCATAAAATTGTGAATACATTTGTAAATATACTTAATGCTTTGTATTAAAGAGATTGTTTGCAAAATGTTGCTTCTGAGGAAAAATGTGGAACAAATGTATCCCTTCAGGAGAAATGAAGAACAAATATGATGGAGTTCTTAGGTAGTAGATTCAGAGGAGACTACATTGCAGATGTTTATTGGATAACATCATGCCAGTCATCAATTCTCAGTGCAACTTACCGTATTTTTCAGAGTATAAGACACACCGGAGTATAAGATGTACCCAGGTTTTGAAGAGGCAATTTTTTTTAAAGTAGGTAGGTAGATAGAGGGATAGAGAAGGAGAGAAGGAGAGAGAAATACAGTAGGTAGGTAGGTAGGGAGAGAGAGAGTGTAGTTGGGTAGGTAGGTAGATAAAGGGATAGAAAAGAGAGAGAGAAATAGAGTAGGTAGATAAGTGGGGGAGAGAGTGTGTAGTTAGGTAGGTAGATAAAGGGAGAGAGAGAGAGAGAGAGAGAGAGAGAGAGAGAGAGAGAGAGAGAAAGAGAGAGAAATACAGTAGGGAGATAAGTAGGGAGAGAGTGTGTGTAGATAGGTAGGGAGGTAGAGGGATAGAGAGAGAAAAATAGAGAGAAATACAGTAGATAGGTAGGGAGAGAGAGAGAAGGTAGGTAGATAGAGGGGGGGAGAGAAATACAGTAGGTAAGTAGATAGATGTCCATGTGCTAGAGAAGGAAATTGCTGTACTAAAACTTGGTTTCTGCTGGCACAGTGCTTGACAAATGTAATTCTCATCAATCCCTCTAACTCAGGGGTTCCCAAACTTGGCAACTTTAAGACTTGTGGACTTCAATTCCCAGAATTCTTCAGCCAGCTATGTCCACAAGCTATGCTGGCTGGAGAATTCTGGGAGTTGAAGTCCACAAGTCTTAAAGTTACCAAGTAATTAAACAGCTTTCCGAAAGGTAAAAAAAAAAGATTTTTTTGCACTCTGCAAACCTCCCCCTTTTACGAAAACGGGCCCTTTTTTTCAAATAAAAGACATGAATAGCCTTGGGGGGGGGCTTGCAGAATGCTCCGGGGGCCCCCAAAAATGAGCAAAAAACCAGCCCATTTTCCGCAAAAATGGGCAATTTTTATCTATATAAATAAAAAGTTAACTATGAGTTTGTTCAAAAATGCTAATCTCAACAACTGCTGTACCAATCACCACCAAATTTTCACACAACATTCCTTACAAGTGCAGCACCAATGATACGAAAAAATTGTGTGGATGGCACACCGGTGCCAGGTAAATGCCACACAAATGTACAACTGCAGCTCTTCTGTGTTTTCCTCATTCACTTACTCGCCATGCCCTCCAGCTCCTTCCGCTCCTCCCACCTTGCTGCTTACAACGCTGCCACTCGCAACACTGCCACACCTTCTAGCTCCTTCCGCTGCCCCCCACCTTGCCGCTCGCAATGCCAGTGCCTCCCCTCCACCAACTCCTCCCCCCCACAAGGCTGCTGCCGAGTCAGCGTCCTTTCTCTCCTCTCTCTCTAGGTAGGTAGGTAGGTAGAGGGATAGAGAGGGAGAGGGAGAAATACAGTAGATAGGTAGGTAGGTAGGTAGGTAGGGGGATAGAGAGAGAGGGACAAATACAGTAGGTAGCAGGTAGGTAGAGAGATAGAGAGAGGGAGAAATACAGTAGGTAGGTAGGTAGGTAGATAGGTAGGTAGAGGGATAGAGAGAGAGGGGGAGAAATACAGTAGATAGGTAGGTAGGTAGGTAGAGGGATAGAGAGAGAGAAGTAAAAATACAGTAGGTAGGTTCGTAGGTAGGTAGAGCGATAGAGGGAAAATACAGTAGGTAGGTAGATAGGTAGAGGGATAGAGAGTGAGGGGGGAGAAATACAGTAGGTAGGTAGGTAGGTAGAGAGATAGAGAGAGGGAGAAATACAGAAGGTAGGTAGGAAGGTAGATAGGTAGGTAGAGGGATAGAGAGAGAGAGGGAGAAATACAGTAGGTAGGTAGGTAGAGGGATAGAGGGAAAATACAGTAGGTAGGTAGATAGGTAGAGGGATAGAGAGTGAGGGGGGAGAAATACAGTAGGTAGGTAGGTAGAGTAATAGAGGGAGGGGAGGGAGAGGGAGGGGAAACTGAGGCAGAGAAGGAAAGGGGCTGCTGAGAGGGTCTATGAAGGAAAACCTTTTCATTTAACCAAACCTGGCCACAGCAACATGTGGTGGGTACAGCTAGTGTCAAATAAATTGCATGCATAGCCTTATGGAGGCTTACAGAGTGCTGCTGGGGGCTGGGAGGGGGCAAAACGGGTGATTTTAGGCTCATTTCTGCCCTCCCCAGCCCCCAGGAGCTCTCTGGAAGCCTCTATAAGGCTATGCACAGCCATTTTGGTGAAGGGGTGGGGTTTCGGGAGGCAAAAAATGCTGTATTCGATGTATAAGATGCACCCAGATTTTCAGCCTCTTTTTAGAGGAAAAAAGGTTCATCTTATACTCCGAAAAATACGTACTTCACAGCTTTGTTCTTGCCACTAAAAATTGGAAGAAAGAGCCATGTATCTGTCTTTTCATTCATGAAAAAAAGATATAATCCTCACATGAAATTTAAAAATGGCCCACATATCTCTTAAAATATAAAGTTGAGTTATTAGCAAAATAAGGTGAAACAGAACAGAATTGAGGTGAATCAAATATCATAATGGCATTTTCCTGAAGTGTGAATGTTTTAAATGAATGGGGATTTAAAATTCTCTTTTTACCCATCTTTTTTCTAAATGAGCTGTTTTACTTGTTTTTACATCCAAGATGGCAGCGCGCTTAGGCGCAGCGGCTTTGAGCTCCTGGTGTCACAGCAGACTTTTCCATCAAAAACTCGCTCTGAACCTACTGTAAAATAAAAAGAGACGTGCTCCTCTTCCACCAACTCCTAAAATGCCAAACAGATTTGAAGAAATGGATAACAAAAGACAAAGTACAATTGATCCTTTTCAACTGTCATTTGTCAGCCATTTTGTTTCAACAGTCATTTGTCGGCCTTTTCGTTTGCCTGGAGAGATTCCTGTTGTGGCTGTCACTGCTGTCTGTATCCCACCTGGTGCAAGTGTTGGCACGGCACTCAAACCAATTTCATTGTAATTTTATTACAATATTATTACAATGACAGTAAAGATTATTATTATTATTATTATTATTATTATTATTATTATTATTATTATTATTATTATTATTATTATTATTATTATTATTATTATTATTGAAAGGATTTCTTGGAAAGCCTTATAAAAACATACTTGGCTAATTAATTATTAGTATGCTGACTTCTTGGGTAAGCTAAAGTTGTGCAGGTCTCTCTACTTCACCCCATTACTTTATTATGGCAGATACATCTGCCTCTGTATCAAGAGAAGGAAGAGTTACATTTGTTGACATGCTGAGCTTTAGAGTAGGCCAAATCAGCATGAATAGCATCTGCCTGCTCTAAAGCTCAATGAATTATGAAAGACACTTCCTCTTTCTTCCAAGTTATGATAGCAATTGATTTTTCTCATGTTGTGCTGAACAGGAGCCTCAATATATCATATTTGTAGAGGGCTAAGAAATGGCAGAACTACCAGACAGGCTCAGAACATTCATTAATGTCCCCTCACAATGTAGAAACAACACAGAAGACAAAAACTGTGTAGGCAACCTATCTAACCACATTCCTTTTGGAGCAATATTTGTTGTCAGGATAGATTGTGCAACTGTTTTTTAATTTAAAAAAATTAAAGCATCACTAGTTCTATATCTTGAAAGGAAGACTATATCACCTGTGAAAAAAGAATAGTGTGTACTTCTGTAGTCTTTTTTTCTTCACCAGGCATCAATTTAACAGAGATTCTACGTGCAAGTATGCCTCTTCTCCTATCTAGTGGCTAGGCAATGCAACTCTACTGCCATTTTGCCTTGAGTGTTTATGGCAGACTTCTGAGAATTATGATCTCATGGCAGATAGGGCAGATAGGTCAGCATAGTTTTATGCTAACTCAAACATAGGAGAAATGAACTGTGAGAAAGAAACCACAAGCAGCTTTGAAATCCTTTATTTAGTCCAGAATGGACAGCATGTGATCCACAATCCCAGTGGACCCAAATTTCCTTTTCTGCACTGGGATCTGTGACTTCCTACATTTGAAAAACATACAAAACTGCAGGGACTTGGCTATGTTGTTCATTAGGAGTCAAGACTGACACAAATACATACATACTCTACAATATACACTTTAAAAAAAATCAAAACTCCCCTCCCCAACACAGATAGGCGTTCTCCCAAACATGAATACATGAAAACTCCCACTTATGCATGGAGATTCATCATCTGCAGCTAATGGACATTAAACATATGCTCACTCCTGGTATACTCACTACAATGTGTTGGTTGTTCATATATTTAATGCATGCATATACCATCTTCCATAAATAAAAACATGCAAGATTTTGAATTTGAAGCACAATCCTAACAGAATCCATGGTTATGCATTCTGGAATTATTTCATACCAGTAAATAAGACATTTAAACTGATAAAAAATCAGAGAATGTCAAATAGTTAAGTTGAATCTGTAGAACTCACTTATATGAAGAGCAAAGTCATTCACTGAACTCAGAATGTGGAACTGAGCTTTAAAATTTATATTATGCTTCTATCACTTTATGTTTTAGATATATTCGCATTTGACCAGGTTATTTGCAAATCTAATTTATATTTCTAAATTAATTTGAAATATTTTGATTCTGTTGGTTTAAGTGATGTTATTTGAAAGAATTTCATAATATAATATAGCTTCATTAGGAAACTATAAAGCTGTGAAAAGTTTAATTCAAACTGGCTGACAATAAATAAATATAAAAATAAACTTTTCTTTAAAAGTAGCACTAGATTTTAACTTTATTTTTTAAAGAGAAAGTTTTTTTAAAAATGAAAATCTATTTATTTTATAGTTCAAAGATCACAAACCTTCAGTCTGCGATCTTGGTCACCGCTGCAAAGGGAATTTACAGACACCTTAAATGCCTTCCAAGCTGGGTTTAAGTTATTCATCACCACCTAGAAATTAAAGGGAAAAAATAAGCTTATTTCAACCTAAAATACAAAGCTATAATAATGATTTAAAATAGTCCTATAAATACATTTTTAAATTGGCAAGAATAATTAAGCTTTACAAATAATTAAGCATGGTATCTTTGCCTACACTTTTTGATATACTTTTTGAATGCTTTTTTCTTGCCAATACAGAACATGTTTGGTAAGCAATGGCTTTCACATTTGAGGTTCTTTGCGTGTCTTTTTTTTTTTGGTCATTAGGCTCCTTTCCAAAGCACTTTAAAATCACTGGGAATCTTTTTTTTTACTGATTTTCTTGCTTTGGGTGAAGCAAAAATAAAGAATACTGAATGAGAAAGCAGGGGCTTTGTTATATACATTTGATTAAAAAGTAAATACAAATAAATAAAATAGTGAAAAAAGAGATTAAAAAAATAAATCTTCAAAAGTAGGGAAAGGAGATTCACTCCAGAATGAAGAGAAGTAATGGGAAGAAATGTATAATCTTACATTCCACTGATAAACCTAGATGATTGAAATATTGGGACACTGTGATATAAGAAAGCTAAGTGGTGAACTGAAGAACACTAAGAAAGATGTGGGAAACTTGAAACAGGATAAACATGTTTTTTATGGTTGTGAACACAGTTTTTAAAAATTTCCATTAGCCACAGAAGACAAAACAGCACTGCATTTGTATCATGAGGGATCTGAAGTTGAAATTTTAAATCACTAAATCTTTTGGAGAAGTTAACGTTTTTTTTAAAGATGCATTTTAAATATATATTTCATCAACCCTCTTTTCTCCCCCCCCCTTAAGATTTAAGCAGTGTAAGATGAATATTTTACCACTATATTTTAACAGCATAGTTCTGGGACCTTCTGGAGGCCATTAAAATGGGGCTGAAGAATTACATGCAGTGTTTAGTCTGGGAAATATGTACTTAAAGGTCATAATTATTTGAAAATATATATCATGATGTCACAATTACTGGTATATTATTCCAAAGAATTCAAAGTACAATGTAGATTCTAAGCACAAGGAAAATAACTTAACTAGATAACTGCCATTTCCATAATTATGTCCTCTCATTCTCTTTGTCAACACTTAAGAAAACTCAGAATAAACATAGGAATTTCCCGCATATTATATCTTTGTCATATGATTTCAAATTCAGACACTGCTGGAATATTCAAGGATGTGTCCAATGAGAATTTCCATAGGGCTATGGAACAACAAAACAGCAATATAAAAGTAAAACAATTTAAAGAAGTATTAGTACCAATAGTGCTTGGCAAGCAAATGTTTTAAGGGTGGGAGCTATCTACACTTTTTCCTTCTTTGGTCAGCTAAGGGAACAAAGAGGAAATGTTAGCTTGGAATACAAATTATATTTATAGAGAAACACTAAGGAAATGAGTTTCTCCCAATCTCATAATGAGAAGATGGCATGTTCAGTAGCCATAGACTGTCTTAGGGTAGAAAATTAGAAGTGGGGATAAAATGGATTAATTTTTATTATATAACGCCATCTTGTAACATATGTGTCTTTTTAGTTGCCGTTTTGGGTTTTGCGAATGAGAGTGAGGACCCACCTGATCACTGTTCCATAGTTTTCTTTCTGTTTAGACTGAAACAACTACTTTTCTGCTGAAATGATAAGTTTCCAGAGAGAAGATTTTGCTACAATAAATGTCTTTAATCATGTGCTAGAAATAATTTTTCCAGAGCAGGGCTGGCAACAACATTACATTTACACTAGCATAGAAGTAATACTGTGATCACAACATACTGTACTGGGTTCTGATCTTATCAATGGACAGAGAGACATTGATACAAAGAATGATTACAATTTTTAGTTATTTTATAATGCCTTGATTTACATTTATGGGATCATTTTAGCAGAAAATGAGAAGAAAAGATGCATCAATTGCAATGTACTGTTTGTACTATCCAAATTATGCATGCAATCCAAGTACAATTACATTTTCCATAACACTTGCACCATTTGTGAACTTTTCCAGATAGTATTTAAACGTTTATTTATTCCTTGACTATTGAAGCACTTGCTCATTATGCTATTAATGCAAAAGAATGGCACAGCACAACACCAAAGCTTTCCACTCCAGTTAAAATCAGGCTTTCACAATCCCTTTTGCTTTTAAAAGTCTGAATAATTCATCACTCTTTCCATTTTTGAGCAAACATTTTGACAGTATAGTCAAACAGTTTTAAAATAATTTCCTTATCTATATTAAAAAAAATGTAAAATAGTTTGTACGAATCCACTAATCTCAAAAACTACTGCACCGATTTCCACCAAACTTTCACACAATGTTCACATGGACTTCCGATAATAGAATATGTACTCATTTTGTGCCTAGCACGTGTGTATCATGTGCAAGGTACACAAATGTAAAATGTACCCACTGATCAGGTTTTCACCTCCCTGTAACTCCTCCCACTAACAGTCATTTCCTCAGCCACATATGGAGGACTCTTAGGGCCAAAAAGGCACTGGGATAGCAAACTCCCAGGTGGCCCATAGAGAGAGAGACGGAGAACTACAGTTTAATAAAAGAGGGACTAGGGGAGACAGGATAGCAGCCTTCCAATATCTCAGGGATTCCCACAAAGAAGAGGAAGTCAAGCTATTCTCCAAAGCACCTGAGGGCAGAACAAGAAGCAATGGGTGGATACTAATCAAGGACAGAAGCAACTTAGAACTGAGGAGAAATTTCCTGACAGTTAGAACAATTAACCAGTGGAACAGCTTTCCTCCAGAAGTTGTAAATGCCCCAACACTGCAAGTCTTCAAGAAGATGTTGGATAGCCATTTGTCTGAAATGATATAGGACAGTGATGGCTAACCTTTTTTGGCTCGCGTGCCAAAAGCAGGGGGAGTGCAGGGGCGATGTGCACAGGTGTGCCACATCCAGAGGCTTTATAGGAGCCTGGGGAAGGTGACCTCTAGAGGGCAAAAAACAGCCTCAAAAGAAGGCCTAAATCAGCTTGCTAGGGCACACATACACACTGAAGCTGACAGGGCAATGCCTCGCGTGGCCTAAGAAATGGTTCCATGTGCCACCTGTGGCACCCGTGCCATAGGTTCGCCAAAATGGGTTTAGGACTTCCTGCCTAGGCAGGGAGTTGGACTAGATGACCTCCAAGGTACCTTCCAAATCTGCTATTGTATTATTGTATTACAGTAGGTAGGTAGATAGAGGGATAGATAGAGAGGGAGAAATAAGGTAGGTAGGTAGGTAGGTGGATAGATAGATAGGGAGAAACACAGTAGGTAGGTAGGTAGATAGGGTGATAGATAGAGAGGGAGAAATACAGTAGGTAGGTAGGTAGGTAGGTAGGTAGGTAGGTAGGTAGAGGGAGAAAGGAAGAAATATAGTAGGTAGGTAGGTAGGTAGGGGGATGGATAGGGAGAAATACAGTAGGTAGGTAGGTAGAGGGATAGATAGAGAGGGAGAAATACAATAGGTAGTAGGTAGGTAGGTAGAGGGCGAAAGGAAGAAATATAGTAGGTGGGTAGGTAGGTAGGTATTTATTTTTTTATATTTATATTTGATTTATATACCGCTCCTTTCTCCATCGAGATGGAGTCAGGGCGGTGCACAGAGGATTAAAAATCACCAATAAATAACAATAAATACAATAATAATATTTAAAATGAATTAAATTAAGAACCTATGCTAAAAATATTCCCATTAAGATTCTAAAATCCATTTACTAGTTAGCTAAGATTATGTCGTGTCTGAGCTCTAAGCTCTAAGCTAGACCGGCTTGGTGGAAAAGGTACGTCTTGAGTGAGCGGTGAAAGAAGGGAAGGTCCGTGACAGTATGAAGTTCAGGGGGTAGGTCATTCCAGAGGGATGGCCCTGCCACAGAGAAGGCCCTTCCCCTGGGCACCACCAGCAGGCATTGTCCAGCGGTTGGCACCCTGAGGAGGTCCTCCCTATGGGAGCGGATCAGTTGGTGGGAGGTGTGCAGCAGGAGACGGTCCCACAAATTTTTTGATTTTTTGATTTTATTTATATTTATATCCCGCCCTTCTCCGCAGAGGACCCAGGGCGGCGCACAGGAAATTTAAAACATACAGAATACAAAAATAAATACATAATTTAAAATATAGATTAAACTGTCTTATCCTATGCTAAAAACCAAATTTTTAAAATTGCCAATTTAAAACTGTCTAAAAAGTCCCCATGGGAGGTTAGGCTAGGCTGGCTTGTTTGAACAGGTATGTCTTTAGACATTGGCGGAAGAGGCGGAGGTCGGTGATGGTGCGTAATTCGGGGGGTAGGTCGTTCCAAAGGGCTGGGCCCACCACAGAGAAGGCTCTTCCCCTGGGTGTCGCCAGTCGGCATTGTCTGGCCGACGGCACCCTGAGAAGGCCCTCTCTGTGGGAGCGTATCGGTCTAAGGGATGTATGGGGCAGGAGGCGGTCTCGCATATAACTAGGCCCCGAGCCATGGAGCGCTTTAAAGATGGTCGTCAAAACCTTGAAGCGCACCTGAAAGGCCACAGGAAGCCAATGCAGCTTGCGCAGGATCGGTGTTATGTGGGAGCATCTAGTGGCTCCCATAATCACCCGCGCGACTGCGTTTTGGACTAACTGTACCTTTCGAGTGCACCTCAAGGGAAGCCCCATGTAGAGAGCATTACAGTAGTCGAGTCGGGACGTCACGAGAGCTTGAGTGACTGTGCGAAGGGCAGCCCGGTCCAGTAAGGGGCGCAATTGGCGCATCAGGCGTACCTGATGAAACGCCCCCCTGGCCACGGCCGCCACATGGTCTTCCATGGACAGCCGGGAATCCAGGATGACACCCAAATTGCGCGCCCTCTCCACAGAGGCCCCGTGCCATGGAGTTAAAAATGGTAACAAGCACCTTGAAGCGCACCCGGAAAGCCACCAGTAGCCAGTGCAGCTCACGCAGGAGAGGTGTCACATGGGAGCATGGTGATGCTCCCAGAATCCCCCGCGCAGCCATATTCTGCACTAACTGGAGCCTCCGGATGCACCTCAAGGGGAGCCCCATGTAGAGAGCATTACAATAGCCTAGGCAGGATGTGACGAGCACTTGAGTGACAGTGCAGAGGGCGTCCCGGTCAAGAAAGGGGCACAACTGGTGTACCAGGTGTACCTGGTAAAAAGCCCCCCTGGTCACGGCCGTCACATGGTCATCCAAGGATAGACATGAATCCAGGAGGAGCCTAAGTTGCGAGCCCTTTCCCTGGAGGCCAGTGACTCGCCCCCGATGACCAGCGATGGAATCAGCTGGTTGTGCCGGGACGCCGGGACCCACAGCCACTCAGTCTTGGATGGGTTGAGCCGAAGTTTGTTACCTCCCATTCAGACCTGCACGGCTTCCAGATACCGGGACATGACTTCGACAGCATCGTTGGGGTGGTTGGGGGTAGATATGTACAGCTGAGTATCATCAGTGTACTGATGGTACTCTACCCCACAACCACAGATGATCTCACCCAGTGGCTTCATATAGGTGTTGAACAGGAGGGGCGAGAGGACCCACCCCTGAGGCACCCCACAAGTTAGGGGCCTCGACGTCGACCTCTGCCCTCCTGTCAACACGAATTGCAACTGACCAGAGAGGTAGGAGGAGAACCACTGTAATACAGTGCCCCCCAATCCCATCCTCCCCAGTCGATGAAATAGGATACGATGGTCGATGGTATCAAAAGCCACTGAGAGGTCTAACAGGACCAGGATAGAGGAGTAACCTCTATCTCTGGCCCTCCAGAGATCATCCACCGACGTGACCAATGCCGTCTCGGTACTATGCCCAGTTCGGAAGCCGGACTGGCGCGGGTCTAGATAAGCAGTTTCCTCCAGATGTCGAGGGAACTGCTGTGCCACCACACTCTCAACAACCTTTGCAAGGAAGTGAAGGTTGGAGACCGGACGATAATTGTTAACAATGCTGGGTCCAGGGAAGGCTTCTTGAGGAGGGGTCTCACCACCGCCTCTTTCAAGGCGGCCGGCAAGATCCCCTCGCTCAAGGAAGCATTCACTATTTCCTGGAGCCAGCCTCGTGTAACCTCCCAGGAGGCCAGTACCAGCCAGGAGGGACACGGGTCCAATAAACATGTGGTGGCATTCAGCCACCTCGGCAACCTGTCCATGTCTTTGAAGGTAACAAAGTCGAACTCGTCCCATAAAACAGTCTCAAGACCCGCCTCGGACGGTCCGCCCAGATCTATCTCATTGGAGGCCAACTCGTCCCAGATCCGAGCAATTTTATCCTGCAGATAATCTCCAAATTCCTCTGCTCTGCCCTGCAAAGGAGTTTCCCGCGGCCCCTGCTGGAGAAGGGAGCGGGTCACTCTAAACAGGGCGGCAGGACGGTTATCTGCAGATGCAATAAGAGTGGCTAGATAGCTACATTTCACCACTCTTATCGCCACTAGGTAGGACCTTAAATGGGATCTAGACCGTGTTCGGTCGGATTCGGAGCGAGTGGATCTCCACCTGCTCTCCAGGCGTCTCTTGCGGCGCTTCATCACCCTTAGCTCCTTGGAGAACCAAGGGGCCAGGGTGGATCGGCGCTGCGTGAGAGGCCACAAGGGCACTACCCGTTCCAAGGCCCCCATGGCTGCACTATTCCATGCGGCCACTAGGACCTCGGTCGAGCCGTCGGTTAGGGTTACAGGTATAGGCCTAAGCTCTGTCTGGAAGCTCTCTGGGTCTATCAGGAGCCTGGGGTGGAACCATCTTGGTATCTCTGGCTCCGCCTCACCGCGGTAGGGTGTAGCAGTTGGGAAGTCAAGCCGAAGGAGAGAGTGATCTGACCATGACAGGGGTTCGATGACTAATTCCCCTACTCCTAGATCACTCATCCACTGACCAGAGGCAAAAATTAGGTCTAGTGTGTTTCCCCCTGTATGCGTGGGGCCCTGAATTACTTGGGTCAGGTGCATGGCCGTCATGGAGGCCATGAACTCCCGAGCCACCTCGGATGACTCGCCTACCGATGGCAGGTTGAAATCCCCCATGACTAAAAGTCTGGGGGTATCAACTGCCACCTCGGCGATCACCTCGAGGAGCTTGGGTAGGGCCGCTGATACATAGCGGGGAGCCAGGTACACAACCAGCAGGCCCAGCTGCCTCCCATGACCCCATTTCACATACAGGGATTCACACCCGACTACCTGAGGCACAGTGGCCTCCTTTGGCTTAAGACCTTCCTTAATAATAACCGCCATCCCCCCCCCTACCCTGGGCCCTAGGCCGATGGAGTGCCAGGTAACCTGGCAGGCACATTTCTACGAGGGGTACACATCCCTCGTGCCCCAACCAGGTTTCCGTGATACCCACCAGGTCCGGGTGCCCCTCCGAAACTAGATTGTAGATGAGGGGGGCTTTGTTCACCACGGACCTGGTGTTGCACAACATCAGTCTGGGGCTCAGGCCCTGTGATTCCCCACCTCATAGATTGCGAGAGGAGCTCAGGGGGTCGGGGCAGGCGACCGCTTGTAAACAGCGGGTACGCCCCCCCGACAGTTGACACGGCCCCCGGCTCCCATCATACCTACTCCTCCCCAGGACCATCCTGATGGAAAGGCCCTCTATGGAATCAGTAGAGGGATAGATAGGGAGAAATACAGTAGGTAGGTAGGTAGAGGGATAGATAGAGAGGGAGAAATACAGTAGATAGGCAGGTAGGTAGATAGGGGGATAGATAGAGAGGGAGAAATACGGTAGGTAGGTAGATAGGTAGGTAGGTAGGTAGGTAGGTAGGTAGGTAGGTAGAGGGAGAAAGCAAGAAATACAGTAGGTAGGTAAATAGAGGGATAGACAGAGAGGGAGAAATACCATAGGTAGGTAGGTAGGTGTATAGATAGATAGCGAGAAATACAGTAGGTAGGTAGGTAGGAAGGTAGAGGAATAGAGAGAGAGGGAGAAATACAGTAGGTAGGTAGGTAGAGGGATAGAGAGGGGGAAATACAGTAGGTAGGTAGGTAGATAGAGGGAGAAAGGAAGAAATACAGTAGGTAGGTAGGTAGAGGGATAGATAGAGAGGGAAAAATACAGTAGGTAGGTAGCTGGGGGTTATATGGTGGTTGTGTGTATGTGTGCAGGTGTAGATCTACACACAGATTGGTTGTCCATTTAACCAGACTGGGCTACAGCAATGCGTGGCCGGGTATAGCTAGTATTAAATAAAGATATATATTGTGTTATTTGTATGATTTGCTTTTGAGTACACAATATATACCATATATTGCAACCAGAAGAAATGAACCGGAATTACACTCTAAGGGAGGTCTAATACTTTGCTTTTTATTCTGGTCATAATCTACATTAGCGTTTCTCATCTTTGGCAACATTAAATGTGTGAACCTCAACTTCCAGCTTTCGCTACCCCATCCTGGCTGGAGAATTCTTGAAGTTAAGAAGCCCACACATCTTAAAATTGCAAGATTGAGAAACAGTGATCTAGATCAAAGTCCTCAATTAGAAAGATGGTGAGTTTCATTTGTTTCAGTGGAAGTTTCCCATCCATGCAAATAGCAAGTGCAAGGATCTGAGTGTTTACAACTGCATCAGCATCAAACAATCCAGCATGAAGAGAAGAAATTAGGTTAGGATTGTAACAATGACAAACAATGGAACTGAAATATATGCTACTGTTTTCCTAGCCCACAATCAAGCTTTTCTTAAATTTAGCAAGGCTATAACTCTTCAGTTACACTGTAGAAACAGGATATAATAATATTTACAATATAGCACTTTTTGAAGGCCTAAAAATCTGCTGCAGCATCACAGACAAGAATCACATTGGCTGTAATTCAGCGGCTATATTAAAAAGAGAGGGACAAGTAGAACAATACACTCAAACGAAATTGTGAGTTTACAATAAACATTTTATTTAGGTGAGTATGTTTGTGTATGTGTGTGATATTTCTCAACTTACCTCGGTCCTATGAACAAGCTGTTGGGTTGCATCATCATTCATTCGGAAGATTTCCAGAAAGGGATCAGATTTGCTGAAGAAATCCTGAAATGGAAAACATGGCACTTTTTATGGTCAAAACTCTTGAATTATATTACACAATCTTATTTGCTTAACTATTGAATAAGGGGAAAGGCTTTTTTTTGTTTAATCTTTCAATCAATATCTGCTTCTATTTCAGTTGATTCTTTTCAAGTAGTCTCATTTGTTCCAGTATAAGAACTTCATCCTACCTGTAAAATAATGGTGATGCTATTATGGCTTGGACTTTGCTGCTTTTGAACCAGAGTAGCTTGCCACAAAGTTAATGTCTTGGAATAGTCAAAGCAAAGTCCTGACTTTAATCTGGAAAGACCTGAAGTGGGCAATTATCTTGAGGAAGTCTACCAATATCCATAAATTCAAGCCATTTCATACGGAGGCAAGGGACTAAAATTCTCCAAGCTGGTTTATAGGATTGATCAATAATTATTGGAAATATTTAGTTGCAGTTATTTCTGGCCAATATGGCACACCAGTTATTGAAATCAAAAGTTCGCATATTTTTGCCACATACAAATATGCAGCCTTCGGTCATTTTTCTGAATGAATAAGTTTTTTGACCCATTTAATTGGGTTTTCTTTATCTCTCTTTCTGTAGAAAATAGAATATATTTTAGATCATTGGTAAAAAGAAATATTGAATAGAGGTCCAAACTTGTGTGTGTGTGCATGTGTGTGTGTGCATGTGTGTGTAATTTCCCCTTTCAGATAATGTACAATTATTTTGTTCATCACTGCATGATACTTTAAGATGGCAAGACAAATGAAAATAATAGCCATCATCCTATGAATAAGTAACAGTTGGTGACTTCCCCATTTTGACATTTTTAAAAGTTTGGGCAATCTCAATTTGATTACATAAACACAACCTTAATTTTCTTAATTAAAAAAATGTTCTTCTAAATGCACAGGCCTGGTTTTTTCAGGTGGTTTTCTGAACACTTCTAATTTTTCACCTTGGTCTTCTAACCAAGTACAAACCATTTCTTTGTGCTTAGATTTTTTTTTGGTAATGTATCTCAGATTATCTAGATATTTTTACCTTCTATAAATGGGAAGTAGTTGACTTCAACTGAATATAAAATATTGCAACAGAAAATCTTAACCTCTCTGATGCAGAAACACATTTGGCAGTTTTTCATATATAATTAACAGCTACGTATATGAAATTCATTGAACTCTCAGAAGAAATAAATATGTTATAGTTCATTCCATCAAAGCTTATTTATGTATTTGAATTCACAATAAATAAATCCCAAAAAGAAAAAGAAAAGTAAAAAGAAACAGTTTTCAGATTAAAACACTCAAAGAGAAATAGGTATAGCACTTAGACTTATATATTGCTTTACAATCCTCTCTAAGCATTTTACAGAGTCAGCATATTTTCCCCAACTATCTGGATCCTCATTTTACTGATTCAGAAGAATAAAAGGGTAAGACAACCTTGAACTGGTTAGGATCAATTGACAGCAATTGACAGTCAGCAGAATTTGCCTGCAATACTGCATTCTAACCACTGCACCAGCAGAGTTAAATAGAATATATATCACAATATATTTATTTATTTATTTAAAAAGGTAAGCAAATTATCAAAAATTTTAGACAGTTGAATATCTGGTGATACCCCTGCTTAGAAGAGGCAAAAATCTCATCCTTTATTAAATTGGTTATTATTAAAAGAAGCATTATTAATTCAGTTTGCCATGCTGTGTAGAAAATGATGTGGGAAAATATTTCTATTTTCTTCAGTGAATTATTAAAAAATTGTTCTTGCATAGGAACACTGTGAAATATTTTTCTGACTGGAAAGATTATAGGACATTCTAGGAGGTGAAGATAGAAGCTCTCCTGTGGGTTGGTAAAGGATATTTGTTAAATATGTCAGATTAGAAAACTATCTCCCATACAAGCTTACTGCTATAGGGTTATTTATTAGTTTCACAGGCTAATAAAAAACCAAGAGATAACCTGGTAAACAAGACAGCAGCAATTTTCCATTACAATATCTGCAAAAGGGTCTTATCTCTTCTTCACTTTATTCAGTAATTAAATAAAAATGGAGTACAGGTCCACTTTGGGATAACTCAGAGGATATGTTATTTCTATATGAATAACTAGCTATACCCGGCCCCATGTTGTTGTGGCCCAGCCTGGTTAAATAGCCAACCAATCTGTGTGTAGATCTACACCTGCACACATACACACAACCACAAAGCTATAACTTTATGTGGATTTATTTAACAATAACATTAAATTTAGACACAGTGAGGTATACATTTCTTCTATATGAGAACAGTGCTCAGCATTTATTTACAGATGTGTCACTGGGAATCAGATAGTATACAAATTTAATATATTATGGTTGGTCACAGCGTCATCCAGATATTTACACTGTATTTTGTATTTCAACCCACCTATAGAGTCCTTTCCAATAACTTGGAATAGACAGAAGTTGTCTTGATAGTGTTGTTGTTATTATTATTATTTGGAGGTACTTGATCAATGCATTTGCAGCATCGCTCAAGTCACCATCAACCAATGAAGAATCATTAAAGGGTGTGGAACAACTGATGCCATCTTTGAAGCCCGTCACCTCATAGAGAAACACCACGAGAAGAGACAACCACCATACATGGCATTCCTAGACCTGGAGAAAGCATTTGATTGTGTTCCAGACCAACTGATCTGTTAAGGCCTCTGGGATCATGGAGTACCTGAATCACTCATTGACTGGGTCAAAATGCTATACAAGAACATCAGCAGCCAAGTGCGATGCTCAGCTGGCCTCTCCAACAGATTCCAGTGATGGTTGGGGTAAACCAAGGCTCTGCATTGTCACCACTTTTGTTTATACTGGTCGAGGATACCATCATGCATGAACTGCAGCAGAACAGACTGTTGATTATGCTCTATGCTGATGATATTATGCTTGTTCCACCATCAGAGGAGAACTACAGTAGCAAGTTTAAACATGGAATCATTGCCTCAGCCATTTCAGATTCTGCTTCAACCTCAAGAAAACTGAATACTTAGAGACTGTCACCATCCCTGGAACGCTTCAAATCAATGGAGTAAAAGTAAAGAAAGTGGACATTTTTCAGTATCTAGGATCCCACCTCCAAGGCAATGGTGACATCAATGGCGAGGTGTGAGCAAGGATGGATGCAGCCTGGATGCATTGGTGAGAACTCACTGGTGTGTTGTGTGACAGATGAATGCCAACCTGTCTTAAATCTAAGATTTACAAGACAACAATCTGCCCTGTTGCATTGAATGCTGCGCAGCTGTCAGATTTCTGAAAGATGCCCTAATTAATTCATGAGCCTCAAGCCAAGTTTCAAAAGAAATGCAGCCATTTATAAGGAACACCATTTTGGCAATACCTCATTTCAGTCTGATCTCATCTCATTTTAATTATGGCTGAACTTTACCCATTTCCTCCCCCCCCTCAATTGGTGTCATAAATCACATTCACAAATGAGGTGCATGCTGTAGTAATCTGAGATCCAACTCTAGCCAAAGGTATGTGTGGAATGCGCTACCTCCTTTCCTCACCATGGCAACTTTATGAGTTGTCATTCGACTCCCCTCATTTTCTGAAAGCAATCTGTGAGAAACGAATCAATTTGATTACAGGCCTAGGATTTATGGCTGTGTCCTCCCCCCAAGCTTGTTTGGATTTTCTGCATGGAATTTTGCTATAAGGCGATCAGCCTGGATATTTTTACTCTTTACCAAGATGTCTATGACAAGGGGTAGTCTTTCCACTTGATTAAGTTATTGATTAAGTTATTGGAGTTGTCTCCTGTGCCTCCTTGGATCAAGGATTCATCACACCTCAAAATGGGTTTGGCCCCCTATGACCACAAGGTCCTGGGACTCCTGGAGTAGTGGTCTCAGAGTTGATCTGACCACGAGTTTTAAGAGGCTATCATGGAATACCAGGTGTATCTTCCCTAGCAGTTGGGGTAGTTTCAATTGCACTGTAACTGGGTTGATGATCTTTATTGTGGAGAATGGTCCCATAAACTTTGACCCCAGTTTCTTGCAAGGGAGTCTTAACCTCAAATATTTTGTGGAGAGGTAGACCTTCTCTCCCACCTAGAATGGTCATTGTGGAGATCGTTTCCAGCTTCAGACGTGGACGGACGTGGATCCCACACGTCCACCGTTGTGTTGCCTCAGCTGCGCCTTCGGGTGCGGGGGGGATGGGCATAATCCCCCCCTCTGCACGGGCGGCTTGCAGTGAGGGCCCCCCTCTCGTCGGCAGTCAGGGGGGCTGCTCCCGCCTCGCCCTAGGGGCTGGGGAACTTTCACGGGGGGAGCTTCCCTTTCGCCGAAGGAGCTGGAACATGGAGGATTTTAAAAGGAGCTGAAACTCCGGGGCTAAATGGCTGCGCCGAGGCTCCAGATTAGAAAAATGGTATGTGCCTTATTTGGATTTTTTTGCATTCAATTTGATGAAAAGAGAAGATAGGGGGGAGTTGGAAACAACCCCCCTGGAAATAAAGCGGCATTGGATAAAGAGTCCTGCGATGCGGAAAGAGTGAAAGTGACTTCCGTCAGATTTATTGAAAAAGGAAGTTTCTTGTTAACTAAGGGATTGCTGTTAGACAATGTATCCTGAGCCTTGCTACATTTTAAATTGATTGTTTCCATTTTTGCTTTCTCCACCCTGCCGGCAAGGCGGAAAGATGGCATTCTCTTTGTTCCCAGGACGGAACTTTTCTTTTTTGGAAATAAGCATTCCTCTATTTCAACAAAATTAGGCTAATTTCAAAATATATAAGAAAAGGACCTGCTCTGGTGTCTTTCGATGCTCTCTCCCTTTGTGAAACCTTCTGCTTTTGTTTGGAAAATTTTTCCTTTTTTCCTTTTTCTCTCTGGACGTTGTAAATTTAATTTGAACTACAGCTGCTTTTGTCTCGGACTTCACAGACTGCCCGCCCAACAGCGCCATTTTTTTCTTTCTTTCTTCTCTACGCACTAACACTTAAAACTTTAATTATGGCATCGAGGAAACCCCCATCTGGGAAACCAAGATCTGCTCCAGCATCTACAAAATCCAGCCCATCCTCACAACCAAAGATTTCAGCTTTGTTACAGAAGGAAGCAGAAGTAGAGGATCCCAAGTCACCAAGCCCTCAGCCATTAAACGTAGAGATGTTTCAAAGAATAATGAATGAAATGCAACAAATCTGGAAAGACAATTTAAGCACAAGATTGGAATTATTGGAGGCGCAAAGAGAAATAACAAATAATAAACAAAAAATTGTGGGGCTGGAAGGGGGGGCGGTTGAGATGAAGGAAGAGATAAAAGACTTTAAGAAAGAACTTACAGATATTACTGGTCAAACGTCTAAAATTGATTTTGAACGCATGTCTTTCTTTTTAAGATTTCAGAATGTTCCAGAATTACCGAATGAGAATTTAAGAGAGCTGATGGCTACTATGTTAGCGGATTATATTAAGAAAGATAAGGAATTTATTTGGGGGGACATTGATTTGATTTATAGAATTAATTCAGCATTTGCCAGAATAAATGAGGTACCCAGAGAGATACATATTAAATTTATAAGAAGGTCAACAAGGGATGAGATACTGAGAGCGCAAAGAGGGGGCCCTTTGATGTATCAGCAAAACGAGGTGGCCATATTGAAGCAGATCCCAAAGAAAATACGAGATATAAGAAGGAATTATTCCTTCTTAACAAAAAAATTATTCAAAAAGGGAGTGTGGTTCAAGTGGTTGATGCCTGAAGGGATGCTGGTATTCTGGGAGGGAGGAAGAGTTAGAATCAAAACAGTTGAAGAGGTGCATAATTTTCTTAAAAAACACTCCTCAATCCTGGATGATGATGAGATGGGAATGGGAGGGGCCATGGGTCCGCCTGCTGGTGGGGGGGGGGGGGGGGGGAGGAAGAGACTATAGCAAAGAGGCTCAGATCGCAAAAATAATTTGTTATATTTTTTTATGATGGTAATTCCTGTACGGATGTCAATAGTACAAAGTAATTGAATGTATAAAATAATATGAAAATTTATGATCTTAAAATGTATGTACCCCTTCCTTTTAATATATTTTTTTTAATGGAATATGTATGAAGACTCGGAGGCGGTCATCAAACCCGATGTGGAAGCTCCAAAATATTATCTAACACCTTATTTACCCCCTTCCTGTTATAAATTGTTAAAACCAATAAAACTTTTTCAAACAAAAAAAAAAGAATGGTCATTGTGGAACTCGGTGTTTATCTGCCTGTTTCTTATAGGTTTATGCCACTTTAGCTAGCACTTTTTTTAACATTCTCCCAGGTTGCTTTTAACATTGAAATCCAATCAGTTAAGTTGACTGAGGAGGGGGGGATCCCTTGGATACTCAGGCATTGGGACAAAGTCCATGCCACTCACTACTTTGAATCCGGTTAGTCCCATGCTACTGTGAACAGCATTATTGTACACGACCTCAGTAAAAGATAGGAGGTCTCCCCAATTGGACTGCTGAAAGTTCACATAGCATCTCAGGTACTGCTCTATTATGGCATTCAATCTCTCTGCCCCTCCATGGGTGCTTGGGTGAAAAGCTGAGCTAAGGCCCTGGGATGACCCAATAGATCACAGGAACTCCCTCCAGAACTTAGCCATGAACTGGACCCCTCTGTTTGAAATAATTCTTCAATGTACTTTATGCAGGCAGTAAATGTGCTTCAGGTACAGTTTGGCCAGCTGGTGAGCTGAGGGTAATTCATTGCAGGTATGAAGTGTGCCTGTTTGGAGAACAGGTCTATTACAGTCCAAATCACCGCATTCCCCCCACTTTTCGGCAACTCTACTATAAAGTCCATTGCAATCTTCTCCCATTGCCTTGTTGGCTCTGCTACTGGTTACAGCAGTCAGGGAGGTTTTCTGGTCATCTCTTCATTGTGGTACAGATGGTGCACCTTTTCACATAATTATTCACATCTTTCTTTATGCCGGGGCACCAGAACTGCCTCTGCGCTAAGTGTAAAGTCTTTAGGAACTCAAAGTGGCCTACCAGTTTGGCGTCATGGCTCTTCTGGAGAATTAGGATGCATAGAGATTCTGGGACATAGAGTTTCACTCTGTTCCATGCAAGGTTATCTCTTTTTGTCAAGATGTGTTGGTTATCTTGGAACCAGGAGTCTGCTAGCAGTTTGGCTTTGAGTCTCGTGGTTAGGTCACTTACTGGTTGGTCTTGCCGGTCATGACATTGTCATCTAGTAGTCACCTAGGCAACTATTTGAGTAGGGGGAATGATGGTGTCCACCACCTGCTCCCATTCACATATTTACTGGGGCATGCAGGTGGGTATCAGCTAAAAAGTTCCCCCATCCTGGAATGTGCTTTAGTACAGTCGAAATGGTTGAAGTATTGAGCCCAGTGGACTTGTTTGGGTGATATTTTCCATGGGGTCCTGAGGGCCAGGGTCTGGTCAATCCAGACTTTGAACGGTTTCTGTCCCCCTTGTAGCAGGTGTTGCCAGGTTAGCAGTGCCCATCTCATCATAAAAGCCTCCTTTTCTCATGCGGCCCATCATCTCTCTGTGTCTGTGAGCTTGTGGGAGGGCTGTAGGTTTCCTTGGCTGTTTCTTTGGAGTAGCACTGCTCCCACTGCCAAGTCACAGGTATCTGCTTGGATAATGAAGAGTTGCTTGGGGTCAGGATGCTTCAGCACCAGTTCCTTTACAAACATTTCTTTTAGTGTTTCAAATGCCTCTTGGCAGGTTAGGTTCCAGATGAGATTTTGTCCCTGGGCTCCCTGTCTTTAGGAGGTCTGTCATGGGTTTGACAATTTTGGCAAAGGAGGGGATGAATTGCATGTAGAAGTTTGTGAACCCTAGGAAGCTTTGCAGCTGCCTGTGGATGTGAGGAAGTTGCCAGCCTAGGACGACTTGTACTTTGGCTGGGTCCATCTCTATTTCATCATTTGACACTCAGTAACCCAGGTAGTCTATCCATGCATGGTGGAATTCCCATTTTGATAGCTTGATGACCAGGTTGGCTGCCAGAAGTTTTTCCAGTATCTGTTGGACCAGGGATATGTGGTCGCTCATGATCCTGCGTAGACGGGGATGTCACCCAGGTAGACAAGGGCTCCCTTAGAGAGATGCTCATGCAGCACCTTGTTTATTAACTGCATGAACACCGCTGGGGCTCCCTGAAGTCCAAAAGGCATCACTTTGAATTGGAAGCTCCCTAGGGGGCAGTTGAACACTGTTTTCCACTCATCTCCTTCTCTGATCCATACTCAGTAGTATGCTTCTCTGAGGTCTAGTTTGGTGAAGACTTTTCCCTTGGCCAGGTGAGATGGCATTTCGTTCATGACGGGGAGGAGGTATAGGTTGTGTATCCACACTGCATTTATTCCTCTAAAGTCCACACACAATCTCATAGTTCCATCTTTTTTTTTTCTTTGAAGATGACTGGTGCTGTGATCTGTGGCCTGGCTGGCTTGAAAAGGTTTTTGTCTATGTATTTGAGCATTTCTTGCATTTCCCAGGGCATCATGGCATACAGTTTAGGCTTGGGTAGTTTTGCCCGGGAGATTTATTTATTTATTTATTTATTTATTTATTTATTTATTTATTTATTTATTTATTTATTTATTTATTTATTTATTTGTTCATATTCATTAATCCGGAGAGATGGGCGAAGCGCGGCCTTAGGGGGTTTTTAGTATCTAAATTATTGGTTCTTTTAGGGGGTACCAGGGAGGGGGGTGGGTTTAGAAAGGCAGAGACAGGGGGTATTAATGAAAGTAAGGGCCGGACCAGCAGGCGGCGGAGGGAGGCGGAAGGATCCGACAGGAGGGGGGAAACACGAGTCGTTCCGACGGAGGGCCGACCGATCCAGAGGGTCGTGGGGAGAGGCAGGTCCGAGGGGAGACAAGTTCCATCCTCCCGGTTGGAGGCACGTAGCCGTTGGCTTCAAACGGTCAAGTGCCACAACCCCCGCAGGCTAGGTGGTCAGGGAGTACAGAGCCAGGGCCTACGGCTGATGTTTTGCAATGCCAGGTCCATTGTCAACAAAGCCCCCCTCATTAATGACCTTGTGTCAGAGGGGGGGCGGACCTGGTTGGGATTGCGGAGACCTGGTTGGGCCACGAGGGAGGACTTCCCCTCGTTGAAATCTGCCCACCAGGTTACCGCGCTTTTCATCAGCCCCGGGCCCTGGATAGGGGCGGTGGGGAAGCGGTCATTGTGAAAGAAGGTCTTGAGCCGAGAGAAACCATTGTGCCACAGACCACCGGTTGTGAGTCCCTCTGCGTGAAGTGGGGCCTAGGGAGGCAGTTGGGCTTGCTGGTTGTATACCTGGCTCCTCGCTATGCAGCAGCAGCCCTGCCTGAGCTCCTAGAGGTGATCGCTACGCTGGCAATTGAGACCCCCAGACTTTTAGTCATGGGGGACTTCAACTTGCCAACGGTTGGCATATCATCCGAGGTAGCTCAGGAGTTCATGGCTTCCATGACGGCCATGGACCTGACCCAAGTAATTCAAGGCCCCACCCACGAGGGTGGACACACACCGGATCTCATCTTTGTCTCTGGCCAATGGACGAGTGATCTGGGTATAGGGGATATAGTCATCACGCCCTTGTCATGGTCAGACCACTCACTTCTCCAGCTCGACTTTCCGACCGCTGCTCCCCTCCGCGGGGAGGCGGAACCTGAGTCACCAATCTGGTTCCGCCCCAGGCGCCTGATGGACCCTGATGGGTTCCAGGCGGCGCTTGGGCCACTTCCTGTACCCCTGACCCGCGCCCCGATGGAGGACCTCGTGGCCGCATGGAATATTGCGACCACGGGAGCCTTGGATCGGGTCACGCCCTTGCGGCCTCTCATGTGGCGCCGAGCCACCCTGGCTCCTTGGTTTACCGAGGAGCTAAGGGTGATGAAACGCCACAAGAGATGCCTAGAGAGAAGATGGAGGGCTACCCGCTCTGAATCTGACCGGACACAGGTAAGAGCCCATTTACGGACTTACATTGTGGCGCTGAGAGTGGCCAAACGCCATCATTGTGCCACTCTCATAGCATCCGCAGATAACCGCCCTGCCGCCCTGTTTAGGGTGACCCGCTCCCTCCTTCAACAGAGGGTGCGGGAAGCCCCGTTATAGGGTAGAGCAGAGGAATTTGTGTCTTATCTGCAGGAGAAAACCGCTCAGATACAGAATGAGTTAGCCCCCATTGCTGGTCCAGTGGAATGCCACGAGGCGGATCTTGTTTGGGAGGAGTTTGACTCCGTTGCTTCCGATGATATGGACAGGTTACGTGGGCGACTGCGAGCCACCACATGTTTATTGGACTCGTGTCCCTCCTGGCTTGTACTGGCATCCTGGGAGGTGACACGAGGCTGGCTCCAAGAGGTTATCAACGCATCCTTAAGTGAGGGTTCCTTGCCTGCTTCCCTAAAAGAGGCCATGGTGAGGCCCCTCCTTAAGAAGCCCTCTTTGGATCCAGCTCTTTTAAACAACTACCGTCCAGTCTCCAACCTTCCCTTTTTGGCGAAGGTTGTTGAGAGTGTGGTGGCACAACAGTTTCCCCGTCACCTGGAGGAAGTTGATTATCTAGACCCACGCCAGTCCGGCTTTCGGCCCGGGCATAGCACCGAGACGGCATTGGTCGCGTTGGTCGATGATCTCTGGAGGGCCAGAGATGGGGGTTGTTCCTCCATCCTGGTCCTATTAGACCTCTCGGCGGCTTTCGATACCATCGACCATGGTATCCTATTGCATCGGCTGGGGGGGTTGGGGGTGGGAGGCACCGTTTTACGGTGGTTCTCCTCCTACCTCTCTGGCCGATCGCAATTTGTGTTGGCAGGAGGGCAGAGGTCGACCTCGAGACCCCTCACATGTGGGGTGCCTCAGGGGTCGGTCCTCTCGCCCCTCCTGTTCAACACATATATGAAGCCGCTGGGCGAGATCATCCGTGGTTTTGGGGTAGAGTATCATCTCTACGCTGATGATACTCAGCTGTATATATCTACCCCAAACCACCCCAACGATGCCGTAGCGGTGATGTGCCAGTGCCTGGAAGCCGTGCGGATCTGGATGGGAAGTAACGGACTCAGGCTCAACCCGACCAAGACCGAGTGGCTGTGTTTCCGGCTGCCCGATTCAACCAGATGATTCCATCTCTGGCCATAGGGGGCGAACATCTTGCCCCTGTGGATGGGGCGCGCAACTTGGGTGTCCTCCTGGATACCTGGCTGTCCATGGAAGATCAAGTGACAGCCGTGGCCAGGAGGGCGTTTTACCAGGTTCGCCTAGTACGCCAGTTGCACCCCCTATTGGATCGGGACGCCCTGCGCACAGTCACTCATGCTCTCGTGACATCCCGACTGGATTATTGCAACTCTCTCTACATGGGGCTCCCCTTGAGGTGCACCCGGAGGCTTCAGTTGGTCCAGAACGCAGCCGCGCGAGCAATTATGGGCACCTCTAGGTTTGCCCACATAACACCGCTCTTGCGCGAGCTGCACTGGCTACCTGTCGTCTTCCGGGTGCGCTTCAAGGTGTTAATTATCATCTTCAAAGCGCTCCATGGCTCGGGACCTAGCTACCTGCGGGATCGGATCCTGCCCCATACATCCTCACGGCCGATTCGCTCCCACAGAGAGGGACCTCTCCGGGTGCCGTCCACTAGACTTTGTCAGCGGGCGACGCCCAGGGGAAGGGCCTTCTCTGTGGCGGGCCCAGCCCTCTGGAACGACCTTCCCCCCGATATCAGGACAACCACGGACCTCCGCTCCTTCCGCTTAAAATTAAAGACACACTTTTTTCGCCTGGCCGGCCTTGGGTAGTCTCTTTTTAGGTTAGGGGTTTTAGGGGTAATTTTTAGTTTAGTTTATGGGTTTTAGCGCAGGATCAATTTAATTCACTTTTAATTTTGTATTTTGTATTTTGTATTTGTCGATGGTCTTATTTGTATTTTTTAATTGCCTGTGCCCCGCCTCGAGTCCCCTTGGGGAGAGAGAGCGGGATATAAAATTAAATTATTATTATTATTATTATTATTATTATTATTATATACCGCCCTATCTCCCAATTTTGGGACTCAGGGCGGTGCACAGGAAACAGTAAAAACACAGTACAATAAATATAATAAAATGCTAAAAGTAAATTAAATTAAGCGAACCCATGCTAAAATTCTAATTAAACTATCACTAAAATCAATTTAAAAAAAACTATACCAAAATCAATTTAAAAACTATGCCAGGCCGGCTACTTGACATAAGTGTTTTTAATGTCCGATGGAAAAGGCGTATGTCCGTAGTTGTACGAAGGTCGGGGGGGCAGGTCATTCCAGAGGGCAGGGGCTGCCACAGAGAAGGCCCTCCCCCTGGGGGTCGCCAACCGGTATTGTATGGCCGATGGTACCCTGAGGAGGCCCACCCTGTGGGAGTGGACAGGTCGAAGGGAGGTATGTGGTAGGAGGCGGTCCTGCAAGTACCTAGGTCCCATGCCATGGAGCACTTTAAAGATGGTTACTAGCACCTTGAAGCGCACCTGGAAAGCCACGGGCAGCCAGTGCAGCTCGTGTAGGAGAGGTGTTAGATGATTTTGATGGCGCAATCTGCCTCATGAAGGGGGTGCAGAACGTTGCACGGTCTCTCTGAGGTACTAATATTCCCTTGGAATCTGTTCAATATCTGGGGTTGTGTTGGATGTGGCCGCCAGTTGTTCTGGTGGGCTCTTTTGGGAGGTTTCCTGTTTGGGTGGTGTTTCTGCTTGCTGGCATGGAAGGGATTGTGGCCCCTTTGCTATCCTAAGTCTGTGGGTACCCCCTTTCCAGCAAATGGTCGGTCACTACTTGTCTAGCCAGGAGAGTCCCAGTATGACTGCATCTATCATTTTGGGGGCTATTATGAATCAATTACTTCCCAGTGATCCACTAGCTCAAGTCTCACTGGTTTGGTCAGGTAGGTGGCTCCCCCTCATTAGAGACCCACTGATCTGTTCGAACCAGATTGGGTGGACCAGTCTTTTTGCTCTAATGCTCAGTTTCAGGACTGTGGTCAGGTTGATCAAGCACCTAGTGCAGCCTGAGTCTTTTATGGCTTGAAAATCCCGCTGGTTTCCTGTCTTTGGGGCTGTGAGGCATATTAGGAAAAGGAAAGGATGAATTGGTCCTCTCACCATTGGGTCATTTTCACCCTCGTCGTCACTCTCATAGGATTCAGGTGACTGATCATTGTTGCTTTGGGTTCCCCCCTTTATCTGGTTGGGGAGGGACCTCTGCAGCTTGGAGCATCTTCTGGGACACATTGGTGGCCCATTTGGGGCCCCATTCCAGTTGCGCACTGGGTAGTGGCTCTGGCCTTGATGTTGGGGTTAGGGTCATGCATGTAGATGCCATGTGGCCCACCCCCCGCACCTGTAGCATTTCAGTGGACTTTGAGGGGGGGCTGGTTTCGGAGCCTGCTGTGCTGCTGTGGGTCCCCATCGGCTGGGCAGTTTCAGGTCAGGTTGACCTCTCTCTTCCATGTCAGGTGGCTTTCTCATGTTGTTAGCATGCAATCCGTCGTTAACTTTTATTGCTACTCGGAACCACTTGGAGAGTCAGTTTGGGATGTCGCGGTAGCAGTTACCTGGGCAATCTGCTTGTCCAGGCTTGTTCTGAAATAATGCAATAACAGCTGCTCTGTTAAAGGGGGTAGCCTTCCAACGATTCTCCTAAATTTGCTGATGTGCTCTTTGATGGGCTGGCACCTCTGCTTTAGGTCACTGAGCTCATCTTCCACATACAAGTCCTCCTCTACCTCCTCAAATCTGGTCTCTAGCAGTCATAGGAAGTCATCTACGTCTTGCAGTTGTGGGGCTCTCCTCTTTTGGAGGGTTGCTAGCCATTCCCTTGATTCTCCCTCTAGTCCCTCTGCGATAGTTTTCACTATGGCTCTGGGGGATGAGTAGAGGTGTCCATAGCATTCTAGGTGGAGCTCAGCTGTGTCAAGAAATAGGGCTAAATGGTCTGAGTCCCTATCAAACTTTCCCCTGAACTGGGGTGGTTCATTCAGTACTGCTCCTCCCTCCTCCTGTCAGCCTCTGTATGCTTGTGCTTGATATGTCTGGCTATATTCCTCAGCTCTAATTTGGAAGGAGGGAGGAGGTTGTCTGCCTGGGCAGCCTGCCTACTGCATGGGAGAGGCACTGGTTTCAGCCTCCTTCTGATGGGTGGAGAAGAGGGGTTGCATTCCCGTCTCCTTCTAATCACCTCAAAAGGATCCATTGCTCCTCCCCTCTCTTTTGGCCTGCATAATGGCCCCTCTTCATGGAGGGTGGCCCAGTCAAATTCCTCCTTCCATTGCTCTATGGAACCCCAGGGGCTCCATCAGGGGCTTTGGGAACCTGGCTTGGTTCCAGTCCAGCATTCACTCCACTCTTCCCAGCTTGCTCAGGCCCTTCCCTTTTTCTGGGCATTGGGGTGGGAGAGCTCAACTTTAACTGCTTTAGGGGTTAACTTCCACAAATATTCATATCCTCTTGTTTCAGTTGCTGGAGCAGAAATCTTAGCTTTGATATCTGAGGTAAGGCTGCACTCCCGCTACAACCAGGCTCTCTTCGGATAGCTGGCCCTCTGCCATGGTTTCCTGAGTTTCCCTCCAGGCACCCCAGATATCAGGGAGTGATTGGAGTGTTCAGGATTCAGGAGACTTGGTAATCCTGATATATTTTAAAAGGAGATCTGACTATCTGTCAGGTTTCCAAAAGATGCCCTAATTAATTCATGAGCCTAGTTTCAAAAGAAATCCAGTCATTTATTAGGAATACCATTTCGGCAATACCTCATTGCATTCAGATCTGATCCCATTTTTATTATGGCTGAACTTTAGCCCTGTTTCCTCCCTCCTCTCTGTCTGTGCCATAAATCACATTCACCAACAAGGTGCATGCCTCACAAGCCTGCTTGTAGTAATCTGAGATCTAATTCTAGCCAAAGGTATGCATGGAATGCGCCCCAACCCTTTTCTCACCATGGCAACTTTATGAATTGACAGCAGCAACTATAGGGACCGAAAGCTATGTCCATGCCTTGGAAATATGAATGTTCCATTGGATATCAGGCATCTCCCTTCTTCAACACATCACAAATGACACCATTTGACAACATTTTGGTGTGGCACTAATTATAGAGAAGATGAGCGAAGGCTGGTTCCACTGGTATGGACATGTCCTGAGAGCAGCACCTTCCACCATTGTCAAGACTGCCTACCAACTAGAAGTCAATGGCCGGTGACCTGATGGGCGCCCAAAACAGAGATGGCTAAACACCAGTGATAAAGATATGTAAGCCATGGGCCTGTGTCCTGGAGATGCAGTTGACCGTGCAAAGTTCCATTCAATGATCTGAAATGCAGACCTTGCGGAAATATGCTAGGAACAAGAAGAAGATGAAGAACAACTAATCTACCATTTTGTCAAAGGTGGGTGTAACATATGACATATTTTTTTCATTTATTTAGATTTAAGGTATAGAATGTTATTTATATCTGTTTGTTTGAGTCCATCCTGGGTTTTGTAACCTTTATTATGAGAGCTGCAAAGAGATAGTCAGAAATAAGGTAAGGAATAAATATTTTAAAATAAAAACAGAGCAGTATTTTAAACTAAAACTTATAAATAAAATAAATAAAACTAACTATTATCTCTAAAATAAGTAATTTTTTCTTAATGAATGATTATCTTCTCTGGTTAAATGGTCAAAATATTTTGGCAGGAATACATAAAAAGCATCAAGTTTTTGGATACTTGATAAATTAGCTGGAAAAATCTTTCGGGGTAAGGGGGAGCATGCTCAATAATTCAGGCTCAAATGTTTATTCAAATTTATATTGCAAGATGTCAACTTTGAATGTTATTGTCTGTGATAAGTTGGAAGAAGCCAACTGCTGAGATTGTTGGCATTTTAAAGAGATAAGGTCATCACATAATTAAATTGTCTTTTTCCTAATTGCATTCCATTGGGAATTTCACTCCCTCATTACTATGCAATTTGACCAAAGCCTCATTATGAGAATTAATCTGACACTCTCCAATATGTTTAATAACATTAGCACTACAAAAATATCTGCAGGGGAGGATATCTCATTAAATCACATTTGTCTGCACTTCTCTTTCATTCAGTAAAGTTAATATAAAACAATTGGCTTACCTTGTCATCTAATTTTCTTGCACTAAAGGAAAGTTCAACATAGTCATCATTGCCGGATAATTCTTCAGCGATTACCTATGTGAAAAGACAAATTACATTTCAATGGAAGGCAAGGAAGAGGAATAAAATCTCAGGCAACACAATCTAAGATGTGCATGCATGGAGAACAGAAAGATTCATGAGGCCCATAATGTGATAACTTCATTATCTGGAATGGAACACAAATGTCAATATAATTAACAAACATTCAATTTCTGCATTCTTGCAGGCTATGTTCTCCAGAGCATGACTGGAAATCAGAAGCATGCACATATTTCTAAACATTTGATATATAACATTATTTTATATGTTGATACCTGTTATTTGAAATATTTTATCATGTATATAATATTTGATATGAATCACAATTAATATATATACATTTTATTGTATATATTATACTATAATATCAGTATTATTTGCATATTTTACATATTGTGTATTATGCATTGCTGCATTGTTGCCACCCAACATCCAGAATAATCTGAACGTTTAGAATATTTCAATTTGCATACTTATCTGAAAAAAGTTCATTTTCATTTAAAAATGAAAACTAAATAGACTTGTCCTCTTATTCAAGCACAACCGTGGAGCTTCTCTAACCCTTTGAGGGTTAAAAGTCAGACTTTTATAGAAAGATGTTAAGGTATTACACATAATGTCTATGGAGAGTTATAATATGCAAGTGTGATTTCACTCCCAATATTCATTTATTTAAAAAAAAAAGTTTATTGCAAAAAAGGAACAGGGAGGCTAGTTCATCTTCATCAAATAAAACACAAGGGCCACTAGGAACCAGATAAAATGACTTTGAGATTGAAGTTTGGCCAATAAAGTACCTTCCGTGTGTTTGTGATTTGAAATGATTTGCATAAATTGTTGTGTCCTTGTTCTGTACATGCCCTAACATGCAAAGAGAGCAAAAGAACTGTATAAGCTGAGCAGAAACATATCTGCAGGCCATACTCATGATGGTACTTATGTTTCTCTAAATGCATGAAATAGCTTCCACATTGGGTAAATTTTATGAATGTAGCTTGCTGAGATGAACAATAGACACTTCTTTTTATTTTCCATGCATTCAGGGACAATAAAATGATTGGGGGGGAAAGCGATGACATTACCTGATTACAAATTGGAATTTTACACTCAGTATTTGTAATTCTGTCATCAAAGACAGTCTGCTCAGTCACAGGCCTATAAAAATCTATAAGAATCTCAGATGTTTGGAAAGACAAATTTGATATTATTTACTATTCTGCAAATGGCAATTTATATGTAAAAAGTAGTCCATTTCAATTTTGTATATAACTCACAAAATCTCTTGCATTTTGGTTTTTTCCCCCTGTCTGGATAAAAAAAGAATTGAATTGCACAGAATACCAACTCAATGAGAGTTATGACAATACAGAACATATTTGTCTGTTCATTTTGGCACTTTGAAGCTGACAATGCATCTTTAAGGTGTGTGATGTGTATTTGTGTGATTAAAATCTACTTAGAAATAAAATTAAATCTGTTGCCACTTACTGTGTGGACATGCTTTTATTTTCTTAAAATTAATGGAAGCCTTTGTCAATCAGAAGGAATCTTCTGATATACTAACTTAATCCTCTACTGTTAGCATAACAACAAATCATGCCTAACTAATGGTTTCTGATCTGTTTGATTGTTAAACATCTTTTCCAAAACATAAGGGCATTTTGCAGGTCTGCTCAGATGAGTCAATATTGACAACATGGCAGGGCAGGCTTTTAAAATAATTCCATCCCTTCTCTTCATGGAATAAGGGGGCAGGGATTTGGGATTGTGATACTGTGTTTTCTATCTTCAAATGTTGATCACTGCCCACCACCACCACCACTGGTGGGAATACCCACTGAGGACACCAGTTTGGTCAAGGTTGGTTTCTGATCTCAAATATTTTCATTATATTTTTCAGACAAATATTGCTGGACATTTGATTAGTCCTAAACAAAACTGCTGTTCCAGGCTTACTGGTGAGGTGACAGAAGCTAATTCTGTTTATATTTCCTGTCATGGGGCTCACTTAATTAGATTATAGATCCCTCAAAACAATTTTAGATCCCATTCCAAGTTAAAATGTTGTATTTATGACTACATAATTATATTATATTATTGGTTATTCCATCGCTCATGTAATGGGAAACTAATGAAAATAGTTCCCTGAGATATTCCCAGTAACATTTAATTTAAAAGTGCATATTTCAAAAGTGCTTTTCAGATTTCAAAGTTGTAAAAATAAGACTGAGAAGTGAAAGTTTCACAAAGAATTACGCGTGGTGAGATAAAATTAGATTTTAAAAGGAAAATAGTTTGGGTTAATAGAACAGCAAACATTATGCAGTTGTTCTATATTTAAGGCTAACAATTGCTGATTTGAAATTGAAGGAATATATATCCTAGTGCAGTGATGGCTAACCTTTTTTGGCTCGCATGCCAAAAGCAGGGGGAGCGCCTGGGGATCGTGCATGGGCGTGCCACATCCATAATACTATGTGCACAACCCCTTGCTTTTGGCACACTTTTTTTACCCTCCCCAGGCTCCAGAAGCTGTCTAGGAGCCTGGGGAGGGTGAAAACAGCCTCCCCTCCACCTCCAGAGGCTTCAGGAGCTTCCCTGAAGCCTCCAGAGGACGTAATACTGCCTCAAAAGAAGGCCTAAATCAGCTGGCCAGCGCACACATGCGCGCTGGAGCTGACAGGGCAATGCCTTGCATGCGTTAAGAAATGGTTCCGCGTGCCACCTGTGGCACCCGTGCCATAGGTTCGCCATCATGGCCCTAGTGCATGGGTGTCAAACCAAGGCCCTTGGGCCAAATCCAGCCCATGGGGTATTTAAATCTGACCCACAGGGCCAGCCTATTAATATCAAAGCACCGGCCCATGGTGCTTCTGCTAGCCAAAATAGGTCACGTGGGGCCTCTGCGCAGCCTGTTTTTGGTCAGCAGTGTTGAGAGAATAGGGGGGTGGTCTTGATTTATTTGGGTTTTTTGTGGTCTCAGTTAAGCATAATAAGGTTAAACACATATATGCCTATAACCGTAGGGCTTGTCATATTGAGGCCTGTTGCTTAGTACTCTGTTGCTGGTGGAACTTTACTAGTTGGCAACAATGATAATGTCCTGAGCTGATCCAGGTCATCACGGCCTTGCTGGGAAGCCCCTAGAACATTGGGAGAGTTTCTTTGGCAACTCCCTATGTTCCAGGGGATGTTTTGTCGGAAGATGGTTATTAAGAGAGTCATTGTTCAACCCTGAGAAAGAACATTTTATCATGTTCCCTCTGATAGTTTCGGGGTTTTAGGAGAAGTTCTGCAAAAGTGCAGCTGTGGTTTCACGTAAGTGATGACTGGAAATTACGTAAAACTATTCAATTATATTTTAGGAACTGGTTTTAGTGCCAGGTGCTTTTTGGTGGCCAACTATTGTTAGTTATCACGCACATGTATTTGTCACATGTATCACATGTATCACATGTATTTCTGTAATCGATTGATGACGTATTTTGGGGTGTTGGCTTGGGTATTAAATTGAGACATCTCTGTACCTAAAGCTATTCTTTTTTGGCCTTGCTGCCTTTAGAGGATCCTGGAATGCATTTCAGTATTTGCGTGTCAATTGATTGCCAATCAGTTGATCAATAAAGCTTTTCTTTGTTGCTCTACTCTCTTTGTTTTTAGTATTTTATTTTATTTTAAAAGTTTACTGGGAAACGTTTCTCACAAGTGTGCTGGATTGGACTGGATTACAATTATGTGGCCTCAATTAAGTGCCTGATCTGGATAGAAAACAAACATCCTATGTTAACATCCTACAGTTTAATGCCAGCCTTTACATATTGCACGTCATTTAATCTGCAGTCAACAATCTATAATTAACAGCCATTTCTATTTACTATCTAGAAATTTACCTCTGCTGTTAGATGTTATTTATGTTATTGCATTTTTTTATTATTAGTTGAATAATTTAAATACAATAGTATAAATAGCTTTTCTGCCTATAAAAGCCCTGGGTCCTCTGTGGAGAAGGGCGGGATATAAATTTAAATAAAATAAATAAAAATAAAATAAAATATTTACTATGAAACAATGGGATATAGATTTAGAAATAAAAAGTTTAGTGGAGTATGAAGAATAAGTAATAAATGTTTGCCAGTAATATTTGGTGGAAGAGATAGGAAAATGGTTATAGTAAAGAACTGTGGAAAGAAAGAAAGGAAGGGAAAAAATGCATCTTGAGTCTGTGTCAAACCCCCACCATGGCCATGCCCATCCCCAGCAATACAACATCCCCAGCCCTCAATCCTGATGCAGCCCTCAATGAGATAGAGTTTGACACCCCTGTCCTTGTGCTGTCTGGATATTTTGAATAACAATTGAAGTTTTTGGTAATTGGCTATACTGTTTTCAGTATATAAAGCTAGTAATTTGCTTTTCTGCCTCTAAACTTGTCAAATGTGGGTATATATTGTGAAGAACAGATCATACATTTAATAAATTAACAAATATTTTTAAACACATGCTATGTTTTATCATTGTCAGGTTTTGGAAAATAGTGTGCCAACGAAGTATTTACATTTTAAATTCAGCAAAGATGGACAAAGCTAAATATGAATTACTTTTTCCCACTCAAGATGAAAAGGAGATAACATTAATACAGATAGACCTACCGTTATGGAAGATTTCCCTGCTGTGTTGCCATGCTTTAATAAAGATTTTGAGAGTTTTCTCTGAGAAACAATCTGTATATAATAATAAAAAAGGAAACTTGATCAAACAAGCTACAGTTTATGTCTAGGTGATATAGGCAAGCAGTTCACTAAATAATTAATATGAAACAAAATTAAAGGTTATGCCACTTAATTTTAAAATATGCTTCGAAATTATGAAGAACAGTAAAAATTAAGCCACAAAAGTAAATGCAATAGTCCACAATAATTGGTGAAAAATTTCTACGTTAATACTTTAACATACGGATGAGTAAATGAATTATACAAGAAAGGAAACAACAAATTCCAGACTTCTGATGTAGCCAGAGAGAAGCCCATTTTAGTTATTTTATTTTTGCTTAGACATCACTGTTACTGTTTGGAACTGCCGTCTATAATGTGGCTAAAAGATCTACAGACCAATCATTATCTGAGTTTCCAGTTATCTGTCATATGCTCACTTAATTTCCCAGAGAAAATATGACCCACACCTGTTTTCTTTTCTCATAGGTTTGCAGTAAATCAGTATCAGCAACAGCTGCTATAGCAGAGGAAAGAAAACTCTGAAAAAGGATAGTTAGAAAGCAAAGGTTTTTATCCATGAGTGGAAGATGAAGATTAAATGTAAGATCAACAAAAATGTTCATATTTGCTTTAAAAATTCATTAAAAATAACCAATTTAACATTTTAGTTCTGAAAAAATGCTGGTTTTTTGCTATTCATTAGGAAAAAAAGATA
Source organism: Rhabdophis nuchalis (assembly GCA_039707465.1). Lineage (NCBI taxonomy): Eukaryota > Metazoa > Chordata > Lepidosauria > Squamata > Natricidae > Rhabdophis > Rhabdophis nuchalis. The sequence goes on from CM077647.1 coordinate 69,110,821, forward strand.
ATTCTCTTGCAAAAAATCAGGAGATATTTTTTTAATACAACTACATCAGCTATACACAATGTATGTAACAAATGATACCTCTCTTGTTTTTAGTGGGTTGCCCCTAATTCAGCTCTCGAGAAGTAATTCAACTATGCTATATATGTCAGAACTTTCATTCTGCTCCCATAATCTGACTTAATTTAATATAGTGCATATTTAAATCTGCTCCAGCAGTTGGCAGAAGCAAATTCACCTCACCTTAGCTTGGAAACCAACTCTTTTGTCCTGATTAGGAAAAAAATTGTTAATATGCCAGGCCCAGGGAAATCTAAAAAGGCTACTAAAGACTAAAAAATTACTTCTGTAACACTTCCAAAAAAACTGCATGGATGCAGCTATCAAAAATGAGCCACAAATACCAGTGAGAATGTAAATAACATTAAATGTTTAATATTAAATAACAGTGGTATTGCAATATCAGCAATTGCGTCAGGTTTGTGGTCAAAGATTTGAACCCAAGTCTTGCTGTCTTAGCCCAAAGCCAATACTTTGCAAATAATGTGATTAAGATGTAAGAGCTTGGACAAGCTACAGTATGAACTGACTAATTCTATATACCTACATCACTGTGTTGCTTGAAGGAAAAAAACAGACATTATTTTAGCCAATTTGAGCAACTTCCTAGAGAGACAAAAATAAAAAGGGACTAATAATACAATAAAAGTGGGACAGATTACTATTCTGTCAATTAAATACATCAGATGATTTCTGGTGGAGCTTAGTATGCTGAAATATATACTTGCATACAAGCATTTTTTTTCATATATAGAACAGCTGGACTTATTTTGATCACTATATTGTTCATTTCCTTTAAGGCAGGGGTCCCCAACCCCCGGTCCACGGACCGGTGCCGGTCCGCAGCTTGTTAGGAACCGGTCCGCAGGGCTGGAGAGGAGGAGGAGGGAGCAGCCCCCTGGGCAGAGGATGGCCGAGCGCACCTCCACCAGCTCCTTCTGACGGCCACCGCGGCGCACTTTCCGGGGCTACCCGGAGGAGCCGGCATGTCAGCTGAGAAGGTTACGGCTGCCTCATCCCGCAGTGAGCGGGCGGGCGGGCGGGCGGAGGACCTGAGCTGCGGCTACCTTAAGCGCCGCCAAGGCCATCTGGGCGCCGCACGCCCACCTCCCTTCCAGCCCCATGTGGCACCTGGGCGGCCTCGGTGGCATTTAAGGTAGCCGCAGGCTCGGGTCCTCTGCCTGCCCGCCTGCTCACTGTGGGATGAGGCAGCCATAACCTCCCCAGCCGACATGCCGGCCCCTCTGCTGCTTTCCGGGGAGGGGGGGGAGGGAGAGAATGACAGACACACAGAGAGACAGACTTAGAGAGACAGAAATAGAGAGAGGGAGGGAGAGAGGGAATCAGACAGACAGACACACACACACACACACAGTGACAGAGATGGGTGGAGGGAGGAGAGAGAGACAGATACAGAGAGAGAGAGAGAGAGAGAGAGAGAGAGAGAGAGAGAGAGAGAGAGAGAGAGAGAGAGAGAGAGAGACAAAAAACAGAAAGAAAGAAAAATAGAAAAAGAAAGATGAATGGAGGGTGGGAGGGAGGGAGTGAAGGAAAGAAGGGGGAGGGAGGAGGAAGGGAGGGGTGAAAGAAGGAAGGAAGGAAAGGAAGGAAAGAAAGAAAAAGAGGGATGGAGGGGAGGAGGGAGGGAAGGAAAGAAGAGGAAGGGGGAGGGAGGCAATGGAAGGAAGGAAAGGAAAGGAAGAAATCTATTTTCCTATTTCCTTCCACCTCAAGCTACCTGTTTGGTTAACCAGGTTAAAGATCTATTTTTCTCCCAGTGGTCATTTCAAAGGAATCACATCCTCTGAGTCATTTCCTGGATTCAAACCAGCATCCCAAAGAGTCATGGGCTGCCTTTATATATAACGAGTGCCCATAAATCCATTTTTATCATCTTCAGAAGACCAAAGACCAGCCAGAAATGGAAGAAAGAAAGAAAAGAAAGAAAGAAAGACCACAATTGAGTCCAAAATTTTGGTTGCTAAGCAAGACCGTCGTTAAGTGAGTTTCACCACATTTTCCAAGTTGGCCATGCCCACCGGGTCACATGACCACTGAGCCACTCCCACAAAACAGGCCACACCTTTTGGCTCTCAAAAGAAATTTCAGTAGTGGTACTGTTGATATTTGGCTCTATTGACTAATAAGTTTGCCCACCACTGCTCTAGAGGGCCAAGTGAGCTGACTCCCCCACTCCTCCTCTAGGCCAGCCAGTCCACAGAATTTTCTTTAAAATGAAACCGGTCCCTGGTGCAAAAAAGGTTGGGGACCCCTGCTTTAAGGGGCAATTGTGCAATATTGCTGCAGCAAACAATTTCAGGATAAAAATACCTCTTATGTTGTCTCCCAGTTATCAAATGGAAAGTACAATAGAAGCATTTGGCAATTCAATTCCTTTAAGAGTAATTAATAATTCCAGATTGCAGAACATCACTTATGTAATTGAGAGGAAATCAATTAATGGTGGCATTAAACTGCTCTTTGAATATGCATGCTAAATTATGCTACCAAAGTAATCATTTCAGGAAACTTTCATCAATTATACATCATGTTTATGGCTTTTTCATAGGTGTAAAAATTCCCCATCAGCTTACAACTTTGTAAGGAAGCATATTGCAACTAAGGAATACACATCAGAAGCGAGTGGCCGATGAAATACAGAAGCCAGCAAAAATGGATGCTTAAAGATTAGGCACCATGACAGAATTCTTATATGGTTGAATAAATAGATTTTCTTGAAAGCTACCTTTTTACTTTATTTTTATTTTATTTTATTCAAATTTATACCCCGCACCTTCTCCAAAAAGGACCCAGGGCGGCGCACAGGAAATTTAAAACAATACAAATATAACAAAAATACAAAATTTTAAAAAACTATTAAACCCATACCCTGTGCTAAAATAGTATAAAATCCCCCAAATTAAAATCTATCTAAAAACAGTCAAAACGGGAGGTTATGCTAGGCCGGCTTGTTGGAAAAGGTGCGTTTTAAGACACTGGTGGAAGAGGCAGAGATCTGAGATGGTGCATAATTCGGGGGGGAAGTCGTTCCAGAGTGTAGGGCCCGCCACAGAGAAGGCCCTTCCCCTGGGTGTCGCCAACTGACATTGCCCGGCCGATGGCACCCTGAGAAGGCCCTCTCTGTGGGAGCAGACCGGTCGAAGGGATGTATGGGGCAGAAGATGGTCTCGCATATAACTAGGCCCCAAGCCATGGAGCGCTTTGAAGATGGTTGTCAAAACCTTGAAGCGCACCTGAAAGGCCACAGGCAGCCAGTGCAGCTCACGTAGGAGAGGTGTTATGTGGGAGTGCCTAGAGGCTCCCATAATCACCCGCGCGGCCGCATTCTGGACTAGCTGTAGCTTTCGAGTGCACCTCAAGGGAAGCCCCATGTAGAGAGCGTTACAGTAGTCAAGTCGGGATGTCATGAGTGCCTGAGTGACTGTGCGAAGGGCAGCCCGGTCCAGTAAGGGGCGCAATTGGCGCATCAGGCGTACCTGATGAAACGCCCCCCTGGCCACGGCCGTCACATGGTCCTCCATGGACAGCCGGGAATCCAGGAGGACACCCAAATTGCGCGCCCTCTCCACGGGGGCTAGTGTTTCGCCCCCAATGGCCAGAGTTGGAGTTACCTGGCTGAACTGGGGTGCCGGGAACCACAGCCACTCAGTCTTGGATGGGTTGAGCTTGAGTTTGTTACTACCCACCCAGATCCGTACGGCCTCCAAACACCGGGACAACACCTCGGCGGCATCGTTGGGGTGGTCTGGGGTGGATATGTACAACTGAGTGTCATCAGCGTACAGATGATATCCCACCCCAAAACCACGGATGATCTCGTCCAGCGGCTTCATATAGGTGTTGAACAGGAGGGGCGAGAGGACCAACTCCTGAGGAACCCCACATAAGAGGGGTCTCGACGCCGGCCTCTGCCCCCCTGCCAACACACCGACCAGAGAGGTAGGATGAGAAGCACCGCAATACGGTGCCTCCCAGCTCCAAACCCCCCCCCCCCAGTCAGTGCAACCCCTCCAGTCGGTGCAATAGGATACCATGGTCGATGGTATCAAAAGCCGCTGAGAGGTCTAATAGGAGTAGGATAGAGGAACATCCCCTATCCCGCGCCCTCCAGAGATCATCCACCAACGCAACCAATGCCGTCTCGGTGCTGTGACTGGGTCGGAAGCCGGACTGGCGCGGGTCTAGATAATCAATTTCCTCCAGGTGTCGCGGAAACTGTTGGGCCACCACACTCTCTACAACCTTCACTAAAAAGTGAAGATTGGAGACCGGACGGTAATTTTCCAACAATGCTGGGTCCAGGGAAGGCTTCTTGAGGAGGGGCCTCACCATCGCCTCTTTCAAGACGGCAGGCAAGTATCCCTCACTCAGAGAAGCGTTCACGATATCCTGGAGCCAGCCTCGTGTCACCTCCCAGGATGCCAGTACAAGCCAGGAGTGACACAGTCCAATAAACATGTGGTGGCCTTAAGTCTCCTTGACAACCTGTCCATATCCTCGGTAGTGACAAAGTCAAACTCCTCCCAAGATGGTGTCTCAAGAACAGCCTCGGACAATCCGACTGGACCACTCTCAATGGAGGGCAACTCATTCCGAATCCGAGTGATTTTCTCCTGCAGATATAGATATAGACCAAATTCCTCTGCTCGATCCTGTAGAGGGGCATCCCGTGGCCTCTGGTGAAGGAGGGTGCGGGTCACCCTAAACAGGGTGGCAGGGCGGTTATCTGCGGATGCAATAAGCATGGCACAATACTCACGTTTGGCCACCCTTATCGCCACTAAGTCCTAATATGGGCTCTCACTAGTGTTCGGTCGGCTTCGGAGCGAGAAGATCTCCATCTGATCTCTAGGCGTCTCTTGTGGCGTTTCATCTCCCTGGGTGATTCGGCGCCGCATGAGAGGCCGCAAGGGCGCGACTCGGTCCAAGGCCCACATGGCCGCACTTAATCATGCGGCCACTAGGTCCTCAGTCGAGTCGCGCGGCAAGGCCGCAGGTATTGGCCCAAGCTCCCTCTGGAACCTTTCAGGGTCCATCAGGAGCCTGGGGCGGAACCATCTGGGAATCTCTGGTTCTGCCTCCCCGCAATGGGGCGTAGCGATTGGAATGTCCAGCCGAAGGAGAGCATGATCTGTCCATGACAAGGGTGAGATGACTAAATCCCCTATTCCCAGATCACTCCTCCACTGTCCCGAGACGAAGATTAAGTCCAGGGTGTGTCCTCCCTCGTGAGTGGGGCCTAAAACTACCTGGGTCAGGTCCATGGCCGTCATGGAGGCCATGAACTCCCGAGCTACACCGGAGGCTTCGCCTACTGATGGCAGGTTAAAATCCCCCATGACCAACAGTCTGGGGGTCTCAACCACCGCCTCTGCTATCACCTCCAGGAGCTCGGACAGGGCTGTTGTTACATAATGGGGAGCCAGGTATACAACTAGCACGCCCAACTGCCTCCCTAGGCCCCATTTCACAAAGAGGGACTCACACCCGGTCATCTGAGGGATCGTGGTCTCCTTCAGCTCAAAACCTTCCCTAATCATAATCGCCACCCCTACCTAGGGCCCTAGGCTGATGAAAGGCTCAGTAGCCCGGTGGGCACATTTCTACAAGGGGTAATCCCCCCTCATGGCCCAACCAGGTTTCCGTTATACCCACCAGGTCCAGGTCCCCCTCTGACACAAGGTCATTGATGAGGGGGCTTTTGTGAACCATGGACCTGGCGTTGCATAACATCAGCCTAGGGCCCTGGCTCTGTGGTCCTTGACCACCTAGCCTGTGAAGGGAGCTAGGGAGCTAGGGGAGTTGGGGTGCGTGACCACCTGAAGCCAACAGCCACGATCCTCCAACCTATCCCGTCTCCCACCGCCCCTGCCCCTCCCCAGGACCGATCTGATAGGAAATCCCTCTGTGGGATCGACCTCCCCTCCCCCCTCCTCCATTTTCCTACTTCCGCCGGCCGGCTCTAGCACTTGTCCCCCACCCAACTGACTGGCCCCACCCTCCACCCTGGAACCCCATAATAATAATAATAATAATAATAATAATAATAATAATAATAATAATAATAATAATAATAATAATAATAATAATAATAATAATAATAATAATAATAATAATTTATTATATTTATAAACCGCCCCCTCTCCCTGAAGGGGAGCCGAATTAAAAATTTAGAAAGGAACCCCTTGAGTTTGCGACTTGCCCACCTCTCTGGATCGATCAATCCATCCTCGAGGTGGGCCCCAGTTAGACATGGGGGCCATACCTGCGAGAGTGGCGACTCTCGCAGGCAAAGGAGAACTGTCCTTGAATAAGATAAAAACATATAAAAACGGCACTGGCACTAAAAGGGAGGATCCCCAAAGATGATACACTGCAAGTCTCCAATTAAAACAGAGAGCATAAAAGCCTTTAATACAAATAGATGGTAAAAGCGACAATTAAAGGGACAAGTACAAAATATAAAAGCGACGAGTAGTTCGGGTGGATTGGAGCGTTCTATCCGGGGGGGGGGGGGGTAGTAGCAGATGGATCAACTTAGTTCTGTGAATATCAGACTATCCAAACGGAGACTATCCACCTGACTGCCAACACATTCTGCTTCAATGTTTTTTTCTGTAATGATAGGAAAAACTGATTCTTAGAAAATTGAATTGCATCTATCAATTTATACACAAATTGATTTGCACATATTGGTTTGATAAAGCATAGCAGCCTGAGGAAAAATTTGCTAAAATTCCATATTTACCAAATTTCAAGTAAAGCAAATGATTGTTGTTCTTAATTACAAAGTCATGTCCAACCCATCGCAACCCCATGGACAATGTTCCTCCAGGCCTTTCTGTCCTCTACCATCCTCTGGAGTCCATTTAAGTCACACCTACTGCTTCTGCGACTCCATAAAGTCACCTCATTCTCTGTTGTTCCTTTCTTCTTTTTCCATCAATCTTTCCCAGCATTAGGAAAGATTTTGCAGTGAGTTCTTCTTTCTCATTACTGTCAGGCTTGCAGCTTTCTTTTGGATCTTTGGCCAAACAGAAAGCCACACTTTCTGTTATTCTACTATGCCTTTTTCTATTGTGGGAAAATGGGAAGGGGGGTTGTATGGAGTTACTTACTGTAGCCAAAACAAAATTCTTTCTAGAAAGCCAAGGTCATCCTTTGTCTCTGCAACTCTGTACCTGATCAGAACTCGATGGGTAGTACTGCCAGCAGAACAGTGGGAGATTGGAACATGTGATGGACTTGTGGATGTGGGGCAAGATCTTGAACTTTCAACTAGGTGAGGAAATCCTGGAAGCTTTCAGATTCAGGTTTTCTCAGATGTGCCAACATGGCTCTCTTATTGGAACTTTGAGCAATACTTTGCTTGGACTCTGATTTATTTTTGGATACTATGTGGAACCCTGACATTAACCTGCATCTCCATTAAAATAAATTATCAACTCCCCTGAATCCTGGGGTGCTGTATAGGGTCCTGAGCCCCAATGCTAACCTGAAACTGGGTGGGATAAAGACTCAGGGAAGACAAGAGCAAGGGGGAAAGTTTGAACGGATGCTGTGAAAACCACCTAGGTGAGCGGGCAGTTTCCCATGGGTATCCTCTGGCAGGCCGGATTGTCAGTGGGCACTTGGCTGACATACATGCAGCCATCACCCTACAATCCAGGCCCAGCAAGGGAAAGCCCAGAGTGACTGGAAGGAGACTCACCAATGGCCAGGGCTCATCAAAGAGTTGATGGGTGCCCATCCAACCTAGGTGAGTTGAAGGCATCCAATCCTTTGAAGCTCTCCCCTGGGGTTGAGGACTTCTCCCATGGGACCCCAGTGGAGTGAACCGCAGTTTCCTGTACCCACCATGGCTGCCATGGATAATGCAGCAGGGAGAGGCCCACACAGTCAGCTGCAATGGGCTCGGGTTGCCATGGGCTTTCATGCCTCCCCTGCAGCTGTTGCTGGGGTGAATACAACTGCTGGATGATGTAGTGAGGCCAACAGTGGTTTGCTGGAGGCTCCCATGCCCCAGCCACTGCAGCCACCGCTTACGGGATCCTTTGGAGAATGAAGTGACAAGAGTCATGGGGATTTGGGTTTGGTGCAGTCATTCGCCCTAAAGCTGCTCAGATGTCGGAAGTAACACAGCTTCCAGGCATGCAGGCAGCTCTCCCTGAAATCTGAAGGGAATCACAACCAAAAAGCTGGCTTGGTCAGTGGTTTCCCCTGAGGCCAGGAGAAGTGCCCATTCTGCCTGTAAGGTGAGCTGGAAAACTCCACAGAAAACCTAACCAGTTGAACCCACCTAAGTTGAACCCACCTAAGTCAGAACTTGGGGAACAGCATCGACTTGCCAGAATGGAGGGTTCACACAAATATACACAGTAAAGCAGAGGGAAGGCTACTGGGATCTGCTGAGAGAGAGATCCCTCCCCCACCAAATGTCTGCAGGATCGAGGGTCCTTTGCCAAAAGCAGAGTAGGAGGGGAAACCCCATGAGAGAAGGGAAAAGGTGGGATTTGCTTAAACAGGTGGCAGAGGCACAACCCCTTTCTCGAGAAGTGAATGAAGGGTTAACTGAGGAGGCCTTGCCATAGATAGGTGAGGGAAATCTTGGGGATAATGACCCAATGTTCCAGAAGTCTGTCTGCCCTTTTTCTCTTAGAGTCCAGTTATTAGTACCAGAAACCGGGATCCAAGGCGAAGTGGAAGCAATCATAGTGATGGCATAGTGATACTGATTGCACACAATGACTGATCAACCCCCACAAAGCCAAGAGCTGGGCATATGCATTGGCCTTCTTAACCCCCCTATCAGCTTTGAACAAGTTGATGGGATGCTAATTGGCGGGGGCCATGCCTCTGTGGTCACCAAGCTTGTCTGGTTGGAGATGAACCATCACTGAGAACTCCTCAGGTTCATAGTCGCCCCCAAAATGACAGACTCAGAGACTGTCATATTGAGAGTTGCGTGGATTGAGAAGTGGGGCCCTACAATCTCCTGGGAAGGTGGTCAGAGGAAGCTAGTCATTGACATAGGACTACTGCCAACTGCAAAGCAGGACCACCTCATAGAAACTATGACCCCAGAGAAGACAAGACTGCCAGAACCTGCAGCTTTGGGCTGAGATGCCCCACCTAGGAGGAAGAAGATACCAGGACTTAGAGGGGATCTTCAGTGAGGAAGATTGCAATTATCTCCCCCCTCACTGACCCACTGATTGTGCAAAAGAGTTTGTGCCTGGGGCAAAACTACTGAAGCCTAAAATGTACTCAATGACTCCTAAAGCGATGGCAGAATTAAGGAAATAAATCAATGCCAATTTGAAGCGGGGCTTTATCCAGCCAGCCAATTCAGAAGTAGCAGCCCCCTTGCTCTTCAAAGAGAAGAAAGAGGTGGGTGGGTTTGAGGCATAAAAAACACCTCCCCCCTCCCCCTCATGAAGGACATGTTGAACCACTTGGCTAAAGGCAAAGTGTTCACCAAACTGAACTTAAGAGAGATGTAGTACCACATATGCATCAGGGAGGAAGATGAATGGAAGAATGCCTCTAACTGCCTCCTTGGTAGTTTCCAGTTCAAAGTCATGCTATTTGAGCTACATGGGGCCCCTGCAGTCTTCATGCAGTTTATTAATGAGGTGCTGCATGAGCACATGTACAAAGGGGTACTCATTTACATTGATCATATTCTCATCTTTTCTGAGACCCTAGAAAAACAAGTAAAGCTAGTGTGGCAGGTCCTGGAAAAACTTCTAGCTGCCAAACTCTATGCTAAACTAAAGTGTGAATTCCATAAGACCTCACTGGATTACTTTGGTTATCGTATTTCCAGTGAGGGGATAGAAATGGAGTCAGGGAAAGTGAAAGCGGTGCTAGACTGCAACCCCCTCCCCCACCACACACAAAGAGCTATAAAGTTTCCTGGGATTTCCTAACTTCTATCGGCAATTCATCCCATCTTTGGCAGAAATCACTCTGCCCTTGACTGAACTATTAAAAACAGGGCTATCCCTAACAAAACCAAAGCCAAACCAACCTATTGATAGGCTATCAAAAAGCATTTGAAAAATTAAAAAGGCTCTTTGCCAAAGAGCCCTTTCTGCAAAACCCTGACCCAGAATAGCAATTCATAATCCAGTCAGATGCCAGTGATTTGGCTGTAGCGGCAGTGCTGTTGCAGAACAAAGAGGGACAACTCTTGCCATGTACTTATGTCTCCAAAAAAATCACCGCCACAGTGAGCCATTTGGGAGAAAGCAGCCTATGTGGACACTACTCACCTGGAGACATTTCCTAGAGGAGGGGAACGTGCCAATCGAGGTCTGGACTGACCATAAAAACCTCGAAGCCCTCAAAAGCCCCCAGAAACTGTCCCCCAAGCAAGTTCGCTGGGCACAATACTTCAGAAAGTTTAAATTCGAACTGAAGCACATCCCTGCAGGGAAGAATCTGCTGGTGGATGCCTTATTGAAGAAACCACAGTATGACCATCAGAGGGAAGAAGTGATTTACCCCGTCATTACCCCCCCACCACAAAAAGGCAGTTCAAGTCAGCACCAGAGACCAGTCAAAGCAGCAGCCTACTCTTGGTCAGGACAAGCTGACTACAGCAATGAAATTGGCACTGCCAACCAACCCCTGGCTCAACGACAACAAAGACATCCTGACAATGAGAGATGGCTTAGTTTGGAAGGGATCCAAACTGTACGTCCCTGTGAAACTGAGGCTGGAAGTACTACAGCGAAGCCACGACGCAAAATTGGGAGGTCACTTTGGATTCCTAAAAATGCTTTACCTCGCCAGACGTCAATTTTGGTGGCTGAAAATGAAAGCAGAAGTGGAAGACTATGTGAAAACCTATGCCACTTGCGCAACCAAAAAAATACAGCCAGACAAGCCCCCTGGGTTTCTGCAACTGGTGGCTAAGCCTAATTGACCATGGGAGGAGATCGCAATGGATTTCATCATACTGCTTCCAGACAGCAGCTGAAATAAAGTGATCTGGACAGTTATCGCCTTATTTTCCAAGCAAGCCCACTTCATCGCTTGCTCAGGATTACCATCCACTAAAAAATTAGCAAAGATGTTTGTCAAACACATTTACCACCTACATGGAGTATCCAGAAGAATCATCTCAGATCGTAGAGTTCAATTCACTGTCAAGTTCTGGAGGGAGTTCCTGAAGTCCATTGACTCCACGCAACCACTTAGCTCGGCTTTCCTTCCGAGCATGAACGAAGCAGTGGAATGCACGAACGCAATGGTGGAACAATACTTCCATTGTTATGTTGATTTCCAGCAGGACAACTACCTTTGCTACCTTTCGCTGAAGTTGCATATAATAATGCTGCCCAGAGCAGCACTGGTTTAACTCCTTTTCAAGTTATCAGTGGCATGGAGGCCAATTCTGCTATTTGCAAATACTGTATCCTTGTGTCAGATTAACTTTTTCCAAAATGTCACATCAGACAAATAGATAACTTAGAAAAGTAATTTAGTTTTGAATAAACTATCCCAACTATCAATACTTTTTCTCCATTTCATAAGCCAAGGCTCGAGAGGACTGTAAGACAGTTTGGAAATAGCAGGTTCTGATGAGCCCCATGAAAATCCAGACTGTCAAATTGTAGTCAGGGGTGTGTGTGTGTAGTGTGTTCAGACAGTAACTGTCTTGAAAGAAGGGTGAAAAAGGAGTTGCGTCTTGAGCGACCAAGAGGAATGAAACTGATTCCTCACAGTTTAGAGACAAGCTCTCCGAACCGGTGGCAAGGGCGGCAGACATTGCAAAATGTCTGCTATGGAGCTGGGGCAATCAAATTAAGTATTGGTGCAGGAGCAGTGTCTGGACAAAGTGATGAGATCGGGTTTAATAACCTACCGATATAAAAACTTTGAATTTGGAATTGGGAGAAATTTTTTGAGTTGAAAACAGCATTAACAGATAAATTGGGAACTTTGTGGAAAAGAAATGGCAGTTTAAACTATCAAAGCCCAAAGAGAATTGTTTGTTCTGATTATTAGGAGGGGGAAATGAGAATTGGCTAACCCATTGGTATTAAAAAAAAACCTTTGAATTTGGAACTTGGAAATATCTTGTTTTTAACAGCGATTAATTGATAATTGGAAATCTCACAGAAAGAACGAGGGCGAAGAAACGGTGGTAAAAATACGGAGACTGAGGGGATTTGCTCTGTTTCAATGTGTTTACTCAAATCATTTGGAGGTGGAAAACAAAGAATGAAAATCTGGGAAGAAGTTTTGTCTCTCTCTCCTGTTATTCTTATTTTTTAGATTTAAAATTTAAAAAGTGTACTTTTGAAATATACTGGATGGAAAGAACTGAGGAGCGGAACCATCTCCCTTTGTGGGAGCAAAGAAAATGAAATTTAAACACCCAACTTTGATGTGAAGTGGAGCGGTGATAATTTTTAAGGAGGGTTTGTTTTTTGTAGGCTGTTTGGTTTTGTCCCTCCGGAGTAAAAAAGAAGGGAAGGGAAATGATCAGACAGGTATAGAGAAGAAAAAAGGAAGGGAAGATACCACAAGAAAAAAGCAAAATAATAAAAGAAAAAGGGAAATAAGGTAAGGATACAAAATAAAACTTGGATGAGGGCATACTGAATGGCACAGGAAAGAGTGATGAAAAAGATCTGGAAAAAGATCTGGAAGGAAGGATACATACATAGTAGAAAGAAAAAGAAGAAGAAGCTTAGAGATTAGGATAAAAGGCTGACTTGAAAAGAACTGGAAAGGATAAGGAAAGAACGAAAATTTGATAGGAGAGAGGAAGAAGGGATACACACACACACACATGCAATTATATTAATATGAATACCGTATTTTTCGGAATATAAGATGAAAATCTGGGTGTGTCTTATATATCGAATACAGCATTTTTTGCCTCCCGAACCCCACCCCCTTCACCAAAATGGTTGTGCAGAGCCTTATGGAGGCTTCCAGAGAGCTGCTGGGGGCTGGGGAGGGCAGAAATGAGCCTAAATCAGGCTGTTTTTTGCCCCCCTCCCTAGCCCTCAGCAGCACTCTATAAGCCTCCATAGGGCTATGCATGCAATTTATTTGACACAAAACAGCCCGTTTTCACGATAAATGGCCCATTTTTTGCTCATTTTCCACCCCCCACCCCACTAGGAGCACTCTGCAAGCCCCCCCGCCAGGCTAGTTATACTTTTTATTTGAAGAAAAGCGGCCCCGTTTTTGCGGAGAAACTAGCAGTTTTAGGGAGATTTGCAGTGCAAAAACACTTCCGGAAAGCTCTTTTGGAAGGCTCTTTAACTGTTTCTGTGCCAGCAGAAACAAAGTCTTAAGGTTTGTCAGTGATTTCCTTCTCCAGGTCATGGATAAATACACCTGAAAACATCAAGATTGAAGACTGCGCAGGCGCGAAGATGGCGGTCTGCCTCTGAGCTCCGTTGGGTCCTGGAGCTTGTTGGCTTATAAAAACATGCAGCCCGGTCTGTTTTCCATTCCTAAGGGCCGGGCCCAGTGAGTTGCTTACCCTAGCAATAGTTTGAGATCTGGACGGCTCTCTAGGGTAAGACAGCGGCGGAGATATCGCCGAGGACGCCGAGGACGCCGGGCGTGGATGGCGGCGGAAACGTGGCAGCCGGAACGCAGACCTGAGGAGAAGGAGGTCGATGCGAAAGCCGATGTGAGTGCCGATTCGAAGCCGTTTTTGAGCTGAGGCCAGGAGGATGTGGTGGCCGGGGCTAGAGCGGCGCTGGGATGATCTACGGCGCTGGGATGATCTACGGAGCCGCGTTGCCGAGCTGGGGTGAGCTACTGAGCTGGAGGTCATCGGGGAGGTTTGGAAATGGAGGAGAGACCGGATCGGGCCGGGCTGGGAGAAGAGCGGCCGGCCCGAGGCCTCTAGGAGGAGGTGAGATTCTTTTTGGGCAGCAGAAAGAACGGCTGGAAGATCTGAACTAATGGCCGTGGCGTATGCATCCTGTGTGACATCATCCACCCACTGGAGCCTCTGGATGGGCCGATGGCCGGAACGGGGGCTTCGCTGGTTGTGGGGAGGCTGGGCCTGCGAGACGGAAGAGTGGTCGGCCCGAGATCCGAGGCCCGAGGCTTCCAGGAGGAAAGGAATCCTGGAGACCAGAGGAGCTTGGTGATTCTTGGCAGTGGTATGATCGAGGCCTATAAGAACTGGATGATCGAGGCCTATAAGAACTGTTACCTGGGCCTGGCCAGGAGTAGGAGGAACTTCTTGGCCTGGCCTTTTCTTGAGAGGATGCAAGACCAGAAGAGCCCTTTAAAAATCTGGGCTCCAGAGACTGCCCACTCCCCCCCCTCCATCCCCAACTATTCCCCAAATTATATTCTTGACCCCCCCCCCCACCCGGACTGATAGACTGATTGACTATTTTTAACATCTGCGATGAATTTTTGAGATCAAGCCGGACTATATCTCACTGTGCATGTGAATTATTTAATTATTATTCTTAACATCTATTTTTACCATTCAAATTGTCAACATGCTCCCCATAATTAACTTTGACCCATTTTATATCTCGTATTTATAGTTGTATTATATTTTTATATCTATATATTTATATATTTATGTATTTATATGTGTCTATGTATTTATATATTTATATTTATATACTATAATTATGATTATGTACTCTATGGCAGACCTTATGCTTCTGCGAGAGTCCCCGCTCTTGCAGGTTTGTCCCTCCTCGTTAACGAGGGCCCGCCTCGAGGAGGGATTTATCAATCCGGAGAGGTGGGCGAAGCGCGGCCTCAGGGGTTTTTTAGTTAGGAAATTGTTTAAATTATCTTTTTTAGGGGGTTCGAGGGAGGGGGGCGGATATAGACAGATGGAGACGGAAGCAACGATTAATAGTAAGGGCCAGGATAGCAGTCGACGGAGGGAAGCGGAAGGTGCCGAAAGGAGGGGGGATTCCCGAGTCGTTCCACAGGAGGGCATACCAATTCAGAGGGTCGTGGGGAGGGGCAGGACCGAGGGGAGACAATCTTCATCCTCCCGGTTGGTGGAACGTAGCCGTTGGTTGCAAACGGTCGGGTGCACAACCCCCGCAGGCTAGGTGGCCAGGGAATACAGAGCCAGGGTCTGCGGCTGATGTTTTGCAACGCCAGGTCCATTGTCAACAAAGCCCCCCTCATTAGCGACCTTGTGTCAGAGGGGGAGCCGGACCTGGTAGGAATTGCGGAAACCTGGTTGGGCCACGAGGGAGGACTTCCCCTCGTTGAAATGTGCCCACCAGGCTACCGCGCATTTCATCAGCCGCGGGCCCTAGGCAGGGGAGGTGGGGTAGCGGTCATTATCAAGGAAGGCCTTGAGCCGAGAGAGACCATTGTGCCTCAGACTACCGGCTGTGAGTCCCTCTCCGTGAAGTGGGGCCCAGGGAGGCAGTTGGGCTTGCTGGTTGTATACCTGGCTCCCCGCTATGTAGCAGCAGCCCTGCCCGAGCTCCTGGAGGTGATCGCTACGGTGGCAGTTGAGACCCCCAGACTTTTAGTCATGGGGGACTTTAATCTGCCATCGTTGGGCGAATCATCCGAGGCAGCTCGGGAGTTCATGGCTTCCATGACGGCCATGGACCTGACCCAAGTAATTCAGGGCCCCACCCACGAGGGTGGACATACGCCGGATCTCATCTTTGTCTCAGGCCAATGGAAGAGTGATCTGGGTATAGGGGACATAGTCATCACACCCTTGTCATGGTCAGACCACTCACTTCTCCGGCTCGACTTTCCGACCGCTGCTCCCCTCCGCGGGGAGGCGGAACCAGAGTTACCAATCTGGTACCGCCCCAGGCGCCTGATGGACCCGGATGGGTTCCAGACAGCGCTTGGGCCATTTCCTGTATCCCTGACCCGCGCCCCGATGGAGGACCTCACGGCCGCATGGAACATTGCGGCCGTGGGAGCCTTGGATCGGGTCGCGCCCTTGCGGCCTCTCTTGCGGCGGCGAACCACCCTGGCTCCTTGGTTTACTGAGGAGCTGCGGGTGATGAAACGCCGCAAGAGATGCCTAGAGGGAAGATGGAGGTCTAGCCGTTCTGAATCTGACCGGACACAGGTAAGAGCCCATTTACGGACTTACATTGTGGCGCTGAGAGTGGCCAAACGTCACCATTGTGCCACTCTCATAGCATCCGCAGAAAACCGCCCTGCCGCCCTGTTTAGGGTGACCCGCTCCCTCCTCCAACAGAGGGAGTGGGAAGCCCCGCTACAGGGTAGAGCAGAGGAATTTGTGACTTTTCTGCAGGAGAAAACCGCTCAGATACAGAGTGAGCTAGCCCCCATTCATGGCCCAGTGGGATGCCACGAGAGAGATCTTGTTTGGGAGGAGTTTGACCCCGTTACTTCCGAAGATATGGACAGGCTACGTGGGCGACTGCGAGCCACCACATGTTTATTGGATCCGTGCCCCTCCTGGCTTGTACTGGCATCCTGGGAGGTGACACGAGGCTGGCTCCAAGAGGTTGTCAACGCATCCTTGAGTGAGGGTTCCTTGCCTGCTTCCCTAAAAGAGGCCATGGTGAGGCCCCTCCTCAAGAAGCCCTCTTTGGACCCAGCTCTTTTAAACAACTATCGTCCAGTCTCCAACCTTCCCTTTTTGGCGAAGGTTGTCGAGAGTGTGGTGGCACAACAGTTTCCCCGTCACCTGGAGGAAATTGAGTATCTAGATCCGCGCCAGTCCGGCTTTCGGCCTGGGCATAGCACCGAGACGGCATTGGTCGCGTTGGTAGGTGATCTCTGGAGGGCCAGAGATGGGGGATGTTCCTCCATCCTGGTCCTATTAGACCTCTCGGCGGCTTTCGATACCATCGACCATGGTATCCTATTGCATCGGCTGGGGGGTTGGGGGTGGGAGGCACCATTTTACGGTGGTTCTCCTCCTACCTCTCTGGCCGATCGCAATTTGTGCGGGCAGGAGAGCAGAGGTCGACCCCGAGACCCCTCACATGCGGGGTGCCTCAGGGGTCGGTCCTCTCGCCTCTCCTGTTTAATGCATATATGAAGCCGCTGGGTGAGATCATCCGTGGTTTTGGGGTAGAGTACCACCTGTACGCTGATGACACCCAGCTGTACATATCTACCCCAAACCACCCCAACGATGCCGTAGCGGTGATGTGCCAGTGCCTGGAAGCCGTGCGGATCTGGATGGGAAGTAACGGACTCAGGCTCAACCCGACCAAGACCGAGTGGCTGTGGTTTCCGGCTGCCCGATTCAACCAGCTCTCTCCAACGCTGGCCATAGGGGGCGAACATCTTGCCCCTGTGGATGGGGTGCGCAATTTGGGTGTCCTCCTGGATACCCGGCTGTCTATGGAAGAGCAAGTGACAGCCGTGGCCAGGAGGGCGTTTTACCAGGTTCGCCTGGTTCGCCAATTGCGCCCCCTATTGGATCGGGACGCCCTTCGCACAGTCACTCATGCCCTCGTGACATCCTGACTGGACTATTGTAACTCTCTCTACATGGGGCTTCCCTTGAGGTGCACCCGGAGGCTTCAGTTAGTTCAGAATGCAGCCGCGCGAGCAATTATGGGGACCACTAGGTTCACCCACGTTACACCGCTCTTGCGCGAGCTGCACTGGCTGCCTGTCGTCTTCCGGGTGCGCTTCAAGGTGCTAATTATCATCTTCAAGGTGCTCCATGGCTCGGGACCTAGCTATCTGCGGGATCGGATCCTGCCCCATACATCCTCACGGCCGATTCGCTCCCACAGAGAGGGACTTCTCCGGGTGCTGTCCACTAGGCTTTGTCAGCGGGCGACGCCCAGGGGAAGGGCTCTCTCTGTGGCGGGCCCGGCCCTCTGGAACGACCTTCCCCCCGATATCAGAACGACCACTGACCTCCGCTCCTTCCGTACGAAATTAAAGACCCATTTCTTTCGACTGGCCGGCCTTGGATAGTCTCTCTGTCTATAGATTTCAAATGTATTTTAATGGGTTTTTAATTATTTTTAGCACGGGATAATATTGTTTAATTGTGTTTTAAAGTATGTATTTTTGTATTTATTGTTTATATTGTTTTTAGTTCCTCCTGTGCACCGCCCCGGGTCCCTGTGGGGAGAGGGAGCGGTTAATAAATTCAAATTTATTATTATTATTATTATTATCAACCTACCTACCTACCTACCTACTTACCTTCTCTCTCTCTCTCTCTCTCTCTCTCTCTCTCTCTCTCTCTCTCTCTCTCTCTCTCTCTCTCTCTCTCCCCCCTACCTACCTACTGTATTTGTCTCTCTATTTCTCTCTCTCTCTCCTTCTACCTCCCTCCCTCCCTCCCTACCTACACACACTCACTCTCTCCCTACCTACCTACTGTATTTCTCTCTCTCTCTCTCCTTCTACCTACCTACCCACACACACACACACTCTCCCTACCGTGTTTCTCTCTCTCTCTATTCTCTCTCTCTATTCCTTTATCTACCTATCTACCCTCTCTTTCCCTAACTATCTACTGTATTTCTCTCTTTCTATTTCTCTCTATCCCTCTACCTACCTATCTACAAATTCTCTCTTTCCCTACATACCTACTGTATTTCTCTCTTTCTATTTCTCTCTCTCTCTCTATCCCTTTATCTACCTACCTACCTATCTACTCTCTCTACCTACCTACCTACCTACCTACCTACTGTATTTCTCTTTCTTTCTCCCTCTCTCTCCCTCTATCTACCTACCTACTTTTTTTGGTAATTTGCATCTTCAAAACCTTGGTGCGTCTTATATGCCGAAAATCTTATACTCCGAAAAATATGGTAATTGTGTTTAATTGAATATGCAGAATTTTATATGTGGAGAATATATGTGAGGTGTATGTTATTTGTAAATTGGTTCTGAATAGTAAGGATTTCAATTAAAAGAATCAAATATAAGTTTACATATTTGAAATGTTGGTATTATGAAGATATGTACATGTAGAACTTTTTAGGTGGAGAATATAAGTAAGGTATATGTTGCCTGTCCTTCTATTTGGCAGTTAAACTGGTTTGTAATAAGTATTAAATAGCAAGAATTTTAATTAAAAGACAATTAAATGTAAACTAACATATTTGAATGAGGACAGTATATTACTTGATAGGCGCTAACAGATGAATGAGAAATGAATATTTGGTTAAGTACTAAATGAGAAAATATATTAGACAAAAAATGGAGGGGGAGTTTGAAAATACTACTAATGTGGATAAATAACTGAGACTACAACAGGAGATTTAAAAATTCTGGGCGCTTGATGATGTTTAACTATGTAATATTACTATGAGGATAGCTAGGAACTTGAACCTGACTCACACTTTGCCCAAAAGATATACTAAGTGGAGAGAGTAGAAGAGAGAAAGAGAGAGGAAAGGAGGGAGAGAGGGGTTAGGAGAGAGGGAAGCAGAAGGGAGGAAAACTGTAGGAGAGAGAGAAGGAGTAAAGAAGAGAGGGATGGTAGAGGGAAGAAAGGAAGTAGGGAGGAGGAGAGAGGGAAATGAGGTTGAATAACCATTTATATAATCTATAATATGGTGTATGGAGAGCAGAAGAGCAAATGATAGTTGCTGTGGGTCAGTAAGAGGAATTGCTATAATATTGGATAATACAAAATAGTGCTGGTTAAGATGTAATGGTATACTTGTATGAAAAAAAACTTCACAGAAAAAAAAAGTTGCCAAGGATCAACCCCACCTTTCCTATTTTATCTGTCTCAGTGATAGAGAAAATACCATTCTTTACTCTGAACAATTTATCTTCTCTTCTTAACCAGATTAACTCCCAAGTTGTCTGGAACTTGGCCAAGCAGTGATGTACAATAAAGGAAGGAAGATAAAAAACAGACAAATGATTTCACTGGGTTTGACAATGGCACAGGAAAAGGGGAAAAGGGAGAATGTGTCCCAACAAAGAAAGGAAAGGGGAGTAAAAAAGAAGGGAAGGGAAATGATCAGACAGGTATAGAGAAGAAAAAAGGAAGGGAAGATACCACAAGAAAAAAGCAAAATAATGAAAGAAAAAGGGAAATAAGGTAAGGAGACAAAATAAAACTTTGATGAGGGCATACTGAATGGCACAGCAAAGTGTGATGAAAAAGATCTGGAAAAGATCTGGAAGGAAGGATACATACATAGTAGAAAGAAAAAGAAGAAGAAGCTTAGAGATTAGGATAAAAGGCTGACTTGAAAAGAACCGGAAAGGATAAGGAAAGAACGAAAATTTGATAGGAGAGAGGAAGAAGGGATACACACACATAATGAACATAATTCATTTTCTCTTCTTCATTAAAATCTTGGGAGGTATTAGTGTGTCTTTCTTTACTTTCTTCTTCTTCTAACATTCTATTTGTGTCGATTCTTAGTAATATTACATTTCTCTTCTTCATTGTCAATACTTATGGATTGTCTTTAAAACCTGTACTAACTTGTATTTCTTCAGATTTTTTTTGTTAACTATACATGATGTTGAAGGTATTACATATTACACAATATAGCTTCAATTATCCCATCTGTCAATGTTATTTTATCGTGGTAGCATACCCTACTCATCGTGTTACAATATCCCACTTTTTAAGTTCTGGGTGAAGAATAGAGGTGAGGTCAGAGTAATTTCTTTTTTAAAATATTTTTAAATAATTTTTTATTTACAAACATGTAAAATACACGGACACAAAACTTAGACATACACCACATTTATACAATACAATAAGAACAGGAGCTTCCTGTTCTTTGTAATAGCAATTGTCACTCGATGCCGCTCACCTTATATTATTTCCCTTTCTATTATATTTCATTTGGATTTCACCATTCTTAACCCTCTTATTTTACTCATAACTACTATTTCTGAGTTTTGTTGTATTCCTTCATTGGTTCTTGTTTCTTTCCTCCATCCACCTATACCATTTATCCCATATCTGGTAGAATTCTGATTCTTCTTTTCCCTGGATTTCTTTAGTTAATTTGTCCATTTTAGCACAATCCATAACCTTTCTTATTATTTCATCTTCACTAAGAGTTAATTTGTTTCTCCATTTCTGGGCAAAGGCAATCCTTGCTGCCATAATTATATGTAGTATTAAATACTGGAATTCTTTTTTGTATTTCGCAGACACTATTCCTAATAAAAAAACTTCAGGTTTCCATTCTATTTTAACTCCTGTTATTGCCTCCAGCCAATTTTTGATCCTTTCCCAAAAATTTTTAGTCTCCTCACAGGTCCACCATATGTGGTAATATGTTCCATGTATTGATTCACATTTCCAACATTTGGGGGAGGTATTTGTTGAGATTTTAGCTAACCTTGTTGGTGCCAAGTGCCATCTGTAAAACATTTTGTACTGATTTTCCTTGTATGTAACTGATAGTGTCATTTTTAAGTTTGTTCCCCAAAATTTTCCCATTTGTCTAATTCAATATTAGACAATATTATAGCCAAAGTTCGGCACCCATTTTATCATTTGTTCTTTCACAATTTCCTCTTCCATTTTATACTTCAGGAGAAATTTATATATTCTCCCTATCATCTTTCTATCTGAGCTTTGAATAATTTTATCCAATTCGTGTGGTTCTGTTTCGATGTCATATAATTTAGTATCATTATTGTATTTAGTTTTGATTTGGAAGTAAGTTAGCCAGTCAACTTTCATGTTTTGTTCTGCCAATTATTCAATTGTTTTTAAATTTCCCTATCTGTCAATTAGGTCTCTGTATCTTAGCATTTTGTTTATATCTACAAAATTTGGATGGATCGTCCTTTCTATCGGTGATAGACAATTTTGGATTTTCTCATAATGGATTTTTTTTATTTTGAGCCAATTTTGCAATAACGCCCTTCTAATTAAATATTTTTGAAAGTATTTCTGCGTTCTATTTTTATCATCCCATAGGAATGTATGCCAGCCTGCTTGCAAATCATGGCTTTCTAAAGTCAAAATTCTTTTATTTTTTAGCTCTATCCAATTCTTCACCCATGTTATTGTTACTGCTAATGCATATAATTCCCAATTTGGTAGTGCTAAACCTCCCCTCTCCTTCCTGTCTTGCATTGACTTTAGCTTAATCCTTGCTTTTCATCCCTGCCAAATGAACCTAGCAGTTAATTTGTTTAATTCTTGCAAGAAGGTTTTCCCCAGATTAATAGGTACGGCTTGCAGCAGGAATAAGATTCTTAGTAAAATATTCATTTTAATTGTAGCTATACGTCCCATTAGTGATAACTGAATATTTTTCCAATTTTCTAAATCTTTCTTTATTTGTGTCACTAATTTATTATAATTATCATCTTTAATTGTGGAACATTTTGCCGACACCCAGATCCCCAAGTATTTCACTTTCTTAGTTATTTGCATTCTAATTGCTATTTCCAGTTCCTCTTCTTGCTTTTTTGTCATGTTCTTGGTTATCATTTTTCTTTTGTCTTTATTGATCTTTAGTCCTGCCACTTCGCCATATTCTTTTAATTTTTGAATTAATTTCAGACTGGATTCTAATGGATCCTCTAGAATAAATACTAAGTCATCGGCATAAGCTTGGGTCTTAAATTCTTCATTTTTGAGTCTTAAACCTTTTATTCTCTGGTCCTTCTGAATTTCATTTAATAAAATTTCCAAAGTTAATATAAACAGCAAAGGAGAGAGGGGGCATCCCTGTCTGACTCTCTTTTTTATTTTGATCTTCTCTGTTAGTTCTCTGTTCATCAGAACTTTGGCTGCCTGACTGTTATAAAGTCCTTCTATCATTTTTGTAAATTTTTCTCCTAACTTCATCTTGTCCAATAGTGTTATTATAAATTTCCAGTTTACATTGGCAAATGCTTTTTGTGCGTCAAGGAAAACCAGTACCATTTGTTTTTTTGGATGCACCTTGTAATACTCTATTATGTCTAGGATGACTCGCGTATTATTTTTAATGTGTCTATGTGGTAAAAATCCATTTTGGTCTGTATGTATTCGTTCATTTAAAACCTGTTTAATTCTTCCTGCCATAATTGCTGCGAATACTTTATAATTGGAATTTAGTAATGAAATTGGCCTGTAATTTTGGATTTCTTGTAAATTGGTTTCTTCTTTCGGGATTAACCATATCATTGCTTCTGTCCCTAATTCAAGCATTTTAGCTTTTTCTAAGACTTCGTTAAACATTTCCACTCCTAGCTCTTCCAATATTATTTTATTATATTTGTATAGCTCCACCGGTATTCTGTCTGGTCCTGGGGTTTTATTATTTTTCTGCTTTTTCAGGACTAATTCCAGTTTGGCTAACGTTATTGGCCTGTTTATCACCTCCCTTTGTTCTTTTGAAATTGGTTTTATCTTCTCTGTGTTTAAATATTGTTTTATCTTGGTTTCCTCCATGCTGTCTTGTGCATATAGTTTTGCGAAGTATTTATGAATAATCTGCTTCTTTTCTTCCATTTTGTATTGAATTCTTCCCTCCTCATCTTTTAATTGTTATATCGTCCTTTTCTCTCTTTTGTTCTTCAATCTGTATGTCAGCCAACGTCCAGATTTGTTGGCTTGTTCAAAATAATTTTGTATGGCTGCTTTAATTTTCTGTGCTAATTCCTTTTGAGTTATTAAATTGATCTTATGTTTTATCATCTCTTTTTTTTCTTTTTTAATTTTATTCTCTGGGTCTCTGTAATTCAGCTTCGACTTCCATAAGTTCTTTTGCATACATTCTTGTTGCTCTTTTTGTTTTCTAATTTTCCTTGCAATGTAGGCAATCATGAGGCCTTTTGTGTATGCTTTCATAGTATCCCAGAGATTTTGAATTGAGATGTCTTCTTTTTTATTTATTCTAAAAAATAGTTTTAATTCTTTCTCCAGCATTTGAATATATTCCATTTCATTTACAATATTTGAGTTCATCATCCATCTTTTCCTTCTTCTTTGGCTTTTCCATCTTAATTTTATTGGGTTATGATCTGCCCACTCATTTGATTCAATTTCAATTTCCTCTAATTGATTGAATAAACCAGATGATATCCAGGCCATGTCAATTCTTGATAGGACTGGTGTGGGTTTGAATAAAAGGTATATTGCTTTCTTGTTTTGTGCCTTTCTCTCCAAATATCATGTAGCTTATAGTCCATTGCCATTACAAAAAAGGATTTGGGTGACATTTTTTTGTTTTATTTTTCCTTTTGCTTTCATCGTGCATTTTTTTATCCAATATTGCATTATAGTCCCCAAATAATCAAATATTTTCATATTCTAATTTGTTTATTTTATTGTGTAATTTTCTATAAAATTCCTCTTGTTTTTGATTTGGTGCATATATGACTATTAATAATATTGGTGTAAAGTACCCTAACGATGCCTGCTTTTTCTGTTGTCTCTATTATCCTATCTGTCAATGTTATTTTATCATGGTACCATACCCTACTCATCGTGTTACAATATCCCACTTTTTAAGTTCTGGGTGAAGAATAGAGGCAAGGCCAAAGTAATTTCTAACAGCTCTTTATTCAACACTGCCTGTGAGGAAACCTAACTCCCTGGCTGACACAGCTCCTTTTATAGGAAACTGCTCAGCCAAACAACCAATCAGGAGTGAGTATTTTCCACTCCAACAGGTGCCAGAATGAGGACTTCAATTGACAACTATACACTATGTACCCGTGATGGCAAACCTATGGCACAAGGAGCCATTTCTTGGGAAACACAAGGCGTTGCCCTATGTAAGCTCCAGTGCGCATATGCCATTGGTCAGATGATTCGGGCCTTCATTTTGGGTGGCTTTTCAGCCTCCGGAGGTTTCAAGAAAGTGTCCTGAAGCCTCTGGAGGGTGAAAAATGGTCCAATGCACAAAACGGAAGTTGCGCATCACCGCAGCACAGCTATGGCCCTCTTGGAGAAGTAAGTCACTGCGGAGAGCTCCAGCTTGGCATGGGCTGAGCTGGAGGAGCCCCCATCCCAAGCCAGCCATTCCCTCCAAAAGTCTAATACTGTGGGCTCTGCACCTTCAGCCTGAGCATTTGGCTGAGCAGTTGGTGAGGAAGGTTGGGTGGGGGGGAGCGCCTCTTGTTCTATGTCTGCCAGAATAGCAAACAAGAAAACACCCTTGGACGAGCTCAGCGTACAAATCCACGCTTCGGGCTTTCTGAGAAGCCTTCCCTCTTCTGAGACCCTTTTGCTCTTCAGCTGATCTCTTCTCCTATTTTTGATCTTCCATATTCCTTTCAGTTTGTTCTGTTCCCTTCTTTGGATCAATCAGCAAATCATAAGGTAGCTGCCTTTTGAAGTCCTTTGGATCCAGACTCGACAAATGGTTGATCTGGTTAAAAACAAGCCTGGCTGTGGTGGCTGGTGATCCGGTTCTTCTCTAAATCTAAAAAAAAACCCTTTTAAAATTAAAAAGAGCATGAGAGAATGAAGATTAGCTAGGCTGGCTAAAACTGAAAGATACATGCAAGTGTGTGTGTGTGTGAGTGAGATTTGTGGCTGCGATGTTCTCTCCAAACATTTCCAGGTATTGTTACAGGAAGGTGGGATTTTGCCATTTGCTAACTCTTTTTAAAAAAAAAATAATCTTTATTAATATAAATATAAAAATAACATTTAACAAATATAAAGAGAAATCGACATACATTATTAAGGCAGAAAAGGAGGGTAGGGGAAGAAGGGAGGAGGGAGATAGAAGAAAGAGAAGAAAAGGGTGGACATACCGGGGATATAATTATTCCCCAAATTCAAAGGTTTTTGTTTGTCCCAGTCTGTTCTATTCATTCTTATATACATTTTAACTTAACTATCTGCCTATGTATCTCTATAATTATCTTAAGTTCCTTGTCTTCTCACTTGTTCCTTGTATTTATTCCACGTTTATACTATTTGGTTGTTCACTTTGGTATCCTTTTGTTCTCTTGTCGTACCATATGTACCATTTCCCCCATGTTTGAGCATAAATCGACTCTGTTTTATCTTTTAAGATATATGTTAGCCTATCGGATTCAGCACAGTTGAAAATTTTGGATATGATGAGGTGGTCTGTTGGTACATTACTATCTTTCCATTGTTGCGCAATAGCCATCCTTGTTGCTGTTGTAATGTGTATAAAAAGGTACCAGTCTTGGTTCTGAGTTTGGTTTGGTTTAATGGCAAGTAAATAAGATTCAGGCTTAAGAGGGAAGTTGATACCTACTATTTCCATCAGCCAGATTTGTATTTTCTTCCAAAGTTGGTTAATTTTTGGACAAGTCCACCATTGGTGAAAGAACGTACCCCTGGCCGTTTTGCATTTCCAGCATCTGTCGGAAGTATTTGGAAACATATATGCTATTCGGGATGGTGGTAAATACCACCTATATAGCATTTTGTATAAGTTCTCCTTGAATGAGGAGGCCAGGGTCATTTTAATAGATTTGCCCCAAATTGTTTGCCATTCGTCGAGTGTAATGTTCCTTCCTATATTCCTCCCCCAAGCGATCATAGCACCTTTAATTATTTCCTCACCAATATATCCTTGTAAAAGCAATTTATATGCTTTAGAAATGAATTTAATCGGTGAATCCCATAAGATCTTATCAATATCTTGTTTTGACGGGTAAATTCCAAATTGTTTTTTATCCTTATTGAATTTAGATGCTGCTTGCGTATAGGACCACCAGTCTATTTTCCAACCCCTTAACTCTAAATCTGCCCGTGTTCTGATATTGCCAATTTCATCTATCAAGTCTTCATAAGCTAAATTCCTTTTTGGATTATGAACCGTTGGATAGGTCACTGCTTCGATTGGTGCTAGCCATCTTGGGATTTGGATATATAGTTGTTTAATTTTCAACCATGACGCAAAAAGGGTCGCCCTAATATGATGGATTGTGAAACTCTTGGGTTGTTTGTTGTCTTTGGGCCAAAGGTATGAATGCCAACCCTGGGGCAGATCATGGCCTTCAATTGCTAGGATTCGACTTCTTGTAAGAGTAACCCAATCTTTAACCCAAATTAAGATTGACACGTGGTAATAGAGCTCCCAATTTGGTAATCCCAGGCCTCCTTTCAGTTTATGTTCTTGGAGCATTTTCTTTTTAATGCGTGCTTTTTTTCCCCTGCCAGACAAATTTAAGAGTAATCCGATCTAGTTTTTGGAAAAATTCTTTGTTTAGTTTTACAGGTGCTGATTGAAATAAGTATGTCCATTTTGGTAAAATATATGCCTTAATAGCAGCTATCCTTCCTAATAAAGATATTGGGATTTTGCTCCAATTTTCAAGTTCCCTAGCCATTTCTCCTATTAATTTATTGTAATTTAACTCTTTAATCGCGGAACACCTATTGGTTAACCAAATTCCCAAGTATTTCACTTTTTTAACAATTTCAATTTCCATTAATTCTTGTATTTGTTCCTTTTGTTTCCCTGTTATATTTTTGGTTAACATTTTAGTTTTTTGTTTGTTAATTTTTAATCCGGCCACCTCACCATATTCCTCTATTGCTGTGATTAGTTTGGGTCCTGAAGTCAGAGGTTCCTCTACTATGAAGACCAGGTCATCTGCGAATGCTTGTATTTTGTATTCTTCTCCTCTGACTTGCAGGCCTCTAATATTTTTTTCTTGTCTGATTATATTTAGTAAGGGTTCCAATACTAAGATAAACAGAAGAGGTGATAGCGGGCAGCCTTGTCTAGTGCCCCTACATATTGGGATCCGATCTGATAACACTTTAGATTAAATAATAATCTTGCCGATTGTGTTTTATATATAACCTGGACTGCTTTAGTAAATTTGGGACCAAAATCCATACTTTGCAATTGTTGAGTAATAAATGTCCAATTAACCCTATCGAATGCTTTTTGTGCGTCCAGGAAGATCATACTCATTTGTTTATCTGGGTGTGCCTCATAATACTCTAGACAATCAATTATTATCCTTACATTATCCCTCAAGTGTCTTCCTGGTAAAAACCCATTTTGATCTTGGTGTATGTAATTGGACAAAAATAGTTTCAGTCTTCCAGCTAAAATTGTCGTGAATATTTTATAATCAACGTTTAGCAGTGAGATAGGTCTGTAATTTTGGATTTGAGTTAGGTCTGCACCAGATTTGGGGATTAAGGAGATGTAGGCCTCGGTCCATGACTGGGGTATTTCTCCTTTTACTAAAACTTCATTAAATAGGTCTTTCATTTGTGGGACTATGATCTCCCCTAGCCCTTTGTACAATTCCCCTGGAAGACCATCTGGGCCTGGAGTTTTCCCACCTGGTTGTTTCTTAATTGCATTTTCTATCTCTTCGGTTGTTATTTCTGCATTTAATGTGTTTTTATATGTATCTGGTACTATTCCAAATTGGTGTTTTATGAGATAGGGATGAATCTTATCCTTATGTTGTGTCTCTTCTGCATAAAGTGAGGTAAAAAAATCTTGTACTATTTTTAGCTTTTGTTCCATGATATTTGTTATTTCCCCTTTGTTATCTTGGAGGGCTTCTATTTTCCTCATTTCAGTTTCTTTTCTTAACCTATATGTCAACCATCTTCCAGGTTTGTTAGCATGTTCGAAATAGGATTGTCTAGCTTTCTTTATTTTATCTACCAGTTGTTTCTGGTCAAGTAATGAGATTTTGTGTCTTAAGAGATTAATACTTTCCCTTACCCTTATATTTTGTGGATCTTTCTGGGCTTCCCTTTCCTGATTTTGTAGTATTGTTACTAGTTCCATTTTTTTCTCTCTCTCCATTTTCCATTGTCTAGCTGTATATTTTATTACCACCCCCCTTATCACTGCTTTTGCTGTATCCCATATGTTTTGTAGTGAGGTATCCTGTCTTTTATTTTCAGTGGAAAAATATTGGAGCTCTTTTTGGATCGTCCTTACAAAATTATCTTCCTTCATAATATTGGCTCTCATGGACCATCTTGTCTTTACCTGCATTACTGCCCATTTTATTAATAGTGGGTGGTGGTCTGCCCAAATATTTGGCCCAATTTCTAGGGATTCGATTTCCTTTGCCATTTGCTAACTCTTGAGATTGCTCCCTCCTCCCTCACCTTTATCTCCTGCTTGCAACTCTCCTGCTTGCAAGTTTGGCAGAGTTCAGGGGGTGGGGGGAGGCATTGTCCATTTGTTTTGACCTGGAATCAATTCCCCAGATTTCACTCTAGAACTCTTGGGAAGCTTTGTTAGAGAGAGCCAAACTTTGGGTGGTTTTTTTGTAGAATGCAGCCGGGTTGGGATCCTGCTTTTTGTAAGTGATCTCATCCTGGGTTTTTTTCTTTTTGCTGGGGCCTGTCCTGGTTTCAACCCTCCCAAGGTCACATGTGCATGTACAGAGGATACGGCGTGGAGGGGAATTAAGTTATGAGGTGGGCACATGAGCTCATGTGATAGTGCACACATGAGCATGCGCGATAGCATGGATGTTCATGCTTTTGGCACCCGAGGTAAAAAAAGTTTGCCATCATTGATTGCTATATACAATACATAACACCCCTCATTCAGCTCATTTGTCAAATCTTTATTACTTTTAGATATTGCATGAAAATCAAAGTTATTAATATTTATTGATAGTGTATATTTAGTCTTTGGCTTGTTTAGTGCTAAAGTCAGCAAAGACTCCTGGCAGTAACTGAAGTAAATGAGGGCAGCAAAAAACCCCAAAAAGAATCAGTCAATAAAACCACAAATATTTTACCTGCCCCAGAGTACATTCCATGCCACCAAGGAAATCTGCTTCTTTCAGCCCATTGTGATTGCTGCTGATATCATGGACTTCAAATCGTAGCCTCTGCACTTCTTCAAAATAAAAGTCCACTGTGAATAGCTTTGAGAAGACAGGGTTTATGCAAGTTTTTATGACTTCTGTCCGGTCAACCTGTCAATCAAGAGAGTCAGTTATTAGGGCTTTTAAAAGTCACTTAAAACAGATTTGAAATGTAAAACACTTGAAACAATCTAACTAAAGGAGAAATTTATTTTGAATGTAATTTCAGTTGAAAAAACCTTTATTTAAAAAATGAGAAATTATAGAGGATAAAAATCACTCTAATAATACATCTAGACTCAAGAAAAACCATCCAGCCATAGCTGGAAAAATTTCTTGGATGAGAAGCAAAATATCTTCAAAGAAAAACCAGAAAGTCCAATTGCCTCTTGAAAAAGCATCTTTGGGACAACCATGACCTAGATCAGAGGTTCCCAAACTTGGCAACTTTAAGGCTTGTGGACTTCAACTCCCAGAATTCTACAGCCAGCAGAGCTGGCTGGAGAATTCTGGGAGTTGAAGTCCACAAGCCTTAAAGTTGCCAAGTTTGGGAACCTCTGACCTAGATGGAAGAATCTCAAGGATTCAAGGAACAGTTCTGGTGGGTAGTTTAGGAGGGAGAGGACAAACCATGTAGCAACTATCGCAACCATCAATATCTCTAGCTAAATTAACAACTTCACATTAGCTTCTACTACATATTGTAGTACAGATTAGATTAGGAATGTATTTATTGTCACTTATTTTGACATTCAGAAGAGCAAACAAATCCAATCTTGGTCTGCAACAGTTTTATGTCCTTCCTTCATGACTGATTTCTATCCAAAGCCATGAATAATGTAGGTTGAATTTATACCTGATCAAGAAGGAATATGAGAGTGTGAAACAGAATATGATGGCTCTCACCTAGTGATCCGCATCTGCAGAAGTTCAAGGGATTATAGAAACCAAATACAATAGCTCTCCTTGGCCTGAAACTAGAATGATCAGCCATCTGGCAAAATAGCAATAGCACTTTTTTTTGATTTTTATTTTATTTTATTCAATTTGTATCCTGCCCTTCTCCAAATGGACCCAGGGCGGCGCACAGGAAAATTAAAATAATATACAAAACAATACAAAAATTTAAAAACCTATTAAACATGGAATCCTGCGCTAAAACCAATTAAAAAACCCCTTTTAAAAACTATCTATACTAGTCAACAGTGGAGGCTATGTAAGGCCAGCTTGATGAAACAAATGTGTTTTTAAACACTGGCAGAAGAGGTGGAGGTCAGTAATGGTACGGAGTTCAGGGGGTAGGTCGTTCCACAGGGCAGGGCCCGCCACAGAGAAGGCCCTTCCCCTGGGTGTCGCCAGTCGGCATTGTCCGGACGACGGCACCCTGAGAAGGCCCTCTCGGTGGGAGTGTATCGGTCTAAGGGATGTATGGGGCAGGAGACGGTCTCGCATGTAACTAGGTCCCGAGCCATGGAGCGCTTTGAAGATGGTCGTCAGGACCTTGAAGCGCACCCGAAAGACCACAGGAAGCCAGTGCAGCTCGCGCAGGATCGGTGTTATATGGGAGCAACTAGAGGCTCCCGTAATCACCCGTGCGGCTGCATTCTGCACTAACTGTAGCTTTCGAGTGCACCTCAAGGGAAGCCCCATGTAGAGAGCATTACAGTAGTCGAGTCGGGATGTCACGAGGGCCTGAGTGACTGTGCGAAGGGCAGCCCGGTCCAGTAAGGGGCGCAATTGGCGCATCAGGCGAACCTGATGAAACGCCCCCCTGGCCACGGCCGCCACATGGTCTTCCATGGACAGCCGGGAATCCAGGAGGACACCCAAATTGCGTGCCCTCTTCACGGGGGCCGGTGTTTCGCCCCCAATGGCCAGAGTTGGAGTAGTCTGGCTGAAACCACAGCCACTCAGTCTTGGACAGGTTGAGCTTGAGTTTGTTACTACCCATCCAGATCCGTATGGCTTCCAAACACCGGGACATCACCTCAACGGCATCGTTGGGGTGGTCTGGGGTGGATATGTACAGCTGAGTATCATCAGCGTACAGATGATATCCCACCCCAAAACCACGGATGATCTCACCCAGCGGCTTCATATATGTGTTGAATAGGAGGGGCGAGAGGACCGACCCCTGAGGAACCCCGCAAACGAGAGGCCTCGATGCCGACCTCTGCCCCCCTGCCAACACATATTGCGACCGACCAGAGAGGTAGGACGAGAACCACCGCAAAACAGTGCCTCCCAGCCCCAACCCCTCCAGTCGGTGCAATAGGATACCATGGTCGATGGTATCAAAAGCCGCTGAGAGGTCTAACAGGACTAGGATAGAGGAATATCCTCTATCCCGCGCCCTCCAGAGATCATCAACCAACGCGACCAATGCCGTTTTGGTGCTGTGACCGGGTCAGAAGCCGGACTGGCGCGGGTCTAGATAATCAACTTCCTCCAGGTGTCGCGGAAACTGTTGGGCTACCACACTCTCAACAACCTTCACCAAAAAGTGAAGGTTGGAGACCGGATGATAGTTCTCTAATAAAGCTGGGTCCAGGGACGGCTTCTTGAGGAGGGGCCTCACTAACGCCTCTTTCAAGATGGCAGGTACGGACCCCTCACTCAAAGATGCGTTGACAATGCCCTGGAGCCAGCCTCGTGTCGTCTCCCAGGATGCCAGTACAAGCCAGGAGGGACACGGGTCCAATAAACATGTGGTAGCCTTATGTCTCTTTGACAACCTGTCCATATCCTCGGTAGTAACAAAGTCAAACTTAGACTTATATACCCTTTACAGTGCTTTTCAGTTCTCTCTAAGCAGTTTACAGAGTCAGCATATTGCCCCCAACAATCTGGGTCCTCATTTTACTCACCTCCAAAGGATGGAAGGCTGAGTCAACCTTGAGCCTGGTGAGATTTGAACTGCTAAATTGCAGGCAGCTGGCAATCAACAGAAGTAAGCTGCAGTACTGCACTATAACCACTGCGCCACCAAGGCTCACTAAAATAAGAACACGTCCTTCTTTTTGTCCTCATGTTTTTCATCTGGCAGGCCTTAAAATCAAATAGTGTTTGGTTTGTTGAGTATCTAACAACAAGGCATATCTCTGCTGCACAGTATTTTCCCAATAGGTGCTGATGGAACATTAACAAGCTTTCTCTGTTGCCTTAATTAGTTGATTAGTACTCTTTTGGTTTGCACTGCTGCCTGAAGTTGACAAGACCTTAATCAGTTACATGCTGAAGGCTTTGCCTCCTAATCAGCAAATCCTTACAATTGGAAAACCAGTCTCTGAAGCTGAAGAAAAATAATTTCATATACATATAAGCCAGTACTTCTTTTGCACCTTTTCCTTGTAATTTTTGTCATGAATCTCAAATAGTATGTTTTTCTTGCCCACCCCATCCTGTTCTTCTTTCCAATTGTCAATGTCCTACTTTGCCTGTTAAGATATCTGATAATCTTAACTGAGAACTCTGAAAAGGCAATCTGAATTATAGCATCAAGAGTTTTCCTGCTAGTTGTACCGTACATTTGGTTTGTCTAATAACTTTAGTAATGTGAAAATAAAAATATGGTCCCATTAAACATTTTTATAGTATTGACAGTGCAAAGTTATATATTCTACTATATTCAATGGGCCTTATTTTCTATGAAGAAAAGTCAGGATTGCAGTTACAATGACATGTAAAACATTTTTTAACTTATTGAAATATGTAGTTATGCCATTGTCAGTGCCTAAGTATTAATTACATTCAGGAAGCCTATGAAAGAAAATCTTGTAACTGAAAGGAAAAGAAAGCAATATTATTTATAAGACAAGGGAAAATTAGTAAGAAAAATCTTTAGGAGAAAAATATAACCTATGAATTTGCAATACAAACATATAGCAATTTACACTTCACTCCAGAGCCAAAGACTGTTTTTATTAACTATGTTTTCATACCATTTCATCTCGTTGCCACAAATAAAAAGTCAATGAAAAAGATCAGTTAGAGCTTTTGTTTTTGGATTAACTGATGTTTGAAAATAGCAATTTCACTAATGTGAAATTAAGCTTTTTCAAGTATAGCTGGAGATTGTGTTGGAGCTGCTTTGCCCTAACACTAATTTAATCTGTAAATTAAACTATATAATTAAGTTCATTTAAAGACACTAAGATATGCATATCTACAGTATATTGCCATTACAAACAGAATGTGATTGACAGAGCTATTTCACAGAGACATGATTAATCACCCAGTCCTGGAACAGGAATACTGGAGGAATTTGAGGGGAGGAGCCAATGTCGTGACCATATTATGTGTAGTCTCGATGCTGAGACCACTGTCGATACTTTTGCTGCTGGACGGTCCAAATGGACCTAAACCGTCCCACAGAGATGGTGAATAGGAAGTTGAAGCCTTGCTGATCTCAAGGACACCGCAAAGTCCCTTATTGATCCAAGGGAAATTCTTCTAACCAGTAGTAAACAGGCAGCCCCTAGGCTGACGAAGTTGGGACAGCTCCCAAAGGAAGGAAGTGAAAGGAGAAAGTGTGACCATCTGCTGAGGTATTTTTTTTTTACTTCAAGAAAGACTGCCCAAAGAAACCTTTTATTAAAGCTAAATTAAATTCTTAAGTAAAAGAATCAAGTGGCGAAATTAACCTGTATTAGATTGCTTTGGAAAGTGTTTTTCCTCCCCTGTAACTATACTTTGTGGATTGAAGTGCTCAGAGTGGTTTTTTTTTTTTTTCTCCTCTTAAAGTGAATGGATCAAATTTTCTTCTTCTGTTTTTTGTTACTTTATTTTTTGACATGGATTAAAACCTTCTTTATTTCAACAAAGGTTTTAACAATGCTTCCTACTACTTGTTATTAAACTTCATTTAAGAACTTTATTTCCTTTAATCCTTAGATAAACAGCAGAGAATGAAAGGAAGCAATACTGCCACTCAGAGGCTAGAGGCTGGATGTACTTTCTCTTTTTTTCTCTTTGATCTCATTGACATGTCCATTCAAGATGGTGGCATGCTTAGGCACTGCGGCTTTGAGTTCCTAGTGTCACAGGCAAAAAGTAGTCTATACCCGTAGGGAGTTATTAAAGATTGGATCTTCTAGTCAACTAGATATTACCAGCGACTTCCAGCAGTCTCATAATATACCGAGTGACATAGTAAGACTGTCAGGCTCTCCACGGATCGTTGTTTGGCCTAGGAGGTGGCGAAGAGAGCGGAAGCAGAAGCGGGGATGCAGAGCAGGTTTGCTAGTTCGATTATGGAAGCAGCCTCACAGACAATTTAATTTCAATTTATTACATTTATAAACCGCCCCACTCTCCCTGAAGGGACTCAGGGCAGTGCACAGGAAGTTAAAATAGAATAAAAAGACACACATAACAATAAATAGTACTAAAAATAAATTAAACCCCAATGCCCTGTGCTAAAAAACCTAAAACCATTAAAATCCTAAAAACTTTATCCTTAAAAGCCAAATTTAAAACAGTTTAAACATCAGTCTATAACTAATGGTGTGGATTAGGCCAGGCCAGCAAGATGGAAGAAATACGTCTTCAGACTTCGGCGGAAGAAGCGGAGGTCCGTGATAGTTCTAAGTTCGGGGGGTAGGTCATTCCAGAGGGTCGGGCCCACCACAGAGAAGGCCCTTCCCCTGGGCGTTGCCCGCTGGCATTGCCTAGTGGATGGCACCCGGAGGAGTCCCTCTCTGTGGGAGCGAATCGGCCGAAGGGATGTATGAGGTAGGATACGATTACAATGACAATAAAGATTATTATTATTATTATTATTATTATTATCATCATCATCATCATCATCATCATCATCATCATCATCATCATCATCATCATCATTATTATTATTATTGACTTTGTGGCTAAAAGGTCTGTAATTTGTTTATAGAAACTGATAAAGAGCCAAGGACATGAATTGTTTACACAGATGCTGTTTGACAATTATTCTGGCAACAATTTTGGCAGTGAGAGAGAAAGGGGGGGAAATACAGACCCCCCCTTTGAAACTAACTCAAAATAAAAATACAAAAGCTAGAGTGGCAGTGGCTATTAGCTTTACATTTTTCATTTTTCTCTGTTTGGAAATATGGATCAATACTCAGAAGAGGAAACTTTAAAATTGTAAAACATATTGGCTGGAATCCAAAATTTACTGAAAACAACTGGGAGAATTGAGAAGAAGTTGGAAAAACTAGAGTTTTTTCAGCAAAAGATGATGGGATTGGAGCCCCAAAAATGGAAAGGAGGAATGAAGATAAAGACAAGAAAATTGATGATTTTACTAATGGAGCAAATGTGGGTAAAAGTGGAAAAAGTGGAGAATAGAAAAGGGAATCTGATGAATTGGAGCTCTACCCCAGATCCCAAGACACAGAAGAAGAAAAAAGAGAAATGATAATGATGGATTTAAGAAGAGAAATTTTATCAGAAGCACAATTGATAAACAAAGACAAGCTAATCTTAATAGAAGATGGAGGGCAACGAGTCTACCTGAGAGATGCTACAAGCAACAAAGTGCAGAGAGGTCCATAAATACCTTATTAAGGAGATAAATAGAAGATTAATACCACAAACGGCAAAAGAAAGGAGACTGTATTGTGATTGGAAAGACACAGGTTGATAATGAAAGTTGATAATTAAAAAATAGATATTTTTTTGTAATTAATAAGTAGTAATTTAGTAATTTTTAGATTGTTTTAGATTGTTATATTAAATAGATAATTGATAATAGTCATAAAAAGGTAATGTTTTTGGGTTTGATGAGAGGAAGTTGGATATAAATAGTAAATGATTTCCTGTTAACAAATAGTCAATTATAACAATAATAATGAAATGATAAGGGATATTGTTTAATAATATATACATATATATACACTGGTAAAAATGTGTTGGTTTGATGAGAGGAGGTTGGGTAATAAATAGTAAATGTTTATTTTTGTTAACAAATAATTAACTACAACAACAATAATGAAATGACAATAAATATAGTTTAATAAATATATAAAGATACTGGGTTAGTAAAAGCAAATTGGATATAAACTGTAAACAGCGATTTGGAAAAAAGATCTAGAAATTTTATTAATTAATTATTCAGAACTTGTCATAAAAAGGTAATGTTTTGGGTTTGATGAGAGGAAGTTGGATATAAATAGTAAATGATTTCCTGTTAACAAATAGTCAATTATAACAATAATAATGAAATGATAAGGGATATTGTTTAATAATATATATATATGCATTGGTTTTGGTAAAAGAAATTTGGATACAAATTCTAAACAGTGAGTTGGGGGGAAAAGGCTAAACTTTATTAATTAACCTTTATTTAGAATATGTCATGAAGGTGTACTGTTATTGGAGGATTTTTGAAATAGCTAATGATTGCCAATGTGTGGTTGTGTTTTTAAGTATGAACTATTTCAGGTGTAAGGATGCTTAAATAATTGTAGTCAAAGGAGAATTGTGGTACACTGATAGTAAGATATATAAAGATTATTGATTTAAAATATATAACCTAATATGAACTATAAGTAATGACTGTGGAAGAAATGCACAAAAGTTATCTGTAACCAATTGACACGCTTTCTATAAGATGTAATTAAGGATGATTCTTTTTTGGTATTTTTGTTTGATTAAAATAAAAAAAATTCTTTAAAAAAGGAATACTGGAGTGTTAGGATATTTATCCTTATGTTGGGTTGACAATATATATAAGGCAGTATTCTTAAAGAGTATATGTCGCTTTAAGAACTATGTTGAATTCTGATTGGCTGTGCTTCTCAGCTCTACCATATAAGGAAGCTCAGAAACACAGTCCATTCCCTTTTCGATTCCCTTTGATTCCTGTGTTTACTGTTTGCCCCTGAGTTGCTGAAGACTGAAGAAAGAAGAAGTATTTGTTTTGCATCACTGTAAGATAACTCTGTTTGGTGAAGGACTGTTATTGTTTTGAGAAGTTAGTATCACTGTTCGGAAGAAGTATTTTAGTTGCTACAAAGTAAAGACTATTTATTTTCTTACTATCACTGTTTTAGTGTTTGTGTGTGGTTAAAGCCACCTATCTCTTTACTGTCCGGTGTATTACACTATTCCACATTTACTTTCAAACAGGGTGTTTGTTACCCCTAACACTGATTAAGGGACCAGAGTTGTAACACTGGTTCTGAACCCAGTTGCTAATATTGGTTATGGGCCCAGGCTGCACAGTCTAATACTGGTTACAGTTATAGGGGAGTTGCTAAACACAACAAACTACTCTGGTGAAGATGGCAGAAGTCCAGGGTCCAAATTTGTCAGTTATTAGTCAGCTGGATGGCACCAACTACGTTTCCTGGTCCACCAAGTGCAGTCTGCAGAGAGGAGCTATGGGATGTTGTGGCGAATCAACCGGATGTGACTGCCTGGAGGGAGGATAATGACGATGATGCCAGAAAACTTTCAGAATTTAATCAAAACAACAAAAGGGCATTATGCATCATAGGCTTAACACTTGATGATACCCAGCTAGTTCATATTCGGGGTGAACTTTCTGATGCAAGATGCTGAGAGAATTTAAGAAGACTGTATGTTCATGACACTGTGGGAGCACACATACATTTAACCTGAAAACTGTTTAGGACAAAGCTCAGTAAGAAAGGAGACATGTTAGTCCATATTAACTGCATGAAGGACATGTTTCAAGATTTGCATGAAAAGGGACTGAATTTTACAGAACAGCACCAGGTGTACATACTACTCTCATCATTGGATGAAAGCTATGACGCTGTAGTAACATCATTTGAAGTGCTGCCTCAACAACACCTTATATTAGCCAACGTCTCTTCGCGTCTGTTAGAAGAGTCAAGACAGCAAGTGGAAAGGCAACAACTTAGAGCTGAGCCAGAAACTGTGGATGTAAATGTAAATGTAAATAACCATGTGTATACTGTAAAATGTTATAATTGTGGGGAAAAGGGTCATATAGCTAAGTTTTGTAAAAGAGGTAAACCACAAAACATTGTTAGAGAGAGAAAACACAAATGTAATGTAACTACCTCTAGTAAGGCATCAGTGAACCACAGTTTGTGGGTTATTGATAGTGGAGCTTCACTATGTGTCACTAGAGCAGCATTTCTCAAATAGTGGGGCGCGCCCCCCCAGGGGGGCGCGAGGCTCCGTAAAGGGGGGCGCGTTTGATAGTCAGGAGCCGCACACCCGGAAAGACCAATACTGCCGCCGCCGCCGTCTTGGCATCCCAGGCCCACTCTGCGGCGGCGGCGGCAGCGGCTGTAGGTAAAGCCCGAAAGGCGTCAGAGAAGGAGCAGCCGGAAGCCGTGCCTCTTGAGCACCGCTAGGCTGGACGAGGCAGAAAGCGGACGCGGGGATAAGGAAGGGGATGCGCTTCGGGCCAATCAGCGTGGAAAGGTGAGGTCGAAGGAGGGACCTCACAGTGGGCGGGTAAGGAAAGTTGCGGCAGCGCCCAACAATCCGCTGGCCCGCTGGCCGCGGTTGCTCGCTCGCTTGCTCACCCATCGGACGCCAGGTTCCTTCGTCCGGTGGATGGGTGAGAGAGCGAGCGAGCGAGTAAATACAGCCAGCGGGCTGGCGGGCCGGTCAGGCTACTACTTCCAGGAGCTGAGGAGGTTTGGGGGGGGGGAGACAGACAGACAGAGAGAGGCACAGACACACAGAGAGACAGGGAGGGAGGGGGGAACCAGAGAGTGACACACACACACACAGAGAGACAGAGAGTGGGAGGGAGGGAGAGAAAGATAGACAGAGACACAGAATGAGTGATTTAAGTGCCTGAATGTGAGACAGACACACACACACACAGAGTAACAGATGGGCAAACAAAGGAGAGAGAGACAGAGAGAGAAAGAAAAAAAAGAAGGTGGGAGAGAAAGAAAGAAAGAGAAAGAAAGATAGACAGAGAGAAAGAGAGAGAAAAGAAAGAGAGACAGAAAGGAAAGAAAGAGAAAAAAGAGAGAGAGAAAGAAAAGAGACAAAGAAAGAGAAAGAAAGAGAAAGAGAGAGGGAGAGAGAAAGAGGGAAAGAAAGAGAGAGAGAGAGAGAGAAATAGGGAAAGAGAGGGGGGAAAGAGGGAAAGAAAGAGAAAGAAAAAGAAAAAGAAAGAAAGAGAAAGAAAGAGAGAGAGAGAAAGAGAGAGAGAGAAAGAGAAAGAAAGAAAAAGAAAGTGGGAGAGAGAGAAAGAAAGACAGACAGAGAAAAAGAGAAAGAAAGAGACAAAGGAAAGAAAGAGAAAGAGAGAGGGAAAGAAAGAGAGAGAGAGAGAGAAAGAGAGGGAGAGAGAAAGAGGGAAAGAAAGAAAGAGAAAGAAATAAAGAGAGAGAGAAAGAGGGAAAGAAAGAAAAAATGAGAGAGAAAGAAAGAAAGAGAGAAAGAGAAAGAAAGAAAGAGAAAGAGAAAGAAATAAAGAGAGAGAGAGAAAGAAAGAGGGAAGGAAATAAAGAGACAGAGAGAGAAAGAGAGAAAGAAAGACAGAAGGAAAGAAAGAAAAAGAGAGAGAGAGAGAGAGAGAGAACTTATGACCACAATTAAGCCCAAAAGTTTGGTTGCTAACCAAGACCATTGTTAAGTGAGTTTCACATTTTCCAAATTGGCCACTCCCACTCGGTCACATGGTTTGATATGTCCAATCAAAAAATGTTTATAGTTTAATTAAGGATTTAATGCACTTTAAATCTTTTCTGCTACAGTTAATAAAGCTATTCTTTGTTGTAAATTGATCCACATTTCTTTCTTTTTTTTATTCTCTTATACGTTAATAAGGATACAGTGTTATGCAGAGGTGTATTAACAATTTTATAGACAAATGATACTATTTACAGTCGCGCGGGGGGCGCGAAATGTTTTCTTCTTCCTAGGGGGGGGCCTGACAGAAAATAATTGAGAACCACTGCACTAGAGATAGACGGAATTTTAGAAAAATGTGTTCATCAAGTAACAAGGTTTCTTTAGCCAATGAATGGAAGTTGAAATCAGTTGGAGAAGGAATGGCTAAATGTAAATATGTACAGGAGGAATTGCATATGCTGTATGTTCCTAAGCTAAAGTTTAATTTACTGTCTGTTAGAGTGCTGGTTAAGCTAGGATATACAGTAACATTCAAGGAGAATGAGTGTTTAATAGAGAAGGGTGGAACGAAGGTTACTGGAAAATTGAAAGATGGTTTATATGTGTTAACTGATAATCATGTAGCAAATGTTGTATGCTTAAAGGTAAGGCCACATGATGAGTGTGTTTACAGTACCTTCTACACAGACATATGGGGCACATTAGTTTTCAAAAGTTGAAACAGACATCAAAACTGGTTAATGGGTTGAGGTTGAAACCATGTGACAAATATCTGAATTGTAATGTGTGTAACAAGGAGAAGAGCAAACAAACCTCCGCAAACAGGTTAGATGGCTTCAAAATGAAGAAGCCACTGGAAGTAGTGTTTGCCGATCTTATAGGCCCAATGAAGGCTAGTTTAGGGGGAGCTTGCTATGTACTTAGTATAGTTGATCATTATACCAGGTACGGGTTTTGCTATCTGCTTAAAAACAAGACTGAAACATTTGAGAAGTTTAGGAACTGGATAAGGTTTGCCGAGAGAAAAACAAAGGGAAAAATTGTAACCATAGTCACTGATAATGGCATAGAGTTTGTGAATAACAAGTTTAAAACCAAGTTAGATACAATGGGTATCACACATAAGTGTTCTGCTCCATATTGGCCAACTCACAACCCACATGTGGAAAGGAGGGGTCAAATTCTGCAAGCCATGGTAAGAACCATGTTGACTGATGCAGGTTTACCGATAGCTTTGTGGGGGGAGGCAATATTATGTGCAAATAGTCTTCTAAACAACGTTGTGAATTCTACTACAGGAAAAATTCCATACATATTATGGCATGGTAGAAAACCTGATCTGAGTTATATTCACACGTTTGGATCACCTGCATGGGTGCATATTTCATCACAGTTAAGACAAAAGAGGCAAAGTAGAGCACAACAGTTACTCTTTGTTGGTTACGATGCAAACCATAAGTCATACAAGTTTTGGCAGAAAGGCACAACGAGGGTGGTTCACAGTGCTAACGCAAAGTTCATGGAACATTTAAACTGGGATAGACTGGAGAATGGAAAAGAAATAATTTTTGAGTCAAAAACTGAAAATACACACGTAGAGAGGCAAAAAGTAGAGACTACTTGTTAGATTCCCAAGCGATGTCGAGAAGGAGTGAGTCCAGACCGGTAAGATTAACTGTTTTATTTAACGAAACGGCAACAGGTCAAAGAAGTAGACAACTTTAAAAGAACGCGCGCCTTCTGTCTGACAGCTCCTTTTATATCGAGCTGTCAGACAGCTAACCAATCGGTGCGACTCCCGCTCTTCGGCCGCAGCCAGTCGCGTCTTGGCCAATCAGATGCGACTGGCTGTTGCCGGGGAATTCGAGCGGCTGTCAGAATGCAACACTCCTTCCCCCCCAGCGAGTTCGCATGCGAGCCCATTAGCATACGTACTCGCTGAGGTAGGCGGGGCTGCGTCGGCTCCGCCCCGAACGCCTCAGTGTTCCTGCTGGAGCCGATGGAGGAGGACGTGCTCGTTGTAGCTCCTCCCTGATGGGGGTGTAGCTCCAGGCTGCGTCATCGCGGCCTTCATTTTTGCTGGAAGCCATCGGAAGGGGTAAGTCAATGCGAGGGGGCATGCCGCTCGGGGTGGAGTTGTACTTTAGTCCCTGGGAGGCAGGGACTGGGTAGGCCGGGCCTGGATGGACGCAGGCCCGAGGATGTGTTGTGGTTGGTGACTGTGCTGCGTCGGATTGTGGGCATCCCGGCAGGAGCTGTTCGGGCCTCGGCAGCCCTGGGAGCCGTCCAGGGGTGAAGGAGGGGACTGGCGGCCAGGACGCCTCGACGGTGGGCTGGTCCTCCCGGTGGGCGGAGGCATCGACGACCGGCCAGCCAGGTGGTTGTGTTGGCTCCAGCAGGGCTGGAGATGGAGGGCGGCGCCTCAGTTGATCCAAGTGGCGCCGCCACTCGGATCCATCTGGTCGTTCCACCCTATAGGAACAGGGGCCCGTTAATTCCCGGACGACTGCGGGGACCCATCGTGGATCCCCTGCAAAGTTCCTGGCGAAGACGGAGTCGCCTACGGTGAAGTGGCGGGGAGGGGGGACCCCCAGGTTGCACGGCTGCACCTCATTGTAGAGGGGGTGCAGCCTGTCCAATTTGGTCTGCAGGCGGCGGCCCATCAGCAGCTCGGCGGGGCTTTTCCCTGTAGCCTGGCAAGGTGTAGAGTGCTGACCTAAGAGGTAAGCATCTACCCTTGCATGCCAATCTCCCCTATCCATCCTCCCGAGGGCCTCCTTGGCTGAGCGGACGGCTCTTTCCGCCCGGCCATTGGCGGCAGGGTGGTAGGGGGCGGTTGGCGCGTGCCGGATCCCCTGGGAGGCCAGGAATTCCTGGAAGGTGGCAGAGTGGAACTGGGGCCCGTTGTCGGAGACCAGGGTGTCCGGCAACCCGTGCGTAGCGAAGAGGTGCCGGAGTGCGCGCACGGTACTCTCGGCGGTGGTCGAGGTCATCAGGATGACCTCGGCCCAGCAGGAGTAGGCGTCCACCACCACCAGGAAGGACTGGCCATGGAAGGGGCCAGCGAAGTTAACGTGGACCCTGGACCACGGAGACCTAGGGGTGTCCCAGTCCCAGTGAGGGGCGGAGGGAGGGGCGGGGTGGGAGGTCTGGCACGCCTGGCAAGCATCGACCCAGGCGGCCACCTTGTCATCCATGCGCGGCCACCAGACATAGCTCCTGGCAAGTGCCTTCATGCGAGCTATGCCCGGGTGGTCGGCGTGGAGGGACTCGAGTACCTGACGGCGAAGGGGTGGGGGAACGATGACCCGGTCTCCCCATAGCAAGCACCCGCCGTGGAGCGACAGCTCCAGCTGGCGGGTATTGAAGGGCCGAAACTCGTCCGGTAGCGAGCCCGGAGGCCACCCTCGCAGGACCCAGGCGGAGACCTGGGACAGGACAGGGTCGGCCTTGGTCCGTGCGGCCACGTCCGACGAGGTGAGAGGCAAGTCGGAATCGGCCACGGACAGGACGGACAGGGCCGGCACTGGCTCCTGGTCCGTCAGGGGAAGGGGGCAGTGGCTGAGGGCGTCTGCGTGTCCCAGCTGCTTCCCCGGGCGGTAGAACAGCGTGTAGTCGTACGCTGCCAGAAACTCCGTCCACCTGGTCATCCTGGGGGAGAGGATGGGAGGGGTGGGCCGGTCCCCCGCCAGAAGCCCAAGGAGCGGCTTGTGGTCGGTGAAGACGGAGAAGGGGCGGCCGTACAGGTATTCGTGGAATCTTTTAATCCTGGACACTACAGCCAGGGCCTCCTTGTCAATCTGGCTGTAGTTGCGCTCCGTAGGAGACAGAGTCCAGGAATAAAAGGCGATGGGGGCCTCTGAACCATCGGGCCGGAGATGGCTGAGGACAGCCCCCAAACCGAAGGGGGAGGCGTCGGATGCTAACGTCAACAGCAAGCTGTCAGAATACTGGACCAGCACGGCCCTTGACGTCAGCATTTCTTTGACAGCCGCAAACGCATGCGCTTCGCGGCTGCCCCAGCGCCAGGCCGCCGAGCGATCGAGCAATCGATGGAGCGGCTCGGCTAGCGACGCCTTGTGGGGAATAAATGGCGCGTAGAAGTTGAGCAGGCCGAGGAAGGCCTGCAGCTCCGTTTTGGAGGCAGGCGTGGGGGCGTTGCGAATTGCCTCGACCTTGGAGGGGGT
The DNA here is from genome assembly GCA_039707465.1 of Rhabdophis nuchalis. NCBI lineage: Eukaryota > Metazoa > Chordata > Lepidosauria > Squamata > Natricidae > Rhabdophis > Rhabdophis nuchalis. The sequence continues at coordinate 69,155,340 of CM077647.1, forward strand.
GGGGTGAATTCCCTGGGCATCAATCAAGAAGCCCAGGAATTCGACCTTCGGCTCAGCAAACTTGCATTTGCTGAGCTTCAATTTGAATCCCGCGCCCCTAAAAATAGTGAGGACCTTCCGGAGTACTTTGGCGAGGTCTGAGAGGCTGGAAGCAGCTATCAGGACGTCGTCAAAGTACGGAACGACGCCCGGGAGCCCGTGGAGCAGACGCTCCATGAGGCTCTGGAAGATCCCCGGGGCAACAGAAACGCCGAATTGGAGGCGGCGACAGCGGAAAGCCCCTCGGTGGGTGACGATGGTCTGCGCTTCAGCCGCATCGTCGTCCACCGGGAGCTGCTGGTAGGCCTGCGCCATATCCAGCTTCGCGAAGATGCAGCCCTGCCCCAAGGAATGGAGCAGATGCTGCACCACCGGGACTGGATATGGGTTCGCCTGAAGCCCACGGTTGATCGTCGACTTATAGTCGGCGCAGATGCGTATGGAACCATCGGGCTTGATGGGGACCACAATGGGGGTCTCCCATTTCGCCTGGTCGACGGGCTCCAGAACGCCCTGCGCCACGAGACGATCGAGCTCCGCGTCAACCTTTGGCTTCAGGGCGAACAGCAGCCTGCGGGCCTTGAGCCGAATTGGAGCAATCTGAGGGTCGAGGTTGAGGGAAACTGGGGTGCCCTTGTATGAGCCGAGACGCCCATCAAAAACATCGGGAAAATCCGCCAGGACAGCGTCCACCGGGGAGGTGGCCGGCACCCGTTGGACCCGTTGGACTGAGAGGCCCAGGGCGGCAAACCAGTCCAACCCGATGAGAGCTGTCAGGGGGCGTTTAACTACCAGAATGGGCAGGAGACCCTTGAACCGTCCGTAGTGGACGTGGGCGCGGAGTAGGCCCAGCATCTCAATAGGGTTGCCCTGGTAGTCTTTCAGCAGTGTCTCGGGTTGGGACAGGTTGGAGGGCTTAAGCGTGGGGCAGATGCTGGCCAGTTGAGGCCAGGAGATGAGGGACCGGGACGAGCCCGAGCCGAACTCCATTGTCAGCGGCCGGCCATTTAATAGTAGGGATGTGGAAATGCGCCTACGGTCGTCCGGCGGTAGTGGGACGGTGTCCTGGAGGTCCGTCATGGCGAAGCAGTCGGCTTCTGCCCGCGGTCTCCGGGCTGGGCGGCGTTGGCTGTAAGTCGGGGCCGGCGCGGCTGGGGTTGTCATCGTGCGTGGTGCCGGCGGGGAGGCCAGGGCTGGAAGGCTGGCCCTGCAGACCCAGGCAATGTGGCCCTTCCGATCGCAGCGGCGGCAGATGGTGGCCCTGAAGGGGCAGTCGTTTCTGGCGTGGCTGCCGCCGCACCCGATGAAAGCCGCGGGCGCTTGGCGGGATGGCGGAACCCTGGTGCGGCCCCGGCCCGTGGCTTGTAGGCGCGCCACCTGGTCATAGGGCTCGAAGTCGTCCGTCGGGTCGAGGGGGCCGTGCTCGTCGACGAGGCAGGCCCTCGTTGGGGGCGACTGCTGCGCAGGCTGTCCTGGGCTCATTTCACTTGTGGTGGCGTCGGCCAGTTCGGTGGCCCTGGACTCCTCCACGGCCTGCTCCAAGGTGATGTCCGAGCGGGCCATTAGTCTGCGCCTGAGCTTAACGTCCTTCAGCCCGCAGACGAATTGTTCCACTAGGGATTCGTCAAGGAAGGGTGCGGCGAAGTCGCATAGGATGGCCGCGGCTCGCAGGGCCTGCAGGAAATCGGCAACTGACTGGGTGGGCAGTTGGCGGCATTGTCGGAAGGCAAACCGCCGAGAGATCCTAGAAGGAGCCGGGGCGAAGTGGGCCTTCAGGCGGGCTTGGAGCGTGTCCCATGCCATGGTGTGGACCGCTGCCGGGGCGGCGATGTTACGCGCCATGGCAAAAACCGTGCGCCCGCCGCAGCCTAGGAAAAGCCCCAGTCGTCTCTCCGGGATGAGCTCCCCGTGGTCGCCCGCGAGGAGGAAACATTCGAAGCAGGCGAGGAAAGCCTCCCATGACTCTTGTGCTGCGTCGAAGGGGGCGTAAGGTGGAAGCGTGGCCATCGCACGCGGTTGTCTGCCGAAGGCGAGCACGCTGAGGTGATAGCGAGAGAAGAAAAAAAATGTGACGAAGTGTCTCTTCGGTCCCGTAGGGAGAAGAGCTTCCTCAGGAGTAATCAGTACCGATCCCACCCTCGTCGCCAGTGTTAGATTCCCAAGCGATGTCGAGAAGGAGTGAGTCCAGACCGGTAAGATTAACTGTTTTATTTAACGAAACGGCAACAGGTCAAAGAAGTAGACAACTTTAAAAGAACGTGCGCCTTCTGTCTGACAGCTCCTTTTATATCGAGCTGTCAGACAGCTAACCAATCGGCGCGACTCCCGCTCTTCGGCCGCAGCCAGTCGCGTCTTGGCCAATCAGACACGACTGGCTGTTGCCGGGGAATTCGAGCGGCTGTCAGAATGCAACACTACTCAAGAGGAGGAAAGAGAGCAGGAACATATAAAGGTGGAGAGTCCATCCACAAGTCCTGAACTGCCGAGGAGGTCAAAAAGAGAAACCAGGCCACCTGATCATTATCAGGTGACTATGGTCTATCAGACAACAAAGGTTCCTGAAACATACACTGAATTAACATCATACCCAAAGGATGATCAGAAGGTGTGGAGAGCTGCAACGGAGAAGGAGTTGAAGTCATTGAAGAATCTGGGAGTTTATGAGACTGTTGCAATACCAAAGGGGAAAAACATAATAGTTTCCAAGTGGATATATAAAAGGAAGAAAGGAATATCAGGAGAGGTTACATATAAAGCACAGGGATGTAACTGATTATTATGAAGTGTATGCATCATGGTTAAAGGCAACTACTCTCAGGGCAGCATTAGACACAAGTATGCAATCAATCACTTTGACGTAGAGATGGCGTATCTACATACAACGTTAAAGCATATGATATATATGCAGTGGCCAATGGGTTATGAAGAAGATAAACAACATCACTGTTAGTTGTTAAAGAAGAGTCTATATGGTTTGAGACAATCTGGTTTTGAAGTGTAAAGCAATTATTGCTAGATTTAGGTATTGAAGTGAGTTGTCCAATTATTGTATATGAGGACAATCAGGCAGCTATACAAATGGCTTCAAATATAACTGTAAAGACAAGATCGAAACACACTGATCTTAGGTATTTGAATGTGAGAGAGTGTATAAAGGATCAAATGGTACAGCTTGTAAGTCAGAGAAGAATGAGGCTGACCATTTTACGAAGGCTCAAGGAGCGAAAAGCACAAGGAGAGTTGTGATGCTTATGGCTTAAGGATGTGAATATATATTGATCAACCCAAGGGGGAGTATGTTAGTATATTTATCCTTATGTTGGGTTGACAATATATATAAGGCAGTGTTCTTAAAGAGTATATGTAGCTTTAAGAACTAGGTTGAATTCTGATTGGTTGTGCTTCTCAGCTCTACCATATAAGGAAGCTCAGAAACACAGTCCATTCCCTTTTCAATTCCCTTTGATTCCTGTGTTTACTGTTTGCCGCTGAGTCGCTGAAGACTGAAGAAAGAAGAAGTATTTGTTTTGCATCACTGTAAGATAACTCTGTGTTTGGTGAAGGACTGTTATTGTTTTGAGAAGTTAGTATCATTGGTCGGAAGAAGTATTTTAGTTGCTACAAAGTAAAGACTATTTTTTTAAAAATAATTTTATTGATTTTACAATTTTATAGTAGGAAAAGGGTAAATAGGGTGTTTCTTAACAGTATTTTAGAGCTTCCATATCAGTGCTGATGACCGTCTCCGAGGTCTCTCACAATATCAATTCAATTAAATAATAAAAAAAGAAATTGGAAAGGGTACATACATTTCAAATCGCAAATTTCATAATCTAAAAATTCATACATTCAATTACTTTGTTTCCATAAACATCCTTAAATTGGATTACTGTATATAAGGAAAAAAGCAAAAAAAAAAAATCATTTTTGTGATCTGAGTCTCTTCGCTATTGTTTCTTCTTCTTCCACCCCCCCAGTAGGCAGAGCTGTAGCCCCTCCCGTTCCCGTATCATCATCGTCTAGGATTGAGGAGTGCTTTTTAAGAAAGGCCTGGGCCTCATCTACCGTTTTCATTCTAACTCTTCCTCCCTCCCAGAAAACCAACATTCCTTCAGGCATCAACCATTTAAACCAAACCCCCCTTTTATGTAATTTTTTAGATAAGAAGGAATATTTCCTTCTTATATCTCATATTTTTTTCGGGATTTGCTTTAATATGGCTATCTCATTCTGCTGATATATCAGAGGCCCTCCCCTTTGCGCTCTCAGAACCTCATCTCTTGTTGACCTTCTTGTAAATTTAATATGTATCTCCCTTGGTACATTATTTATTCTGACATATGCTGAATTAATTCTATAGATTAAATCAATGTCCCCCCAAATATATTCTTTATTTCTTTTTGTATAATCCGCTAGAATCGTCGCCATAAGTTCTCTTAGATCTTCCGTGTCAGACTCAGGAACGTTCTGGAATCTCAAAAAAAAAGAGATGCTCAAAATCAATTTTAGACATATGACCTATAATATCTGTAATTTCATTTTTAACCTCCTTTATCTCTTCCCCCCTCCCAACTGCCTCGCCCTCCAACCCCTCAATCTTCTGTTTATTATTTGTTATTTCTCTCTGTGCCTCCAAAAGTTCCAGTCTTGTGCTTAAATTGTCTTTCCGAATTTGCTGCATTTCATTCATTATTCTTTGAAACATCTCATCTACCGAGGGTGATGGTGTTGGTGTTGGTGTTTTTGCCTCTGTTGCTTCTGTTTCCTTCTGAAGGAGTTCAGTAATTTTTGGTTGTGAGATTGGGCTTGGTCTGGTAGATGTAGGAGCCGATTGCGATTGCGATTTGCCTGTTGGAGGCTTTCTTGTTGCCATAGCTGAGAGTGTTAAAACTTTTTAGGAACAAAGGAAAAAAGATGGTGCTGGTGGGCTGACAGTCTGTGAAGTCAGAGACAAAGGAACAAAGAAAAAGTCTTATCAAAGTTCAATTTGCATTTGTAAAGATCCAAGGAAGAAATCAGTTGTATTTTCCTGGAAACAGGACCAGATTAGAAGGTTTCGCAATAGATGAAGCTCTGAAAGTCACTGTGATTAGGCTCTTTTATGTAGATTTTAAAATAGTCTTATTTAACTTATTAAACCAGAGGAATGCTTATAAACAGGAGATTTTCGCTTCTGGAAACGGATAAGGGCTGTCGTCTGCCCTGCTGGCAGAGGTGAAGAAAGTAGTAACTTTGTTGCAAATCCATTTTAAATGTAACAAGTCTCAGATGCAGAAGTTTATACAGTAAATTCTGTTTGGTAAAACATTCCTTTAAGGGTATTCAAGCGGATGTTTTTTCAGACTCTCCCGATCCCGGGGGTGATTTATAATGCCGCTTTTGTTTCCGAGGGGGAGAATTCGCCCTCTAATGTTTCTATTCAAGAAGTTGAATGCAGAAAGTTAACAAGAACAAACTCACATTCCAGTTGCTTTTTAAGAGGAGCCTCGGCTTCAGCCATTCAGCACCGATAATTCTGCTCAGTTAGGAAATTCTCCATTGTTCCGATGCCTTTGGCGGAAGAGGAATACACCCCCCCGCACTCCGTCTTTCAACTCCTGGAGAGAAACGGATCATCCCCTCCCGACCGCCGTCAAGGTGGGGGCCTCACCGCAGCCACTCCTAGGGAGGGGGGGCAACCGTGCCCCCCCTGCTCCCGAGGGAGTCCGTCAAAAGAACACAGCGGCGGACAGGCTGTAAAAGCCGCCCGTCCGCGTCTGGAACTGGAAACACAATCAAGACTATTTATTTTCTTACTATCAGTGATTTAGAGTTTGTGTGTGTTGTTAAAGCAACATATCTCTTTACTGTCCTGTGTATTACACTATTCCACATTTACTTTCAAAAGGGGTGTTTGTTACCCCTAACACTGGTTAAGGGACCAGAGTTGTGACACTGGTTCTGAACCCAGAGTTGCTAACATTGATCCTCAACTTGTAGGATCTGACATACCCACTTCAGGTTGAGAAACCTAAATAGGCTGAGGAGTATGCAGGTAAATATAGAAAAGAAGGAAAATCCTGCTGACTGAATTAAATTTCACCAAATGAAATCCTACACTGATTGTTACCCAATGATTTGAGTTAACTCACATATTCAGCCAAAATTTGTATAAAGCTATGTGTGAATTAATGTAAAGCAAATATAAAATAGCATAATAGTTTCTAGCATTTTATTTTTCTATACTATGTCAATTTATGATTTATATTGATTGTTTCGTAGTATGATTTGATTGCTTATTTGCACCCTATGACTGTCATTATGTGTTGCACTTTATGATTCATGACGAATGTATGTTTTCTTTTATGTACACTGAGAGCATATGCACCAAAGGCAAATTCCTTGTGTGTCCAATCACACTTGGCCAATAAAGAATTCTATTCTTTGGTCAGATTTATGGATCCTACATCTATATATCTAGAACCTGGATCAACTTAATATAATGTGCAGTATTTGAATCTATGAAAACTCCTGAATTTCACAACACATGAACTATATAATCCAGTGATGGCTAACCTTTTTGTGGTTGTGTGCCAAAAATGTGAGCCGGCATCCATAATGCAAAACATGCCCCCACATGTGCATGTCTGCACAATCCCCCCCCCCCCATGCTCCCCACTACATGCACTACACTGCTTGTCTCCAGGTTGAGCTTGGAAAGCCTTCAGAGCCCGGGGAGGGCGAAAAACAGCCTACCAGAAGTTTGGAAATGATCAGTTTCTGGCTTCCAGAGGGCCTCCGAGGGGCCAGGAGAGGCTGTTTTCACCCAGCCTTGCCAGAGGTCCTCCGGAGGCCAGAAATGGTCCGAATTTCCAGTAGGCCCAATGGGTCCAATTTGTCACTGTCCCCAGGCTCTGGAGGGTTTCCTGAAACTTGTGGAGGGTGAGAATAGCCTCCCCCATCCCCGAAGGCCCTCTGGAAACTCGAAACAGGTCGCTTCTGAACTTCCAGTAGGCCCATTGGGCCCATTTTTCATCTTTCCCGGGCTCTGGAGGCTTTCTGAAAATGGCATTTCATGGCCTTCTGCAAGGCTGAAAACCAGTTGGGTGGTGTGCACATGCATGCTGGAGCTGACAGCTTGCGTGCCAGCAAATATGGGTCCACGTGCCATCTGTAGCACATGTGCCATAGGTTCATCATTATGGGTATACTCCATCCTGGGAAACTATGAGCATCCTATATCAAGCACAGTCCAAAAACACAAGAGAATTCCTGGCACTCAGACAAATCAGCCATCAATAGGTACATAGAGATAAATATCTATATACTATGCAAATGATATAATCAGAAAGACAAAAAGGAAACAAAAAGGCCTAAACCCCTCCTCACCAACAATTGATGTTATCTCAGAACCATTGTACCATGTCCTGGTACATGGAGCATCAGGGAAATACCTGAAGATTGGGAAACGGCTGGGAAAATTCTGGAAAAGATAATCAAAAAACTAGGTCTGCAAACAACTAGAAGTAAATAAAGTTATAACTAGTAGCCTTTACTTTACTTTACTTTATTTCATATTTCTATACCGCCCTCTCTCCCTAACGGGACTCAGGGCAGTGCACAGGAAAGGATAAAAACTTGGGAGTATCTTGAGATTCCCAGAATCCCCCGCGTGGCCGCATTCTGTATTAACTGGAGCCTCCGGGTGCATCTCAAGGGCAGCCCCATGTAGAGAGCGTTACAGTAGTCCAGGCAGGAAATGACGAGGGCTTGAGTGACTGTGCGTAGGGCGTCATGATCCAGAAAGGGGTGCAACTGGCATATCAGGTGGACCTGATAAAAAGCCCCCCTGGCTACGGCTGTCAAATGGTCATCCAAAGACAGCCGAGAGTCCAGGAGGACGCCCAAGTTGCGGGCCCTCTCTGCGGGAGCTAATGACTCGCCCCCAATAGCCAGAGATGGAACCAGCTGGCTATGTTGCGACGCCGGAAACCACAGCCACTCAGTCTTGGACAGGTTGAGTCAGAGCCTGTTCCTCCCCATCCAGACTCGCATGGCCTCCAAGCACCGGGACATCACTTCGGCGGCATCGTTGGGGTGGTTAGGGGTAGAGATGTACAGCTGGTTGTCATCAGCGTACTGATGGAACTCTACCCCCAAACCATGGATGATCTCGCCCAGCGGCTTCATATAAATGTTGAACAGGAGGGGCGAGAGGACCTACCCCTGAGGTACCCCACACATAAGGGGCCTCGACACTGACCTCTGACCTCCTGCCAACATGAATTGCAACCAGTCAGAGAGGTAGGAGGAGAACCACCGTAATATGGTGCCTCCCAGCCCCAACCTCCCCAGCCGGTGCAATAGGATACCATGGTCAATGGTATTGAAAGCCACTGAGAGATCTAATAGGACCAGGATAGAGGAGCAACCTCTATCCCGAGCCCTCCAGAGATCATCAACCAACGTGACCAATGCCGTCTCCATGCTGTACCCAGGCCGGAAGCCAGACTGGCACGAGTCTAGATAGATGGTTTCCTCCAGGTGCTGAGGGAACTGTCGTGCCACCACACTCTTAACAACCTTCGCAAGAAAGCGAAGGTTGGAGACAAGATGATAGTTGGCTAATACAGCTGGGTCCAGGGAGGGCTTCTTGAGGAGGGATCTCGGTAAGAACCCCTCACTCAAAGAAGCATTAACAATTCCCTGGAGGCCAGTACTAGCTAGGAGGGACACGGGTCCAATAAACATGTGGTGGCATTCAGCTATCCCAGCATCCTGTCCATGTCGTCAGGAGTAACAACTCAGCCCAGACAACGGTCTCAATACCTGCCTCCGCCACCCCATCTGGACTAACGCAGTCGGAGGCCAACTCACCCCGGAGCTGAACGATTTTATCATGCAGATAACATCCAAATTCCTCTGCACGGCCCTGCAAAGGAGCTTCCCATGGCCTTTGGTGAAGGAGGGAGCGGGTCACCCTAAAAAGGGTGGTAGGGCGGTTATCTGCAGATGCGATAAGAGCAGCACGATAATCCCGTTTTGCCACTCTTATCGCCACAAGGTAGGTCCGCAAATGCGATCTTGCCTGTGTCCGGTCAGATTCAGCGCGAGTGGATCTCCAAATGCTCTCTAGGCGTCTCTTACAGCGTTTCATCTCCCTCAGCTCCTCGGAAAACCAGGGGGCCAAGGTAGATCGACGCCGAGTGAGAGGCCACCAGCATGGATTTGCTAAAAACAGATCATGCCAAAGCAATTTTTAAAATTCTTTGATAAAATCACTAAATTAGTAGATCAGCGAAATGCTGTGGACATAGTATACTTAGATTTCAGTAAGGCATTTGACAAAGTAGATCACAATCTACTTCTTGGTAAGTTAGAACAATGTTGAATAGACATCACCACCAGATGGATTTGTACTGGCTGACAAATGGTACTCAACGAATAGTCCTTAATGGTACTACATCCAATTGGAAAGAAGTAAGTAGTGGGGTACCGCAAGGCTCTGTCTTATGCCCAGTACCCTTCAATATCTTCATAAATAACTTAGATGAGGGAATAGAAGGGTAACTCATCAAATTTACAGATGATATTAAATTGGAAGGAATAGTCAACACCCTAAAAGACAAGCTCAGGATCAAAAAAGATCTTGACAAACTTGAACAATGGGCCCTATCCAACAAAATTTTAATGTGAAGAAAAGCATTTTACATTTAGGCAAGAAAAATCAAAGGTATAAGTACAGATTAGGTGAGACCTGGTCTATAAACAATGTGTGATAGGGACCTTTGAGTCCAAGTAGATAATCATTTGAATATGGGCCAGCAGTGTGCAACAGCAGTCAAAAAAGCTAATACAATCCTGGGATGTATAAACAGAGGCTAAGATCACATGAGGTATTAGTACTTTTGTAAAACCCTAGTTTTTTAGGGTTTTATAAAGTATATTTATAAAAGTATATAAATTAGTACTTTATAAAACCGTAGTAACCCCATACCTAGAATATTTTTGGTCACCATACTATAAAAAAGATGTTGAGAGTTTGGAAAAATTCAGAAAAGAGCAACTAAGATGATCAAAGGCCTGGAGACATGAAGAATGGCTGCAGGATTTGAGTTTGGCTAGTCTAAAAAATAAAGAATTAGGGATGACATGATATCAGTATTCCAATATTTGAGGGGCTGCCACAAAGAAGAAATGGTCAAATTTTTCCTCAAGCACCAGAGAGCAGGATAAGAAACAATGGTTGAAAACTAATCAAAAAGAGAAACAACCTGAAATTAAGGAGAAACTTCCTAACAGTGAGGAGAAACACTGCAAATCTTTAAGATGTTGGATATCCATTTGTCTGAAATGATATGGGGCAGTGATGGCTAAACCTTTTTTGGCTTGCATGCCAAAAGCAAGGGGAGCGCAGAGGGGGTCATGCATAGGAGTGCCACACCCATAATACCAGCTGCATGATCCCCTGCTTTTGGCGCACTTTTTTCACCCTCCCCAGGCTCCAGAGGCTTTCTAGGAGCCTGGAGAGGGCGAAAACAGCCTCCCTCCCCCACCTCCAGAGGCTTCAGGAGCTTCCCTAAAGCCTCCAGAGGGTGAAGAACCACCTCAAAAGAAGGCCTAAATCAGCTGGCCAGTGCACACATGCATGCTGGAGCTGACAGGGCAACGCCTTGCGTGCCCTAAGAAATGGTTTCGGGTGCCACCTGTGGCACCCGTGCCATAGGTTTGCCATCATGGGTATAGGGCTTCCTGCCTAGGCAGAGGGTTGGACTAGAAGACCTCCAAGGTCCCTTACAACTCTACTATTGTATTGTATTAATTAACCAGTGAAACAGCTTGCCTTCCAAAAGCATGGGTGCTCAATCACTGGAGGTTTTTAAGAAGAGACTAGACTTATCTGACATTGTATAGGTCAGTGATGGCTAACCTTTGTTTGGATTGCATGCCAAAAGTGGAGGTAGTGCAGGGGGGTGGGTTGTGCATGGGTATGCTCACACCCATAATGCTATGCACATGACACCCCTTCCACACACGCATGTGTGTGCAACATCCGCCCTCCCTTCCACTTTTGGCTGGTTATGGACCCATTTTTCGCCCTTTCCAGGCTCCAGAGGCTTTCTAGGAGCCTGGGGAGGGAACAACCCCCCCCCGGAGGCCCTACGGAAGCTTCAGGAGGCTTCCCTGAAGACTCCGGAGAGCGACAAATGGCCGTATGGGCAACCTGGAAATGACTTCTGGTTTGTTCATAGGGCTGTTTTTCATACTGCGGAGGTTTCAGGGAAGCCTCCTGAAAGCTCCTGAGGGCAAAAAACAGCTCTACAGGCAAACAGGAAGTCACTTCCAGGTTGCCTGGAGGTCCGTTTTTCACCTTCTGGAGTCTTTCCTGAAGGCTCTGGAGCGCAAAAAATATCCCAATGCGCAAATCAGAAGTCCATTCCCAACTTCTGGTTTGCGCATTAGGTGGTGTCAGCCTCTAATTTGCTTGCTTGCTATCGGTTGCCATAGTAACAGGGAGGGTGAGGGCTTGTGGTATTTGAGGGGGAATTGCTAGGTGCTGGAGGAGTTATAATTTAGGGAGTTTTTTTCTCACTATTTTTTGTGCATGCTGATAACCTTTGTTTGGGCTTGGTCAAAGTCAACCGTCTCTACATACCAGCCAAATGATATGTATTTCCACATGAAAATGACACATTTGGGAGTTGCAGATTGGACATTGGATTGGGGTAACTGGGGGGAGGGTCATGGATAAACATTTGATTTGTACACTTTCACACTTTTTTGCCTCAGATCTTGCTTTACTTTAGCTGCTTTCATTTCATGTTCAGTAAAAGTATCTTTATCTCTATTCAAATGGAGTTGGGGGTTTTCTTTCTTGGATACTGAAAGAGGCATGTCTGACATTAAGCAAGATCTCTCTTTACAGCCATCTTGGGGTTGCATCTAACCACTACAGTGACCCTTGCAGTGACCAGGAGGACTTGGAGGCTGCTGGATCCTTTCCTCCACTGGAAACAGAATGGATGGCTGAACTGAATCTGGAAGAAAAATTGGTCCAACCCAGATGGTCGCTGTGAAGGACAGATGAATGATTCTGAGAAGATGCTGGCAGGAGTTAAAACCACCTGGCACTGGCGACCAGAGGCTGCCTGTTAGGAAGTTGAAAAAGAAGATTTCATGATGATCCTTGCTTTACAACTTTTACAAGAGGCCTGGGGGAATCGTTGTGTGTGCAAAAGTCATACCAACAGAGAGATTGGAACAGCTGAGCAGGCAGATTTTATTTATTTATTTATTTTATTTATCACATTTTTATACCGCCCTATCTCCCTAGTGGGACTCAGGGCGGTGCACAGAAGAATAAAAAAGTACAATAATATACACAACCAGGATAAAATAAGATTAAATTTGAGATCTATGCTAAAAATCAGTTAAAACAGTTTAAAATCCCAATTAAAATCTCGGCCAGATGAAAGAGATGCGTTTTAACCCCCGGCGGAAGAGGCGTAGGTCTGTGGTGGTGCGGAGATCAGGGGGTAAGTCATTCCAGAGGGCTAGACCCCCCACAGAGAAGGCTCTCCCTCTGGAGGTCGCCAGGCTGCATTGACCGGTGGACGGTACCCTGAGGAGGCCCTCCCTGTGGGAGCGGACAGGTCGAAGGGAGGTATGTGGTAGGAGGTGGTCATGCAAGTAACCAGGTCCCATGCCATGGAGTGCTTTGAAGATGGTTACTAACACCTTGAAGCGCACCCGGAAGGCCACAGGCAGCCAGTGCAGCTCGCGCAGGAGAGGTGTTACGTGGGAGTAATGTGAAACTCACAAAGTCCCCCGCGCGGCTGCATTCTACACTAGCTGGAGTCTCCGGGTGCAAATCAAGAGAAGCCCCATGTAGAGAGCATTGCAGTAGTCTAGGCAGGAAGTGACAAGGGCTTGAGTGACAATGCGTAAGGCGCCTCAATCTAGAAAGGGGCACAACTGGCATATCAGGTGAACCTGATAAAAGGCCCCCCTGGCCACAGCCGTCAAATGGTCATCTAAGGATAGCCGTGAGTCTAGGAGGATGCCTAGATTGCATGCCCTTTCCGCGGGGGCTAATGACATGCTCCCGATAGCCAGAGATGGCACAAGCTGGCTAAATCGAGATGCCGGAAACTACAGCCACTCGGTCTTGGACAGGTTGAGTCGAAGCTTGTTCCTCCCCATCCAGACCCGCATGGCCTCCAGACACTGGGACATCACTTCGGCGGCATCGTTGGGGTGGTTTGGGGTAGAGATGTACAGCTGAGTATCATCAGCGTACTGATGGTATTCTACCCCAAAACCACGAATGATCTCACCCAGCGGCTTCATATAGGTGTTGAACAGAAGAGGTGAGAGAACCGACCTCTGAGGCACCCTACATGTGAGGGGCCTCGGTGTCGATCTCTGCCCCCCTGCCAACACAAATTGCGACCAGCCGGAGAGGTAGGAAGAGAACCACCACAAAACAGTGCCTCCCAGCCCCAACCCCTCCAGCCGGTTCAATAGGATACCATGGTCGATGGTATCAAAAGTCGCTGAGAGGTCTAATAGGACAAGGATAGAGAAACAACCTCTATCCCGAGCCCTCCAGAAATCATCGACCAATGCGACCAATGCCGTTTCTGTGCTGTACCCAGGCCGGAAGCCGGACTGGCCTGGGTCTAGATAGACAGTTTCCTCCAGGTGCTGGGGGAACTGTTGTGCCACCACACTCTCAACAATCTTCGCAAGAAAGCGAAGGTTGGAGACTGGACGATAATTAGCCAACACCGCTGGGTCCAGGGAAGTCTTCTTGAGGAGGGGCTTCACCATCGCCTCTTTCAAGACGGCTGGTAAGAACCCCTCACTCAAGGAAGCGTTCACAATTTCCTGGAGCCAGCCTCGTGTAACCTCCTGGGATGCCAGTACAAGCCAGGAGGGACACGGGTCCAATAAACATGTGGTAGCATTCAGCTGCCCCAGCAACCTGTCCATGTCATCTGGAGTCACAAGGTCGAACTCTTCCCATAAAGAGGTCTCAAGACCTGCCTCCGTCTGCCCACCCAGACTACTTTCGTTGGAGGCCAGCTCATCCCGGATCTGAGCGATTTTATCCTGCAGATAACATCCAAATTCCTCTGCACGACCCTGTAAAGGGGCTTCCCGCGGCCTTTGTTGAAGGAGGGAGCGGGTCACCCTAAACAGGGCAGCAGGGCGGTTATCTGCGGATGCGATGAGGGTGGCGAGATAATTATGTTTCGCTGCCCTTATCGCCATGAGATAAGTCCGCAAGTGGGACTTTACACGTGTTCGGTCAGATTCGGAGCGAGTGGATCTCCAAACGCTCTCTAGGCATCTCTTTCGGCGGTTCATCACCCTCAGCTCCTCGGAGAACCAAGGGGCCAGGGTGGATCAGCGCCGAGTGAGAGGCCGTAAGGGTCCGTAAGGCCCTGGTGGTCGCCATATTCCAAATAATAATAATAATAATAATAATAATAATAATAATAATAATAATAATAATAATAATAATAATAATAATAATAATAATTTTAATTTATAACCCGCTCTCTCTCCCCGAAGAGACTCGAGGCGGGGCACAGGGAATTTAAAAATACAAATAAAAACCACAAACATAATACAATATTAAAACGAATTAAACTAAAACTCTGCGCTAAAATCCCATATAAAAACTAAAACTAAGCCCCTAAAAATCCTAAAAACAGTTTAATTACCCCAGGCCAGCCAAGCAGAA